>CM053170.1:75417572-75590927 GCA_012977825.3 Pteromalus puparum | reverse complement strand
GGGGGGGGGGGAGGTCGGAGGGGGAGAGAAAAAAAAGAAGAAAGAGAGATAACGGGAAAATGTCGAATAAGAGATTTAGCCGTAACTGCTGCCGCTGGATATTTACCAAAATTGAATTTCCCCGTCCGATATTATTCAGGCACACTCGCGCGGGAGTGTCCACGCAGACGTATAATATCGTATATAGCTACACACGGTGGGCGTCGATCGATTCGACTGCATCTCGATGTCTCTGTCCCTCTCTCTAGCTCTCTCCCTTCTCGAATCTCTCCCGAATCTCTGCTTATCGTAATCTCTTATTTTTCGCTTCTCGCGTCCGGCGTATCCCATTTATTATCTATATCTATCCATGCGCGCGCTGGCTCGTTCGCGTTTTATTAACCTTCTCTCTTTTGATACTTTGATCTCAACAATAAAAGGACGCTCGGGATTAGGTAAAAAGTGGATAAGCTCTCCCGCGTCTCTGTCTCGGATATATAGTCCGATTGAATCGCGCGCGGCTTACCCATCCCTCCACCTCGCACGAATTTCGGATAAAAAAGTCCATACATGTATAGATATGAGTACTTCTTCCCCTTTCCCGTAGCTCTTTCTCTCAGTCTCACTACCATATTCAATACTCGTAGAGATAGAAAAGAAGAGGAGCGAATAAAATCCACGGTTGACCACATCGCCGTGTGCCCGACGGAGCGAAATCCTGCACTGGATATGAATAGCTCTCGGATTTTCAGATATTGTCCTGTCTCCTGTCCTCTTCTTCATCGTCGTTTTCTATATATATACGTTTGTACGTATGTGCGGCTGTGTCTGGCTCTTCAGTCTTCTTTGAGGGGGTGTATGAGAGCGCTGCAGGCCAAGTCATCGTCGTGAGAGGTGAGAGATGCGGACACCTCGGCGGACACGCGACGAGAGAGAAGAGAGAGGACGTCTATTAGGTTTGCGGGACGTGACGGCAATGCAGCCAGCAGCGACTGCACAGCTCACACTTGTATACGTGTCGCCAAACTTCTCTCTCGGAGTAGTGCAGAGAGCGCGAGCCAGTGAGACGCTGCTGCTTACTATTATATATATATATATATACACGTTTAAGTGCTTCGGGGGCCTCTTTGTCTTCCAAATGAATTTCTCGCTCGAGCGAGATGCTTCGCGTGCCGCGCTGTCGGGCAGCTTTTTCTTGCTCTAGATCCGAGTGCTGAATGCGACGTCCATCGTTATGATTGTTGTGGTGGAGATGATGGAGTAATCCGCTGTGGCGTCGTACACAGTAATTAGAGTAATTTGAGATTTTAGTTTAGAATAGCCCGACATACAATATCACCTTATATATCACATATTATTTCCTCGATATTCAATAGTAAACTTTCTTGCAGCTGGGCGTTCTACTGGTGGTACGACTGGCCCTGTTGCACGGAGCGTTGCCCAAGTTCTCGCCCCAGGATAATCCGGCCGCCTTCCATCCCTGCTTCCACGTGAGGTAAGCAAATCTATATTTTGATTTTGCCGCGCGTATCCGTTTCGATTGAAAATTTAAACTTATACCCAAGCCAAAGCTAAAGCTATACCTATATGTATATATACGCGCGACCTGAATCCTTCTCTCTCTCTCTCTCTCTCTCTCTCTCTCTCTCTCTCTCTCTCTCTCTCTCTCTCCCAACTTCTCCCGACGACTTACTCGTTCCCTCGGCTAACTTTTCGTCCTTGCCTGCTGTTTTCCCAAGACGCGTATACTTATATAGCGATCCGTAAGCCCCGGCCGACCTTTGTCCTTTTTTTTTCTCATCCTGCAGCTCCACCTATCTCCCTCGAGAAACTTGCCTCTCGCGCTTTTTAACTTATACTTATATCGCACAATTTCTGCAGCAGCGATACAGCCGCTTCGAAAATTCGAGTCGATCGGAAAGCTGCGCGCTATACTGCGGACGAGGAAAGTGCCTATCTCGCGATTTCTCTTACGCACACCTATATTTATATATTACATATACTCGCTGTGTGTGTGCAAGAGGGAGCGTAGCTCGGAAATAATTCAGCGATCGATATATACCCAACAGCTTTTTAACCTGGTCCATCTTGGCTCGAGTGTGCTATACATATTGATGTCGATGAAAGTGGCCGATGCTCCGATTTCCTTCGATATACTTATACACTTTTACACGAAACTCCCGCCATTCATTGCATCTGGTGTCACTGTAGTGTGTATTTGTGTTGAGCAGAGAGGCAAAACTCATAAACTCCCGGGGGACGTATTACGTGTGACGGAAAGTTTTCGCAGTCATAGCGTTTTGGACTACGATGCTGGGGAATGCACGCATTAGATCGTTGAGGAAATTTGGTTTGTAAAATGGAGTTTGTTGAGATCGAGTATAGCCGAGAGCTTCGCGCTGATGTAGATGCGTGAGATTATCATTCGCGTGTGTAGAATTTCTCGGTACACACGATACTCCGAATTTTCAGTATATACAGACCTTTATATGCGAAAATTCCGATATTTTCCTTCCTTGCTCGCGTAGCTTTCGAAAATTGAAATCTTTCTCTCTTTCTCTGGCGGAAATCGGCTCCGTTGAAAAGCCAGTGAATTCCTTGTGTCAATGGAAATAAGAAAAAAAATGGACCTGCGATGAATAGTCCTTATATTTACGAACTTTTTTCAAAACACTTTTCAAGTGAAAAATTGCGAACGCGATATGATATATACAACGTTCCAAGGCTCTTTCAAGTTTGCAACTATAATAATTATAATAATGCAATATGACTTTCGGGGAATACGTTGTACATTTCATATAGAGAATAAACCCTGGCTCAATGCAAAAGCCTTCGCAAGCTCCTTATTAAAAATTTTCGAATAAATATATGTTCTTATAAATATTGTTCCTCGTGCGCATAATAAGCAAGATGAGAATAATAAACACTCACGCACACAGATACGATTGTATCTATTCGGACAGCTGGCACAACGGATTTTACCGAGGGGGAAGACTGGAATATACTTTACGAGCTTCGTATAATTTCAGCGCGGAAAGCGAATGCTTTGCGTGTGTATATATATATATATATATATATGCGCTCTTGTATATGTATGACGACTCGCGCAAGCGGAAAAACCGCGGAGGCTATAGATATAGTACGTTCCTTCGGCGTGGGCCAATCGCTCCCGACGTCAGTGTAGACTGTAGACTGAACTTTTTCATGCTTCTCTGCGCTTGAAAGCCGCAGCAGCCGACCTTTTTTTGTTTTGGCGCTGGTATAAACGTGCCCGCTATTCTTCTCGCGATAAGAATTTCCGTTATAGCTATAACGAGGCGCTAAATATACGAGAGACACTTGCTACATACCTGGCTTAATTGCTTCTGAGTAATCGGGAAAAGTGTCACTTGAAGATCGATTTATCGCAACATTCATAAAGTGAAGCGAATCGATACTCGGAAAGAAATTAAACGAGGGAGTGAGAAACTCGAGCGTACAAATCATTCGCGAAAAGAACAGAGGTGCGCGAATCGAGTAGTATATATAGCCGCGTCCATAAAAGCCCAAACACCGAAGAAAACATCATCCGGCGAGCAGTCGATAAGCAGTAATACGCGGGGCACTAAAGTCGGAAAAGAGCTGCAGCACAGCTATATCCACACTGACAGCAGTATAGCGCAGTAGCCTCGGCAGTAGCAGCAGCAGCAGCGCAGATGATAAAAAATGTAATACAAGCTTGAAAATGAGAAGAAGAGCTGAAGTTCTCCCACATAGGTACACACACGATAGGCGGCGAACATCCCGGCCTGCGGAAAATGGAAAAAAGGAATACATATAGCAGGTAGTAGTAGCTGCAGAAGTACCTATCGCAGTGGTCGCGGTGCAGGGAGAGAGAGAGAGAGAGAGAGAGAGAGAGAGAGAGAGAGAGAGAGAGAAAGAGAGTACAGTAACGGCCGGCCTTTACTCGCTCCTAACGCTGGCTCGTCGGCGGATTTTCGCTCTTTCTCTCTCTCTCTCTCCCTCTTGTCGGCCCGGACCGGGGAAAATAGCTTTTTACTGCCTGGCCGTGAACGAGGGCAATACGAGAAGGCCAGTTCGATTCGCGCGTACAGAGAAATAGAGAGAGAGAGGGAGAGAGAGAGGTTATCGCGACGGCAGCAAACCGATCGTATAAGCCGCAAAACCGCGAGCTTTCTTGGCGCGGCGTGTATAAAGCACTCTGTTTTATTGGTTGGCTTTACATTTCGAGGGACCGAGCGAGCAAGCGCTGCGCCTCGCGGCTATTTCGAATTTTCCGCGGATAGACTTAGCATTTTTTTTTCTCTTCCCTCCTATACAGCTGCGGCTGATGCTGCTTTCTTGTAGGGAAAACCACGTTTTATACCGAGAGGCTCATTTTACTGCGCGCGCCTTTTGTTTTATAATGCACTGTACACTGTGCTCGCGGTCGTATAGTGCGCGCGCGCGCGCGCGCGGGCAGTAAAACTATGCGAACGCGCGCTATTTTCATAAACGTTATACAAGTACTACTGAAATCGTTGGCTTTTTTCTTTCTTTCTTTTTTTTTTTTCATATACGTGCAGTAGAATCGTGAATCATTAGGGCAACGCTAGAGTATCGCTGAAATATATATAATCCACAGCTCGTATAGCCGACGGCGGCGCGGAGCTGATTTATAACCGTCGAGTACACAGACCTTCCATCGATTTCGAGGCGAGCCCGCCGAACTATTTCATTATAACTATATTGGGTTAGAAAATTTCATTCGCGCGGGAGCTTGAGAGGAGTAAAGAGCACCGCATTTATTATGATATTCTAAAGGGCCGCCGGCAATACTTCTGTTGTCGCTCGCGTGAGCAACTATCGTTGTGACGGGAAAGTGGTGAGGAGTAATTTAAAGTACAAGATTACAGTAAAAATATCTATTGAGACTTTGAAAAAATACAGAGGCACGATGCAAACAGCTTCGTGTCGTGGACTCAACAGTACTGCCGCGGCAGCTACCCTCGCCGAGCCGCCACCCGACGTCGATCGTCGTTGACCGTTTTTAAATTCATCTCCCACTCCGTTCTCTCACGCATACAATCACTTGCCTGTACTAGAAAAACTCGGGAAAGTTCCGTCGCCTACGCCGAAACTGTCCCCGCGCTAATCCGTACCGCCATAAAACAAGAACTCGAGCCCAAGCCAAAACATCGCGCGCCACTCAGCCAGACCCGACCGTGCGGGCCTTGTCCGCACGCTCGACTCCGTTCTGCATGCAGCCAGATGTTTGCTCTTGAGCATCGAATTCGAGCCGATATGCTTTTCTCCGAGGAAAGGCTATAAAATCGGCTCCGCGTCTCGCAGAGTCTCGCTTCGTCTTCACAAAGCGAGCCCCTTTTTTCACCTAACACGTGCGCGCTACGCAGTTACAAATACAACGCGTTCGCTGTTCTTGCATTCGCCCAAGCTGAGGCTTGTGACGTGGGAAAAACTCTCGTTTTGTTTCACGAGAAGAAAACCCACGCCAAGAACAGAGATTACAATTCTACGTCTTATTTATATTATTCTACGCGAGCGTTGCCGACCAATATTCGAACGCGCGGTCACACGGTACATCATACAAAAAAACATGCACATAGGCCACTATCAAGCGTACCTCTTTCGCGGATACGACGCATCTGCGGCCCTCTAAGCACAAGAGCGACACTTCGCCTCTCTTGCCTTAGTGCTACATGGCCAGTGTAGCCTCTCCTTCTTACAAGTTATTTCAATAACTAAGGAAGAGAAAGCGGCCTCATCCGAAAACTATAGAAACGAATGATCCGCGAGCCTACACTGCGGCTTCTATAGATCCGCAGTGCCGATGCGCCTATCTACGAAAGTGTGCGTGTCGGGAACAACTTCCTTTCAATCAAAAGATGATGCTTTCTGTGATGAGAAGTCTATGGGATGATTGAACAGTGTTGATTGGTTATCGATAAATAACGGTTCGAATATACTTCGATTTCCCGAGTGAAATTCATGTATCCCTCAAGGAAACAATGCGTATAAAATGCAAAGTTAGAGCCTCAGCCATTATCTCTTTATACAGTTTATATGCGCTCGTATTTCGTATACATCCGATCCGTAGCCTCAGCGATTCGACAGCAGCTGCACGCGCGTGCGCCCATTAATTTCTCGGATGACGACTGCGGCTTATGTCGAAAGTTTTGCGCCGATTTCTTCTTATTTTTTTCCATCCCTCCATTATCGTTCGATGCAACTGCAGTACATACTATGCACGACTTTACGCTCCTTTTATACCACGCTATACCTCGTCGTTGAAACTTACGGAATGTTTTGTACATAGTGATGTATATATGTATAGGGGGGGGGGGCGGGGGCGTTACAAGAGTGGCTTAATCTTTCGTGATTCTTCTTCGGCAAACTTCGCTCGTCGAGGCGATTCCTCCTCAATGCCGCGCTGATGACTTTCGACGAGTTTTGCGCCCCGAGCTCCTTATAGCGGGAAACGTTATTGTATGGGGCAAATAATGGGAGGAAAAATTACGCCCCGACGCACCCGCGCAGTTATACTGCGATGTATTACGCGCTCGGGGAAAGTTTTTTTTGTGGGTATTTAGAGGATTATTTGTTTCTTCGCCCGGACGATGTTCGTCAGATATTATATTGTTGTGATGCGCGAAATTTTTTTAATACGTCGTTTATGAGCGCCTTATGTATGATGTGCCTTTTAAGGTATATACTTGAATTTGTATGAAGTAAAATCAACATCAACAATAATCATGGAAATATAAATACAAGAATCGTAATTCAATCGTTTCTACTTGATTTCCATACGGTTTACTGTCCGAGACATTTTTAATTTTCAATTGAATATTTTGATAGGTATGAAATATCTCAAACAAAGGGTGCACATGAACGTGCCTGTTCTGGACATTTTGCTTATTACGATTATGACATTTTCTCTGATATTATTATACAAATTAGAATCTGCACGAAAATTCAATTACGCGAGTTGTTTTTGCAAGTAAATGATGATGCAGGTAAAGCGAATGAAAAGCCATTGATATCATCGAGCGTGTGTATTTCAAAGGATTCATTATATTAAATAGACGGCAAACGTATATACCAGGAAGAACAGCAGCATTTCCGACCAATAAAACAAACTCCATCGATCAAAAAAGCTTTCTTTTTATCCCGGCAAAAGAATTGCCATATCGATTACCCGACCAGCTCCTCTCTTTCTCTCGGACCGCATCTCGAAATCAGATTCCGCATTTTTCCCTGGAAAAGAAATCCAAACACCCACACATACCGAGCGTCCCAGCTGTCGAGGCAGTTACGCCCGAGATTTCGTTCCGCGGAGGATCGCAACATAACCCGGCGAGCTTTACGAGCGAGACGCGATCCTTTCACTTAGCCGCCGGCTCGCCTTCGCCAGCCGAGCGCGAGCAAGCGGCACGTGAGACGCGCAATCGTTAGAGCTACACAGGTATACACATATACACACACACACACACACACACGCACACACACACACACACACACACACACACACACACACACACACATATATATATATACCAGAAACGTGTATCACATATACGAAGCCCGTCATATGCCCGGTGATTAATTCCAACCGTTTTTTTTTCGTCCGCGCATATACTCGTTATATACGAAAACTTGTTATATAAGCGTATGATCGTCGAGAGGGAGCTTGAACTGTTCAGCGGTGCGACGAAATTCAGATATTAATTAGTGGAAAATCCATCGAACGATGCTCTCCTATATACCGCGCAATATATCGTTCCTATCGCTTCGGTGATTTAAAATTCATACACGCTTTGTGCAAATTCATTCGACCGAATGCTGAGTCGCGCCTTCTAATTATTAAAATACGCGAGACAAATTTGCCGTTATAGTGCACACTCTTGATGTTTATTCGTTTCGTGATTTCTCGAGTAAAAATAACGCCTTTTACTTTTATTATCCTGAATGCGTGTTATATTCTGTAACGAAGGTAAACTCGTGTACTTTCGGGAAGAAAATCACAAAGAGAAAATTCAAAAAATTTGATTCACAATATGTTGCGTTACAAGCTTTCGCGCAACGACTCGTTCAGCTTCCTCTGCACGTGGGCCAAAGCTAGCTCTCTTTTGCGGAAAAAGAAGCTCGCGCGCTTCTCGAACGCGACGGAGGCGTCAGCAACTTCGCTCTTACCGCCAGTGAATTGCGACAAATATTGACAAGCGTATATTTTATTCCAGGCGTTTTAGCAGCTTTCAAATATCAATGCTGCGTGTCGAGCTTATCTGCGCTATTCCCTCAGCGTCGGGTTGTCTTTCAGTAGTTTTTCCGCGTCGCGAGTTCTCTTTCGTTTTAATGTTTCTAAATCGACGCGTGTGCGAATGGTCGCGTAAATTGTGAATTGAAACGAGGTCGCACATTTTTTTTTTCACGAAAAGCGCCGATTCTTTGGATGCGTTTGTAAACTGAACAACCAAAGTATGTCGATCGTTAAAAAAGAAGAGAAGAGCTCGGCTCTGCTTGTTTAAGGTTGCGCAAGCTCACGCACGTCAAAGTATCCTCGACACCTCGGAACGCAAGCTCGCCTGTTGATGATAGTCGTCGCAAGCGCGATTCCTCTCGTAAGCTCCTTGTGAGAGCGCAACTGAGAAAAGAGAAAACAGTCTCTGGAGACGCATAGAGAGTCGACGGTAAAGGCAAGGATAATTACAAGGAAAGATGACGACGACGACTGCGGAGGGTAAAAAGTAGCGGCGACGGCGGCGCACTTGTGTCAACCACGAGTCGCCACCGCGGGCCAAAGACTGGGTTAAGACGCCTACGGCATTCTGTCTTATGTATTCCTCTATATATACTCTCTCGAGTCCCTCTTCTTTTTCCCTCTAGCATTACGAGCACACGTGCGACGCACACTCGCTCTGTGCATAAAGCTCTGCGATACACCGCGTTTCTATTTCCTACCCTCGGTCGCCAGCGGCAACTCTCCTAAGTCGCATATAAAGGGCTTGCTAATTGGATACTCGTATGCTCTCTCTTATTTCGCGTTGTCGGGAGCGTATACACGAGCGAGCTCGCGCTTTTCCGGTATTTTTATATACAGAGCTCGCTTTCCGTCCGACGCGCGCAGACTCGGAGAAATCGATGCTGGGGAAACGAGAGAGAGAGAGCGAGAGAGAGAGAGAGAGAAGCGCGATCGGTGCTTTTAGCGAGGAATTACGGGTAGATTTATTATGAATGAAAAGTACACAAAGGGAGAGAGTGAGAGAGAAACGCTCCGGCGCACATGCGGCAAAGGCGTAAACATTACGTATGCGTATGTAAAGTTATCGATCGCGCGCGCGCGCGCGCACACACACACACACACACACACACACACACACACAGTCTGCGAGCGCAGATCTGCTGCGTCGCGCGGCGGCACCGGAGGTGTGTGCACATCCGCAGCAGTACCTCTGCTCGAGACTCTCGAGAGGAATGATGCTATATACTGCGTGTGTGTGTGTGTATATATATACATATATATACATATATATATATATATATATATGTATGTAGGTGGCGA
Organism: Pteromalus puparum; assembly: GCA_012977825.3. Taxonomy (NCBI): domain Eukaryota; kingdom Metazoa; phylum Arthropoda; class Insecta; order Hymenoptera; family Pteromalidae; genus Pteromalus; species Pteromalus puparum. Next base: position 75,581,389 of record CM053170.1, on the reverse strand, counting down.
GAGCGTCGGGGTATACGGATCTTCCGCAAGTAGATCGGCGATGCAGGCAGTTGATTACTCATTCCGTGCCTTGGCAGAGATTAAATTATCCATTAAGCGCCTCGGTGGACGTTCAGTCAGCAGTTGGCTTGCGAATTTAGTGCCGAACGTGAGCTGCGCGTTTCTCCTTGGAGGGAAGGAGCTCATCTTAAAGATGCAGGCCTCGTTTAACGAGCCGTCTTTCCACCGCGGGCAAACGCGCAGCCACAGCTATGCACTTCCATAAATCCTTTGCAAGTTCAATGTGCGCCCGCAAGTCGTATACCGTCTATACATATATACGTTTATGCGCATATAATACGCACGCCAGTAAGCTTCTGCTGACGAATTGCAAAGCTCTATAGTTTCGCTGCTGCGCTTTTACTTTGATTCGGCTGGTCTAATGGATATTCACAACTACACACAAAACGCAATGTGTGACAAAGGTTGATCAAAGGTATACTCGCTCAATTTTAAAGAGAAATTAACGCGCAAGTTTCGCGAAAAGTGTATATCAACTCGTATACTGCAAACGCGCAGCAATTTATCGAGCGACTGCAACGACCGATGAAAGCTTAACCATTATTTACGCGCTAGAAAAAAATTCACGTGTAGCAATATTTACCGAGCGTAAACTGAAACCCGCTACTCGAAAAATTTCGTTATTTACAAAGTCGCGCAACGGAAGCTTTGTATTTCCGAGGAAAATACTTACGCACACAAATAACGCACGAGTTCGAATCCCGCGCGGCAAAACAAGTATTGCCCGCGAGGCGAAACTCTCTCACGACACTCACACGTACGCTCATCCCAGAGAGAGAGAGAGAGAGAGAGAGAGAGAGAGAGAGAGAGACAACGACACGGCCGACTCAAAAATTGTTCGACGCTGCGCGTTTCGTCGAATACTTTTTTCGACTATACTCCCAGCCGCAAAAAGCCAAGGGCGCGGTGGCATACCTTTCAAAATAAAAGCAGGCTCGTGCGCGCGCGCGTGGAATCTTTGTCACATGAGTCACATCGTGCTTTTTATTTGAAAGTCGTAAAAACATTTTATTTTCACCAGTCGTACATATATACATACAAAGCGTATATCTATATAGGATAGCACTATAGAGGAAGGGAGAGGGACTGGAAGAAAAGGTAGAAATAAAACAGTGCTGGATCGGTGCCACAGCTGCGAAATCCTCTTTGGAGTAACGGACACCCCTGTGTGTGCTTTCAGGCGCCCTCTCCCAGCCTTTACACACACATACACACACACACGTATAAAACACACCAACGCAGCGAAAGACCGACGCAGCTAGTCGGGGACATGTGTGCATGCGGCCGATGCGTGCGTCCGGTTCTGCACTGGGCTGCAGCAAGACACGATAGCCCTGCGCGCTCGCTCGCTCGCTGTATTCGTCGTGCATTTCCGTTGCCACGGAGACTGACGTGCCGCATCCGTTTCGCCTTCAATCAATCAAGATTCGCTTCCGCCGTCGAGTAAATTAGCCGCCTCGAGGCTTGCTAGCTTTTATGTGCAGCCGCTACTGCCGCTGTTTTTTTCCCGTTGCCGCCGTGGGTTCGTTGCACGGTGAGCTAGCATGCCGCAAATTATACGCTGAGCTTGCGCCGCTCATACCAATTCCCCGCGTGCAGTACCGCTCGCTCGCGCGTGTGTGCTTGCGGTGCTGTGGGCTCAAGTTCAATGTAAATTTTCGATACTATCAACGCGCCTGCCTATTTCGCCTATGATCGAGGCGGCGGGAACGAAAGAGAGCTTTATCTCACCCGAGAGAGCGAGCTTTTTTTCAGCTCATCAAGGTTATACCGTCGGGTTTTGCTGCTGGGGAATTATGCACCATTGATGCGCAAAAGGGCTGCAGGTAAAAGGCTTTTGCTTTTCGCAATTAGTGCGCTTTGTGGATTTGCATTGAAGATCGACTTTACTTTAATTTATTTAAGCCGCTCCTTTTCTCTACTCTCTCTCTCTCTCTCTCTCTCTCTCTCGCTCGCTCTCTCTCATAGGAGATTATTCCAATTAAAAGGCACGTCGTAGTGATATTTCACTATTTCAAATCCAGAGAGTTGCAAAACCCTGATGCACAACACAACAGTTCTCGTACGCGAACGATTCGGATTACAGCGCTGTGACAATCTTACGGCATAGAACAAGGCACGGCCGCAGAGCGCTTTTTAAAAGCGCCCATTAAGTAAACGGCACGCGCGAGTGTTCGACGACGCGTATGGGAATACGCTCGCGCGCGCGCGCGCTCGCTATACACAACGAGCAAAAGCCACGCAAAGTTTTGCGAGCGCATTCGTAACTTCTATTGAATGTTGCTTGAAATTACCCGTGTCAAGCGTTTCCCCCGTCGTATACAATGCATAATGGAAACGGTGCACGCACTTGCGCGGAGAGTTTCGATTGAATAATAAAAGCGAGCGAATGTGAAAATAAACTGATAATGCTTTCTTATATTGACATTTATGTTAGATATAGCTCGACCTATTGCCCCATCGTATATGAATGTATAAGAGCAGATTGGTTGATAAGTTATTCAATTGAATTAACTATCGTGTAAAAGCTATTTTTGTAAACGATAAAACTCTGGTAAAGTGCAGCTTGTTGAAGAAGCTGTAGAGAAAATTAAAAGGAAGTAAAACTTTCGAACGAGTATTTGCCCGCTTAATGATCTACACAGCTCTCTCTGAGTAGCTACGATTTTTCAAAACTGATAAAAGCAGCGCTNTTCCAAAAAAAAAAAAAAAAAAAAAAAAACAGCTATAATACACTCTTGTCAAACTCAGCACGATACCATTACTCACGGAGAAAGAAAAAACATTCAAAAAAATCTCAAATATAACAGGCCTATCAGACAGCCGGCAATTTCTCAAGCGGCATCAGTTAAATCCCAAAACACAACGCGTATACACAGAGAGAGAGAGAGAGAGAGAGAGCGAGTGTCCAGTCTCGGAAATTTGCATAATCCCGCACGGCTTGACTTACTACCCCAGAAGACGAGTGGCGGTGGCAACAGGCCAGTGACGTAAGCCGATCTGCTGGAAAGCTCGAAACCGCACCGCAACACGGGCAACCAGGGGACTAATGGACGCAGGCGCAACATTTCTCAAGAGGATCCATCAGCCCGAATTATGAGCCTTCAAGTTATCGTCGCTCGACTTATCCCCTATGCCTCCTGGGAAAGAGCTTTCGGGCCTGTCCCATCAGATGCGGACTTGAGCTATACTGCCACACGGCATCGCGCCTAATGACTTTTCAAGCCGTGTGAAGCTTCTTCCATGCTGTTGCGCTTTGCCTTGTTAAATCTCCACTCGTTCGAATGAGCAATTAGCGCACTTTGCGCGTGGCTCGAAATCGCACGAGTGCTGAGAGCTGTCATGAATTATTGTGATTATATACGTGGTGAAGCGATACGTCGATCTATTTCAATTAACGTTGAAAAATCTCGATATCGCGAAAATAGATTGATAATTTACGCCAGGCACCCGTATAACACCTTGATATGCGCGTTTATCGTGACGGACGCGATAACTCATGCGAGTAGCCACAAAACGGCCGTAAAGCTAATTGTACCTGACTGACGGTGCCTGAAGCTGTCTGTCTGGCGATTATCATCGTCTATTAGGCTCAGGCGCGAATCTGATAATGCGCCTCCGCAAATATATTCAATAATAAAACGTCTCAATAACTATGAAGCGCCGTCGTCTCCTCTACATAAAAACGTACGAAAATAAACGTGGAAATAACCCGCTCGGGGGATCAATAGTCCAACCGCGCGTATACAGTCGCGGTGCATCGCGCTTATTATGGCAAAGTTCGTTAGTTTGCCTAGAAGTACCTTCACCCGTCTTCGTAATTTCCGTCGCTGTGCATTGCGGTTCGCGTGTCTCCGCGATTAACGTATAATCAGGCCGTGCTCGCGCGGCAGCTATTATAATCGATCGAGAAACAGCCCTGAGAGTTTCGACTCGTCGTCCTATATATAACTCTCTAGCTTCCTCCACTTGTATAATACGCGAAAGGGTCATCAGCAGCGGCAGCAGCCAAAGTTATAATACCGTGGAAAACGCGACAGATCGTTATCAGCACTAACTACTCGTCGCGGGCGACTCGATCTTATACTCTCTTTCTCTCGCTTTCGCTCCCTCTCTTGAGATTTATCTAGGATTCCATTTTATTTTCCGACGACGTGCTGCTGCGCCGACTCTTTTTCGCGATCTCGAGTGACTCTGCTGCCGCTGCAATGAGAGGCTGATGGAGGGTGAAAATAAAGGAGGCAAAGAAAAAACGAACGTTGCATCAGAGAGGAAAAAAAAAGAAGGAGGCGAGCCGATCGTGAGAAATTGCTTTTACAGTTGAATTCAAAGTATGCGAGAGATCAAAGTTCTGAGAGGCTGGGCGCGATAAGGGAACACGAGTAGTGGAGGATCGTCGTCGGGGCCGAGTGACGATGGCAAAGAGCCGTATTAAAAGGACGTTTTTCTCCGGCGCCGCAGAGGGGAAAGACTCGCTCGAAGCTTCTTCTACTTCTTCTTCTTCTTCTTCTTCTTCTTCTTTGGCACTTTGTCGATGTTTCTTATAGGTAGCGCGCGAGCACGGCTGTAAATAGATTTCGAGAAATCTGACGAATGTGCTGCTAACTACGCTTGTCAAATTCTAACGAGCTTTCAATAATCCAAATCCTGTAGAATCATCGTTATACTTTGTGCAGAAAATTGAAAATCTAGATAATTGGATGAATGTGCGCGTAACAGGATTCGTATAACAAAGCTGCTTTTAAATTATCAACCAACGTCCTTTGCGTGCTCGCATCTATAGTTATACAGCCCGTGTAACTTTGTAATGCTGTGTAAATACACGTTTCGTACAGCAAACGTCGTTTGCTGGAGTTCCGCATAAAGGCGCGAGACAACGAAATTTTAATGAAATTAGAAAAAATATACATACATCCGTTGTGCGTAATATTTAATTAAAAATGTTCTAATAGGTTTGTTTTCCATGTATTTTCGCAAAGGCATTGCCAACGTCAGCCGACAAACGTGTTTTAAGAATCAAGGTGGAAAGAGCTGCACACGAGCTCATTAATTAAGTAGTTGAGAGCAAAAAATAATTGCATTTCATCGACACGCGTACAATGTTCCCGACGAGCATGCACGAGCATGCGTACTTCACTCGCTTCTTTCATTACACATCGCTTCGTAATGCTATAATATAGGAATAAATGCAGAAAATAGAGCCGAACGACCATAATATAATAATGCATAATAGCTTCATACTTAATTGAAACTAATCGTGAGTATACTTCTTCGGCAAACGAATCCATTACGCCAAAGTCATTGCGAAAGACTATCAACTGAAAAGGTGCACTCTACCAAGCAGCGCATCTTTCCAAACAAGCGAGGAGCTGCAGCTGCGCCCGCATTTAACGCGAATAAAACGAACTTGCTTGCAAAGGCTGTAGAGCGCGAAGTAGAAGTCTGGAACCTCCTTAAATTGCACTTAATAAAGTGCAAAGCACGAGTGTCAGGTCTGCGCCGGTAAATAAGGAAGTTTCTCGACGCCATAGTTGAAGGAGATGAGGGAAAGGAGCACAAGCCGACGCATCGCTTAGGCCTTGAGAGAGGGAGTACAGGGAGTAAGAGGGAGGGACACGCCTCGGCGCGCTATATAGCGCAACCCTCGAGAACTAGAGCTCTGCTCTCGCGCAGTGGATAACGAAGAAGCCGACTGGCTCCGAGAGACGTATCAATTACACTTGAAAGATTAGCTCTGCCTCTCGAGAGGCCGAGTTAGTTCCGGCGAATTTTCGCGGAGCACGCGAGTCGCGTCTCTCTCTCTCTCTCTCTCTCTCTCTCTCTCTCTCTCGCTCTACCGTGCTATAATATAAGGAGCTTGCAAGCTTCAGATGGGGCTCGTTTATTGTCGGGCAGCCGGGGAATATGGATGTCTTCATATTACCCGGCATTTTTCAGGCTAGTTTGTGAATATTATTTTTCCCACCGCACCGGGGGGCAAAGGTAATTTAATTAGATACGCTGCGCTCTGAAAAATGTACTACGGGATGAGATTTAGTTTTGGGTGCATTCGGGATATGAGGCGAAGTTTGTAATTATGCTATACCACGCTGCCCGATGCGTGCAATCTTTGTTTCCGACTTTTTAACTTTCATAATTTCGATTCTCTAGGAACGCTGTTACTTACTTTGTCCACAAAAATATTTCAGACGTAAAGGGAACGCGTTTGATTTACACGTACGAATATACGCAGAAGAGATAAGCCACGCACCATTAGAAAGAGCTTAATTAAAAAGCAAACACTCAGCATAATGAAGCTTTGTCTGTTTTCTATTACCATATACGTACATTCAACTCCTTGAACTTTTGGCGAACGCGCTTTTAGGACTGTATAAAAGCACGAAGTGTGGAGTGTAAAAGAAGCTTTATTCAAAAACTAGAACATGTATTACAACTGATACGTGCGACGCGACATTATCCCTGGTCGACGCAGACGCCGTTTACGCAGATGTATCCCGGTTTGCACTCGTCCATTGGCTTCCGCTTGATACACCTGGCCGGCTCCACGCAGACACTCGCACAGACGTATACCCGAAGGGAACTCCTTGACGCATTTGCCCTCCTGACAAGTGTAGCCAGCCTGTCGCAGGTCGCTCTCAGCTGAGCTTGAGACCTGGTAGACGCGGCCAACAGACAGTAGACGACGACTAGGATTTTCATTCCGAGAGTCACGAGATATGAGATTGGTATACCGTTGCGAATCGGCAAGGCTTCTTTTATACGCACTCTCTGTCACGTGTTTCCCCATCTGTGTCCGATTAGTCTTCAAGTGACTTGATGTTATTTTCCGTCTTTGTTTCCTCGTCTCTCTTTTCCTTCAGTGCAGGTGATGCGTAATCCTGTGCTTTCTCAATAACAATCCAGCTTTCAAATATTTATGACTTTCAACCGAACGATAAGCGCATTAAATCTCAAAACAATACACGTACGCGCAATCTAATTATAAAGATTAAAAACGCTGCGCATAATGAAATTTAACGAACGCGTCCATTGTGTACGAAAAGTGGCAATGCAGGGTCGATGTGCTGTCGCCACAGCATTCCTCTCAACGCGCAATATAGTCTAAAATTTCGAAATTTTCGTTCGTGCACATATACGCGATAATCAATATCTCAGCGCACCGCGCGCGTCATCAAGCTTATTACGGCAATATATTAACTCATAGTCAGCTCGTTTTATCCGCAGTAATTAACACGTATTATAATTCATGCTCGCTCGCGCGAAACAGGTATATATATATACAATATATAGTCCCGCGGCCGAATTAATTTTTCACTATTTATGCGCGCGCGCTTTATTATTGAGATTTACGGCCACTCGTCGCGCCGATTTATAATTCACTCGTGGCAGTATACAACAGCGCGGACAAGTCTTATAGTATGTGTGTGTGGGTGCGTTTGTGCATACAACTCGGCCCCTTTCTCTCTCTCTCTCTGTTTCGATCCGTATTATATAATAGGTATATATCGGCCTTACGTATGCGGAGCATTTTTCGTGCATCCATTATGTATTATGTAAGCCTCAGCGGGCGACCAGACAAAGAAGGTATAGAAAAGTCCGCGCGGCCACAGCGACGGGGAAAAAAAGTATGCAGGCGGCGGAATAATGATTTCTTGATAAATGCTTGGAATTATTATTTTGACGTTCGCTTGCTCGCCCGCTCGTCTCGGAAAAGTCGTCGGAGCCGCGCTATTAATCACGTCGACGAAATAAACGCGCGAGGTAAGAAAAATTATTCCCTGCGTCCTACCTATATATACAGAGTGTATTATATACGAGAATTATGAGCTGAAAGCAGCCAAGAGCCCTCATTGTTTTACCACTTTCCTCTCGACTTTTTTTTTTTTTTTTTTTTTTTTTTTTTTTTTTTTTTTTCATCCTATGCTCCCTTTTTCCGCTGTGTGTTCTTTATTCCGCTTCTCTTTCTTGCAATTACAAGCTCGAAATTCAATTGGCAAAATAGGGCTCTCTAATGAAATGCTCGGGGTTGGTTCATCAAGGGTAAACGCAAGCGTGCCTTTTGAGTGGAAACGTATGCGCTGCAGAGAACCGCGGATATTTCCGAGCGACTCAATTTATTCCCCTTTTCTCCGATAAATATTCTCCGTTCGTGGATTATAATCGGAGTCGGTTGATTGCAGAGCGATACGCTGCCGGGATAGCTCGACATCGAACAATGCATGTACATGCACATATACGAGCGCAGCGCTTCTCTCTCTCTCTCTCTCACTTGTATGGTATTGGTATAAGCTATACTATATGTATATATGTGCACGGAGCGCGTGGCAACGGCTGCTGCTGCTGTTGCGGGCCGGGCCCTCTGTAATAATTTCTCCGAAGCAATAACAGCGGCCAATTGTTTCTTGATTACTAGCTCATTCGCGATATTTGATAATGCACCGTAAAATTGCGATTAAATGAAGCATCGCGAGCGAGCGAGCGGTAAAATAGGCCAGTATCGCTGCTGCTGCTACTGCTGCAAAATCGATATTGTCGCGAGTTGTTATAATGAAATATTTTTATAGGCGTTGATTTTCCGGGAGGTTGCTTTGTCGGTTCATTGACGAGGGCATCGTTTCTCTTCCACAAGAGTAATTGGATTAAGCGCATTATATTAAGATGAAAATAAAAAGAACGCCCGCAAGCTCGGGCAAACGATCCCATGTGTATAGCGTACGCAATTAGCCGCACTGTAATTATATCATTGCAGTATAATAGTGGCTCTATTAATTTAGTTATGGGAGAGTAATTAGCCCACACAATAACTAAACTACAATCAAGCTTTGCAATATCGAAAGCAAAGCAAACACCCCTCGTGTTCTCGTGTAGCCACTCCATAAAACAATGCAAATATTATATAATATAAATTGTACATAATATATAGGAGTACCGAAAACTATACATGCTCTCTCATCCTCGTGTTCGCAGGTTGCTGACGTTCTGCTACCTGGCGGCGCTGAACTGCTGGCTGGTGTTGTGCCCAGCGACGCTCTCACACGACTGGCAGATGGGTTCCGTTCCTCTGATCGCCTCCCTCGCGGACGCCAGAAACTTGGCGACGTGCCTTTTCTTCGGTGGCTGTCTCGTACTCACGTACCGGGCCTTCACGGACTTTGAGGTAAAAGCTTCGAGACTTCAATCCGGTTTATACACAAAGTTCTCTCTGCCTCGACTTTGATTGGCCGCGCTTTAGAGGGAGAAGCGCAGGCGACGAGCAATTAGCCCGCGATGTAATGTACCGCGCGTAGCCTATAATCAATCGGCTCTGGCTCCACCCTCTCGCTTTCTCTCTCTCTCTCTCTCTCTCTCTGGCTACATAATTCAAGCACCGAGCCCGCCACGGAGATCGTAAACATCGTCCCGGACTGTGCGTGCGCGCAGGTGTATAAGAGCGAGCGGACACGACCGCACTTTAGGTGGCTATATGCGCGGCCGGCCGTGTCCTGTAGCCCCCGACTCTGCTAAATTCATAACGGTCCGCAGTATACTGCTCACACTGTATACGCGTATAGGTATATATATATATAGGCGACTCTGCGGCGACGCGCATCCTCTCGACAATGCGTAACACGAGTGTATACTCGGTTTCGCGGCTCCGCGCCGAAAACCTGCATTTTACATTATATTCGCGGATGATGCTCGGCTAATTGTGCGACGACAAGTTTTTCCCTCTCCATTATATCTCGCTATAGTTTTATTCGGGCACTGCTGAACGCAGGGTCTTTCAAAGCCAAGAGGATTATTGCAACGAATTACCCACTTATATACGTATTATACACAAGCGCGCTGTTATTACACAGAGTTGTAGTTGATTTTAACTAATACGGATGCTATTAGGTTATATTTAATTCATTACTGTTGGTAGATAATATACTATATCATCCAGTGAGATTACGACTCATGGTTTCTATATGCGTAAATACGTAAATAATTATAAAGTTATGATGAATGAGCACGTTATTAACGCGATGCACCGCATTCATGATTAAAAGCCGCTTTGCGCGCTAGTTCTCTATATATCTATATTAGCATTATGTTTATTCTCACGCTCTATATGATTATAATATATATATATTTATAAACGCAGCTTTGAAAGTCCGTAGATTTAAAAAAATATCGAACAACACGCTTGGTTCAGTCGTAGATACAGCTTCTTTTCTATTCCGACGCAATAAAACCACGACGGCTTCATATATACAGGCTATCTATATATAGTTCTGGCAATAACGCCAAGTCACGCGAGTCGATTTGCCGATGTTCTCGCAGAGCAGAGCTCCGCGGCGCCGTCGGGGCTCCTCCTTAATCCCCGAAAAATAGGAAAAGTCTCCGGGGTGTCTGTTCGCTCATAATATAGACATATAGATTCGCGCTTCGGAAAACACACGGCGTTCGATACATCGCTATATCACGCTATTTTGTCTCGAGGCTCGCGTGCTCTCGGCGAATCTCGCTTTTTAAATTGATTCCTCGCGAGAGAACAACAGCTTCATCATCTCTTTAACTGCGCGGCTATCTATACATCTCTATATACCTATACAGCGTGCGAGACAAACAACGGGCAAAGGCGAGCCGTGCGCAATAATTAATAATCGCGGACGGGGTGAAAATACACTAAATCGCGAGAGAGTCAGCGGAGTACAGAGAGCAAAGTAGTGCAGCAAGAGCTCAGCGGCTTTGAAAGTTGCAGGCAATGATGATGANTCTCTCTCTCTCTCTCTCTCTCTCTCTCTCTCTCTCTCTCTCTCTCTCTCTCTCTCTCTCTCTCTCTCTCGAGGTCATAAAGGAAGTTGCTTGGGCAAAAACCATAGTAGTGTGCGACAGCGCGTTCATTATGAACTTCATTTAAGCTTTGAGCATAATCTCGTTTTATCGTGCTGTTCCAACTACTCTCTTCTATATTTATTCTCTCTCTCTCCCTCTCTCTCACTCTCTCTCCTCTTTCCTTTTACCGGATGGCAATCTCGAGCCCGTTCGCTCGTGATTAACGCGAAACACTCCAACTCACTTCTGCATTCAGCCTCGCCTTCTTACGATTCTTCGCATAATCTATACGCCTGCATATCGGCAGGACGAGTATCTCGCGGAAAACCGATCGGCATCGAGCGTTTTGACTCTCTTGCGCGCGCGATAAATCCCCCCCCCCCCCCCAGGTTTCGAGCACTTTGAGCGACGAAACTTTCCGAGTAAGTCTGTTTGCCTTCAAGAGCGAGAGAGAACGGCCGCAGCGCAGCCTTTATATATACGGAGGCATTCGAGAAATTCGCCGAATCCAAGAAGTTTATACCGGGCGCAACTATTTTACCATGCGAATCACTGTTTGATCCCACGCCACTATATATGCGCGCGCTTAAGCTCGATGGATTCGAAAGTGGATTCAAAAGTTCGCGCGCTCCGCAAGTGGCACTTTTACAGCGAGAGATTCGACGAGTCGACGAGCTTTTGCGTAGCCTTCTGCGTGCACGTCTTACAGAAATGCCTTTTCTTACTATTCTTATATCGTGGAGAAGGGAAAAATTGCCTTTCGAGGAGGAGGAGGTTGAGGTGACGAGAAGGTTAATAACCCGCCAGGTGGATATAATATGTCAGTGTCAAGTGCGCGACACTTTGCGCGCACGTGGAAAAGTTATGGCGTCATGCTCCGGCTCTGTAGTACTCTCGATGGTATATTTATACCTACACACACACTTATATTTGCGCACGGTGTCAAAGGCTGTCGAATGATCATCGAGTCGCCATTTCGCGTGGCCTACTCCGGGCTACGATACATATTCAAACTTGAGGAACAAAAAAGCAGAAAATTATGGAGCGTAAAAAAAGCTTTATTCGGAAACTAATTACGACGTGATACAAATATGCGTGCGACGACGTTATTATTCCTGGACGCAAACGTGTCCCGCGCTACACTTGACTTTCTCGTTGAATTACTTGACACCTTGCTTGACACACTTGGCTGGCTCCACGCAGACGTATCCCCCCATGCACCTGACATTGGCGCACGTGATACCTGTAGAGGTTTCCTTGATGCACTTGCCGTCCTTGCAGTAGTATCCCGACCTGCAAAGGATCGTAGAGCAGGTCAGCTTGGGTGGATTGGGCAGGCACTTGCCGTCCTTGCAGTAGTATCCCGACCTGCAGTCAATCGTAGAGCAGGTCAGCTGCGCTTGGACCTGGTATACAGCCAGGCCCAGAAGGCAGACAATGAGTACGCTTTTCATTCTGAGAGTCGACGTGAGATTTGAGACTAGTACCGATGCTAACCTGCGCGGCGTCTTTTATACCCGAACTTTCACATGTTTCCACGTCTGTGTGCTCTATGAGTCAGCTGAGAACGATGAGCGACGAGCTTATCGCACTCTCACGGTGTGTTTTTTTGCGACTGTTTCCTTGTGACTCTTTTCCTCCAGTGCGAATCTCTTGATGCGACGGGAACCCCCGGCCCCCGGCAAACAAGCCATGCATATGTGTAATCGAGCTAGTTGAAATTATACATTGACCTTCGCTTGCGGTGTGTGTGTGTGTGTGTGTGTGTGTGTGTGATTCACATCAGCCGCGCGCCTCTAAAAATATATTCGCTCTAGACGCTATTATATAACCTTCGAGTATCCTTCGCGGGAAAGTTTAAGTCCCGTTTAGACAAAGCGCCGCTTATCTCGTTCTTTTTTTCGATTCTTTTCCTTCTACGTGCATGAGCTCACAGCAACAAGGTTCGCGCTTCCGCAAGTGTATATATACATCGCAAATACTGTACGCGTAAAATGCAGTACGCGTTATCGCTGACACGCTTAAAATGCAAGAAAATTGTTACTATTTTTCAAACCGCTTTACGACAATAAACCGAAGCGAAATTTCAAAGCGATGAATTCGCAATAAGACCGGCCGTTGGCTCGTTCGAAAAATGTGAGTTTAAAACGTCCGGTTTAATTATTCGGGACGACTGCTGCTACACAGGGAATTGGCGCAATGCATATTATATACGCATGTGTTGGAGGCAGGAATTATGAGCGGTGACGCGAGCGGGATTTATATTTTTATACTTTGTTATTCCCTTGGATTGTAGAGCCCGTCGATGTTCCGGGGTCATGTGCTTGAATTGTTAAACAAAATTAACGCGCTTATTCAAGCGTACTCCCATCTAATTAAAGCACCACACCTCGATAAACACAATAATTGCATAAAGTTAACAAATAATAATCATAATCCTCGTACATTGCAGTTATTGCAGTTATCGCAAACTATCATCACGACCTCTCGTTTTCCTTTGATCCTCGTGTCATTTGCTCTCTCTCTCTCTCTCTGTCTCTCTCTCTCTCTCTCTCTCTAACACCTGCTGTGATTTCTCGAGAAAGCTCTGTGCTGTGCTATCACTGTGATATTCCGAATGGATGTTTTGTAATCCGTAAATCTGCGTGCTATATATTTATGTTTTGCCTTATTGGTGAATAAAGTTTTTCTGTCTGTCTGTTTTTCTCTCGTATCTTATCAGTCGAAAAAATTCCGACTTTTCCTTCGGCAATTTTTGTTTTTTTCAATCGCGCGCGAACAGCAGCGTTCGCGCATCATATATAGCGTTGTCGCGCTGAAAAAAATAACACAAATGATTGTTGCGTCCGCACGAGCTCTCGATCAGCCCGTCGAAGCACGCGCCAGGCCCATATATATCTATAGATATAGGTACACAGGGAGGGAGACGCATCCAGCGCGCGGATTTCCCCGAATGATAAATGGCTGTAATTCAGACGCACAAAAGCGCACTTGGGTACACTGGAATTCTAATTACGAGTCGGCTGGTCTGGCCGCGCGTCGCTTCTCTCGCTCTGTGTTGCATATATATAGTAGGCGAGAGGGCATAGTCTGTGTCGCGTAACCGACGTCAGTTTATACGTGTGTTCGCCCGGAGCCATTGAACCGCGCGCTTCGCTGCAATAGAGAGATGCATCGATATGAGAGAGTGAGGGAGAGAATGCCGGCGATATATCCAACTGGTTTATAGGCCTATTGGCCGGCTCGGTTTTACCTTCGACACTCGTCAGTCATCCGCATTGAATCGGGAATTTCATTGTTCCGCAGTTCGTCCACCTGGCCATTATATCAGCACACAGAACACAGATGAGATATTGCTCATTTTCTCTTCGTTCACCGCGACGTTTTTTCGACGTGTCCCCTTTCATAGACTCTTCCGCTTTTTATGTTTCCAGCAACAAAGACATCCGCCGCTCGTCCTTGGTTGGATGTTCCTAGTACTGCCCTTTCTGCCGGCGTCCAATCTCTTCATCACCGTGGGATTCGTCGTCGCCGAGCGGGTCCTCTACATTCCCAGGTGAGTTTATCACCTCTCAAAGGTCAAAGAGGTCAAAATGTAGCCAGTGCGGAAATTGTGAATAAATAATCGCCTTCCGCTACAGCATCGGCTGGATAATGCTGGTGGCCTATGGAGCCCAGCTCGTCTGGACGGCGATTCCACGACGGAGGGGCCTCATCACGAGTGGATTGCTACTGCTCTTGGTTTTAGGCTACTGTCGCACGATCGTGAGGAATCGCGACTGGACCTCGAGGGAAACGCTGCTTAGGTATGTGTTGCGCAGTTTTTTATCGCTAGATCCACACGGTTTCTATACGCAGTGAATATATAGCGGTATAGCCTTCTTTTTTTTTTATCGCGTTTCACCATGTATGTATAAAACTCAATCTTCTCGTAAAAATTGCAATATTTCGTATACCTCTAACAAGTCATAAAAGCAATCTCTCGTCAGCGCGATACTCGTCAATTTCACGAATTCGCTGTATTTTAGCGCGAAGAGTGTATACATTATTGAGAACGCGAAGAAAGCATACGTTGATAGCCGTATATGGTATAGCGAATGTTTGCAACAGCGTATTATTGCGTTCACCTGTCCTGAAAGCAAAGTCAACAAAATTTGTTTATCATATATATACGCGTATATGGATATCGTGTGATAAATTGTCTCTTCCTGAACGAAGACAAGCACAACTCAAAAAAGGCATGTTACAATAAGCTATTATTAGAGAGTATTAAGAAATTCGTTCGGAATTTTTTTCAAATTTATTTGCACGGGAAAGATAATAATTCCAAGTATTCAAGTAGAACGAGTCAAGCTTGATCGGACGCCATAGCATACAATAATTATATACTCCAGCAAATATTGAGATTGAAACGATTCTCCTCAACAGAGCGGGTCTTCGAGCTTTGCCGGACAACGCAAAGATGCACTACAACTTCGCCAACTTCCTCCGAGACACATCGCAGCCAAACCGAGCGATTATCCACTATCAACTGGCCCTATGGTGAGTACAACATCATTCCCCCCCTAACTAATTCGGCAAAAGCACTTCCATCGCGAAATTTTATTTATGCACCGACGAGCTAGCATACCTCGCGCCAGCCGAACGAGTATAGGGATGGGCGAAATAAAACTGCGAAACACGGCTTTGATGCAGCAATTTTTTATGAGCCTTTTAAAAGCGCCGTTCGCGGGGAGTAATGCATACAAAGCGATTTCAATTTTCCAGTCAAAAGCACAGCGCGGCCATTACGCCGACCATTCTTTATATGTCTATACGTATACTTGCCTCTCGGTCTCCCTCTCACTTTTTTTTTTTTTTTTTTTTTTTTTTTGGTTTCTTTTATCTCGTTCGTTTTATGCCTCGTTCGAGCGCCGAGATTGCTTCAACAATAATAGCAACTATAGTATTATAGCGCGACGAGAAAGAGAACAGCGATGATAATGTTATTTCTCTCGAGAAGTATCTTCATCCGCGTTAGCGCTTTCATTAAACGGAGAAAGCTGCGGGAGAGAAGTTCTGAAATAATAAATTAGCTCGGGGGAAACGAAGAGGAAGTAGCGCCGGTGGTAGAAGAAGAAAAAGCAAAGTTTCGAAATATTTCGTAGTTTAGCGCGAAAAAGTGCCGAGAAAGTCTGCTAAAATATATTTAAACGCTCCACCTTTTTCAGCGCGTACACACCTTTCCTCCCTCGCTATCTATCTCTCGACTCTCATTGTCCTCGACGCCGTTTTTCCGATCTCCGAGGCCGATAAGTGCGCGCGCGCGCACACACACCCCACATTTGCCGGGTGGCGCACGCAGCATAGTATCCTCGCGGGACCATCTGCCGCATTTTTCGGAGCTCCGCACTTTTTTCCGCACTCTGTGTGTGTGTGTGTGTGTGTGCGCGTGCGTAATGACCGGCTCCCCTCGATTCCAGCCTTATCGCGCACCTGGGCTCTATTTCCTACGAGCTGGCTGCGGAAGCAATAACGTGACGGCTTTCTCCTTTCTTTTTCTTTCTTATTCTTCTTTTTTTTTGGCCATTCGAGGGGGTGCGGGTATACATACGCACGCGGGCGCTGAGTAATCTTTACCAGGCTGTATCGATGGGACTCGATTATCCTAATTTATTGGCTCGATGTACATTGGGGTGTTTATTGCTTCTTGGCGATTGACTTTTCCGAGCGACACATCGGCTGCTTCGAGCTATTTCACGTCGGAATGACGCTGCCTTTGTTATCACTTTTCATAATTTATTATACAGACTAGGATTTTTTTTTTGGCGCTCGGATTTGGAGAAATATTGAAGAAATGAAAATCAGACGTTTTTTTATTAGTTTATGTGGGATTCGAGGAGTTTTGTTTAATATCGAAATCGCGAATTCATTGTGTAAAGGAAGACTCGTCGTGATTTATATTTTGGAAAAGACTTTATTGATCCGACTAAAATACATCCGCTCCGTTTGCAAGTTCTCGCGCTAGTCCCGAGTAAACGTGTCCAGGATTTCGTTCCCAACACAAAAAAAAAAAACAAAGAAACTCTCGTTTCGTCTAGCAACGCATTTCCCTCCCCGGCAACCCACGCGCCAAATCGTCAATACAGAGCTCGAATCGAACATTCTTTGGAATCTCAATCGGATCAAAGTTGTTCTTCTCGCTCGAGACGGCCGACCACGAAATAACCTGTTTATTTCGCGCCGTTGCAGCGCGGCCCAACAGGAGGTTATGTGCTGCGAATCTATTATAATTATCGCGACAATTCACGAGCCGATCCGCCAGAGTGAGCACATCGACAAGAATCCTGTATTCTTTCGATCTCGTATCGGCCCCAGAGACACGAGGCGACTAGCCACGAAAGAGACACATCTTTGCTTCGTGCTAGGGCATCGCGAATCCTCGCACGAACTTAATATTAGAATTAAAATAGACCTTGCATACGAAGCCGCTACAACACATGTTGTACTTCTTAACTTCTACACATTGAATAAACATCAAGAAGCGTCGTAAACAGCGCGTTGCACACGATCAAGATGATGAGATTCTGATGCGGATAGCGCGAGGGCATCGCACAGGTTAAAAAGGTCGGAAGTTTGAAAAGAAAAGTTGTGGAAAGAAAGAGAAAGAGAGAGCCGGTACTTAAACACGATTCGCCGATGCTTCAAGATTCTTCAAATATTTTTGATGCAGCGTACGACGGCCAACGATATCAGAGTGCCAGTGTTGTACGTGTATAGGTGCGCCAGTTGATATAGTCAAGTAGAGAGATCGATGAGCTTGCGCGAAAGTTCCGCGGGAAAATGTAAATGGAGTTTTTTAATTAATATGTATAATAATCAAGCGCTAAAAGAGCTCATTCAATTGTACATTTCGTTGGAAACCCATCGTTTAACTAGCAAAAAAATGCAGCTTTGATTCAACAGATTTCAAAACGTACTTTTTAATCCACAAAGGACTTTAATAAAACGAAGAGATTGAAAAAGAGGAAGCACATTTATGAAAAATTCGCGTATTTCTCTTTACTGAAAGTTAATACTTAATACTTTAATACATTTTCATGCATATTATATATAAGCTCTCAAAAAGAAAATCTAAAATAATTGCAAAACTTTCAATGGAATCCTCTCATCGCTTTGAAGCGGTACCATTTCAGAAAGAACAGCTAGATTTCACCTATTACGCGAAATAAAATTCATTCTAGGAAAAGAAGCTTTGCTGCACCGCCTACATATATGATTCCGGAAAATATATGCAAAAATATATAATCAGTGCAGCCTCCGGTTCAAAGCCACCGTCAGTGTTTTAACACACATTCCGGCCTGAAATTCTCAAGCATAACATAATGCAGCGGAGCATTATAGCCATAGTGACCCACGTTAGTATTATCTTGGCCGAGCCGACGCTGATGAATACCTTGGTTCCCTTAACAAGTATACGCGCGCACCTCGAGTTTCCGAGGGGCGCAGCGGCTGCGTAATCCCACACGGGATTACGCGGTGAACCAACAAAACTGCATTAATTAGCCGCAAGAGATGAAGTGCCACGGCGAATAATGAAATAGAAGGGGAGTAGCGATATGTACCTCTTGTATAATAACTAATAACGCTGTACACGTCGGGAGAGTGAGAGAAAGAAAAGGAGTGCATATTATAGAGTGTACATGCACAAAGGAGGTAAACATTCTGCACTCGCTTTTATTTTTCTCTCTCTCTCGAGAGAGAGAGAGAGAGAGAGAGAGAGAGAGAGCCGGCGATATTATGCTTGCAAGCTCGCGTCGATTAAGCTCGCTCTCTCACTCTCTCTCTCTCTCTCTCTCTCTCCTATATCGATTACCAATCAATGCCAACGCGTGTACACGTTCAAGAAAGAGCCGCAGTATAACAGGAGAGGATTAAATGAGCCGCGGTACGTTTTCAGCGACAAGGTGACGCCGTCGATAAGCCGATATGAAAGCTCTGGCTAAATGAGAGCCTAAATATAAACTATGTCACATACACAAATGCAATACATCGTAGCGTTAGCGTTGAATTCGCCCCCGCGAAAATGCAATCAGCTCGGCAAACACCAAGAGTACTGTGCACCGTACGTGCACAATGCATGAGAGACGAAAGCGGACGGGAAAACGACGCAGCGTATAGAGAATTGAAAAAAAAAAGAAGCGCGAGAGCGTGTCTCATGAAAATTCCATTTCACCGATATAGGCGAGAGAGCACATACAACCGTTCTGATCTTACCTCTGTGTGTATTTAAAACTCGTCGTTGCGTTGTCGTCGTGTCACTGCGGTCTGCACGTGCTGTTTATTCCGATCCTCTCTTTTTTCTTTTTTTTTTTTTGCACCCGCGCTCGCGCGCGGATCGATACTGCGCGCGAGTAGAGAGCGTTTTTTTCGCTTGTCCGTTTGCGTTCGTTCGCTCGTTCGAAGAAGTAGGCGAGAAAATAAGAGAAATAGACTAGCTAACGAGATTGAAAATAAAACTCGTGCGAGCGTATCTATCTATAGGCAAATAGCACAAGAGAGAGAGAGAGTCAGCCGCGCGACGTCGTCGTCTGAGGACGAGACAGATAAAGGATGAAAATTTTATGCGTGCGACAGGCTCGCGCAGTGGCCTTATGTATTTACGATAATGCATTATTTGATTGGTGTTTTACGATGCCCCGCTTTTACCATTATTCACTCGCTCTCGGCGCATAAAACTCTATATACATGCGCACGCACATATTGTGAATACATAAATATATGTGTTTATGTGTGGAAGGGAGGTCGACGTGGCCTATCGCGCAGTAAATCAACTACTCTGAGGAAAATCCCTTGAATGTGCTGATACGCCGTAAAAGCAGGCAGGGACGAGACAAGCATTTTTCGGAAAACCGATTCGCGCAGCTGTATCGCCAGTCACGCGACGCGAGACACTATAGATACTATACAGCGCTTTTATGCGCGGCTCTTATATACATACTTTTGCACGTATTGGAGACTCTGCTCTAGCACGCTTTGAAATACCTCTGTACGCGAGGGTGAAATCGTGTCGGTTATCAGGCTCTGCTATCTAGCTGCAGCCCGTTGCGTCCGTCTAACGAAAACTTGCGAGGGAAATCGGATACACTTATAGAGGTACTTTTTATTGGAAAAATCGCTCGAGGAACTCAATAAGGCCACTGAACCCGGATCTGTTATATACTTTGACTCGTAGTGAGTTTCCGTATACAAAGTATAGTTTTAAATCCGGCTTCATCGAGAAGACTCATTAATAATACTCCAGCTCAGATTTTCCCTCGACCGTCCGTAATTACTCCGATAACAAAAGAGCCGGAAAAAGCGAATAGCCCGAAAAAGACGAAAATTCTCCCCGGCAGTAACCTGTTTGCAGAGGAAAAAATAAAATAAAAGACCCTTCGAAGTACCGCAAGCTTCCGGCTGATCAACGCAAGCAAGCAAAACCAGCCGAAAAAAAAAATATCCAACGCGACCGCAATCCCAAAGGGTCAATAGCATCAGGGAGTAAGAGAAAAGCTGCGTACGCGCGCGCGTCGAAACGAGGTCACGTCGAATCAACTGCGAGTAGCCCGTTTACCATACAGGCAGCTTTTGGGAGAGAAAGTATAGGGATCAGTCAGTTTCCGATTGCACAGATAACGAGAGAGATAGCATCAATGCGCGATGCTGCAGAGAGCTTTGAGCGAGCTTTTATATATAGCGCCATACTGAATAACATCGTGCGGCTGCGAGAAAGATAAACAGGGGAGCTTTTGACGAGGAGAAAAGACTTGGAAAGTTTTCGCTTTATTACAAGAGAGTGCATTTTACCGTTTCAGTCTTTTTTCCCGCCCGTACCTATATATACTGTTGACCATTCATTGCAGTTGGAATGAGGATGTCTGCATCGAGTGGATAAAAATAATCTGCACTCTCAGTTGCGCGGGAAAATTATTCAAACGGAGTTTACGGAAATCGAGCGCGACTGCTCCAAAAGCCGATATATATTTTAGATCTCGCTTATAGTGCTTCGCTGATCCGCAAATTAGATCATTAGACGGTGACTCAATAATTAAAATTGACGTCTAAAAACTCGGCTGCGCTACTTCCGGATATAATACAAGTCTCGATAATCCACATTAGCGCCCGAGTTCCAATAATTACAATTAGCGCGAGTCGTGCAAGATTAAAGCGAAACTACGCTCTCACCGCTCACACGAACCTATTCTAAAAAATGTTCACTGGCACGAGCACCGCGCAGTTCGATCATTGCGCCATCATCATCATCATCATCATCATCATCATCATCATTGCACCGACCGAGCGCGTCGCTGCAGTTTAACCTTTGCGCATAAGCGGATCTGCTTTCGCCATTGTCGAAGCTCTCTCTCTCTCTCTCTCTCTCTCTCTCTCTCTCTCGGCTGGGTGTAGGCGGGCCAGCACTGGCTCATATAAAGCTGGTCGAGCGAAAATTACGGGCTCCGCGCAAGAACGGCCACACCGCCTACTTTACGATCCGCGGAAGTGCACGCGACGGTGCGCTTCCGTATAATCCGCTGCCGCTGTGCTGGTATCGGAGATTCGGCCGCAAAACTGCGCCGCACGCTGCTCTTAAATTATCCCCCGAGCTTTTTTAACGGCTCCTAAAAATGATCGATGTCGCAATCCGTAGAGCCCGTGCTCAATCGCGCACCGGTAGGTATATATAGAGTCGATAAACCGTGCGCGCCTCTGCGTTCGACGGGCCTAAACGCATTCGTCGCACGCCCCTCGGATATATGATACATATAAGATTTATATAGCCAACTCGACTCTCTATATTCTATTCTTTTCTTTTTCGCTTTTAAGACTGTTTTACGTATATAGTGGCGCACACGCGAGGGAATTGAACGTTATAACGTCGAACACGCGTATACACGCATATATATAGCGATGGAGTAGAAAAGGAAAAGGAAGCTTCGCAGCTAGCGACGAATCTGTGTCGCTACTACATTGGAGAGTATGAATAAAGACGAAAAGAGGGAGAGAGGGAAATGCGAGTTTTCTAGCTCGGAGGCTATAGAAAATGCACGACGAGAGACGAGTCCCGCGTGTTGTCGTCGGATGTTTCGCGACTCCTTCCACTTTCGTGAAACTTCTCTCGCTCGGAGCTAAGTTGCAATCCTGGAAGATGCGCTGAAAGCCGAAAGAGCGCATGGCACGGCTTCTTGTACTGCATGCGTATATATACAGTTGTCGATTTTTGCAGGAGGCTCGTTCCACGCTTTCTCAAATGTCTCTCGGGCGCGTTGTCCTCTGAAAAGTAATAAGAGTCGCGCGCTGAAATTCCGAGAGAGAAAATCCCCATGGAATTCGGAGCTTTTATTCGAGCGATATGTGAGCTGGAAGGGGGATTATCGAGGTGTATAAGTACGAGAAATCGAGCTTGCAGCCGATTTAATCCGAATCAATTAGTCGCTTCCTGCTCTCTTCCCTCGCTTATTTTTTTCTCGGTCGACGCGAGGACGAGGGGAGGCTTCTTTTGTTACCCTTCCTATAGCTCTTCTTCGTCTTTTCTCACAGCGCCGCGTGAGGATCCGTAATTACCGGGGCGTGACAAAGCAGCAGTGGAAAAGTCTTTTTTACTTTCCAAGCTTTCACGGAAGACTGCGAGCAGAGCGATTGACACATTAAAAAGATCTCGGATACGTGTCGTTGATTTTCCGAGGATTCGCCTACCAGATCCCAAACTGAAATACAGCTTTCCGTAAGACTCACGAAGAGTTTAATTATACCTATAGACATATACCTTGTGCGAGATATCTGGCTGGGCAATCAAGCTTTATTTGGAAATTTCCATTTCCTCGCGTCTATCTTGCTGCATATCGGACGTCCATCTTTATCTCGATTTTCCGCGCGCAAGAATTCGCCGGGAGCTTCGATGAGCGAGAGAGAGAGAGAGAGAGAGAGAGAGAGAGAAAACTCCCTATCAAGTTAAGTTAAAAGTAAATCAATCAGGCATGGTCGCAAAACTTATTTAAACTTTCCATGAGCGCGGACGTAGTTTCGAAGCGCCTCGGGCGTCGGGAAGATGGCCACGACTTGGTGAAAAAAATTCCCTCGAGAAAAGGAGCGAGAGAGGTAAAAAACAAAGCATTGAAAACGCGAGAGAAATGTAAGAGCTATACTTACTATATACCGAATGATTAAGCGAACAGCTTGCTTTAGTTTTAATCTTTGACAGAGGGCGTATTAATTAACTCACGTCAGATTTGAGCTTATAGCGATGCTGTCCGTTTAATTTTTTGTAATCCGCTGCCTCGCTTATAATCAGAATAGCAGACAACCTAGTTCGCGTATACGGGCAATAAATAACGCAACGCGGATGCTGATATATACTTTCCTGACGCGCGGCTGACAGCTGATGCGCGCTTATTTAATTTTTTCATTAGCCAGCTCTTTCGACTTATCGCATTTACTTATATATATAATACTACGCAATATATACTACGTGGAGAGTCTTTCCTTATACCCATTGGACAATAAATAATCTGTTTCGTTTATAAGGAGAATGCATATTTCGACTCCGCGGGGCGCGCCCCCTCGTTTTTACTTATGTAAACCTACCATTCTCGTCTCTCTACGGCAATTCCCTTGATTATGAACTCACTGCACGCGCGCGCGCGCGCTCCATACCATACTGGTTTATTATTAAAACCCTTGTCTCTTTCGCTTTTGTGCATCTGTATAGACGCATTAAGGAAGCGCAGCAGAGAAAAGAAATGGTCAAACAAGCGATTCCAGTAGCGCATAGCCCGTTTGATGGATTACTCTGATGGAGCCAGGCAAAGCCAGATGTCAAAGCTCTAGTAATAGCTTCGGCTGTTTCGATCAGGATCGATTATCGCCGATTGCGTGTATCTTGCCCCGATTGCTTTGCTGCTGGCGTTCGCTTCCTATCAGGCGCTTTTAGTATAGCGATCCGCGAGTCTGATTATTCGCGAAACAATCTTGGCAAGTTTTGCTCTGTTCTACGTACGGCGATTGTTCGCTAGCGCCACAAGCCCTATATATAGCTCGAGCTTACACAAAACCGCGAGGCGACCACGTTAAAATCGCCCTAGAGCTCGCGACGACGCATTCGAATCTGCGTACACATGATGATGTGGTATGCACTGCACATATATATATATATATATATATGTGCATGCATATATATATATACACACACACGTATACGTATATGCGCTAACGGCTAATCGACTACAGCGGCAGCAGCCGACGTCAAACGTCACTGCCAAGTAATCCCTGCGAGAATGACAAGGTGGTTTGCGGACGTCTGCGTTGCCAATCTATGTCAAGCGTATACGTCCTCTCGCGCCTCGGGCTTATTATTATACCTATATGCGTATGTGTGAATATGTGTGAGAGGAAGACGCAGGTATATGTGTATACAGGAGCGGGTGACGAGAAGGAGATGGATCTGCCCATGTTTGCCACTGTCAAGGCGCGCAAGCTCGCGTATTGTACGGAGAGAGAATCTCTCTCTCTATACTGTCGTCCAGATAATACCATTCAATTTCCGAATCTTCGGACACGATCGATCTCGCTCGATACACATCAACAAGCGTTCTACCGACGTCAGAAATCAGATCGGTCTCGAGGAAAAATATTCTCTCAACCGGATAGATGCGTCCGTGCGCTGCGCCACTACTGACATGGGGGAGAAGAGATAAAAAAACGAGCGGGCGAGGGAGAGATTGTTGCGGAAACCCTGCACGAAATTTCCAAGCTTGATGGACTATACACTGAGATGAAAGAGATGGAGTGAATGTCGGACGGGCGCGTCTGTCGACGAAGCTTTCGGAAGATAATAATCGAGGCGATGTTTCGACGTTTCGAAAATAAAAGGGAAACAATGCAGAAAATAAGGAATGCGAGCAAAGGAAAACAGCAGTATAGCGGTGCGATTTCAGAGAAAACTCAATTACGCGCGCACCATGTATGTATTATATTATATAAATGTACACACGAGTTCGCGCGAAGGTCTTAAAGTGCATTGTATGGTATAGTGGTCAACGTTAATTAATATCCCGCAACGCTTGGTGTATATATCTACATACACGTGTACGTGTGTGTGTGTGCTACTGTATAGAATGTAATCTCGTGCTTGCAGGTTGTGGCCGACGTACGCGAGTGCGCACAACAATTTGGGCACGCTAACAGCGGGGGATCAGGCGGAGAAACACTTTCTGGCTGCGATTCAGGCGCAACCAGGTCACGTGAACGCCCACTACAACCTCGGCCAATTGTACAGGTGAGTCTGCATGCGTCTCATTCTTCATTTGTAATTTCACACCTCGAGACAGCGGGATACGATGTAGCTGCGCTGTAATTGAATTTGCTTGTATATTATATACCTGCTGCGTAGACATCGATATAGAGTACACGCAGAAAAATGTCCTCTTGTTCCAAGAGGAAATAATTTTAAATTAGGACCCAAAATTAAAATAATGTTGAAGCAAAAGGATTCCTTTTGACTCGAATAGATTCCTTTTGATTCAATCGTAATCCTTTTGCGTTAAAAACTTTTTGCTTATTAGAAAAATTTTGAAGCAAAAGGATTACGATTGAATCAAAAGGAATCTATTCGAGTCAAAAGCAATCCTTCTGCTTCAACGTGATTTTAATTTTGGGTTCTAATTTAAGATTATTTCCTCTTGGAACAAGAGGACATTTGTCTGCGTGTACTTCCTCGCGCGTGTATATGGCATGAAAAACCGCGGCATGAGTATATAGGTAAACCGCTAGCAAAGCGCTCTAGAGCAGAGAGACGGATACCCCCGCGACATTCCAAATCCTAATGAGTTAGATTGCGCACGCACAAGAGAAGGCTTGGCGGAGAAGTTTGCCGAGTTTACGTAGTCTCGCGAGCGGATTAAATTTCTTTGCGTTGGATAAAAGTCCACCGCCAGTATTCTCTGACACACAGACTGAGAGAGAACTAGAGAGAGAGAGAGAGAGAGAGAGAGAGAGAGAGAGAGAGAACGCTCGTGCGCGCACGTTAATTACCAAAGCCTTTGTTAAAGTCAAAGTCGATTACATCAGGCTGCTCATAACTCAGCGAGACGGCGGCAAGAGTTTCGCGCGTGCATGAGGCGGTTGAAAGAGCAGGGAGAGAGATTGCCGTTCAATTTATGTGCCGCCAGCGGATTTATGATGGCAAGCTCGTGTATCGGCTTTTTTTAATATCCGCACCCGAGCTTCTGATCCTCGCGTTGTCTCCCTCTCTGCCCATATACGTTGACGCTCTCGCTGTTCACATAGCGCTTCTTCTTCTTCTTCTTATTATCTCATTTTCATTGCAGCTCGCGTGCTCTTCTTTCTTGTACCATCGCGTCTGTTGACAATATGCCGACGAGTTTTGTTTATGAATTGTAACATAAACAAGAGACGCATGTTTATTACTCTCTGATAATATGGTATCCTCTGTTGCAGAAAAACCAACAGAACGGAGGAGTGTATACGGATGCTGCAAAAGTGCGTGTCCCTGGATCCAGCCTACACACCGGCTTACCTCGTGCTCGCCAGGATGACCAGTGGCCCGACGACGGGGGCTCTGCTGAGGCACGTCGTGCGCCTGCAACCCAAAAGTCCTGATCACCTTGCCGAGTACGCCTCGTGGCTGCACCAAAATGGTGGGAAATTTTTCGATATTTTTTTTATATGCATAAAATATACGCGAGCAATGACGACGTCAAATTTCACGCGGAGTGTCGTGAATTTCGGAAAGAAACATCGGGTACTCCCCCGCGATTTATAAAGCTTGCCACGGCTCAATTTTTCTCCGACAATACACACAATCTCCGGAAGATCCGAGTTATCTTCTTCACCGCGTTAGCCGTGCCAACTCATTTGTTTTTCATATCCACTCAATCCTTATCAATTATTTCAGACCGTATAATTTTTGATTTGATTTGATGAATTCACAAAAATGCTAATGGACACAGGGCGAAAATAAAGCTTATAATCCACTTTCCGCGTAATGTTTCGCTCATTTAACAATAACCTCCACTGTCGAGAGTGAAATGTTAATATCCATACTCCATTATATAATATATGAGGAAATATGGAGAAAAATCATGAAAATTTGAGGATTTTTCGGAGTCAAAAAATTCGTACATTTTTTTCGTGTTTTTTCCATATATTCAAACTTTTGACCAAATCAGGCATTTTCAATGCTTTTTTTTTTAATTAAAGCTCTTTTACCGTTATTTCATCCTAGTAATCTGAATTTTCTAAATTTAAAGGGCCGAAAAAACAGTGTCACAAAGCAGTTTTCTCATGTTCCACTGACTTTTTGTACATTTTAAGATATAATGAACAAGATAAATCAAGTTAGCAAGGTGTGCTCGCTTTTTGAAAATTTGCCATTTCACGACCCCAAAAAGTGACCGTTTTCCTCATATACGCATCCTGATACATTGGCTTTTGCCTTTCTCTCTTTCAGGCAAATGGCTTCCAGCGTTGAAGTATTACCTGAGGGGACTATCGCTCTCTCCGGTGCACAGGTCCTCGCTTCTCGGCACCGCGAGGATTCTCAGGTCTCGAGGACAGTGGCCTCGAGTTCACCAGCTAATAACGAGGTAATCCCTTTTCAACCTTTTATACTCGTTGCTGCTCCTGATGCATGTATGCATATACTAGGCTACCGCAATGTCGTCGTCGAGTAGCGCCTTTGTGCGTATACCTAACTTGAATTTTGATTATGCAAGGAAACAATTTTCATCCAAGTTGAAACATTCGAGCAACCACCCTGTGCTGTCTTCTTTTACAGAATTGCGGAGGAAATTAGATTTTCGCGTCGGAAATGAACAATTAGGTGGCCGAGATCGTTACCGAGCGCACGTTTATCATTGTTGCGAAATAAGCGCGAAAATTTGAATTAGCAAAATGCTTAATGAGCTGCATAACGTTGCGGATATTCTATTCACAAGTAAAGCGGAAAAGTTATGCCTCTGGTAGAATTTCAGCTGATTGTTCTTCCACATTTCCTTTTGATGCGACGGTAAGTTGCTTATTAGCTGTTCTTTTTTTTTCAAAAATGGTCGAACTCGGTCTTGTCTTGTACTCGCAGAAATCATCTGTACAATTATTATTATTATCTGGTACAGGATAAACGGCATGATTCATTGTTTCCGACATTATAACCGCAAATATGTGTTTTTTCATTCCAAAATATACTTCAAAATGAAAGCCGCACCATATCGACGTTAATTAATCATCATTATTATAACGGATCCTATATTTTTGCGCAAAATATACACAAAAGCGCGTGATGATTTCGTATTCCGAGCATAAAAACCGATGTATATAGAATACGCATACACGTATACGTCATTAAGAGCGAAAGCCGCGTCGATGAAAAATGTATTTACTTTTAATATACAACTGAATCACGGTTGAAAAAAAAAAAAACATATCCATGCGCGCAGCGAGATTGAAAATCAAATTGTATAACGAGATGAAAAGGCGAAACAATGGATAAAAGCTCACTCTCCCGTGTATCGAACAGCCGACGAGATTATTCAATATGGAAAGGCCGCTATTGAGGCGAATGCGTGACAATTTTAAAAGCGGTCGTATCACGAAGCTTCTTTCCCGCACGCGGTCAACGACAGGGTTTTAATGCGCGAAAATCGGAGTGGAATCCATATACAACCACACACACACGGGGGATGCTCATGAATGAATGAATGAATGAATGAATGAATGAATGAATGAATGAATGAATGAAAAGTAATAATAAAAAGCAATGATAACGTATAGGCGTAGGAAGAATTTAGTGTCGCGTATGTAATGGAAAATCGAAAAGGGCGAATATACGACTTCTACTGACGGATTACCTGAATATATATACCGTAGCAATATTTGTCGTGTACTCGATTGCTTTGGATGCGAGTCAGGAGATAAATGGAATAGCGGGACCAATCAACGAAAACCGCGAACGATTTATGAGAAATTAATCCGGTCGTCGAGGTAGAGGCGCCGCTTGAAAACTGCTCATGCCGCGGTTCGTGCATGTCTGTGTGGCTGTGTGCTGGTATATATGCTCATCGAGTTCGCCTCGTTGCAGCTTTCGATCTGCGGCGGCGCTGCTGCAGCGGAGCGCGTTGAATAAATGAAGAACCACTTGATGTGAATCTCCGAGAATCCGACGGGAAACGTTTCGGATGAGATGCACTTTTTTACCCGATTATTATTGATTGTATGCGCTCGATTTCAACAAATATACACCTTTATTTAGGCTTTATATATATCATGATATAACATGATTCCAAATATTCCAATCATCAACTACTATTCTCGTCTAAGTGCTCGATCGACTGACAGCTTGACATTTCGAAGTGAAAATTCACGCTATTGGATTTTCATCAAACTTGTATTATTTAATATAGGTATAACAGCCTCAGCGCCCCGCTGACTTTGTCCAGAGAAAGATAAACAGAATATTCAAGGGTGGCGGTTGAAAGATATTTTCGGCGAATCGAGTGCATTAGCGAAATGACGCAATTAGTGTACAACGTGACACAGGAACAGCAAGGCGAAAATACACACATCAGTCGGCGCTTCGCGAGCCCGAAAATCCCATAAATTTTCGATTTATCAGCTCGCTGAGCGCTTAATACAACGATGCAATCGCGCTCGGACGTTATCGCGTATATGCGCTCATCCCCGGGCTTTTAACCTGTTTATATATTAGCGCTGAATTTTTCAGCTCCAATGCCTGCCTATACATACGCGATATTCGCTGCGTTTTGAAAAGCTGCTCGTTTGCTCCTCGTTCAAATTTCGCATAAGCAAATTAAAGTGGAAACATAAAACGCGACGCGTTTTTCCGAACAGTCGCATCCGGCCACGCTTTTATCCCGTTGCGCGATAGAATCGCGCATGAGCGGCTAAACATACGCGACGCGCAATCAATGAGAAATTCATGGACGAGTGCTGCGAGCTGAGAGAGAGAGAGAGAGAGAGAGAGAGAGAGAGAGAGAGAGAGAGAATAATCTAGTTGGACCTGCTGTCCGTCCAGCGTTGCGTGCGATTGTTTGCATTTCGAAAAGCTCGCCGGGAAACGATTGGCTCAAAAACGCTATGAATAAATAAAAGTCGCGGCAGTGCGGGATGCCGGACGGTATACTTTGGCTTTGTCGTCGGGAGTAGTCTTCTTCCGAGAGAAAAGTCGAGTTTCGCTCTTTTACTGCTTGACCGTGAGCTTACTGCGTAAGTTTCATCCGCCTCGTCGACTGTTTCTTCGCTTGAGAGCGAGAGCTTTTCCGTTTCGTCTCGTCTTGCTGCGGTCGAACGAGTGTCTATCCGCTCCCACGGCTGCAGAAAAACAAACTCATTATTGCCTTCGGGCAAGCTTGCAGTGTTGTTGTTGTTGCTCCAGTGACATGTATTATTCGTCAGCCGCTACGATTGATCGCGACTCTGTTATACGTTTATATAGTATAATTAATGTTTGTTCCCATGATGCACGGACGGATAGCATTTCAATTATTTTTGTGTCCTCGAGTGCGAATGCGCTCTCGGAGCACGCACATTTCGTTGCATGTAAATATTGTGATGGAATTGAAATATTGGTACACTCTCGAAAAAATACTTTGCGAGTTACGGACTTTATTAAGTCTGAACGTTATTATTATAACGCTATATGTCATTAATAATATATAATTAAAATCTGGGTTTTGTAATGATACCATAATTTCTTGCAATATTAATAACGTGCAAAGACCGTCAAAGTAAAATAAAAATACTCATTTCATTCGATGGTGATTTTAATCTCTTGCATTAATAATTAATTAGAAATTAATTTAGCAAGTCAAAAAATTTGAAGAAAAAGCTCTGCAGACGACAGAAAAAATTCTTCGAAAAGTGCCCTTAATTTACCATACTAACTACCATATTACTTTAATCGGATTTTTGCAGGTGGCACATAATGCTGCGCGCCCGTCGGGGCGGCCTCATATACCGGGGCGACTTGTACATCCAGGCTTGGCAGTTGCAGCACCAGTCACGTCAAAGAACTTATCAGCAGCAGCAACGGAACCTTTGTTTGTTGGTGAGTCTCTCTTTGTGCTGAGCTGCTCGCGGAGCAGTATTGCGCTCGACGTTTGTGCTTTGACTACAAAATACTCTAGATTTATTTAAACAAAAAGATTTTAAAAATCAAACAAGATTAAATAAGACACTTGTTTCGATCTACTTACTCACGGCGGGAACTACACTTTGTATATTATAATGTGTACGGCCTAGGCGCGCGTATATATAATGACGTAGCACAGTGCGTCGTTGAGCAGCGTGAAAAAATCGTGAATTTAATTAAAACGAGAGCGAATTAGCCGTCGTCGTAGTCATCCAGCGTTAAAAATTCAGCTGGAAGCTTTGATAACCTTTAATTATAAGTATAGTAGGCTCGCTGCAGTGTGTAGCGCAAAGTAGCTCTCTTGCCCCGAGGCACTGGTATATAGCCACCAGCGAGGGTGTATACATATAGTATTTTGAATTTCACCCCGTATGTCCGTATATGTCAAGGGGATTGCCCCGTTTCGAATTCACTCGGCAAAACGGACCGAGCGCTACGCGCACGGAAAGAGAGTTATGCGCGCGAAACCTATAGCTATGTATAACTGCACAGGTGTGTGCCCCTGCGCGCGTACACGTATTTATCTTTCTGTGTGGAGGTATAAGTCTCTTTGTAGCAAAGCCTCTCTGGAGAATTAATTAAGAGCCGGCGGCGAGGTCGTCATAATTCCAATTAAATAGATAGGTTCATTTGGAAAGGGCGACGGGATCCTTTTCCCGTGGCGCAAGCTCTCTCTATCTCTCTCTCTCTCTCTCTCTCTCCAGTTTCTCTCTCCCGGCCGCGTCTCTTGTTTCCGTAACCTCACGGGCACCGGCTCACGTTATCCCGCGCGCGCGCGCGCACACACACACACTATAGAGACAGAGAGAAAGAGCTAAACTCGAACAAAGAACTCGCCGGTGTTGCTCTTGATCGATCATCTTGTGCTAATCCCGCGTTCTACACTCGCACAAGCTCGCGCTGATAGCTTTAATTTATACTCGCTGCAAATGGAGCTCGCACTTTGAGGATTGCTTTTTTTTTCGAGAGCTATACGCGCAGCTCGGAAGAATTGAACTTCGCCGGAGAGAAAGAGAGTCGAGTTTCTTTATCGGAAAAGTGTGAGTTTGATGGATGTTTTCGCATTAGGAGTAACGCGCTGTCGACGCGCGGCAAGATTGAGTTTCCCGTGTTTTAGAATTTTTCCGATGCACGTAATTGCTTTATATTACGGTCGTAATTCGATTTAAATTTGAATTATTTCAATAAAATATCGCGATGATCCCTTTTCAGCGCAATAATAATTCTAAGTATAACAATGCGTGTACTTTCAGGAGACGGAGTGCGGTTCGCGTCCCCGGGTGGCTTCGGTCTCGGTCCAGCTGGAGCAGGACAGCAACAAATCCGAGCAGCTGGAGCGCGGCTCGTCGTCCCGTTGCAGCATGCGGGGCTGTCCCAACAGTGCAGCCCGACAGGCCCGCAAGTCTTCGGAAGCCGGCAAGGCTCGGGTTAGCGCGCCGAGCCTCCTCATGCAGAACCTCCTCGAGACCCTCTAACTCGAGTTCCGGAATTGCGCACGACTTTTCCGCTGCAGGTGCGCTCGTCTACTCTATAGCTCTATTCTCTTCTTCCCTACAAGACAGAGCGAGAAATAACGAATTGGATATGAAGCGTTAGGTGAGTGTGTGTGTGTGTGTGTGTGTGTGTGTGTGTGTGTGTGTGTGCGGGTATATTTTTTTCTCGAACGTATTAAGGCTACGATCGATTTTGATGGAGAGTGAGAGGCGTATACAGGCAGTTTATTTTTCACACGAGACATTCGTATAGTCGTATACTGACATATTAACCGATACACAATAAATTCAAAAAGATGTACGCGTGTATGGGACAAGTTGTTTCGAGCCGAAGTATCTGACAGCACGGTATGTTAAAGTGTTATATTATAGCGAATTATAAGTATAAAGCAGAGGGGAGAGGAAGAGAGAGAAAAAAAAATTAATCATACGACGAATGCAAAGGTGCCAATTTCACATTTGTAGGGGTATGCGATGATAATGCGACGAGGGAGGCTAGACGCATCGCTCTTGTAAACGTGTACTTATATCTATACCTATATAGAGGACAACATTTTCTCAACGAGCTTCAACCAACGTCGTTTTACGTTTCACCTGATGATGAGATACTGTGTGTATACCTAATTATTATACCGTTTCGCAACAGCATCTTTTATATGGCGTCGAAGTGTGATGATGCGACAATGGATTATATAGACGTGTACTTTTTGTTGAGCCTTCGATTGTCGAATCTCAAAACATAATATATGTTTTATTGGCTGTATAACCACGCATGTATAACTGAGGGTCTAATGAGGGTCGCGGGTAAAGAAAAAGGAAAACGTCGTTGGAATCCGATGGAAGACCAAAACCAATAAAAATAATTGTAAATAAGTGTAAACAATTTACATCGAATTATGCGCAATGCTTAATTACATAACATATTATTCTTCTTTGATTATGATAATGATGATACATAAATATGAATATTGTCGAAAGCGATTGTATTGAGAGCTCCGTCGCCGAGTTTTTGTCGAGAAAAGCTCCGATCAGCTCGATCTGTTGCGAAGTATACACAGCTGATGCAGAAAGCGACGAGTCGGAACGAATGTATATGCGCCCATCGACGATGATTGTCAGACTATTTAAATAAGAAAGACGATATAAGTTAAAATAAATATTTTGAGAACTGTGTAAAACTCACGAAAGGCTCGTTCTTCATTTTTCACTCGCCACCTCACGTCACACACCCATCCTCGCCCTATATATACTTGTATCCATCTACGTTTCAGCAAGTAAATGTCGAAAAAATATCCACGAGAGAGAGAGAGAGAGAGAGAGAGAGAGAGAGACGCACAATATATAGGCGAAGTAAAGAAGAAAGTTAAAATGAATAATTCAGGAGGTAGGTGCGCACGTGGTGATGTAGGGCATAAAACGAGAGGTTCAAAATAATATTAGCATTAATTAGCATCCGCGCGGCGCGAATTGCTTTCCCGGAGCGTTAAATATATAATTTCGCCGCCGCTGCTGCGACAGGGGGCAATTCCATCGCCTAGCTAGAAAACCAAAGAAACTGCACGTCGCTCATTGTTTCGAGACCGCTGCGCATGCTTTCTTTTCAGCCTCCCCAGGGACGGAGGAATAATGAAGTCGACGCGACTGCTGCTGCTGCTGCTGCTACTGCTGCTGTACGTATAGAATTTCGGCGTAAGTATTGCGTAATTCCGCGGTAATTACCGTAGCTGCCGGAGCGCCGCGCAATTGAAATAGCCCGTCTGCGGTACGCGCAAGAACAAGAGGCTACATTATAGTTGCGCTCTCCTTTCTGGCTTTCTCTCGCCACGAGCAGCTTTATAATTGCCCTATGTTGCGCGTCGACGACAAAAAGTATATTATCTTCTGTCGATCTCTCTCGATTTTTTTTTTCTCGTTGCACAAGAGAAAGAGAGGGAGGCGGTCAATCAATTAGTAGTTTGCGCGAGCGAGGGAAAGGAACAAGCTTGCAGTCGGAAGGAAGAAAAATTAAGTGGCGTAATAACGCAAAGATTATCTTCCCTGCGGTACACAGATATAGGAGAGAGAGAGAGAGAGAGAGAGAGAGAGAGAGGGAGGGAGCTGGGCACGGGGGAGGGCACATTGTTCGCCGAGTTTGAATGCGACAAAAGGGCATATTCTGAATTACACCTTCTTGTATAACTCTCTCGCTCTTACTGCAGGCCTCGTAATTAGTTCTTTTGAGCGTGCACGGAGGAAAAAAACTCGCAGTGGCCCCTCGTCTCGTTGTACATTTTCAAGACAAAGCCCAGAATAAGGAAAGAGAGACAAAAGTCGACGCGCGCGCGCAAGAGAGAGAAAGAGAGAGCCAAAAGTCCTCGCGCAACCTCGTGATTACCCCTGATATGACCTGACGTGCATGTACAGAGCCCCGGAATTCCCCTATGCGAGAAAAGTTCGCGCATGTATATAAAACGAGACGGTTTTAGGAGCTTTGATTTACGTCTCGCACGTACCGATGGCTTGCAGCTATATAGAGTGTATAGACATACATATATAGGTACATAACACACACCGAGAGCCGATAATGGCAGACCGGATCTGCATGATCCTCTCTTCTTGCTCTCTCTAGACAAATCTCGGCATCGCGTTATATGCGGGCTAAAAACGAGAGGGGTTACAAACTCGCGCGCCTCAGTCGAATTTCAATAAGCATTCATCTTGCGCCGCCGCACCGGCTTTTATTACACGCTCCAGCATATATAATGGGCCTCAGCTCTTATATAGCTTCTATTATATATATATATATATGCGCTCGTATAATAAATCCAATGATAAAGAGGCTTTATATACCTATGTGGCCTGCCGGTGTCGCTCCATACCATATACGCGCGTCTCTGCATAAGGTGTAGTACACGTCGTGGGGGATGAGGATCGCAGAGCCGCCATAAATCAGTCCTCGCGAGCGGTATGGCAGCCATAACAATAACGAGGCTGCACAGCAAGAGCAGTGTATATATAGGTATAGGTGTAATTAAGAAAAGGCGCCGAGCAGCGCGTTGGAAGCGCTTATATATAGGGCTAGCTACGTTATAAAAGCTCGGCTATAGCTCTCTCGCCTGTATAAAAGACAGAGAGCGAGAGAGCGGCGTCTTTTTACAGCTATAGCAGTATAACCCGCTCTCCTCGTCTTGGCCGCGAAACCCGAGCGTTGAGTCGTGCGCCATACACAAATCCACGAGAGTTATTACCGCGAGTAGCTTTTATTGGTCGAACGCGGGGAGAATACGTTATCGGTATTATCGACGCCGATAAAAGCGACCCAAGCGAACTTCTTCCTTGTTGGACACGCAGGCTATCTATATACGCTTGCAGGCTCTTATGCTTTATCACGCTGCGCACGCATATAGCCAGCTTCTTCAATTTGTTTTTACCACCCGCGCGCAAAGCTTAATATCGCTGCGCTTCGAGCTTTCGATATCATTTTAACTGAGAAAGAAAGATACACTCGCTGGTGTATACACTGGGAGAATTGTGGCCTCTTTTTATTGCTCTACTGGACTCGAGTACTCGGCTTCTTTTATCCGCAAAGAGGAGAGATAGAGCGCGGAGGTATTGTTTCATCGGCACGCGGCTCTGCGTTTTACGCTAATGATTCTTTATTCCGGGCGGCTTTATCTGGAAGCATTGTACCAGAATCGATAAATGAAGCGCTCGCGTTTGCGATTTTTCTTATTTTATTTCAACTGCTTTTTTAAGGAGGCCAAGATGGAGTTCAGCTGCAACGGTATTGTTGAAGATTTCGACGTTTGGAACGTTGTTCGTTCAAAGTTACCCCAAAATAACAAAAAGGAAACGCCGTGGTTGATAGGTGACAAAAGTTGACGATAAGCTGGACTCACGAAGCGGGCTACACGTCGCGACGTCAGTTATTTATAAAACGGGTATTTCGAGCTCTTTCGGAGTCATATATAAACTGATCGAGATGCTGCACACAGAGACAAAGTATTTAAAATTTCTCCGAAAAAGACTCGCTCGCCTCACTCGTCGTTCGAATTGCATGAGCGTAATATATAATACGTATATACGATAAAACGCGAATGACGTTCATAATTCATGTCTTGGATCTCACATTCTGGACGTTGATGATTAATCAAACTACACGCGCAGAAAACCAAGCCAAACTTTCCGACTGCGAGGCTCTTTCGCGTCCGACCGCACAACGGTGCGACGACGGCGTGTGTCACGCTCGATACCTATTTTTCAAATCTCAACGTTTTCGTCGGCGAAAAATTTTGGCTGCCGGCGCCGCAATCATAATGGGATTTGAGATAATTTAACCGGCGCTCGGCTACGCGGATGAAACAATGCTCGCGCGCGCTAGCGAGCCGTGACGCAACTGATAGATGGTAATGCCCGGAATGACACATGGACCGGTCAAATCGTCCAGCCATAAATTGCCAAACGACCGGCGGCGGCGGCGGCGGCGGCTGTGGCGGTGGCGGACCCGAGAGCCAAGAAAGCGCCGCCGACGATTATTTACGGGTAAACGCTCGCGCACTATACATATATGTGTGTGTGTGTGTGTGTGTGTGTGTGTGTGTGTGTGTGTGTGTGTGTGTGTGTGTGTGGCCGCCGCGACGCTCCAGCGCGCATACATATACCGATGTATATAAAGTCTCGCGGATTTTCATACGCACGCGCGCTAGTGCGTATATGCAGTGTATTTATAGGGCAAACGTACTGTCGAAAAATTATATATGAGAGCCGATCAACGTGCTTTAGGGATATTGCAGTTTCGAGGAATATTCTTCGAAATCGCTCGATCTGCTGGAAATTCTAACTATAATTATAATAAGATATTTTAGCGGAGTATCTTTCCAGGTATAGAATACGATATATGGTAGCATTATCAGATTTTGATGAGTTATTGTTATGTTTAAAATTTGATCTACTCACGACAGTCACAGTGTAGCAATAGAAATATGATTATTGTCAACAGAAAATCATATCTGGAAATGGAAATATGTTATACACGTGAATAATTTGCCATCCGGTTGGCGATTAAATAATTCCAACGTAATACGCGATTGCGTCTATTGCATGTATATTTGAATGGATACACCGCGCGATTTTAAATATTCATACGAATGCGATACGTTTTAGTGATTGAACAAATTACACTGAATGATTATTGTACACAAGAAGTGGGCCGCGAGATCCTCGGATCCCTGAAGGTTCCATATACAGCTGATGTAATCGCAACTGTATTAGGCCGCTCGCACATCGAGTCCTGCCAGCAACAGCACACACGCGCATGTCTATGCAGTACTACTGCGAAGAGAGGACAAAGCTCGCTCATTAATCAGCGGTGACGCAGATCTGTGACGTCGTACAGCGTGTCCCGCGCGACCAGCGGCAGCGTCTACTCTATGCTCCATTTATTTACCATTAACGGCTCATTAGCGACGTCCTATACACGATTCTTTGCTTCATTGCGTTGATTATATCTAATGTGCGGGTCTATAATATATACCTTGCGTATTATAACAATATCGCGGAATTCGCGAGAGCCGTTCCGAGAAACGATTGTATCCGCGCAGCGTCGCGATTAATAATGCAGACGCGATGGTCGATTATCGGCCAGTAAATGGAAATAGCTACGTATAACGAGAGGTTCTATCTATTTCTCTCTGTCTCTCCGAAGCTGATGCATAAAACGTCCGACCAATCGATTTTACGACAAAAGTGTCGTGTGCGCACGCTGGCGGGGTACTATACCACTGCTATCCAGTACCCTGCTATATACACAGGAATACATCGCGGAAAAGGCTCATTTCCTGGGGCGTTATTATTTGCGGCTACCTCTGAGGCCTCGTAAAACAACGGCTTCGAAATACATCAAAGTTTTATTGTCCCTCCCCCCGCAGGCCGAGTATAGCCAGGTCCTTAGTGTATTCTTTTCCTGGCGCGTGTATATACCGTTCGGGGACAGCACACACGTCTATATCGGCGATTCAAATTTTACGGGGCTATACCGGATAGTTTCTGGATCTTAATGCGATTATATACCTGTCGTATAAGAGCCGTGTGAAAAGGCGCGGCTTTAACAGCGCGCGAGTGTGTATATATAAATTCATTATACTATAGCTCTTGACGATACGCCGAACGCAAATATTTATGGGCAAACATGAGATGCAACTGAAAAATATACACAAAAATAGCGCAGCGAAAGTTTGCGAAGCTTTGAACAAAAAAATACAGCCAGCGCTCTCGATATGGAACGAAAAACAGAAAAAATATTCACGACCAGTCGCAGCGAAGAATGCTTCTTTATTTACGAGGGATTTTTTTTCCAAACAGCCTGCCATAGCAAAAGCCTTCGCAAATTCATCGACTTTGTGTCGTT
Source organism: Pteromalus puparum (assembly GCA_012977825.3). NCBI lineage: Eukaryota > Metazoa > Arthropoda > Insecta > Hymenoptera > Pteromalidae > Pteromalus > Pteromalus puparum. Next base: position 75,542,469 of record CM053170.1, on the reverse strand, counting down.
CGTCCAAATTCGAGTACCTTTGTATGAAAAAAGGCCCGCCACGATGGCGTATTAATGAGTAAATAAATATTCATGAAGAATCGGTCGGTCGTCGTCTCTCGCCAAGTTGATAGACTACTAATTACAACTTTGGGAGCGGCGACAGCCTTTGAGGACTGCGTAATTTCGTCGTCTAAATAATTCATGGCCGGAGAGGACGCGGCGCACCTGCGTAAAAAGCACCTGATGGCCTAGCTAGCACTGTACAGTAATTACATGCATATATTATAATATGTACGATATATACAACTATACCTATATACCGCTGATAGAATCCTCTTGGCCGTTTTTTTTTTTTTGTTTGCGTTGTAATTTCTAGGACGAAGCTCGACTTGAAACTGTTCCATTATACACAGCTTGTATACGCGCAGGGATAGGCGAAATTTAATTATCGATTTGTCGGTGGCTTAAAAGTTTCTTCAGTCAGCTTTGCAAGGCTGACAAGCCAGCGAGCAGAGCTTGCGCACGGAATATCGGGCGAAATTTCGTGCGCTCCGCGTAATCCTTGGAAATTTATGATTCTCCCTAAATCAGAACTCGGAGGATCCTTTGTCTTTCTTGGGGAGGGAGTTTCATGCACTGTAGCGGTTAATGCAGTTTTCACTCGTTCATCATTGCGCTCTTTCTCTGTCTCGCTCGCTTTTTGACGCTCTACGCTGCACCGCAAGCTCTCTTTTCCATTCCAGCCTCGTATGTACGCGAAGGAGAGAGAGGGAGAGAGAGAGTCAGAGAGCTGAGACTTGGTTTCCAAGAAGAAACTACCGCGCAAATTCCTAATGCAAATATACAACGCGCTGCGAATGAGAAACGACCGGCAAGTTATAATCTTCGGAACGACGGGATTTTACGCAGAGAGTATATAGAGCCACGCGCTGTGTATACGATAAATAAGGCTGCGACAAATTCTCTTCCACGCCGCGCGAAAGTATTTCAATCGGTGTAGGAGAAAAGTTCTCGGCTGATTAATGAGAAATACGATAGTTCGAAAGCCTATGAGGGAAGGCCCACATCGAATTTAAAAGGCACGATTCCGATATCAATTCGGCAATAAAAGGAGCCAACTATACTGACAGATAAACATTTCGCTTTCGCCCACAAAGATAGCCTTGGCGTTCCAAGATTTACAATCGCTTCCCGATAAAGAAGCTCGGCCCGAGAAAAGGAGGAAAATTCTCTCGGAAAAACGCGCGGAAAAGGAATAGCTAGTCGTCGAGGAGAGAGCTATGTATAATGCACGTCGTCTCTTGATTTGCGAGCCTTCTCCTCTGTATATGCGGTGGCACGCACTTTGCAACCGCCTCTACATAGTCCACTTTCGGCCGAAAGCTTCTTTGCAAGCTCCTATTTTTTTCCCTACTCCCTTACTCGACGCGTGTAAATATTTAAGGTGAGATCCAATACCGTCGAAACTCCTTTCTATAGTCTAGTTTGTATATTATATAAGCGCGTATCAGAGGGCTCTGCTGTACACAGGCTTCGCTTCGTCCTATGAATATATAACCACTTCGTAAATTACGCGAGAGGTGTAGAGCGCGGATCGAGGGGCTGGCTGATACATTTTTCTGATGAAGTCGATGGATACATGTATATGCGCTCCAAAAAAAAAAGAACGCTGGATTCGATCGAGCGAGATAGGCGACGGGAAATCTTGCGTAACGGCGATATTCAAATTCTGCATAGCTTCGAGAAAGAGAGATGTGATTCCTCGAGATTTTAAAGTCACCTGCGTGTGTATACGGAAAATGTGACACTGATGAGAATTTTAAAATCTCCCGTGTCTAGGGGAATCGACATTTTTTTCGAATTCTCCGCGATCGAGGTATAACGGTTTTGCATACAATGTATATCACAAAACGTTTTTCCATTATACCTCTTCGGAGCTCCTGGTTTGTCGATACGTTTCGCGATCATATTTTCAAGTGAAATTCTTTGTACGCTCAGCGATTTGTCTTGTTAGTTGATGGCACGCCGCTCTCTATAACCATTCGTCATTCTTAATTAACATCTCTAAAAATCTACCCGCACCGCACGAAACAGCGGTTCTCCATCAGGCGTTTTTTTTTTTTTCAAGGAAAAAAACTCGCCGCGAAAAAATAAAGGCATACTGCAGAGTCGCAAGACCCGCGCACTATATACAATAACACGAAAGCTCACTTCTCCTGACGGATATATATTTTTCTCGTCTATTCCACAGTTACTTCGCAGCGCGCACACTTATATATAAAGGTCGAGAGACGGCTCAAGACCCGTCGAGGCGTTATACACCAACCGACACGAGGATATACCTTATGAAGTGCGTTCGCAATCTCCATTCAGATAAGCCTCGATACTTTCTCACAATTGCAATTTCCCCGCGGACTCGTGTTTGCGGTTGCAATAAAAATCTCATTAACGCGAAAAAGATGATTTTTTTATTCGTCTCTCTCTCTCTCTCTCTCTCTCTCGGATCGCGACGGCTTGAGAAAACTTTCGCAATTTCCACGCATCTAATGCGCGCAGTGAAACAAGTGGCTGTGTATAATTATAAAACGTTAGAAGTGGCCTCGACGACACAGAGCCGCAGCTGTCTTCCCTCCGTAGCAGCCATTATTCTTCCTGTCGCGTCGTCTCGGCGAAAACTCATTTGCGACGAAATCGAGCGGCTCCTAATATACGTCGCAGACTGAGATCTTTTTCCCCGAATTTGTCGCAACAATTTGTCGCACACGGCGATATACAAAGCCAGGAAAGTAGTTTTGATAACTGATCTCAAGAGCAAAGAAATCTCATTAAGCTAATCGTCGGCTTGTTATTCGCCGTTCATAAATTGCAGTCAAGAAGAAGAAGAGGCGTCTTGTTGGCGCGCCGATATATTTTCCCGCGCAAAAGTAATGTCCGACTGCAGTTTCTCGGGCGGCGATCCAAGTCTCGCGAAGTAAAGCAATTTGACCGAGAGATAGTCGACAAAGACTATCGTCGCTAATACTATACACAGCCAATAATCAATCCAAACTCATATGAAATCCACTGAATTGTAACGGATGTATAGAGAGTAGACCACGCGTCAAAGGCTTCTCTTTGTTTTCTCTTGGAAAGCTCTCGATTGTGCTACGAAGCTTTCTTTTTTTGCGGAAACAAAGGGTTTATTTGAATTAACCGAGGGGGAGTTCGTGAACATCCATAATTGCAGTGCGTTTGCTTTTGAATATACATGGCTCCAAAATAAGCGAACATCGAACGCATATTATTTCAAATACGATAAGTATAATCTGTAATTCGACAAGAACCGAAGTTAGCTTCGTAACGAAATCCCGGTTTCCCGATACAAGAATACAGTCATTTCAGATTTCAATAAAATACTATTATACTGGTTTGGATTTCCCCCGAACAACAATACATTTGATCAGATCATACTATTGCTTTGTTTGGATTCAGTTATTTATCGGAAATCCCGATATTATTGTACTGGAAAACGTTATTTCTATTCGTTACGAAACTCGGGTAATACTCGTCGAATATCATATCATATTTCAAATATAATGTAACTACGTGCACGTTTTTTTTTTTATTTTAAAATTTGGTTTTGGATTGCAATTTTTGGTTAAATCCAGTGCACAATTCGAGCCCTGAATTTTTTCATGTTAGTAATTCAAAATCGCAACTATATTCAGACAGGATATTTGTTTCTCAACGCAATCAAATCGCTTTTGATGATTTTGAAAATTTTGACATATTTTGCTTTGTAGCCATGAAAAACGCAAAAATCACGACAGCAATTAGTCTTATTTATTCAGCCCAAAAAAAAAAAACAAAATCAAAAGTATGGTGTACCTATATAATTATATATGGGGGAGTGGCCTTATGCTCCATTGCCGTCAGCCCTTCGGCTCGTCTGCGCTCGTCTTCGTCTCGACAAAGGGCCTCTTCCTCCGCCTTGGTCATTGTGATGATACACTATTAATATATGTCTCCTCCAACATTTTTCATTATTGCTTCCTCCTAGAGGAAGCTTTGTAATAGTAAAATTTTCAGTTTCGCTAAAATTCATAAAAACATGTTTTAAGATGTTAGAAGTTCCAATTACGTGTTTTTAGGAAATGTCCGTATGGATGTGTGTGTATGCGTGTGTGTGTGTGTGTGTGGGTGTGTATACCGTGATATTTCTGAAACTACTCCGTCAATATCAATCAAATTTGACATGCATATCTATTTTTGGATTCTGAATTCGGCGAAAACATTAATTTTTTTATTTTTTCGATTACTTTTTCTTTTATGGCTATTTTATGATTTTCGAAAAACATTATTTTCGTTTTTAATTTTAATGATTCCATTGTTACAAACAATTCATCTAAAATGCATTTGAAAGATAAAATAAAATGACCTACTTTGCCCCGTTTGGTCCTCGGGATTGACCGCTTCGTTCGGCAGATAAAATGAAAGAGGTGATTTTTTTAAAAATTTATATCTCCGAAAGTAAACATCATAACCTCACGAAAAAAAATATGTTGATGGGTTCCGTATCCAACTATATTCCATTAAAATTTTAAGTTATTTGACTACTTATTTTTTCAGTAATAAATCGAAAACTTAAAAAATGAGTTTTTTTTAGTCTCGATTACGGGCGTAAAAAGGCCTTATTGCACTTGAGATTTTGGGAAAAGGTAGATATTTTATATGTTTTGGCTAAGTTCATTGCGCAGCTACAAAAGCCCTATGGCTCTTAAGATATCAAGGTTTGAATTTTTTTTTGAAAATTTTTTGATACCTTATATCTCTAAAACAATGTAGTCAAATGCTTCAAAATTTTATTTGGTGATTCACCATAAACAAAGTTAACTGCTGTTAAAATTTCAAACGTCGCAAAGTCCCTCCCTACGAATTTATGTCATACTGATAATATTAAAATAGCATTCACATACCTACTGTATTTTAAAATAATGTTTTATTTATTGGAACAAAAAATTTCCTTGGAGGAAGCTACGTGCCAATGAATTGGCAGCGGTTTTTATTTTAAAGACTAAAATATACACTTCCAGCGAGCCGATAGAAGGGTCACGTTAAATACTTGGTACACATCAGAGCGAAACGAGCATTGCGAGAATTCTATAGAGGTTATATACAGCTCTTATATAACACGAGTATATATGTGTACATAGGTATACGGAACGCAATTAGCCCTTTATATATACCTCGTACCTCGACTCTCGTACGCAGGCCTCGCATTAATCAAGCGACTCTTTACCGCGCGTAGCTCTACCGCTATAGTCGTCATATGCAAATAGCATTACTCTCATCGACGCTTTTGAAAGAGAAGAAAAAACAGATAGAGGGCCAACGAAGGAAAGAAGAGTGCTTGGAAAACCAAAATAAGGTTGAGTTTAATGAATCTGAATTTTTCATGCGCGCTCGAAACAAAGTTGCCTCCTTGGTCTCCCGCGAACGAAGCACTGCGCTTGACGCTGACTCGTCAATTATTCAAGAATATTCCTGGTGCGAGTACAAGCTAGCGCCAATCTTTCCCAACTCGTTGACTTTCTCCGTGCATATACAACACTGGAAATAATCACGATGCTCTGTATTCGGCGAACAATTATATGGGAATATGGGTATAATGTGGCTCGAATCGGAACTAATGCTTCTCGAAAACCCATTCACCTTCATTATATCCACTCACGAACGAATCCCCATCAGCCGGACTTTTTCTCGACAAAGAGCTCTCGGGTCTCCTCTACTACTCCATCCCATAACAGCCGCACGCACCCGCGGTACTTTCGCATCAACTCCGTATAAGCCGTTGCCTAACAAGCTTTCGGCTTAAAACTCCGCTATGTACATGCGCTCGCGTAGCGAGCTTTTACAAATACACACGAACTTTCAGGTGATCCTCTCGCGCGCAAGATTATCAACAGTCATCGTACGTTCATTTCTTTTTTTTATTTTATTTTTTTTTTTCTTCTCTTAAGCCTATATAACGTAAGCGGGGTTAACTGCGCGCGCACGTATACGCAGTCGAGCGGCTTTGAATTATTGCGATTATGCACGGCGCTACTGGTATTAGGCGACGAGGAGACACTACTGCGCGAACCCTTTATCAAAGTCCCTGGCACTCTGCCACGTCGCACCGCATAATGAAGCAGCGCGCCAGCTTGGGCTTCGACTACAAGCCCTACTGCCGTACTATATACCGTTGACCTGTCTATATGTACATGCCACTCTGTGCGATATACCTATAGCGCAGCCGTGTTTTCCGATGGCTTATTAGCCCTGATCACGGATGATAAGAGAGGGAATAGTAGTCGATTCTCTTTCCAGTTGGCCGGCTTAAAAGAAACGTTCGTTAGCTCGCGTATAATCAGAGCATGGAATAAATTGAGTTGCCGTGCGCGGCTCCTTTATCTTGTCAGTAGGAATTTAATCCGAGTGTCTATACAGTCATATTATGTTATGGCTAGCAGAAGCGTGGAAAAAGCTTGCCTGATCCCGGATCTTTATGATAAAGCGTCGCGCTGCTATGGACAAAGAGCTAGCTGAGTCGCTGAGCGCTTTGCTCTCCGAGCAGTCTCCGAGTGTCTCGATAGTGGCCGTAGACACATACTATATATACAAAGGCGACTCGACGCCAAGCTGGAAATCCGCAGTCACCGCCGGTCTTGGTCCACCGGTATATATTTATTCCCCGGTCAGCTTTCGCCGGATTAAGCTCCGATCTTCCGTCCCAGATTGACCTCGAGTCTTATAGCACGCATACTATACGTGTGCCGTAGGGCGAAGAGGCTGGTGTGTGTGTGTGTGTTTTTTTTTGTCTCTTATACCCACGAAAGAGAGGATTGCCGGGAATGTCACGCCGTAGATTGACTCGCGCTACTTGAACTCTCGGAGACCTGATTTCTCCGTGACGGATGCTTGATGCTTTTCGTTGGATTAATTATTTATGAGCTCTGGCGGCGTCTTTATGAATGATTGATGGATAGAAGGAGATACTTTTGTGTATATGAAATAGTTGTTCATTGTTTCCTTTTCAGAGAAAATATTTCAACAATGCGCGCAATGTAAATATATATATATATATATATATATATATATATATATATATATTGAAAAGTCGGTTTTATAATTATATTAACAGTAAATTGATACTTCACCGAAAACAAGCTTCGATCAGTACTGAGGGAAGAATATTGTATTTGACTGCGGATATAGTATATACTACTATTTTAAGAAAGCGTTCCTCGCTTACAAAAGTGATGAGAGGATGTTACGAAGTCATTATAATGAAACGATTAAGTATAAATTGGTTGCATATGCATTTGAAATATGTTTTGATTATACTTGCTGATTTAACATTTCAATTTGAATTATACAAATTCCACCAATCTTATTTATAATTTAATTAATAATATAATCTCTTGTATCACCCATTTAATTAATCAAACTTTGTTATACGTTCATTATGCAATAAATTAATCTGAATAGAAATAGCGAGTTCCACTCTCGGAAGCTTCTACCAGAGTCTCATACTAAAATCAACGTTGTCTCTGAAACATTGAGCACTACGTCCTCGCCGCTGCTTTGCGATATTAATCAAAATCGACGTGGGCGCCTAGCCGTCGACGGGAAAATCGAAAATTTATCGAAAATTCACCGAAGAACGACGAAAAGCTCAATTCGGCTTTACGCCGCCGCAACTATGCGCTGCAGGCGTGCCACAATGGTTTCCGAACTTTATACAATCACACACACACACACATATATATATATATATACGAACGCTGACCGACGGCAACGTCGCTGCGCTTGACACGGATCCAAAAAGCCCTAAAACGCAAAGTGCGAGTTCACGCGCGAGAATCGATTTCCCTGGGCATACGCATGTACGAACCGCGCTGCTCTTGTGGTTCCTGCGGCCGTCTATGACGCTTGCCGAGGAAACCGTTCGCGTGTCGTATTAACGGCAATATTGTGCAAATTAACTACTCTCAAAATAAACACGCGTCGTCGCTACGTACACACACATGCGAACTCGAGCAAATATACGTTCGCGAGTACAATTATAATATACAGATTACGATATACGACGCTTTGAATTTTGCGAGGAATTTCGAGCAAACGACGGACAAAAAAGAAGCGACACAGAGAGGAAGTCCATTAGCCGCCAAACGGACGTGTTGTATTCGCGCAGCATTGAATGAACGCGCGTGCGGTCACTTTTCGGCAACGTTTGAAAAATCCGCCGGGGCGATCGAGCCCAAGGTCGAGCCCGTCGTGCTTCTCCCAAACAATGGCACGTGTATCGGATTCGAGCTTTGTACTTCTTTCCGCGATGCGCGCGTGTGTGTGTGTGTGTGTGTACGTGTGTCTCCGCGTGTCTGCGGACGAATTTTACGATCGATTTGATACAACGAATGGGAAGCGTTATAGCGTATACAGTTTCGACTATACAACGTCTCTCTCGCGCACGTGAATCATTGATCCATATATCGGGCTGCTTTCGACGTCGACAAGTCAATGCTGGATTTGCGGCGGATTCCTGTAAGAAATGATCCGCAGTTTTTAGCCTGTTCGTGCGCAGTTCGAAGTGCACTGGGCAGTTGATTGAGCAGTAATTGAGCAGTGAGCATATGATTTTCGTCAGATTTTTATCCATGTCACTGCTTAAGAACTGCTTAATGAACTGCTGTGCATAAAACACGATGTAAAACTAAATGTACAAGAACAATTGACGTATTTCTATAGTTAAAAAGTTATATTTACTAAAAAAACAACCTCAATTATCCGTATTCACAATCAATTGTTGGTTAAAGTAAGTTTTACAATGTGTGTATTAAGAGTGGCAACCTAACATAACTTTTCTTGTCTAAAATATTATAAAATAGTAGATATATTATATATTAGCCAGCGATAAACTCTAAAAGTGCAGGATCACCAAAGAAATGTATTTAGCCGTATGAGATCTAATGTGAGAGACAATAATTTGGCATATACACTAATTGATATCACGGTGTTATATGCACTGTATTAAAGTTATACAACTAATTATATGCACAGAAACTCAAAAAATAGTTTAGAAACAGACTACAATGACACTTTTTACTCATCTGCCTTGGTTGGGCAGTTCGAATCGAACCCCATGGCTCGAACGTGGAAATTTACCCATAGATATTTATATGAAAATCAAAAATATATCAGTTAAGGTAAAAACAAGTTAATATATTGTTTCAACGTGTCAAAACAAATTTAGATGTAAAATTTCAACTCATTAGCTATGACAATTTTGAAATGAGAGCTAAAACAAAGTTGTGGAACTAAGTTATCGTAAAACAAGTAATTATTAATATCTAGTTTCTGTGCATATAATTAGTTGTATAACTTTAATACAGTGCATATAACACCGTGATATCAAGTGTATATACCAAGATATTGTCTCTCACATTCTCTCATCATACGGCTAATACATTTCTTTGGTGGTCCTGCACTTTTAGAGTTTATCGCTGGCTAACTATACTATACCTGCTCTTTTATAATATTTTAGACCAGAAAAGTTATGTATATAAGAATAGAGTAGTGTTAGTAAGAAGTCTTGATATTTATACATGTCTATGTAGGGTTAGGTTGCCACTCTTAATACACACATTGTAAAACTTACTTTAACCAACAATTGACTGTGAATACGGATAATTGAGGTTGTTTTTTTAGTAAATATAACTTTTTAATTATAGAAATACGTCAATTGTTCTTATTATATAAACTTTTAAATTGTGTAGTGAATACAGCAGTACGTTGAGCAGTTCCTAAGCAGTTATTACGCAGCGACACTGGTCAGTTGGCAATGCCCAGTCGCCAGTCTGTTGAGCAGTTTCACTGCTCTATTTTCCACCAGGGGCATAGTGTTATATATTGATGGAAAAAGACGTGTAAATCAGGAGAACAATTGACGTATCATTGACGATATGACTTATACGATATTATTGATCGAGATAAAGTTTGGCATGCCAAGCAAAGCTTGTCTGTTACTCTGGCATTAAAAGTAGCGTTACGTTTCGAAATGTCGCGCGTAATTGCAAAGCTTCAAGAGAGACTCGACTGCTCTGCTAACCAAGTTTTCTAGCTCACAGCACTTGTCTCAGTAATTCCATTAACGAATATACCAAAGAAAATATAATCCAAACGTATTCAACTTCTCGATGTGAATCGAATCGTATATCAAAATTAAACGGCCCATTTGTCTGTCGATCTGTCGAAGCTCCGGAGAAAATGTCTTTCCTATTACATGACGCACGGCTAATACGATATAATAGAAGATATATAAAACGCAAATGCAGAGTCGAGAGCACTGCAGCTCGAGAGTAAGTTTGTATGACGTTCAAAATTCTGCAGAATTCGAGCATTAGCATGGTATATATAAATACTGCGCGCACAGCATCGCCCTCGTCGCCCGTAACTATATCGTAATCCCTTAATGAGCGTAATCTCAAGTATAGGGGCTCGAGACGTCGCGAGTATTTCCACCTCGTCCTCTTGGAAATATAAATATAAATAGAGTTTGCGAAAACCGGGAGCAGCGCTCGGTCGCGCGCGCGCGCGCGCGAAAATGCATGTAAATAAAGGTTTACGTATTCCGGTAATGCGCGAAGTACACACGGCCGAATTCTAATTATGCAAAGAACCACGACGTTCGCGCCTTCGAATAACTATTCCAAAGATCTGAAACTTGGGAATTCGAAATTCCGAAGAACTTTCGGGGCTATATACGTATATAGAGATGCGCGGATGAAGCACGAACGAGAGTGGCAGTGACGTGTGCCCGCGCGTAATTCGAAGAAGCGAGTGCACAGCTCGTTATCTCGATGGATTACGTGAAAATAGTTACGGCTGATTCGAGAGCGCAGTAGCATGTAGAGAAACGATATACCGCGGCCTCGACCGCGGCGCGTTGAACAATTAATCATTGGTTCGACTTGGCCACTTGAAAACAGAATCCCCCGAAGTAACGGCGGCGTTGAAGGGTTTTCCAATTACTGGAGTATAAAACCGTAGACTCACTTTGGAGCCTTCCCTGCTGCAACGATGACTCGGCAACGATCGCAAAACGCGAGAGACGTGATCCGCAGTGATCCTGTAGATAACGTCGGCCCCCCCCCCCTTGACCGGTCGACTAGAAACAATGCGTCTATCTCATCGTTTTTTTGCTCGAGTGCGCGAACAAAAGTCTCGGATATAAACATTCAAAGATGATAAATTAATCCAAAAACTTATACAGACGAGCAAAAAAAGATCGCGTGTAGTGCGAAATTAGACGACAAAGGAGAGAAGAGAGAGAGAGAGAGAGAGAGAGAGAGTACAGTCGCTCCACAGGTGCACAAGCCTCCGCGTCGTATTTTCTCCTGAACGACGGCGGTTTAGCGGCCGGTTTAACAGCATTCCATAAACAAAAGAAAGTGTACTCATAAAGAATTGGCGGGGGGCGCGCGCGCACACGTAACGCGCAGGAAACAAGACACTCGGCGTTTAAATAATGCATGAACCGAATATTTACTACACGCCGGCAAGTGCTCTGATGTGCTATACCTTATTCTGACCCGCAAGCAAGCAAGCAAGCGCGCTCTCCGTCGTCGTCGTCCTCATCCTCCTCGTCTCTCGCCCCCCGGTACCGTTAGACGCGCTTGACTGAGGTCCCTTTATTTACAGGACAAAACATTCCCTCCGGCTCCGTATCTCTCGAGTGTGGGGAATTCCTGGGAGGACGCCGGCCGACGTCGTCATTTTTTTCCTCTTCTCCTTCTTCTTCTTCTTCTTCTTTCAGCTCTCTCTGTCACTCCGTTGCGCCCGACAAATTTTCGCCTTCACCCTTGGATGGTCCTTCGTGACTTAGCGCATCCTTTCTCGGAGACTCTTTTTCTCTCTCGCCTGTTGGTTTTACCTCTTTTTTTCGCTATAGCCGCTATATTAAATATTTCTGCGGGTAGATTATACGCGTACGTATACAGATAAGCAGCACAATTCAAATGCGAAGAAGTACGCAAACTGGGTTGCGCCACGTGCACACAGATACAGTGTGTATATTGTATAGCAGTAAAGACTACGAGTAATCAGATTTCCCTGTAAGACGTCGGCAAACATGTCAGCGAGGTTTGCCGAACACTTGTACTACTCGCGTCTGCAGGCTAGTATATGTATATATACCTCCTGATGTAGCCAGTATAGCGCGCATACATTATGCAACATGAGAGCTCCTCATCCTCATCGATTCTCGGAAAAGCCCCTAGCTCCGAAGTTTTACTAACCCATACCTCATTTTCTTTTCTCACTTAATGTCTCTCATTTGTTTTTATCACGAGGATGTACGCACTGTTTTCCCTCGGTGTCTCTGCGACGACGAGAGTTTCTTGCTGCAGCCAAGGCTTTTGCGCAGTCCACGCGCGGTCGGCTCTATTATATATATATACCAGCGGCTATGTTCTTGTGCCGCTGCTGCTCCCATTTGCCGTGTATAGGTTGAATCAAGAGCAAGCAGAAACACGGCATCTCTCACTCTACTTCTGTCCCCTTTTGCCTTGCCGTCGAGGTGCTGCCGCAGCTGACTGCGATTAACATTGTATTAATGCTGTCTTGGTATGCAGCGCCGAGGAACGTTATATCAAGCTGTCGTGTCACGCTGATTTTCTTATTAGGCAGAGTGCTGCTGCTGATGCTGCTGCTGCTGGGATGAGATTTCTTGCAGGGGAGAATCTGACCGACTGGATAATTGTCCTCGCGCGTCGATCTCGTTAAAACAACGCATACGCCAAAAACAACGAGTATGAGAGAGAAAGTGTATACGCACGAGCTTTTTACATCGAAAATGAAAATAAACAAGCATGAGGCGTATATAAGTACATCGCGTGAGGGCATTCATGCTAATTAACAATCCTGTCTTTTCGCGCACACGAATAACGTCCCGAGGCTCGGTTGCTTTGGAAAACATAATAATGCGAACGCTTTTTGCAAGCTCTTGCAGAAAAAGTAAAGAAAAACTTCTTTTATTATATTTCGGCTGTCAAAAGATCTTGTTTCGCAATCATTATTCTCTAGCGCAGCTCGATTGCAACAACTGCGTGTATTATACAGGCCTACACATAAACATATACATAAAATAAAGCAGACGAGCTTAATGTATTCGGTGCCGGGGTGTATCGACTTACTCTTTTATACATCCGTGTTGTAGGGCGTGATAAGCTTCAAATTCCGTATGTAACCCGCGCACGTTAACAGGTAACTGGAACGCTGCTGTTATATACATGTAACGTTGCTCGGACCATTCCTACTGTATACCAGCTGTAGGGCTAATTCGTCGCTAAATTATTAAAGGGTTCGCGTTCGCCCTCGTTCGAGAAAAAGAAGTTTCGCTATTTATGCGGTAATCTGCATAAATAGAATTGGCTTTTTCAGACTCGTGCTCAATCATCATCCTCGTTTGAAAAAAAACAAATTTCACCCCTATAGTTGTGTAACATACTATTGCGAAAACGCGATCTATACGAGGCAACTCTGCAGTAATTGATGCATAATATAATCAGCACATATATAGCAGCCCCAAGAATCGTTGATAGCCGTCTGATTCGATGGTTATGGAAATTGCGGCATCAGAAAGCTGCCAGCAGCAGCAGCGACTCTCGGTCGTGCGGCGTTATATTCATGATTTAATGGAAGTCGGCGCTATAGATAAGTGTCTCGGCTACACACTATATATATGATATAGCTCGTCGTCCGTCGGGAGGACGCGACAGTGTACAGCCGAGCTTTTCTTGCGCTCGGGATCTCGGAGCTTGCGCCATGTCGCGCGCGATAATCGAGAGGATCTTCGAGCTAGCCGATAAATAATTTAGTCCGTCGGCCAGTATGTGCACACTGAGCTCGAGTCTGGTCTTGACGTCGAGCTCGGCCTCCCGATAACAAGCAGCCGATGGGTTATTCAGAGGGCTCCGCGCCTGCAGCCGCCACAATTTCTATCACATACTGGAATTATTCATGAGAGAGAGAGAGAGAGAGAGAGGACCATTCTCTTCAGTGTATATCTGACCTGATGCCGAGCAAGTCGTAGTGCGTGTACGTATATATGTTATATTATACTGATGATGCAGTAGAGAATGCTATTGTTCACAGCTCCGCGGTCTTTTTCCATTTCTTTATCTATAACCGCCTGCGCAAACACTTCGCTGTTGTCAGCATTGATTTTTCTCCCGTCGAACGCGCGCAATGAAATGTTTCGAGAGCTTGAAAGCTCCTGTCAAAGGACTTCTCACTTTCTCACTTTTTGCTATTTTCTATTATCGTATGTACATCAGGAATGAGCCGGTGTCTGAGACGAAGAAGACACGCATGATGGATTATTCGTTATCCGATAAGTCGAACCCTCATCCTCTGGATAATTTAATACCTTTGGCGGCTTGAAAAAAATCATACTGACGTCCTAATGGCAACACCGGTGAACACAGAGAGAGAGAGAGAGAGAGAGAGAGAGAGAGAGAGAGAGAGAGAGAGAAACAGAGCTGTGTACTATATATAGTATCTATAGCATCTTCGCACAGCAAAGGAATATAAAGAGAGCGACGAAGGTCGTCGTCGTCGATAAAAGTGAAATAAAAGTACACATAAGTTGCGCAGCTGCCGCCGTAGCTATGAGTAATTCCAGCGGAAAGCCCGGAGAACCGCTTTGAGAAAGCCTCGAGAGAAGGAGTTTCTTCGGACGCCAGAAGCAGTAGCGAAGGAGGAGGATCTCGGTGCAGAACAGCGCCGGCCTTTTAACCCTCCTCTCTCTCTCCTCTTCCTCCGCTGCCGCTGCTCTTCTCTCCGGTCAATTTCTTTGAACTTTGCTGTGCGGAAAGTCGACGCCGTACAACCGCGCTTCTGAAAGCTTCCAAGCTTTATTTCAACGGATGTGTATACAGTGTAACGAGGCTAAGGACGCGCGAGAGCTGCGAGACATGTGTGTGTGTATATATATATATATTTAATTGTTTTGACGCGAGTTTGGAAAAGTTTCAAGAGCGTTTCGCGCGAGCCGAATTCAATTTCCCAGAGTTACTATGTACTCGTTTTATCGACAAACATCTTATATATTATATGTATTCGGACGAAGGTATATAATATATTTGCGATACATCGTCGTAAGCCCTCGTCGATTATTTCGGTTAATATTGATAGTACCTGTGGCTTGAAGCGTTCCGCATATCGGCTACATATTATACCATCTTCGTAACTATAATTCATAAGGGAATAGCGCTCGGTTGCGATTATACCTTACGCCATTAGGCTAATGACGTATAACTCGAACATTTATACTCGAAGTTGCGGCGACTATACGAAAACATCGTGATTGAGGAGAAAGTCCTGAATGAGCGAGACGACGCGTAAAAGTAATCGCTGTAAAATGATTTCCGGCCATCGGTGAGCTGCATACAGTCGCACGTATACACGTAGTCGGAACTGCCATAGGTACATATCCAAGAAGAGCCGCAGAGCCGGCCGCGGATCGATTAATTACGTCATCAATAATGCAGAGTACTGCGGTGTGTACACAGCATTAGCCCGAGCCTGTTTAATCTTTCAACTAACGGCACGTACTCTCGGCTTGCTCAGTTCCGAGTTTCCTCTGCTCACGCATTCCCATTCGCCGGCGCGGCGTTGCTTCTCTGTTTGCACTCGCGCGTTTCAGCCGTCGAATCGGCTATACGTGTATATATACTTCGGTCTGGCCGGTTCTCTTTTCTGCGCCGAGCCTGCTATATTTGCATCCCCTGCGGGCTTTTGTCACGTTGGCAGAAAGAGAGGCTTGTGCTACCGATGCAGCTGGTATGTAGCTGAAGGAATATCGCTATATTTTGAATTTCGCGCCATTTTTTGATCCCGTCAAAGTATTTCCCGCTTTGAATTACCGATGAATACGATTGAAAATATCCCGTCGTGCAGGCGAGCTTTTTCAAAACGTCGACGTTCAACGAATGCAAAGCTCGCCGCTGAGCTTTCGACCCGAAGAATAATTTAAACGAAGCCTGCCTTCATTGTTTCATACAAACCCGAAATGTAAAAACGTTATACCGTCACTGCAACAACCTGCACGTATACACTCGCAGCCGCAAGCTTCAATTATCCAGACTACGCAGCCACAGACTGAATTATACTAATGGCAATTATTATTACGCGTCCGCGGGAGTGGCCAACTCTCATCCATCCCTCCTCGTCGGTGTACACCTATCTCGCGCTTCTGCTCGTTATTAATTTAGCAGAGCACCGCGCACGAATGCAGCAGCAGCAGCAGCAGCAGCAGCAGAAGAGCGACGTGTGTGTAATTCACGCGACCACATCGTCAACCTCAGTCGTGGCTTCAACGCCTCTGACTCATTAACGTGCCGCGCGTTTGACTCGATAGAATCTTCAGCGAGCGTGAACGCGATCGTTTATTTTTATCGCTCTGTTGACACACATACACACGATCGAGGGGGGGGGGAGGGGGAGGAAAGCTCGTTTTTCAAAATTCAATTTGTGCGATCAGCTCCACACCGCTGCTATATGCCTTGGCTGTTTCAACTTCGCGGGAGGGTGTTCTACACTAGCTTTAACGCGATTCGAGAGGGAGATATTCGACGTAGGGTGGAAAGAGTCTATTACGCGCTTGTGAAATTAGGCTGGGCTTATCGAGGGATCTCTTTCACGTGATTGATGTAGTGCGAACGTAACGAGCTTTCTTCCGTTTTTTTTTCTCCTTTCAAGAAATTGATAGTGCGATATATATAGAGCATCGAAATTAAACAGTTCACGGAAATAGCCCCCGTCATAGTTCGTAGCGATATAATGATGCACAGAATTTGATCGAGCGCTTTTTCGTGATGAATTTACGTATGTGTGAATTCATGTTTGAAATAGTAGATGCATTTCAAAAGCTCTTGCTGTGTAGCACTCAAAATGATTCTCGTATATATTATACGCGGTGTATAATAGTTCAATCTGAACCCAATGGTTAACAATCGTTATTCGCGATATATTTGCAATTACTCCAGACATACTATTCGAACTGTATCGCTTTACCACACGTTTGCTGCATCAACGTGAGCGCAATTATAAAGCTGTATCTAGAATTACCGTAATGAAAACTGATATCGCTCTCCGTATGTACGACATCAATATGCAAATTAACAACTCGGCTATACATATACAAGCAAGGCGCAAAATAAGTTGCAAGATTGTGAAACTTGGGCGCGATGAATTACCAAAACTTTTCCAATGCAAAAAGCTTGCCTATCCACTCGCCATTTTATCTTAGCTCGGCAAATGACGATGCACGATGAGTCGCGCGTCCGGAAAGAAAAAAAAAACTGGGAAATTCATCCTCATATCCCCTTTTTCTCGCCGCGGAAAGTACATTAGTCGATAAACAAGTAGTGCAGCTCGGCGCGTATATGCTTGCGCTGTTTTTACACGCCTTGGTGGATAAATAAAAAAGTTCAAGCGACGCTGATCCCGCGCGCGCGAAAGTTTTAAATTGATCACTCGCGATGCTCGAGAGCGAGGTATTTTGAAAGTTCTCTCGTCCGGCTTAAGCTCGCCTTGAGTATAGGAGGCGCGTTAGCTTTCAGGAAAATGTAAGGGATTACTGGGTGGGGAGCGTATTACCGCGTGCGGAAGAGCTGGGAGAGGGAGAGCATATTGGATAAATGGAGATTTATACGCGCTTCGTACAAGCTTCGACGCTCTCGAAACCGCAGAGGCGTAACCGGCTGGGAGCCCTCCGATAAGATCGCTTAATCGACTAATTACTCAATCGCTGTATCCGCTCGTGCTGCCGCTGTACACCGAGAGACTCGATCTGAATGATCGTTAACGTCGGCCAGCGCGCTCTCGCTTAAGTTTACAAGCTAGCGCGAGATGATCGTTAAAAAGGTTAACCTGTCACCCTGCATCGATTCATGGATTAAATTCAGACGAATTAACACCTGCGTGATTTATCACGGATACCCGCTGTTTTAGTGTGTGTGTGTGTGTGTGTATGAGAATTGATGTTACTGTAACGCCCGTTGGATTATGCGCGAGTAGATGCGGTCGCGGTATAGTCAGACGCGCTATAGTCGGCTAAATTTGCAGTGTCGTCCCTTGCAAAATAAATGCGCTGGTATATGTATATTCATAAATTCAATTTGTTCATTTTGACGATTCTACTTCGGTTCTACTTCACGATGCTTGATTGTCAGTTATTCAAATGCAGACTGCGATCGCAATGCAGCATGTGACCTAATAAACTTACTAGAATACATATATAGAACGATACTTTTACGTCGCTCCACGGTATGTACATAATACTTATACAGTATAGAGTAAACCCATGTCTATTTTTGGCGAGCAATTTTCAATTTCGAAGCGGTTTCACCCGCGGCGATATAAACTTTACCAAAATCTGCAAGCAACAGCCGATCCACGTAATGAAATCCAGTCCGTGCACACCTTGTCGAGTGAGTCGAGTATTTCCGAAACAACAATTTCGCTACACTCTTGCTTCGGTACGTCGCGTCGGTATACATACAGCGGTATATGGCGAACTCGAAGCTCGTGCAGTGGTATGGAGAGAGGAGAGAGAGAGAGAGAGAGAGAGAGAGACGGCTTCGTAGCCCCATCGCAGAGCCTGCTCTATTTGAACAGGACCCTTTGAGAGCTTTTCACTCTTCTCATTTCCTCCGCGCGCTCTCGCCACGTGTACCAAAGACTCGAGTTTGATTTGCGAGAAAACGAACGCGGAGATTAAATTTGTTTCGGCCCCGCAGTCGGCTGTGCGAAAAATAACTTTTTTGCGCGACGCTGCGACAAAAAAAAAAGTAAGTACGACGGATCGCTCGAAAATCGAAATGCCTGCTCGTCTGTCAATAAATCGAGGGACGCCCACGCAGTTGACTGCGCTATATGCTGTATAATGCTTACATATGATAGAGAGCCTCTGACACTGATCGATTGTGGACACTTGGACGCTTCTTCCCAGTTCTGCGTGAGTGTGTGTGCCGATAATGATATAACGATTGCTCGACTAATAATATACGCGCCGAGATAATAGTTCCTTAAAAACAACAAATACCAGCGCTCCGTAAACATTTTACGCCTCGTTACATTCGTTATGAGGCTTGTCTAGGGCCGGAAAACGGGGAAAAAGTCAAGCACTATTGCGAGTGAATGTCGAATCGCGTAATGGTGTTTGCTGGACAGTACACTCTTACACGAGGTTCTGCCTTTGCGTATATACTTCCCGTAAGCACCGCGTGTTTACACTATAAAAAACTTCTTTATTTCCCCTGCTTTTTCCACGCACGCGCCCGCGGAGCAAACAATTAAAATAACGCGCAAATCAGCGAAGTCTGGAATTTCGCAAATAAAATAAGTGAATCCACGCGCGCGCAAACATTTGCGGTTGAACTTGAAAATTAAAATGGAAAAAGATGAGAACCCTCGCCCTTTGAAAAAGAAAAATAACCTCTGGCAAACGCTAAGAATTAAGGATATCACCGCCTGTATATTTACGCTCTTTGCGCGCATACTAAATTTCAACTCCGCGAGGCGCTTAACTGATTTGGAGAACTTTATGCCGCGGAGGTGATTGCAGTATATGGTATGGTGTGGCGGGCCAAAGTAACATCTCGCAAAGGTGCAAGCAAGAGTAAGGCTAGGAGCTAGGAGCATAGGCAACCGCAACATTGATTACATCTATTCTCTTACGCTCGACTTCTCTCGGCGGACATCAGGCTCTTCTATGTAAGTTCCTCGCTATCGTTAAACTTGTATGATCGTATTTCGTATAATGCTTCTGGGGGGCCAAATAACTTTGTAATATCCAATTTTGATGAATTTCGCTCTATGTCCAATATGTTTTTAATAAAAAGTTTCCTCAACGTTGCCTGCAATATAGTAGGTATGTTTACGCGCGCTATTTCTCCATCATTTTTATCGTGAAAATTCTCTTACGAAAAAAGCTACACGATAAAAAAATCTCCCGAAAGCCAAGATTAACGCGTTTCGCGACGTAATAAGCGATCGCGTTCCGTTCCCTCGTTTTTCCATTTTTTTCCCCTGCGCTCGCGCGCTCTAGCTCCCTTCGAGCGTTCTCACATAAAACGATTGCGGGAATACGATTCCTTCCTATACGATGTAAAGCGCTCGACTCGAATTGAAACTGCATATACAGGTTGTTGCAGAGAGAGGAGGGTGGGGGGAGGAGTCTTTGTGTGCAGCAGCACCGGGATCTCGAATTATCGTGACCCGAGCACCGAATGGCTATCCAATCTGAAACGGCTCCGTGATTCGAAGCCGACACGTCCGCATTCTCCGAGCCGGTTCTTCTCCCCGCGAGAGAGAGAGAGGGAGAGAGAGAGACGCACATACCAGCGCAGTTTAACATGCTCCGCTGGCTTTCGACAAAACTAACGGCTTGCGTCATTTCTTTTTTGCGCGTCGAGTTTTTTCTCGATAAGCTTTTTTCTAGAGATCTTTTTCGTGATTTAAAGAGAAGGGTGGCGCAACACTCGTCGTATTATATGTTTGCTGCGAGACAATCGTCGTTTTCCTTCGAGTTCGGCAAAATTTCGTGGAAAACTGTTTCAAAAACGAAAAATGTCGAAGGGAAAAACAACGACCACTAACCCAAAACATCGGCGGATATATATATTGGAGCGGAATAACGCGATTTACGAATATTCGAACTATGCGCTGGTATTTTCGTTTGTTTATATAGAATCACGTCAATATAGCAATGCTAGCTCAAATCAAAATATAAAAATAAGAATTTCACCAAATACATTTTCCGAGAACCATAACGCGAGTTTACAAATAAATAAATATATATATATATACATACACAGCTGCGTGCAACATCACGCGTGTTTATAAGCACATTTAGCTTTTTACATACGCAGCGGCGGCGGTAAAAAACAAGAGAGAGAGAGAGAGAGAGAGAGAAAGAGCCGAGAGGTGTACATATTATAACCTGCAGCAATAAAGCCCGCGCCGCTGTACACTGTGCGCGTTTGATCAGCTCGACTGCAGCTCGCGCCACACACACACACACACACACACACACACACACACACACACACACAGAGCTAGAGTCTCCCGTGCCCGGAGATCGGGTGTACGCATTAATCCCGGTCCGGTAAGCTCGCAGCAGCAGCGCCTTGTCGGAGGAAAGATACGCGGGTGCAGGCAATGTGTCCCGGCGATATCCCGCCTTCATGCCCCGACCAAAGTAGGTGACACGGCGCATTACCCACCAATAAAATCGGAACATCCGATACTGCACGCAACCCTTATATAGCTACTATACAGCCTCGCATCACAGCTATATGCTTTTATTCTGTGTAGATATATATAGCCCGTGGCTCGTAAAACTAATCTTTAGTGCGGGACATTGATTCAGCCGCGTAAGGCTATCGCTTATCGCGAATAAGTGTGAATATATATATATTTATTTTTTCTTTTCGTTTTTTCCTCCGTATTATACGCACGTAAGAAAGCTTCGTTGGCTCGGATCGACGCGCACTAATTAAACTTTCGCCCGGAAGAAATATAGAGAGAAAGCCGGGGTGAGGAATTTGCTTAATTCTGGCGCTTCCTATACACCTCTCCCTCGGCTCTTTCCGGAGAAATATACACGCCTCGTACGCCTCACTGCTGCACATTCAGGGGTGAAAAATCACGCGCGGAAATCGTCTGTGTGCAGCGCCCGGAGGAATATCGATGCTTATAAGCCGTGAAAAGGCGCGGAAATTGAAGGGCGCAAAATAGAAGACTCGAGAAGGGGGCAGAACATAGCCGAGTGCGCCCGAGCTCGAAACGCTAAGCAAAAGAGAGAGAAAGAGAGAGAGAGAGAGAAAGCGGCTGCGAAACTCGAGGTGAACTTTGTAAAGCGCGAGCCAGAGCGCAGGGGGGCAGGAATTTCCGGAGCCAATTTTGCCGGAGTCGTCGTTTGGCTCCTTTTGTTTTTTATTAATCCGATGCGAGAGCATGGATATAAATCGCCTGTTGGAATATTATACTATTCGTCGGCGGCTGCTGATGAATGACTCTCTCTCTCTCTCTCTCTCTCTCTCTCTCTTTGTTTCCCTCTCTAATTAATGAAAAAGCGGTCGTACTCCGCTGTGTTATACACGGAGAGCAAATTTTCCGCGCATAAAAACATGCGGAGCGCGTCGCGCCATCAGTCTTATTGGGATCCACGCATATATATAGCGCGCTAGAGTTCCGGCTCATTGATGGCCCCCTCCGTCCTATCAATCAACTTCCGCTTCTTCTCTCTCCGGACGAGAGAGCAAATCTTGTACTCACCATTGGGCGCTTTTTTTGCACAAGAGAGCGCTTTTCTTCTTCCTCGACTTTCTTTATGGATGTATAGCGGTGGCGGTGGCGGCGAGGATGTATGTAAGGCTATTCGCTAATGGATTAACTGCGCTTTACTGCGCGTTTTAGGTGTATATAAGGAAGTTGGCGCGCCACTGGCTCTTGTCTTGGCTGAGATGCTTCGCCGAGCTTTATGGGCGCGGCGCGGTGATTCCCGAGGTGATTCCTGTATATATAAAACAATGGCGCGATCGTTAGAGTTAATGATTCGGTTCGAGAGAATAACGCAGTCGTATTGATTTTCATACTGCGATTCGTTGCGGTTCCTTCATTATTAAATCACATATTGATATTAGCAATAATATGCAAGCTATCTCAATCACATGAATTATAAGCGAAATAATATATAATACCTGGTTCGCGCAATAATCCCTGCGATAAACTACTTTTTTATGCTGTTTCTTGAAGCCACACGCGCGCACTGTTATTCTGTATCGATCTAATTTTTAATGCACAAACAGCCCCTTCGCTCCGAGTAAGCTTGTTTACAATGATACACTACCTCCGTGTGTGTACTCGGGTTTCGACAACGACTGAAAATTATGTACGACGATGCGGCTGATAAGACGGGTATCCGGCTAAACAAACACTCGTAAAGCAAAGCGAAAATACCGCGGACTATACGCAAAAAAAAAAAACTCGATATCGTGGGGAGGGTTATAAAAGTGGCTCTTCTCTTGTGCTGGACAATGAGATTCACACGCGCGCGCGTTCTGCAAGTTTAATCGCGCGCGACGTTCATCAGCGCGCACCGACGCGTCTCTAAAGGTATAGTAGGGATTCTACAAAAAAAAAATTTAGTCGGCTGCTTCGATCACCGACTTGGAAAACCAAATTTTTAAGACTCCTATGGATTTAATTATCTATTTTTTAACTTCTTTTAGTGTAAATTTAACTAAACGAACTGTTGGAAATATCCGTATTTCAAAACTAAATCTTGAGTGCATTTATAGCTAAGAAGGGTCTAGTTATGCGTTTATGTTTTTATGAATATAAGCTCGGGTAGCGGCGCTACGGCACGACGTGCTGCGACACGTTGTAGCGGGCCGCGGACTTCTCGGTGGGCCTTGCCATCTGGAGTCCTTCTGCGAGTTATATAGTAGGGCCATTGTTTTAGGGATTTTCCCTTTCCCTTCTGGACTCTCGATATGCGCTAGCTACAGTTAGTCTCCGACAGAACGTCATAGAGTTCAGATGTGCTTGCTCCTTCTATGCGTCTCAGAATAAACGTTAATTTTATAAAGAGAAGATATTCTGTGTTGTAATTGTTTCCCATTTCCAATAGGTTATGGGCCCAGATAACGCGATTAAATAGTTAAATAATTTCACTGTGTAAAAATATGTTTAATCGTTTGCTTCGATTACTAAATATCTCCACTTGTAAAATGCATTATAATACAGACTGTATTTAAAATAAAAAGTTTGTGATAATGTTATAAGTGATTGTAAAACAAGTGATAATACTGAAGTGAGTTGAAATCGCATAGATTGTCGAAAAGGAAAATAATTAAGAGTTTAAATATTGAAAAGGCCAGTAAAGTAAAGTAAACGTAAAGTTTTATTTAAAACTGTGGATTTCTGAATCTTGGTTGAACGTGCATTTAAGTAAAATAAGATTACATTTAAACTGAGAGGAAATCAGTAGTGCATAATGTGTGATGTGAAAAAGACTGGCATTTTTAAATGCAACGATTTTCGAGAATAAAGCTACAGAAAATATAGCACCAAAATGATCCGTGATCTAAAATTATAATGATAGTTTCCAACAAAATTTTAAAACTTGAAAATTCAGAGAAGAAGGAATAATTTTAGCTATAAAAATGAATGTAAAAAATAATTGCAACTTGTTGAATAAATAAAAGCTAAAAGAAGAATGTTTAATCATCTTAGTATGAACATAAGAATGGAATATAATAAAGTTGCTCAGATTCAACATTAGTGGATAATTATTCATCTATAAAAGGATACACATTAAAAAAAAAAAGATATGAAAAATTAATTTTGCTTACTTGTAAATAGTGAAAATTTAAATTATCGATTTAACAAAGATAATTTGTTTCAGAGATTTGTTTAGTTACAATGGCATGAAATTTTGTGACAAAGAATATTGAAAAATCTGTGACGCGCCAGAAAAGAGAAAGTGAAAAGGAAAGAATTTCTATAAGTATCGGCAACACATGTTAGTCACAAGGGCTGCAGTTACAAGGCTCCATTGTTCTAGTCAGGCATAAATATGAAGGGTCCGAACGGAAAAATCAACACACGAAAACTGAAGCCTCCAAAAAAGAGAGAGAGAGAGAGAGAGAGAGAAAGAAAGGTATAGATGGTAGAAAATATTTAAGTGGCAAACTAATTTATTAGTTAAACTGTTGAGATTATTATTTAAAATAACTCTGGAAGATTTTGTGGCATAGTTTTAAATTTAAAGTCACTTTGATAAAGTTATTTTATAATCATGTTTAAATTAGCCAAAAAAAAAAAAAAAATTATGTATGAATTCAGTTAAAGAATGAATTGCATAAAAGTCTTATCATCTTTTAATCTATTTCAAATAGATATAACACTAATATGAGTGTATATAAAAATTAGTTTTTGTTCATTAACTAAAGTAAAAGAAAATAAAAGCTATATTATTTAAAATTGAATATTACTGATTTCAATTGAGACAAGCATAATAGATGTGCATTTGTTGAATTGTTAAAATAAATTTTGAATCCTGAAATCAAAATTAAATTTGAGAAGTTGGAAAGCCACACGGAGTTATTTTATGAGGATCTATATGTAGACAAGTTCAAAATTGAAAGATTGAAAAATTGAACGGAAAAGTTTTAATAATTATATTATGGTATATCTTGACTTATGTTATGTCGAGTTTTATTCAATTAGTAAAATACGGTTGTATACTGTATACTGAAAATATACATTCAAGTATATGAGAAATAATTTGTTTTATGTGATTCAAATTAAAAATGTAACAAGAGATACATTAATTCATTTGAAATTGAATGCTATTGATTTTAAATATGACAATGACTATAAGTGTGCAAGATACAGAATAAAAGACTTGAGTACGTAATGGCATAAGGTTTGTTCCACGAATTTTAGTATGTGTACATTTAAAAATACTGGTTAATAATTAGCAATTACAGTAAAGTACACTTGTTAATTGAAGTAAAATATATAGTATTAGAATATATTTTATTTGTTTTTTTTTTAATTCAGAAGATTTGTTTTATATATCTTGTTTGAATTAAATATCATTAAATTAAGTTTTTGTGATATATGATATATAATTTTGATATCAAACTAAATTACAGTTATTTGTTGGTTTATTCTTATATTGATCTAATTAGAATGGATACATTGAATTATTAATTTGTTAAAATTTATGATTATTAAATATGATTAATTGAGAGTGGAACAAAAATACAATGATGAAAAATAGAAAATCCAGTTGACAATAAATCTGGTATGAATCAGATTTAGTTAAATGGATTCAGCTGGATAATGTTGAAACTGATGAATCTGACATAAGTCAAAATCAGTAAATCTGAAATAAATCATGGATATGATTAAAATTGAGCAACTGGATAATATTGAAACTGATGAATCTGACATAAGTCAAAATCAGTAAATCTGAAGTAAATCATGGATATGATTAAAATTGAGCAACTGGATAATGTTGAAACTGATGAATCTGACATAAGTCAAAATCAGTAAATCTGAAATAAATCATGGATATGATCAGAATTGAGAAACTGATGCATCTGACTGACAAGTCAAAATCAGTGTGCCTGATTTTTAAATCAGAGCAATGTGAAAACCTGGCCAGGTGACAGAAAGATCCAGTTGCAGTTGTGAAATCTGTTATATGAAAGCAGATAAATGATTCAGATGATAATGAATCATGGTCCTAAAAGATTGGACAAGTATTGTTGATTCAGATGATAATGAATCATAGTCTTATATGGTATGACGGGACGCCGCATACGATATGGACAGGTATTAAAACATTGGACTAGTATTAACACAGTGTGTTAATAATCTTATTTGTTGGCTCTGTAGTACTTGGTGGAAAGAGCATATTTAAAGTTCCGTTGCTATGTTATTTAGAGCTTACTACACGGTTCAATGACTAGTTAACGTTGAGCGAAAATATAGCAAGTACCCAGTGTACATGAGCATCGCAAAGAAGGCAAAATGTTGAAAGGGATTTCAAATCTTGTATTTAATAACCTTAATATGTCAAATAACGTAATAAGTCAAATGGAAAGTAAAAGAAATATGCACAATGGAAATGAAAAAGTCAAAGTTTGAATCTAATTGTAAGAAATTTATGAAAATGGATTGAATCATAAAGTAAAAATTGTTTAAAAGACAATAAGTATAATTACTGATGTATCAAAAGTTTTTTATATATATATATATATATATATATATATATATATATGTGAATTGAAATAAAAGAATTGAGTGTTAAATGAAACAAGTATAAGTAATATGACTATCATAAAAAGTCATTATATTTTTTTATTTTGATTCTAAACCATTGAAGGTTTAGTATAGAAATATTAAAAAGTGGTAGTATGAATATTTGTATGTGATGACAAATAGAAAATTATGAGTTTGAACTCATATAATTATAACAAAGGATATGTTGTTCAAATCTTGATCAAAATACTATTGATGAAATAGTATGACTATTTAAGCAAATGTATAAAAAGGCATTTTTGAAAATATTTGAAAAAGTTTTTGGAACGTAAAAGAATTGTAATGAAATATTTGAAAAGTAGTTGCTAAAAGATTTGTTCAAATAATGATAACTTATGCATTGATATATGGATTGAATAATGTTGAAAGTCTCAGAGTTTATTTATTGTTATTAAAAACAATGATTGAATTAATAAAGTTAGCTGATTTGATAAAATAGCTAATGATAAATTGAATTAGTTAATTCATTAAGTTGACTTATATAAATATAGCAGTCAATATTAAAGCTATATAGTTTGATAATTACGATCATTGTAAAATCATAAGAATCTGAGATAACTCTGATATACTTAACATTTAATATTTTTATACGAATAAAATGAAATGTTATCAATATGTAAATTATTAAGCATGAATTTCATTAAAGTTGTTATGGAATTAAAAGAAGTATTATAGATTATTGAGCATTACAAGCTATAAACAGTTTACTAAAATTTGAAAGAGATAATATGAAAATTCAGTAGTAGATAAAACTGATAAATTGGAATAAGATTTATAATTTATTATTGTTAAAATAAATAAATTAGAGATAGTATTATTGTTATAAGTTCAGAAAAGTAATGATATAATGTGTAAAGTACATGATCAAATGTCAAAAATTAAATTGACACAAATGCAGAAATGCTGATGTTATACAATCTATACAAAATAGAAAATCTTTAATCAGTAAGAAATGTACATATATTTGAAAATAACTGTTGATAAAAGTTATGTGTGTGATACTTGAAAATTGAAATATGATATAGTTTGTTTGTAATCTATACAATGTAATGTATAATGTATCTGCATAAGGGTACAAATAATAATTTGTAACTACTTCATGTGAGAAGTAGAAGATAATTATATACATATAAGTATTAATGTTATAAATGATGAATGTATTAACATCATAAATGGTCTGATTAGGTTTTACTGGGTTTTCCCTAATCCGCGCAACAAATGTTGGACCATATGTAGTTTCCCCAGAAACTGAGAGCATAAAGAAGGAGAGCACATACGTCTTAATCTAAATTCTATATTGTTGAAATTAATATGATTTATTAGAATTTAGTTGATATATAAAAGTGTGCGTTCTTAAGCATCTAATGAATATAACATACTAGAACATAAGAGATGTATAAACTTGTGTGAGCAAGTGTTTTATTCATAGTAAAATGAATATAGTAATTTGAGTTTAAGAGATTTATTTTTGAGGGGGCGTGTTGGAAATATCCGTATTTCAAAACTAAATCTTGAGTGCATTTATAGCTAAGAAGGGTCTAGTTATGCGTTTATGTTTTTATGAATATAAGCTCGGGTAGCGGCGCTACGGCACGACGTGCTGCGACACGTTGTAGCGGGCCGCGGACTTCTCGGTGGGCCTTGCCATCTGGAGTCCTTCTGCGAGTTATATAGTAGGGCCATTGTTTTAGGGATTTTCCCTTTCCCTTCTGGACTCTCGATATGCGCTAGCTACAGTTAGTCTCCGACAGAACGTCATAGAGTTCAGATGTGCTTGCTCCTTCTATGCGTCTCAGAATAAACGTTAATTATATAAAGAGAAGATATTCTGTGTTGTAATTGTTTCCCATTTCCAATACGAACATAGTTAAATAGACATAATTGAGTCTTCAAAAACCTAGAGACTCAGACTCGGAGATCTCATGGGAGGAAGGATCATTCCAAATAATGGATTTTGTTTTCACTAGCTAAATCCAACGCGCGCTTCGCGCTCTCAATTTTCTAAGGTTAGAAGTTTAAAATCGTAAGTATATTCATAGCGGATATTTGTTTCTCAACCAATTAAATCGCTTCATTAACGGCTTCAAAACATCCGGTCATCACTTTTTTACAGAGAGATATATCGCTATTCACATATACGTTTGGCTCTGAATGATACTTTGGAACTTTTTTTTGGGAATTCCACATATACAAGGTTGGACAAGAGAGAGAGAGGGAGAGGGAGAGAGAGAGAGAATTTCAAGCGAGAAATTCACAGCGAGCAGAGAATTTATCATCCGAAATGCGGACTTTGGCCAACAAAGAGAACGATAGGGGAATTGAAGTTAATCGGCCGTGCGCGAGTTCCTTGGTATATGGTGCGAGCTGCTCTCTCTCTGCTAATGTTGGCCAGAGGGCGAGAGGAAGCAAGTGGAGGTCGAAATATTATGTATACATACATGCATGCTCTGCACTACAGAGGCTTATCGAAATTTTGTATGATTATTCCGCTGGAGTGTCTGCGGTACTTGTTATGGCGAGTTCTTAGTCGGAATTCGCCGCTGCTATGTACTACTGGACGTGTGGACTGATGGAGAGAGATATGCGGAATACATTGCGGATGATTGTTCATCATGTGCGTATTAAATTTTCCTCATGACGTGAGTAGGTACGTAAATTCGTGAATCGTTATATACGTTCTTAAAAGAAACTATCGGGGATTAATAACAATGATAATAATTTTGTTCTACGGTTCTAATTCCAAATATAAACATCCGAAATTCTCCAAACTTAATGAAACATCGTATGCAGTGCTTAACCACCCACTTGAATTCCCCGCCATCAGTGAGCATCTAAAAAAATCGCCGAATCGATCCATACGCGTCTATAGCTAACAGTGCAGCGGCCTCAGAAATTCGCAGAAATAAGAGCGAACGAGAGTGGGAGGGCAAGGGAGAATACACACGAACTAGCCAACAGCTCCTCACGTGCAGGTAGAGCCGTAAATGAGCTTAGTTGTAAACTGCAGCTAGCCAGCGGCGTAGCAGCCGATTCACTGGCCGCACTGGCGCGCTATTCGATTTGCATATAGACTGCGCATAGCTAGTCCAAGCAGTAGGAGCTATAGCAGCAACAACACTACAGCAATACAGCGTCATGTTCCAGTATGCGGAAGCCTTGACTGCCTTGCAAGGCAAACGTATACACCATGTATTGTGCGAAAGCTTGCGTCGAGCTTAATTTTCAATTCGTCATCTTCTTCTTCCTCTGCGCGTTTTATTCGCGCTGTTTGGCCGACGAAGACTACTACTTGCTCTCTCTCTCTCTCTCTCCCTCTCTCTCGCGCGCGAGAGCAGTATAGGTATCGTGTGTCGATATTAGCATAGCGACTGTCAACCCCGAAACTCGAGAAAGATGGAGCGAGAGCTAACGCAGAAGCAGCAGCAGCAGCAGCAGCAAGCCCGGAACGATCGTATATCGACAAGCTGCCGTGTAAATAGCGTACAGCAGCACTCAGGGAGCTAGAGAAATCGAGTGACGTAAGTTGGCGAGAGAGCGCATGCAAGAAAACCACCGCAGCCCTGCTAGTTTATATATATATATATATATATATATATATATATATATATATTTGAATTCCCACGGGAAACCCCCTTTGTCCGGAATAAAATCGAGATTTTCCAAACGGCTGTCAGGTCGAGAGATTCCTGTATAGTAAGGCATTCGGGGAATTTTCGCGGGGCGACGTTTTTCCGCTTACAACTGCAGCAGCTCGACTAGTCTCGTTTCTCTGCAGCTGCACGTGCAGTGTAAGAGTCTCGCGGGTTAATGCATACAGCGATTCAATTGTATTGCGTTGTAAAGCGACAATCGGGTCGATTTGTTCAACTCGCGTATTGCGTATAATAACGCCGCGAGTACAAATATGCCCTGAGAATATAACTAGTCCCTTTCCCTGTTGTTCGTCGTAGTTTTGTTATAGGTTTGCTTTAGTTTTGCGGAAATTGGAAGAGACAGATTTATCGCACGGATAAGTATACGGAAAGCAAGAGTGACAAGTGTGACGACAGCCATTTAAACTTGGGCCGTTTTCTGTGTCTGTCGCTCTCGCGCGCGGGGGTCGAGCAAGAAAAACTTTGCCGGGGATCAGGTTGCGGCCAGATGGACCGATGCCAGGATGCCATTGTTCCGTTGACTTTTATTTATTTGCAGGAAGCCACTAATAACAGCTTGTGCCGTATAGCCTGTGTCTGTGTGTGGATACTTTTTGTCGCCGTCTCTCATCAGCTATATATACCATATAACGCATTATCTCTTTTTGCCCCGCGACGACGCTGCGCCGTATGGAGGATTATATGTGATTCAATCTGCGCGGAACCGATACGATCCTCGAATGGATATGAAATCCTCCATATGAAATCGATATGTATACATCTATAAATATAATATAAGCTTTTGTCACCGCCTGGGTACATATATCTCGCTGAGGCTTTTATTCGGTATGCACTATATTTCATTGTCGTTCCCAGGTCGCACGTCATCGAGTCGAAAGTATACATTGCCAGCAGTAGCAGTAGCGAGTCTTTCGAGATCTGCAAAATTATATTACAACTTTGAAATCGAATGAGAGAGAGAGAGAGAGAGAGAGAGAGAGAGAGAGAGAGACGCTCAAAGGGAAAGAAAGAAGGAGAGACAAGCCTCAGGAGGTAGCCGAGCGCAGATCGACTTCTGCTTTAGCGGAAAATCCCCTCTCTCTCTCTCTCTCTCTCTCTCTCTCTCTCTCTCTCTCTCTCTCTCGCTCTCGCCGGTCCATCTCGTCGCGCGGCCGACCGATGAGGGGAGTAATCGAAAGGCATTACTCCCGGGAAATATACTTCTGCAAGCTCTTTCTCAGTAGTCTCTTCGCGAAAGTGGCGCGGTATTGCCAGGGAGAATTGCTCGCGCGTACAGCCACCTTCATTACCGGTGGAATCTAGTTTTTCTTTCGCCTCCTCCTCCACCGAGAACAACGTCTTTGGACTGCTTATTTTCAATGTATTAGCCTCGATTCGAAAGCTCGAGCGCCTAATAGGTAAAACACGTCGGAACAAGCAGGAGAATCAACAGACGTGTCGGTGAATAAAAATCGAAAAAGACCGGAGAGCGAATATATAACGCCTGATAAAAGGACACGGGTCGACTTTTTGTTTCAGCATTTGCAAGATGCGTCAAGGAATTTGTCGAGCGTTAGTGTGGCGAGCCGTTTAATTAATTCGTCGCGCGGGATTCCAGGCACGCGCTTTCTCTGTGTTTCTCGGCTCCATATCGAGGCGCGGCGACGCTGCAGCGGCCAAAGACGTAGAGGGAAGCGGTGTGTATAGAGAAAGCTCGCAAATTAGGTATTCCGCTTTGGCATTCCACTCTTGGAATTCTCGAGCGTCGAGACTTGCGCCACAGGGATGAATAAGAGAGCTTTTTCTATGTTTCCGAACGAGATCACGGACGTATTAGAGTAATCCAAGTGCCGTTCAGGTGAATAAGCTCGACTAATTACGTCTTATCGAACTCGGACCTCTATTCTGGTACCACTTATTCTCAAGTTGCCCCTGGTTCACTGCTTATACGTCATTCGAGCCAAAAAAACATACCAGCTTCCTCCGAGCGTCGAGACTGACCGCGACCCCGCGTTATTATTCCATTAAAATTTCCTCCGCGTTCTGAGGCTGAGAGCTAAAAGGTCCGGTATTTTACGAAATGAATAATGACGATAAACAAAGCCCGAGCTTTTTCCTGCACCTTTTCCTGCCCGCCGGGAAAAAAAGGGAGAGAAAAACACACGCCGGGCTTCCAAGTGGCACGCTTATTTACAGACTTGTCCTCTCGGCCGCGAATGAAAAATTGGCACAATACACAGCGGTACAGCGGAGCCTTTCGCCCGACAGCAGCAGCAACAGCAGCAACAGCGTAATCGAATTCAATCTGCGCCGACCTCGAAACTCTCTCTCTCTCTCTCTCTCTCTCTCTCTCTCTCTCTCTCTCTCCTTCTCTCGGCAAAAATACAAGCCGCGCAAGTAGAGCTTGTTTTCGCAGCACGGGGCAAAAAAGCCTCGGCGAAAGGAGTAGAAACTCGCCCGCGAAAATACTTATCGGATTCCCTTTCAAAACTACCAAGCCACTCTCGAACTTCCACCGACGCAAACATTGACTCTCTCTCTCTCTCTCTCTTTCAGTGCGCAAGATTGATTCGCTAAATACACGCAGCGGCGTGTATACGTATACACATCAGACGAAAAATCAGCGGCAGAGCCCTTACGAGCGATCATTAGCCCTCTCGCGATTTTTTGCTGTGAGCCATTGTTTGCCGCTCTCGCTCAATGAACCGTATATATACTTCATGCGCGCGCTGGAAATCCGTCCGGCCGTTAAAAACAACGGTCCGAGCTCGATTCGAGGGTCCTTGTGTATAGGGCCGAGCTTGCACGCATACGCCAAGTGAAACGAAGGGCCGTGGAGCCTGACGGATCGAATCTGCGAGTGACAATCGCGTTCTACTCCTCTCGACGCTGATATGTATATCGGGATAAATAGAGAGAGAGAGAGAGAGGGAGGGGGGTTGGGGGTGGGAAGAGGTAAATTTTATACCAGCCGGATTCCACGCGGGGATTTCACTTTGGGGCGGGTTCGTCCATAAACTTTTCGAGCGCGCCGCACTCACGCGCGCTCACCGATAAGCCCGATAACCTTAGAGTCGCGGAGGAATTTATTTCGAGCAAACTATCCCGGATATAAAAATCGCAAAGCTCTCGGCTGCAGCCCTTATCTCTTTCTACCTTAGGCCTCGTAAAACAAGGTTTCGCGGAGCGGACGACAATGTGGAGCCGCGCGCGCGCGCGCGCGGGGGAGTCTCCTTGCTTTTATATCAGTGTATTATAGGCAGCTAGTACAGAATCTTTTAATTTTCCAAAGGATACGCGCCGATATATAAAAAGGGCTGTGTATCGCGTCGAGCGTTATTTTCCGGCTGGAAGACCGGCTCTTTCGAGTCATCAACTTTTCCAATATCACTGCTTACTGAGTCGCGAAATCCGAAAGTCAAACTCGAGAGAACGGGTATATAGTTGTGCTGTGCGTGACTGTGTACATGTGCACACATAGGCCAGCTGTACATAATTGTCTTCTCGTTCTCTCCTCTTTCTCTTTGACTTCTTCAAATTTCTTCACGTTTGGGAACAACTGTGTATATCCCTCGCCGGATATGGCTTTGATAATGCAAGGCCAGTCATGTGCGACATCGATATATAACGAGGACAGACCTCATGTGCGCGCACGGAAGCAGGATATGCTCTGAAAGGTTCCTCTACTTCTTTCTTTTCCATTTTCCGCCCGAAGGTGTGCTCTGCCTCGACTCCTTTTGAGCTTCGAGTCGCCTGCGTGTGGGCGTTTGCTTTTTACCTCGGCGGCGTTCTTTACTGATTCTCGCGATCAAACTCCGAGCGATATCTGAATCCGCAACTAGTTTTCTCCGTCGCCACGCTGTAGAGACACGATTGACGCGAAAAAGAAGAACAAGTGTGTATAAACGAGTTACATCGAATCCGCAGCGCGACTAAAAGTTATACATAGGTACATATAGAAAATAGGAGAAATCTTTCTGTCATATACTCGACCGCAGCAGCAGCAGCAGCTAGAAGGTAAGCAGTTCGAGCACGTATATGGCTGCTACGCGCGGGGGCGACTCTGTGTCATTGACGAAAAATTCCTTTCAACTCTCTCTCTCACACACACACACACACACACACATACTGCGCAAAGGAAGTCGCGCGAGCGCGCAGAACGCATTATAACTCACGTCTGGAGGAGAAACGTGTCCGATGAAAAAGCCCGCCGCAGACATATACTGCCGGCAGAGCTCCGGCTTTTCATTTTTCTGATACCTCACCTATACGTACAGATATATAAGATAGAAAGGGACTAGTGCGCAGCACGTATACACTTTTTATTGAGCCTCCGGTCCCGCCGCAACTTTTCCGCTCGCGTTTCCATCAGTCGATCAGAGCTTGTCCTCTCTTTCACGGCGGCTTCGCAATAATAATACGTCAGAAGCATTAGGCGAACGATCGACGAAGAGAAGCACAGTGCCAGCTGCTAGGGCTGACTATGATATAAAAATCGGTGCGCTACTGCTGTGTGTGAAAAATCTGATCGAAAATCCCGCGCCGAGAACCGAGAGAGAGAGAGAGAGAGAGATAGAGAGTGTGTGCGAAGTGGCGAGAGAAAAAAGTAGCGGCAAAGATTCGCAAGCGCGATAAAACAAAAACAACAAGGTGGAAAAAAATTTACGGCGAGAGGCGCGCGCGTGAAAACGTCAGCTGCGCGCGATCCCTATAAAGCTCGTAAATCCCGTGGGCTATACTAGAAACGCGTTTAAATATGCGCGCGCACACGGGGACACGTCGAATTGCGCGCTGCGGTGCTGCTACTCTTGCGTTGTGCCTGTGTGTCTGTGTGTATGTGTGTGCGAGCGTGTTATACGTTCACCGAAAAGATGAATGGCCTCCGCGCTCGCTCTCTCTCTCTCTCTCTCTCTCTCTCTCTCTCTCTCTCTCTCTCTGGCGCTGCCAGCTCTCATAATTAACATAGGATGATGCGCGCGTATAAATTACAATTACGGCAATTTACGCCCCGCGAGCCTGAACCAACACAGTGTATACGGCGCGCGGAGCCAAGCAAAGACTTGTTGTATATATATACGCGTGGACTTAGCTCTCGTTGCAGCAGATGCTACTGCTGCTGCTGCTGCTGCGGGTGTTGCGTTGCCGCGAGACGAGCTATAGTCTCGCGTTATACGTGTGAGGTACTATGGTAATAATGATTGTTGCTGCTGCTGCCGCCACCGCTGTGCTTGTAGTCGGTTTTGGGGTGGGATTCCGGCTTGAGTTTTAAAAGCCGAGGATTATACGCTTTGCTCGTATGAGGAAACTGGGTGTTAATTGGAATTATTCAGCTACCAGCTGAATGGTATATAGGAGCTTATACGTATATGAATCGGAAAGGACCTGCAACGAGTGCCATATCCGATTCTATTGCAATCTAATATTGCAGATAATTGATGCGATATCCGCCGGGATTCGAAAAATTAAAAAAATTTCGAAAACGCACGCACCGAAGCTTCGAGAGAGAGAGAGAGAGAGAGAGAGTACACTCGAACCCGCCGCCGCTCTCTCCACACCAATATACACGACCGACGACACGACGCTGCGCAGGTTGAAAGGTCTCCGCAGCCGAGAAAACTCGGATTCTCTTTCTCGCAAATTTATTCGGTGAAATAGCGGAGATCGATGTCGTCCTGGCAACCCAACGCGGTATATACGTATACTATACACGTAAAGGCGCGATCGTCGTGACTTGTACTTTGTGCATCCGTGCAAACGTCCTCGTCGCGCCGTGTATGCCGTATAGGTATGTATATAAACACACTACGGAATGTGTAAAAGGATTTTTCCGATCGACTAAAAGCGCCGTCTTACGCTTTCGAAATATGCGCGGTGCCTATCCGTTTGTTTCCAAACGCTCGTATAAATTTCCCCCTTTTTTTTCAAATATTTTTCCGACTATGAGAGAGAAAGAGAGAAAGAGAGAGCCGATCGGCCGTGCGAAATGGAAACTGTCGGCAATGACCCGGCAAGGCAGTGGCTCGTAAAAAGGCGGACAAAATCGCTGCTCCGCGCATAAGCGAATAACGCATTTCGAAATGAATCGCGCCGGCTAAAAAGAAAATCTATTGCGTCGCGCGACCGATACCGCGCGTTGTTTGGGGGAGGAAAAAGTGACTGATATATTGTATACAGCAAAGCAACGTGCCTTCTCCCTCCCTTGTTACTTAATTATCGCGCTCGACTAACCGACGCATTGCGAAACGCTTCCTGCAGGAAGCATTTTGCTCCGATCGTTATTGCGCAAGCGCGTATAATACGCTTTTTTTGCAACCGGACGAATATACAATAACGATGATAAAAGCAGCGGAATATTATTCGTCACGTGGCGATAAAATTCAGATTTATAGGGTGCGGGCGCGAATAAAAAAAGAAGAGAAGAAAAGGTCGTCGGTGCGCGCAGAAAAAAATCGCCATTATCGGGGGGGAAAACCGGCGCATTTAATTCTCTGTTAGCCATCGCGCGGCAGCTGCTGCAGAACCAAACGAGAAGGAAGTCGACGCGCGAGAATGTATTTTCGAATGAAATTCATCAAATAAATCCGCTTCGATGTGCGTATTCGAATTCGGGCGAGTAGGGAGTGGTTTATAATCAAGATCAGAATGCCCGCGATACTGAGGATAATAATGGCGGTAGTTAATTACAAGGCGGCTGCCGCTCTGAAACTTTGACAAGTGTAGCCTGCGACCAACTTGGTCAATTAGAACTTACAGAGAAAGAGAGAGAGAGAGAGAGGCAGAGCGCGCACTCCGGGTAGACACCTAGCGTGAATCTTATTACTTTCATGTTCGTTCGAAGACGAGCGAATTAGAAGGACGTGCGCGGCTGCAAGATTTCGAGAGGGAATACGATCGTGTACACACCTATTATCCCTCTTACTTTTATTTTCTAACGTATACAGTACTGGTATACTTTATATATACTTGCATGTAATGGAGATCGTTGAGGTTCGCGCCGATGAGGACTCAGGTATCGCACGAGGCTCTTGTGCAAAGGTATACTGGTGTCTTGAAACTTCGATCATCACGCGTCACACGATAACGAATTTTACTGTCGTCGCTCTATACCGGATCCTCGTCTGTCGCTCGTTGGGCGAAATCTGCGAAACGAATAACGACCCCGCGTGAATTATTCATCGCGGCCGCCTTTGCGACCTAATATAACGCCAAAGAAAATTCATCCTGTGCCACCTGCAGCGCAGCCGTCTTCTTTCCGCGCCTAATTCGTCCTAATTTCTATCCGACTATTCTGATGCTTACTTTTCTGGTGAGATGATTCTGATGGATACTATGCTTAATTATATTAATGTGGCTAGATATATACGCCGATAAAAAAATATTTCGATTGAATTAAAAGTAACTATGATCGCGTTCCATACATCTTCCTAACATGTAGGTTGATGACTGAAAATACAATTGGGTCGTACAGAATTAGTTAATTTTTTTATCGAATTATTGGATTTACTGAAACTAATTAAATTTGAATTTCTCCAAATTTCCAAGCAAGATGAACATTTTATTTTCGAAGTAGCTCAATGATTTATTATGTCGAATGATATATAATAAAAAGACCTCTGCAAAATGAAATGTACGTGGTTTTGCCATCGAGCAAAGAGCTTTTGTGCACATGCTTTGTATAGTTTATCCACATGATGTATATGCATGCCGTTAAAATATCACGTGAAAACGATACTTACCTCGAATCAATGCATCGCAGTTAAAAAAAATCTTCAGATTCCTTAAATATTCTCTTCTCGAATACTCCGCGAAAAAAGCTCGCTCTCGGCGAAAAAAAAAATCCGGCAATAATATTTGGAAAATCGAAGGGATCCACCGCGCGCTCGCGCGACTGCAGGCCATTGGAAAGGGGCCGCGGAGCGCTTACCGAGCGTTTTAGCTTCTCGGCACGCACGGCCTTTACGACAATTCGAAACGTGTCGAACTTTTTATTGCCCGTCATTAAGAAAGAGGATGTGCCGCGTGTAGGCTGCCTCTGGCGAAGTTGTAAAATGAGAGCCCCCTGCAGCACGGAGGTCCTTTTGCTCCCCCCCCCCTCCCCTCTCCTCCACCCATTACATTCGCGAGAGGCTGACCAGCTTCGCACGTGACTGGGCTTGTTGTTTTATTAATCGTAAAAAAGCTCGAAATGCTTGCTTTTCCATAAAAAGTAATTTCTTGCTCGTTTTCCTTTAGTTCGCGAGGGACTGTTGTTACGCGATTGGCCGGATGGTTCTTTTCGTATATACGTGTACACGCCGTAGGCATCAAAAGTTTAGCGCTCACTCGCGCTTAACTTTTTGCTTTATTGGACGCGCGTATTATGATAAATATAAAAGAAAGCCGATACCACCTTTGTAGGCGCGGGTGTGTCGTGTGCCGATAGCTCGCGGTGTTTTTCCACAGTATTTTGATGCGCGCGCGCGCGAGGTGGATGTTGTTTTACGGTTTCCTAATACGAGGGATATATGCCATTGTATTAGCGCAGTAAAAACCAAGGTTTGCGGTGCGCGAACGATCGATACACCTACGCGCGCGCGTATTATAATGCCGTCATTGCAATATCTTATATATATCGATAATCCTGGCTAGATTTATTCGACTGCGATGTATATAGCCCCTTTTTCACTTTGCGCAATGAATCATAAAAAGCCGCGTGGATAAAGTTTTATTTTATAGGATCGAATTATGGAGAGACGTATCCAGCCGATATCTCTCTTTGCCAAACAATTTTCACCGAATAAAAAGCCTCATAAATGCGTTTTACGCTCTCGTGCGCGGGACGCACGACTCGCGTCGGCTCCCGATGGAACATTGTATTGAGTTACTGGTTTTAACTTTTACTTGTATGAAAGGGTAATAATGCGTTTGCACTTCGAATAACCATCAGCAACGCGATACGCCGCGATGCAACGTTCGGTGCGAGTAAACACAGTAACGTAATCATCCGAAAATAGTCGAGAGAAAATTTTATACATTTATAACTGTCGCGGCCTATAGTTATATTATATTATTATTACTAGCATTTTTTAATTAAAAGCTTGATTACCCTCAAGTATAATAACGTTCATCATTTTAAGAATTTTCGCATCCAATCGTCACTTTTGTAAAAGAGGAATATGTAATACTAGTAAATCTAAGTGCGCTTCGCGCACCTCATTATACCATCAATTATATCTTTCCAGAATGATTTTAAATTTTGCCGCCTGCTGAGCATTAACAGTTCAAAGCGTTTGAAGGTTATGTTGCGTTTCTAATTCGCGTTCCTTAATTCTTGTACCAGGCAATTGGACATCAATTAAATGCTTCACATCACTTTTTTAAGAGAGGACCAGCCGCGAATGCTTCCCAGAGCACATCCCTGTATAGCGGGTTGCGATCGTAGCGCGCGTCACCGAAATAACAACTTTCCCACTATATAGCTCTCCCCGTTTATCGCGTTCAATTTTGCGTATACGCGAGTAACGTAGCATAGCTGCACTTTACAGCACTATACACGACATACCGCGAACGCGTTTGCTTTCCCCTCTGCGGCGCACGAAAAAAGCCATTCTCACGTAGGTACCAATACATAGTATATATATATATATATATATATATATATATATATATATATATATATATATATATATATAGAGAGAGAGAGAGAGAGAGAGAGAGAGAGAGGAACCAGGACCACACGCGCGTGCTTCGTCTTTCATTTGGAAAGAGGCGAACGAGCTTATCGACGGCTCTCGCAAAATGAAATTCCTCGCGAAACGAGAAAAAGCTGCTTGCGCGCTCGTAGACAGCGTACACACACACACACACACATACGCGCAGGTATATAGCTACGTATAGATATATACATACCAGGGGTGGATCGGAGGCCTTGTGAGATATTACCTCGGCCCCGAAGAGAATGTGTCGCTCGCAGTGCCAACATCCCTGTCGAAATCGCGCCAGAGCTTTCCTTTCCAATTCGCTGATAAGGGACAGACACGGGACGCCAGTGCACGGGAAGGAAACCTTCTTCTTCGATCATTCCTCGGAGCTATCGCGAAGAGTTGACCGGTTTCGTTTCTCGTCTCAGCCCGAGTGCGCGAAATGCTATCAAAACAAATATTTCATCTCGCTTTATTTTATTCATTGGAGCGCGAATAAGCTCCTCTGAAGGAGATCGAGATCCGATCGGAGAGAAGCTCGGTGATGCGACGTCGCGTCCCCGTCGTCACGCGCGAGTTATCAAAGTACAACAAAATACATGGTATATCGATTAGGTTTATTTATTCGATTGTTTTTTTCGCCGACGAGGAGTAAATTATTCAATCGACATAATTATAACGGCGACTGGATTTATACATACATATATTAGCGCAGATGCATAATCACGCGAGCTTTGCATTGTCAGGGTCCAAAAGTGTCTGCTCGTTCTTGTTTAATATCATTACGTCGTTTTATTTCATTTGATATCGTTTCTGTATTCTTATTCCAGTAAAATCAAGCGTCATGTATACTTATACCAGGCACGTAGAGTGTCAAAGAAAAAGTAAACGTCACCAAGAGCCGAACAAACCGAGACAGACGTCGCGAAGCTAATTTGCATTTAAATAACAAATCGACCGAATGGCGAATGTTTTAATCCCGGCCGAAAGTTCACGCAGCGGGAATCGATCTGAAGAAACGAGATGAATACGTTTCCCCGGACGATCCCATTTTTTCTCCTTCATCCATAGCGCGAGTTCCAGCGTATATACGTGTATATCCGGACTCGAGCAGTCCCCTCGATCTCCGTCGTTCTCTCCCTCGCGATCGGTCTCCCGGCGCTAATACTTACATCCCAAGCAGCCCCGCGGAAGATGCTGAGCGTTTTATTCGTTCATTAGTCACATCGGTAAGATTAAATTCTTTTCTCAGCTCTTTCTCTCCTTTTCTTTCACTATATATGTATAGGCAACGTTTCCACTGCAGCCGAGTGGAAAGGAATATCGTCGGGTCGTTCGTCGCGCGAACTCAATCCCGCGCGGCGCTGATTGGCCCGTTCGTTCGATATCTCCCATTTTTCTGCGAAATTTTCATTAACTAAGCTGCGATGAAAAATCCCGGCGCCACGTACGAATCTCATTTGCCGCGTCAGCGATTCGCCGCGCCGGAGCGACGATTTTTCTCCCGGAGAGTAAGACAGCGAGAGAGAGCGAGAACGAACTCTTGTACTTTGATTGATTTGGCGAATTATCAGATTTTTTCTAGAGAGAGAGAGAGAGAGAGAGAGAGAGAGAGAGAGAGAAACGCAACGAGGATAATGGTCTTGCGACTCAACTCCGCGGAGCTGAGTTAAGAGCGCGTGATTGATTTGTAGGATTTTTTATACTAGAATCGACAGAGCGCGCGCTTTTAATTGCTCATAAAAATCTTAGATTTTAAATCAATAAATTTTATAGAAGTCTTGATAGTTCAAAGTTTAACAGTATTTCAAAGATCAATGCAAGGTTGTCACAATATTTCGATATCGACGGCTGAGTGGAATAACACCGTATCTCTGCGGAGGCTTCAAGATCGTCGTATCCCGGTGGCGGCTTCGAGAACGTCGTATGCCAGAAGAGGCTCCAAGAACATCGTATCCTAGAAGAGGCTTCAAGAACGTCGTATCTTAGGATTGGCTTTAAAAACCACTTTTACTTACTTGATTC
Organism: Pteromalus puparum; assembly: GCA_012977825.3. NCBI lineage: Eukaryota > Metazoa > Arthropoda > Insecta > Hymenoptera > Pteromalidae > Pteromalus > Pteromalus puparum. The sequence continues at coordinate 75,500,222 of CM053170.1, read as the reverse complement.
TTGTTAAATAGACGCGGTAAAAGATTTTGAAAAAGTTAGTGTCAACTATTAATACAATATAGCATCTACTTTATTTTTTTTCAAAATCTTTTATCGCGTCTATTTAGCAAGAATCACAAAAGTAAAAGTGGTTTTTAAAGCCAATCCTAAGATATCACGTTCTTGAAGCCTCTTCTAGGATACGACGTTCTTGAAGCCGCCACCGGGATACGACGATCTTGAAGCCTCCGCTGAGATACTGTATTATTCCACTCAGCCGTATACTATTTGTTTTTTTTGAGCTGAAGTTTGAATTCGATAGTTATACTAAGATGCTCGAAAAAACACAACTTTCTAGGTCCTGTAGGTCCGGTGCCAAGGGGTCCATTAAGCCCGATTTCGAAAATCCGAAAAATTTTTATTTTCGCAAAATCCTTTGCCGCGGCCGAGCCGATAGCGCGAGCCAGTTCAAACACCACCGGCATTCGATTCCTTGCGAGAAAACACAACTTTCTATCCGATAGATCTCTTGAATCCCCCTTCTGAGATATTGGCGCACTTACGCGCCTGATCTAACCTTAATATTTGTCTATTTACTTTTGCGATAAACGCTATAAGTATTGACGCTCGAGATTCGCTTTAACCAACTTCGAGATTCAGTTCGAGATCGAGAATCGAGATATCCTCCCTCTCTCACTTGTGTCGAGATTTCGATATAATAGCGCGAGCTTCGACTATTTCAGAATCGTCACTTTTTCTTATACTAGGGTTTGATCAGGCGCGGTTTCGCGGAACGTGCGCAAATGGGTCCACCCAGCTCGATTACGAAAACTCGATAAATATTGGCATTCGGAATATCCTGCATACCTATGTCCCGTTCGAGTTCTCATCACTGACATTCGATTCCTTGCGAAAAAAACACGAATTTCTAAGCTTGTTGGTTTCCCCGAATCCAGCACAAAGGAGTCTATTCAGCCCTATTACACCAACCAGCAGAACCTCAGTATTTGAATAATCTTTGTATAATCAAGGTGAAATTATTTTGGCGTGCGCGGGCATCAGCAATACTCAACCATCAGTTTGTTTATTTACATTGCGACTCACTACACTCATTCGTTTCGAGATCGAGATATCCTCCCTCCCTTACTTGTTTCGAGATTTTTTAGATCGCTCGCTCAATTAATATAAGAGATATTATATTATTATATTATTATATTATTATATTAAATTCGAAATAATTCAATCCTCGAGGAGTTCCGAGCAGAGAGCTATGCTATTTTGACACCGAATAGACTGGATGGGGCTGTACTGTTCCGCGAGTCCCTTGAAAAATTCATCGGCGAACTTTCTCATCCGCGCGTTGCACTCGAAAATGTTCGCGGTGCGCTCGTACATCAACTTCGAAAGCTCTCGTCGGGGCGGGTAGCAAGTATTAATAATCGTCGCAAGTTTCGAGTGCCTCGTCGTTCAGCACCGATTTCACCCCTTTCCTCGCCGCTAACTTGTCCACAGAATTTTAATTGCCAGAGGTACTGTGGTACACTTTTTTTCAAACCGGATGAGGCTTGAACCAGTATATAGGTATTATCTCAACGCGCGCAAGTCAGTCTATGTATACACTCGGGCTGTATTTCGGCCTTCATTGCTTCGTTTTTGCTTTTGAGCGAGAGACGACGCTTTTTGGCAAGCAACGATGGCTCGTAAATTCCCCGGATAATTCTTACGGCGTTAACCTACTTAAGACGAGCGATTTATTAAAGGTTTCTAACTTGGCGCACGCCTTTGGCTAATTTTGCGCGAGTAATTTCAGCGAGAGAGAGAGAGAGAGAGAGAGAGAGAGAGAGAGAGAGAGAGAGAGAGAGAGAGAGAGTCCAGCGTTAAATTTTCAATCAAGCGAAGAGGAGGAAGAAAAAGAAGAAGAAGAAGAAGAAGCGGAAGAAGAGAATCGCTCGCTGGAAATCTTAAACTACGGACCATAAATATCAATTATCGACGCTCGAAGAGGCGGCGAACTCCTTTTCGCGAAGGGGCGCCGTTAATCGCTCTCTTTGTTGTACTACCGAACAGCTCGGCGCTCGCTCATTCAATGCTCGCGCGAAGCCTTGGAAAATTCTCGACTGAACGCAGCGCATGGCATAATGGATGAAGCCGTTTTTCCGTCAAAACAGACGGGCGTCATGCCGGAGAGAGAGAGAGAGAGAGCAAGAGCGTGATATATTCGGCCAATAAAAGGCAACAGCGTTCCCGTGTCCCCATCAGCATCAATCGAGGAGAGGAGAGTTAGAAACCGCGCGAATTGAAAAAAGAACGATAGCGAAAACCGCACGGCGTCCATTCGATTCATCGCGACTGTATATATACGCACAAACGCACATCGGGCGCACTGAGAGCGAAAATCCCCTCCCGAGGCGACGTAAGCGCGCAATATATATGCACAGGGCTACATAATGTTTGAGCAGAGAGCGGCTGAGATTTAGCTCGCGTCACACGTATAGGCCAGGATTATCGGATTTTCCACGTTGCTGCTCTCCTTAGCTCGAGTAAAATTAAGTAATAGCCTCGGGAAGAGAGAAAAATATACTCGAATATAATGTTTAATTATCCGCGACCACGGGGCGGCAGCGGCGGCGGCGGCGATAAGTCAATTAGGCGGGAAATTGAAATAGAGCTGCAGCGGCGAGCTTTTTGTTATGGAAAAAAGAGGAGGCTCTCTCTCTCTCTCTCGCCGGGACAGGCAAACAGGAATCGGCTATAACGTCGTTTAAAAAGCTGCGCGCTGCAGCTGCATGCACTCGCGGGAAAGCGCCGGGGTTAAAACAAGAGTAATTTTCGTGCTGCAGCGCAGCGCCTCGAATTCAAAGTTTTAGAAGCTCTCTCTCTCGTCGCGCAGCGCGAGCGAATAATTGGCCCTAATTAGCGAGGCGGCCCGAGGCTTGATATGTTTACGCAACGGGTCCTTAAGCCCCGAGACGTTACTACTACTACTATACTAGCACCACTACTATCAGCTTTCTCTCTCTCGCACTCGTGCACGCTCGGGCTAGTTACCGAGGACCCCCGCTTTTGTCGGAGCTTAAACGATAACTCGATTAAAAAGCAGCAGCAGCAGCAGCAGCAGCGGAGCCGGCTGAACCGAACAACGGCATTTAATTAACGAAAGTGCTCGCCCGAGAGTTTTGCCGCCGCCGCGACGAGAGGAATATCCCGCGGGCTCTCGACTGCACTATATATACGTACCTACGCGCCCTTCTTGCGCGATCCTTAGAGCTACCGACTGGCCGGGGGCGCTGAGCTCTCTCCCTCTCTCTCTCTCTCTCTCTCTCTCTCTCTCTCTCTCTCCCCCGCGCGCGCGCGCAACTCCCCGAGAAAAATTACGACAATGCGCCGGTAATCGGCCCTCTAGTCGCCTAACTGCTTTTCTCCGTAATTTCCCTCAAAGCTTATTCTATTATGCGACCGCCGGTGCTCCGGGCGGCCGTATATATCTCCCGTCCTCTACTTTTCATTTTTCTTTCCCTTTGAAGCTTCATACCGTCTACATCGTTTTCCGCTGCTGCTCATGCTACTGCATCTTTATCCGTTCAAGGCGGGGACTTTTCTAATTTGCCGAACAAAGCCAAGGAAGACAAGGATATATATGCACATCAGAAAGCTACGGATTATATCTCAACGTTTGTCTTTATTATCGAGCATATCGTGAGCTCATCGTTCACAGGGCGACGTAGAGCTTCTTCCGGTGCATGGCGTAAGCCACGAGCGTCCAGAGTCCGACGCACCAGAGACTCTCGGCCAGGAGCCAGGTGTGGCTGTTCATCGGACCGTAGCGCCAATGAAACGGGAACATGTCGTACAGGATCTGGTGGCCCGCGTACATCACTAGGGCGTTCATGCCTGTCGTCGTTCGAGAAACGCGGTTAATTTAGCGTATCAGCTTTAGCTATAGATGTGTGTATAACTATATCGCGCGATTATAAAGCAAGCTCTCACCTGGTACTCTAAAGGGTCCGCCGTCCCAAATGCCGAGCACGTCGATCAGCAGATAGCACAGCGACAGCAGCCCCAGCGAGAAGCACGTCGTCACGAGGACGAACGAGACAGACCTGCGGATGATTTATTGTATTTTTCTATGAGATGTAAGGCGCGATCGCGATGTGATTATTCGACGACTGCCATACCATAAATTTTTATTGACGGGAACGACGTTGGTGTAGTGCAGAGCCGCACCAACGGCCCCGAGGAGAACGGCCCATAGCAGCCATCTCACGAGTCGAGCTTTCCAGGAGCTGTAGTTACGCAGGATCTGGCCGGCATGGATTCCCAGGAAGACCTGGAAGATCGACGTCAGCGAGCCTGCGCAGAATCGTCGTTTTGATAATCATCGTGTAAATCACATATTGTGCTATAACTAACCCAAAACTCCTTCGGGATCGAAAGGTCCGGAGCCATAGACGCTGTTTGCCGTGGGTAACTGATAAATATGGTCAACGCCCAGTAGGACTTTGTCTACATAACCAGTCGCTCCGCCCGAGCAATTCCAATATTTGCCATCGGCGTGGCGGCCGCCCGGTCCCAGGTAACCCCTGCCAATCATCAGCGACCATACATTTGCATATTATAACATAATGCAACCAGGATTATTGTGTACACAGGTGCATATTATATACAATGCCACATGCGGACAAGTAACGGAGATTTTCGCGTATCGGAGCTAAAGCAGTATATACGCAAACATAAAACAATGTATAATCCGTGGAAATCTCCTGCGGCTATACGCGCCGGAAAATTCAACCGGAAAATCTACGGTAAACAAGTCAAAGAAAAATCGGCCGGCCGCAGTGTACTCACCTTGGACATCCGGGCACGGGTAGCAGAAAGACAGTGGCGCAGTGAGCTGCTAGTATCAGTAAAGCAACGATCCACTGCGGTATCAGAGCTACGACGTCCCCCAGTGTTCGCTGCGGCGAAAAGGAGAGGAGAAAGTAAAATACAAGCTCACGGCGTAGCAACGTATATCCGTACATACGTATACATGTATATACCTTTGATTGTTTATCATCCGGGCGAGCAGCGAGCGCGTAAACAATACCGGCAACCAGGTAAGCCAGGCCAAAGCGCTGCAGCACTCCGAAGATCCGTATCCTCTCGAGCTGGTTATGCCCTCCCAACGTATTCAGCGCCAGTCCCATGGCGAACAAATAGACGCTGCGCTGAAAAAGAAAGAAGATGCGAATGAATAAACTCGAGAGAGAGAGAGAGGAGAGACAAGAGATACACTGCGCAGAGAGCGCAAGCTCGTCGCGAAAGCAAAGGGATCACCTTGACGATCGCCCGACAGATCCGGAGCCTTGAGCTCCCGCGGGATAGCTGCGCCGAGATGGATAAGGGGATGCACACACCCATGATCCACATGAAGCATGGAAACACTAAATCTCCGACGAGCAGGCCGTTCCAGGTCGCGTGCTCCAGTACCACGTAGCCGGCCGCTCCGTTATTCACGAAGATCATCAGGAGGATACTCATTCTGCGGGCGAATTATCCTTATTACTCTTTTGCGCGTACATGCAAGACTGCGTCAATCTCGGCGTCGATCTTACCCTCGCACGGTGTCGAGCGACCTGACTCTCCTCTTTGCCGTTTTTTTTCCATCCGCCTCTTCCTCCTCCTCCTCCTCGTTCGCAGCGGCTTTACTGCGGCATTTGTCGATGCAGCCGCGGATGAATTTTAGAAGTGCGAGACTCGATAGCAGCAGGACCAGCAGACCGATGCCGATGGCCAGGGCTGCAGTGCATGAAATATAAAAGGAGATCGAGCGTTAATCTAGTTTGATTGAATTGCTTAATCCAATGAGACGACCGCTTACGAATGTATGGGTTGTCTGGTTCCTTGATCACTCGCAGCTCGCAGCTTTTGTTCGTCTGCGCCGTGAATTCGTAAATCCCGTGCTGGCCGATTCCCGGCGTGAGCTGACAGTGCAAGCCACTGAAATGCAAACGAGTTGGGGTGTGAATAATTTCGCGCTTGTCCGTATAATATCATCAGGTGTACATCTCTTTTATACTCTTGGTTCGACGCGGGGATGTAGGTCTCATTTCCGAGGCTCTCGACGACCCTCCAGGACTGGGATCTTGCCGTGTTGACGATCAAGTCGAAAGTCTCGTATTTTTCCAACTTTGCCGTCTTCGTATAGGGACACTGCAGTAAACAAATCGATTTGTTATTTTACGATAATGCGATACTTTGCTGCTATACTGCGTGTGTATCCGATGACGATAACAATGCGCGAGAGATCGAATTTCATATGACGTCGATAAGTAGAATAACTCACCGCAACGCAATCAGCTGATAACGTGTAGAGCCAGAGGTTCGCTGTGTCCAATTGACTCGCTAATGTAACGCAAGCCTCGTCGAGTTTCAGCTGCGCGGACAAACAATTTTCTTTCACCTCCATGTTTTCGAATAGACTCGGAGATATACGATGCGCTCGTATCATCACCGGCTCCACGAAATACTCGAGCAAACACTTATTCCGATTCTGAAAAGTAAGTACTCACATCGAATACAGAAACGACTCGCGCACATACGGAGACTTTCACTTCGCGAAGTCAGTCGCGCTCTCACTTTCACGTTCGCTCCTATACCTATAAATAAACGCGCACCATATGCGAAAGGAAATATAAACAAACTAGTAGCATGAGTGTCACTTAGCAACACGCCACACCCACCGCAACGCGTGTACGTATAATTTATTGTCCCAATAGGTACCTACAGATATCGAAAATACACTTAGGAGATAATAGGCCGATTACTTTTTTTCACGCGCGTAAGTATTATTATCGCAAGAGCTCACGACTACCGAAGCGCGGCTCGTGCGATAACCTGAATTCTGCGCGCGGCGGACAAGTATAATGTCCCCCACTCCGCGAGAAAAAGAGACTTTCGTCCGACGGCAATATCAGGTGCTCATCGATGATCGAAACCGGAATTTGTATAAGTGTGGGGACACGTATACGCATGGGTAGCCCACTTTTTGAAGGAGAAAGAGAGAAAAAGCAAGTATCATAATGCGCGAGGATAGACGGCATTGCGAGTGTGTATAAAGATATTTCGTATGAGAATGAAATCAAGAAATGCACTTGCACATCGATTTGTTTGCCTTGCCCCGCACACCGTTCCCCAGTGAGTGGAAAACTTGAGCCGTTTCTTTTCTTCCCTTTCGCTCCATTCGCCTTTCTCTCTCTCTCTCTCTCTCTCTCTCTCTCTCTCTATCTCACTCCGTTGCGAGTCTAACTCCCCTTTTACTTTGTCTCTCTCTCTCTCTCTCTCTCTTTCTCTTTCACTCTCAGCGATTACTTTATCTCCCTCACTCACTCTCTCTTTCTCTCTTTTTCCGCCCTTTCGCTGTTTCACCTCGATTCTCGAGTGCAATTCAACCGACGTAAGAATTCTTTTCGAAACGAAACTCCCCCGGCGTGTTGATGTAGCCAGCGCTGGCTTCCGGCTATTGCATACACCGCAGATACCCGCATCGGAGTTGCCCGCACGTGAAAATGAAAAGAAGCCACGTAAACGCCCCCGCTATCGTAAAACAAGCAAGTCTTTCATTGAATAGCTCCGAAACCAATCAAACGTCTCGCGGCAAACTCGATATAATTGTTCCTTTTCGTTTCGAAAGTATATTATGATACGAGTTGCGGTATAAACATATATGTTGTGTAGTGTAGAGTCGGGCGATGCCAATAAACGGTAGTGGCGTATTCAATTAATAACAAGCGTCGTATAGGAGAGAGAGAGAGAGAGAGAGAGAGAGAGAGAGAGAGAGAGAGAGAGAAGGAGTGTCAACTCTTAAGCCGAGACGGCACATGCCACCGAAAGCGAATTCGCAAGGACTCAAGTTTCCCTGGCAGACGAGCAGAGTAAGTTATGTCAGGAGCCGGTAAACGCAGCTCTGGCAAACTCTATACTCGAAGGAATTCCTATTCAATTTAACATAACATCCAGCTGGTGTGTCAGCTAATCTCGCGCGAGCGCAACCTCTCTCTTGGAGAGCTCGTGTAGGAGTCTGCGGCGCACGTGTGTGTCGGTGAGATGTTCTACACCAGTCTTCTAATGTAGTCTAACGTTACCGCAGTCAGTATATTATAGATGAGGAGCTTTATATAGAGTGTGGATGATCTTTTCGTCGCTCGTTTGCTTTTACTGCTACTCTTTTCTATTATTTTTTACGACGATCACATGTTTATCCAAAGTGACGGAAAACGAATCGCTGATAAACAATCAACGATAGAAACTATACAAATCATGAACCAATAAATCTACGTCGCGCAGACAAAGACTTGCTCAACCCTTTATGCCGCTCCGGCACTTTGTGCATCAGCGAATCGTATATATATATACGATATACGAATCTTCCTCCTCCCCCGATATATAACATCATCGAGCTCTTTCTCCTTTCTCTCTGTTTCGCTTTATCTGCTACAGGATCCATCGACGCCGACGGGCTCCAGCCCAGCAGCGCGCTTCCCTCTTCTTCCTTTCGTTTCTCGAAAATGCTTCTGCCAATCAATGTGTCTAAACGTCCGACCGGCTGGAAAATTGCGTGAATTATGTCGAGAGAGGTATATACACCCTACATACCCACCCATATAGAGCCGATCTACTTTCGTTAATCGGCCGTCGGCTCGTGGCGCTCTCGCTCGTTCTTCCATTAACGCCTCTGCCGGGGCAATTTAACGACTCCACGATCTCACCTCCTCGCACACGTATACATTATAGGTACGTAAGAGTCGCCGGCTATTATTTAGAATCCCGACGATTTCTATCGATCAAACGAAGCGATTGCGGAGTGTGAAAAAGTGTTGGAGAGTAATTTTCGGAAAAGAATCCATCCAAGCCATCGCGAACTAGGAACCTGCAGCCTTTCGAGCTTTTCGCGACGAAGTTTCTCCGCTCGCAAAAGTTTCCCTCCAAGAGGAATACTCGAAACTGCAGCTAACAAGACCGAGAATTAAACGTGGAATAACGATAAGCAAAACTCTCGGCGGAACGTTCGAAAGCACGCTATATAACGAGCTGCGCACTGATACCGCGGAAGGAGGTAGAGAAGAAGAAGAAGAAGAAGAAGAAGAAGAAGAAGAAGAAGAAGAAAACAAGAGGTGACCCGCGTGTACGGTTACAGTATCAAACTTTATTCGAACGTACAAAGGGGATGTGTATAAAAAAAGTATAACGGAATGCGAAATTCCAAACAAGCCAGCTAGTGATACGAGTGCAGCGAGGACTCGGCTTCTTCGTTAGCCGACTTGTGCTTCTCCTCCTTGTGGCTCTCCTGCTCGTTCTCGTAGTGCTCCTTGAGGGCTTCCTCCCTGTCGTGGGCCTGAGCGACACCGTACTGGTGACCATTCGTAAAGAAGCCCTTCTTGGCCTTCTCGGCCTGCTCGTAAGCAGCGTCCACGTGTTCGGCCTTCTTGTGCTCAGCCTCGGCCTTCGAGTGACTCTCGTCCTCGTGGCTGTACTGCTCCTGTTGGGCGTCCACGTGCTCGTCGTCGTAGAACGTCGTGTCCTTCTTGTACTCGTCCTTGTGGTAGACCTTGTGATAACCTGTCGTCTTCTGGCCCTTCTTGTGGCCCTCGCTTCGAGCAAAATGCTCGCCCTTCGCAGCCTTTGTCGACTCATCGCTCGCCTTGTATGCCTTCTCCTCCTCGTCGTGGGACTTCTTCGCCCCGGTCTCCTCCTTGAACTGCCCGCTTTCCTCGCCCTTCTGCTTCTTGCTTTTCGCGCCCTTGTCGTACTCCTCGGCCACCTGAAAAAGCGATGAATAACTTTTAATGAATTTTTTGTTCACCTGATGGGCCAGTGGGAAAGAGTTTTACTTGATATGTCGATGACCTCCGAAACAATGAAACTTCAATCGACCAAGTTTTTTCGCGACTCATACAATATCTATACGACTCCGACGCTCATTATAAAGTTGCCAACTCGAGCGCAGACAAAGTCCCGTGAGAAGCGGGTAAGAACGTAAACAACAAAGAAATCAATCCCCTTTTAGTTCGAGGAGACTCGGTTTCGCTGCTCAAAGAAAACGGTGTACCTTGTAACCCTTGGAACTTTCCTTGTCGCCACTGGACTCGTGCTCCTCGGCAAACTTTTCGCCCTTCTCCCGATGCTTCTCTCCGTGTTCGTGTTCGTGTTCGTGTTCGGGCTCGTGGTGGCGATGGTAGTGATGTTTGTTGTGACCGAGAAGATCGTCGGACTCGTCGTGCGACTTCAGTTCGAAGGTCGACGGACCGTAGCGGTTCAGGCCCAACGAGCCACCGATGTCATCGCCGTCGAGATTCGATACGAAGGACTTTCCGCTGAGACCCAAGCCGAAACCGCTGTCGATGCCATTCCCAACTGCGTGAAAAATGATCGTTAATTTTTCTCTCTTTTTTTTCGGTAGATGAGTACTGGAGGAGAGCCTCGGGAATCGAATATTTTCGAAAGCTGATGCGCTTTTAGCTTTTGTTTGCCGCGCCGGAATTGTTGTAAACAAAAAAGAGGAATGTTTTGATATTCGAGAATTTCAAATGCGTGCTGGGTTTCGCGTTACGCCCCGTCGTGACAATTTTGTCAAACGCGCGCGAACTGCAGTATGCGGGTACGTTTTATATGTTTTTTTTTAATATGCTCGTGGACCCGCGTTTCATTTTGATTTTACGATGCTTGAGTGCAGAAAAATAAATACCTCTGCGACGATTTCAGTGTTATACTCCGCGCGAATATTTTTTGTAGCCCCGCATCGAGTACCGACGGAAACGCGTATATACGCGGAAATATTCATCGTTCTACATTTTGTTTTTTTGCAGCTTTCAAAAAGGCTCGATCTATCCCGAAAAAGTGGAACGAAATCGGTGTCCGCACCTCCACCAAAGCTGCCAACGCGATACTTAGTCGGAAAATTAAAGCTTCTCGACGGGAAGTTAAGACCTGAGTGAATCCCATGGATACCTCGGAACCTCGGAAGCTCGTCGAATCCGTGCTTTCCATTCTTGCTGTAGACGTAGCTCGTCGAGGCTACCTTTAGGTCTTTCGTCTCCTTCTTCTGCTGCTGTTGCTGCTGCTGTTGGTCATCGACAGTCGGTTTTGGTATCTCCTTAGCCCGTGAGCTCTCCGGTCGGACGATCAACAGCAGCAGTAGTAGAAAAACCGTCGCTCTTACCGTTGCCGTTGCCATAGCGCAAGCTCGCTTATATCTACAGTATCAATCAAAGTGACGCGAACTATTAGCTCTATGAGAGGTGCTCGAGAAGAGAGCCGCGAGACATGGCGTTTTCACGCGTCGGGATGCGACGCGGCGCAGACAGACAGACAGACAGACAGACACTTATCCTCCGCGTGCAGTAGCAGCTCTCTTTTATACTTACACACTCGAGTCGAAAATCAGCGCGAAAGGTTGCCTCATCGCGCAAAAATCGCTGCATCCGCCACACGACGCTGATGTGTATACGCGTGCGGAGATGGAGTTCCGTTTTTTCCCAACTACATAGCCAATGTCGACACTATGGTTTTTCACGCCGATCAGCGAGTATCGAGGTTTCTCGCGCACGATGTCCTTTTTTCCGACTGCATCTGTCGCAATCGTACTCGCTGACTCCTAGCGTCCTTGCGATGCCAGCGAACGCATTGTCAATTAGCCTCGATACGATTTAAGATTTTATAATTAAGATCAGAGCGTCCAGGAGCGTGTAAATACAATTCACGCACGCATGCATTAAATTAGCTCTCGGCAAAGGAGCGAGAAGAGGTTGGAGGAGAAAAGGCGTCCGCATGTGCGATATGCAAATCCGCTTTATTACAGTATGTGTATACGTATATAATGCAGCGGCGCTTTTTCCGCAACTCAAATAATCGGAGCGTAAAACAAGCGCGCGTCGAGGGAAGTTTCTTGATTATTTTTTCTCTTTCTGCGCAGTTTCTCTCTCGCGCGCGTGCTTTTGAGCTTGCATTGCGCTTGGCTGAGAATGGCATTTTCCGGGGAGAGGGGAAAAAAATTTTCCAGCCTCGAGCTTATATCGATATACAATAATACCGCCAGCGCTGCAGCCACTTTGGCTGTGTGTATATATATGGACTGCAACAGGTGCGCGAGTAGGTGTTTGGAGAAAGAGTGCGATATGCTTTGTCAACTCGTTCTTTATTTGAATTTCTCAGTATAGTGGGTGGGCGCAGCCGAGCTTGCGCTGCGATTGACAAGGCAATTAATATTATATTATGTACATCATGAGGGTAACAATACGTTATAGGCGGTTATCGGTAGCCGTGTCCCTGCTTGAATCCGTGCTGGCTCGCGTGCTGCCTGCCCTTCTTGCTGGCATAGTCGGCGTGCTCCTCCCTGTAGCTATCCTCACCCTCGGCACCCTTGTGGCCCTTGTGAGCGCTGTGCTCGTGGCCCTTGTCGAAGTGGCCGTGCTGTCCGCGCTTGGCCAACTCGTAGGCAGCGTCGTGCTTGCCGCCTTTCTCGTAGCCGGCCTCCTCGTCCTTGTGGTGGGCGTCGAAGGCGCCGTACTTCTCGTAGTGGCCGCCGTCGTGGTCCTCGTCGTAGAAGTCCGTGTCCTTCTTGTACTCGTCCTTGCGGTAGACGTTGTGGAAGCCCGAGGTGCGGTAGCCCTTCTTCTGGTAGGCCTTGTTGCCGTAGGCTGAGCCCTCCTGGCCCGTCTCGGCTTTGTCGTGCGCGTCGTACCGGGAGTCTGACTCCTCGTGTCCACCCTCGTGGCCCGCTTCGTCCTTGTACTCGCCTGCGAGCGTTTCGTGTTCGTTAGCGCTCAGAGATCGCACTGGCGATATTATATATGTTTTTCAATATAAATACCTTCTCTGTGCTCGGTCTCGTGGTTCTCGTTCTGGCCCTCGTCGAAATCGTGGTGTCCACCGTAGCCCTTCTCGCCTTTCTCCCCGTGTGCGGAGTTGTCCTCGGCGTGGTGCTCGGCGCCGCCGCCCTCCTCGAACTCCTCCTCGTCCCCGTGGCTGTGGTGGTGCTGGTGACGAGGCTCGAGGTGGTGATGCAGCGTGGGCTCCGCGTACTGCTGGTGCAGCGGATGAGTGGGGTAGTACGGTGCCAGAGGCACCTCCGTCCGGTAGTGCGGCTGCTGCGGGAGCAGTGGTACCGGCACCTCCAGATTGCCGTAGTCGCCGTAGTCGCCGTAGGCGTAAGCCCCGGCTGGATAGCTGCTGTAGGTCGTGTAGGTCGGGTAGTTCTGGCCGTCGTAGGGCAGTCCCTGCTGGTGGATGCCGTTGCCGCCGCCGGTGTGACTGCTGTACTGGACGAAGGAGACGGGCACCCCGTGGCGCTGGTCGTAGGCGTAGCCCGTAGCCGAACCCTCCAGGTCGGACATCCGCATCTTGGCCACCACCATGCGCTCCATCTTCGTCGGGCTCGAGCTCACCGAAGCGGCCAGCAGAGCTCCCAGCAGAGCTTGCAAGCTTCGGCTGGTCATTTTAAATCAACTCACCCAAGTGCACTCCCAGATGTAAAACAAGAGCAGCTGCTGCGTGTGTGATTGTGCCGCAACACACTGTGCCCAGAGTCGGTCAGTAGCAGCAGTTTTATACTAAGACTTCCAAGGACTGCGTATGATAGGGAATGTCGAACATACTTCACGGTCGGCGCGGACAATTCAAGAACAAGCCCGTGTCATTGACAGTGCTCCCTCGGAATTCCTGCATGGATCGTCGCTCGCGCAATCCTGCTGGCGCGCGCGTTCCTATTAGTCGTCCAGAGGAGACGTGGCTTTTTCACGCCGACCCCGATCATTTTACGCTTCGCTGCCAAGTGTGCGGTTGAGATTCGGATGAAAAACGCGTTCGGTTTTTTTTTCTCTCCCATTTTGCTTCGCCACGGGGGAATTGGGTCGTCGAAGGATGATGATTCGGTGCTGCGGCCGTATCTGCAGCTGCTCGAGTATAAGGGAGAACATTCCGGAATCTTCGCCAGACGACGAGACAAAGGGATCGTAGCTGGATGATTATAAATTTATAACGTTTCCCGGGAAAATAGAAGGAACCGCGAGCTAGTGCTTATACAGTCGGAGTATACCGGGTAAGACGTACGTGCATTTTAAATCCCTTATATTTAACTTTTCCATTCGCCTCCACTGGGTGCTTTTTCTCGAGGAAGCCGATTTCCTCCACTTTGAAACTTAGCCTGGTTTGCGTTCTTGCCTTCATTTTTCTTTCTACGACTCGGTGAAGCCGTATTAAACTCGACGTATACTGTGTATTGTAATACTGAACACGTGATACGTAAGTGGATAAAGTCAGCGTTCGGTGAGACAGCATCAAGAATTGATAATGTATTGTCAGGTGATATTTAACGTAATTGGTCGCCTGATTCTTAGATTTATTTAATAACCGCGAATTTTTAATAATTTATTTACTTCGATTTTTGTCATCGCAACTCAAACTCACAAAGCTCGAAAACTTGAATTCGTTTGTACATCGCTGGACAAATAAAAATATATACATGAAATGTAAAATAAAGACTATATAAATATATGAGACGGCGGAATTAAACTGTGCGTGCCAAGTGAGCTGAATATATTTACAATTTTGAATACCTATATTTCAAAAATAAAAGATCGATTGTATTACTTAGTGATGAACGAGTTCGTTCCCTACATGTAATAAAGCGATCGTATATAATATTCTCGAAATATGGTATACAACGCAAAATTAATTATTGAATACTGATTATCGTTGCAAATTATTTGCAAAACATGCGCTATTCATCAGTTTGAAGCCAAGCAAAGTCAACAAGCGCACGCATCCATTATTAGCCATAAACATCCGCTTATTTACAGCCTTCCGAGATAGAACCTCCACAGCGCAATAAACATCGTTAATTTAATGTTTTTTGCTTTTGGCTCTCTCTCTCTCTCTCTCTCTCTCTCTCTCTCTCTCTCTCGCTCGACTCGACTCGACCCGCAGCGCGCGCGTGTATAGCAAAGCGCCCGCCAGACTATATACGCAGGAGTAAACAGAAGCGATGGCTGCGTAAATCACGAGGTAAATCAGGAAAAAAAACAGCAGGCTGACGCTAACGATGGAGCCCGAGCGATGGGTACATAAGGCAGCGCAACCACTCATATCATATACCCTCTGCAGTGGCTCCAAACAATTTATATAGTGGCTGCGGATGTGGCGGGAAATTACGCTTCAAAAACTATAGCTGCACATCCGCGCGCATATACAGTGCTTCAAAATTATTACAGGACTTTCCGTTACACTGTTTACTCTCTCGGTGAAGCTAATATACGTACAGTATACCATCCTTTAAAAATATCGATCGCAGACTTATAATGTATAAACACTCGAGATTGCGTAGACGCTCTGATTAATATCCAAATCTCATAAAGCCTTTGGATATCGAGACGTTAACCCCGATACTCAAATCTAGCGCTCCAATCACCGCTGCGAATATTTCGCAACGTTCTTTTTGCGTTCGCGATCCACACTCGAACGCGCGAATATGCCGTCGAGCATTTTTCTATAATCGATATAATAATAATGAAAGAATAATGAAATTGTCCCTTTCTCTCTATTTCTGTATCGCTGCGGCGCGCAAAAATAATAATAAATATAAATGACCGTGACAGCTTTTTGCTTCTTCTAATTATAATATTAATATTTAATGTCTGGGGTATGAAACTTAATAGTATTATCCTCTCTTAAAAAAGTCATGATCGGATGTTGTGAAGCCTATAAATGAAGTTAGCGCTGAACGTGATTGGTCGACAGATGTGTATCCGGTTTAGATGGCGCCAACATTCAAAATTCAATATTTGAATTTGAATGGTAACGAGTTTAATAAAAAACGATCGTATTTTATTAGTTTAAATTTTGAGATTAGGTTTGTAACAATCAATTATTTAGCTATAAAATAAATAACGAATATTTAACCTCAAAAATTAAGCAGCACATAACCTACATTATATTGGGCTATATATGATTGGTGAGACAAGATACATATATACAAATGTATTATATTATAGAGTGAGGAAAATGTTAACGTTTGGATTCTGTTTAGAATGTAAAGAAAGAAGTACGCAAAGATATTACCCGCGCGAAGCGCGGTCGATTTTCCTAGTTTAAAGTAAAAAGGAGAAGAACTTCTCTTAATCGTATAACTGACGTTTTAGATTTCGCTCGAGTTTGACAGGTTATTAAAAAACTAGCGAATTATTTCAATACTTGTAGAGGAAGATGAGTATAAATAAAAATGAAAGAAGCCGCACACTACTCAAAAATGAGTGAAATCATTAATGGTATGTATATATAGAATCGCTTTAATGAGAAATGAGAATGCATGAATAAACAAGAAATAAAAAGTGAACTGGTTTCGACTACAGCTTCATCTCCCCCGCACATTGAATTCCCATCGAAGAATTTCCAATGTATAGCTGAGAACAAAGTTTTCCCAGAGAAGCAACACTTAATTTTTTTTTAACTTTTCGAACGCTCGATCTCATTACCGAAGTAGCTATGTTCCTCATAGGATTTCTCCATATACATACAATATACACAATCTACGCGCAACATCCAGCGTCGCGACTATATCTATGCCGTAACACACCTCCTACCATTCGGGCTGTCGCAGTCGATATAAAAGCGAGGAATTCCACGCCCGGCGACTACAGTCGCTCTGCAGCCGCGATAAAATGAAAATCCTGTCGAGAGCTTGTCTGATAGTCTGCGCGAGCTGCGTCATCGCCATAACGGTGAGGGATGAGCCAAGGCAGCTGCAGCTACCGAAGGAAGAGGACGACGACTCCGAGTTCGACCTGGAACAGTTTGGTGTGGAAGACGATGAGGAACAGGAGGCGGAGGAGGAGGAGGAGGTGGAGAGACTCGAGGAGCCGAGCAACCGGGCTCTCGAACCCGAAGCCGAGATGCTGCCGGCGAACTACAAAGGCGTCAAACCACCCGGCGTCGATCATATGGAAATGACGGGGCACGGCAAGAAGAAACCCAAGCCGAGGAGTAGGCTGGTCTACAGGTTCGTCGAGGATGAATAGTGTGCCTTTCTTGCTGGCTATATATAATGTATTTTCAAGACTGACGAGTGCGATCGATGCCACACGCGGTGTACTTTCATGCCATTGTAGAAGTTTTAATGTATATTATCTATACTTATATATTAATAGTGTTGTATAGCTCTGAAGGAAATATATGGATATATTTTTGCATAACACGCTTTTACATTTCATCCTCATAACAAAAGCATAATTCAATAGTATAGAATTGAGAGTTTGAGAGCGCTTTGCTAAATTGACCTTTTGAACTTGTTCTGTGAATCCATTATTTGCAGCCAATACATCACGAGGCTATATAGCTGACCGTCACATGCATTCGTTTTACCAATAAACGTTCTTCGCGCGAGAAAATCAATACATGATGAATCGTCTAATTCCCGGGCGATAATTCGAATCTAATTATAAAAGAAGCGCGAAGCGACCATCAATCACCTGCAGCAGCAGCAGCAGCCGAAACCAATGCATCGGCGGGTATATACCCTGTACACACATATTCTGCGAGAGATTGGAGTTTGATGGCGATCTAGTTTTGCGCGCGTTAATGACACTTACACATCACGCGGCGCGCTTGATTAATGGACATTAATAATATTGTCATCGTCGGCTTTCTCTCTCTATTTCTCTCTACTCGGCGTCAGAGATCTTGCGCGCGATTATATGATGTATTGCCGCGTTTACGCGCAGGCGCCGAAAAAAAAAAACAATTCTGATCGTTTTTAAGCAACGCACAGAGTTTTTTTTACCTTTGTTTTTTTATCGAGTTATTTATTGTCATGCCGTTATGATGTGCGCTAATGGCTCGTATACGCGTGTTTGAACGAGATTGAAAGAGCTTTTTTGTAACACATGCACGATTTTCGCGTTTTTCGTACCTATTAAGCGGTCATACAGTACCATTTTTTTACCGGCTGTGTATACCAAGGGCTCGTCTTTGGCTTCAACTCGTACTGCAAACTCCACACTCGGTCTAAAAAAGCCCACTTTACGCCCTTGGTACACAATATAATATTTGATGTATTAAATAATAACGACGTTATGCGTGCGAGCTTTCGTTGCGTATATTCAAAAATGTAATGATTTTAATATTTTATATATTCATTTTTTGCATTTCATTCGACGAGTCTGAAGTGCGTAAACAACGGAGCTTGCGAACGCTCTCTCGCGGATATTAAAACATTTAATACAAATATAAACACGTTCACGTTCCCCGTTCATCAAAATTACCTCCGAGTGATATTTTCCGATTTGCCGAGACAACAGCGGTATAATGATATATTAAATTTCAATCTCCCATTAAAGTCCTGCGCTTGGAAAGCTTCGAAATGATTTCGGCACTCCGAAAGCTCGTTCCAACCAGTCCAGCTAATTATAACCTCATCCGACGTATAACCTGTCGCTCGAAGCCGGTAAGCGTGTGCAAACGATCGAAATAATTTATATCAGTCTCGTTTATCGAGCCTCGAATACTTCGCTGATTAATTCATGCAATGGCTCGGCAGTGTCCGCAGTACAACCTGCGCATGGCCTACCCACAGGATTACCCACGGGTCATGCGTTTCATGGCGGACACGTACTTCCGTAGCGAACCCTCGATCGTCAACATCGGCGGAAACCTCTCCGACCAGCCGAATCCAACGCTCGTCCACCTGATGGATAAGAGTATCCGCGAGGGCATGACCCTCGTCGCCGAGGACCGCGTTAACGGCGACTGCATCGTCGGCGCAGCCGTGAACGTCAACAGCCGGCCTTTCGACAACGAGAGGAACGCCAAGCTGGCCGAGACTTGCTGCGAGTGTCGGGAAGCCAGAGACCTGATCGAGTTCTCAGTTTTCTGCTCGAGACAAGCCGACCTGTGGAACGTCTACTGCGTCGACAGCGTCTTCGAGTGCGCTTATCTCGCGGTGCATCCGGAGCACCAGGGAAAGGGCATAGCTAGAAAGCTCGTCGAGGAGAGCTGGATCCTGGCGAGGGATATAGCCTACAGGCTCTTCAGGATAGACTGCAGCAGTAGGTTCGTCGATGAACTGTTCCTTTTACCTCGGAGGGCTCGGAGAATAAATGTTCGCTG
This sequence comes from Pteromalus puparum, assembly GCA_012977825.3. NCBI lineage: Eukaryota > Metazoa > Arthropoda > Insecta > Hymenoptera > Pteromalidae > Pteromalus > Pteromalus puparum. Next base: position 75,481,109 of record CM053170.1, on the reverse strand, counting down.
ACTAATGTATCACGCGATATCGCGATGAAAACAAGCGTTGTGGAAACTATAGGAAAGCTCCTCTCCGAATCCACAGATATACGGCAAACATAGCCGAAAGCTTCAGCTGGAAGTGCATCTACTCGATCCCGTACCGGCGCTACTTCAACGACGGCCGATTCGTCTTCACTTGCGTCGAGGAGCCACACACCGAGTTCCGCATATTCGTCGATCGGCTGAACCACTACAAGAACTACGCGCCGCCGACGAAGCGATGAAGCGAAAGAACCAAGCCGCAACTCTGATCAAAATACCCGCAAGTCCAGCCCGCGGAAATAATAGACACGCAGACTATGTATACTTTCATCCTATTTCGCGTATATATGAAGCTCAGCTCATGAGTAGAGAAGAGTCTGACGTTATTTGCTCCGAGTGAGTGAGAGAGAGAGAGAGAGAGAGAGAGAGAGAGAGAGAGAGAGAGCTGCGCAAGCTCGAGGACAGAGTAATTAAAGTTCGGAGCATCTCCCGGCAGTTTACTTCAATCTCTGCTCTCGCAATTGCAAGGCATGTTTGCGGAACGTACTGCAAACTCGCTTCTCTCTCTCTCTCTCTCTCTCTCTCTCTCTCTCTCTCTCTCTCTCTCTCTCTCTCTCTCTCTCTCTCTCTCCATCTCCGTCCATCTCTCCGATGAGTGCCAAGCATTGAGATAACGCGCGTCCATGAAAATGGCTTTATCCTTCAGTTGGAAACGCTGGTGGAAAAAATAAAAGCTGGAGGAACCGGCCCTTCATATATAATTGAAATTACACGTTTTTTTTTTTTCTCTCTCTCTCTCTCTCTCTCTCTCTCTCTCTCTCTCTCTCTCTCTCTCTCTCTCTTTCTCTCTCTCTCTCTCTCTCTCTCTCTCGCGATTTAATTATAAGATCTAGCTGCAAATCTCGAGCATACTTTTCGGAGCGTTATTAATTTTATATTCTTCTTCGCAGAGCTTTGCCAGCGCTAATTGGAATTTCAAATGTAAACTACGACAAACTAATTAATTGATATTGCCACGCGCGCCCTTTCGTCGCCGCATATGTTAATTCGAGACCTTCGTGATCTAGTTTTGGTACAGTGAGTATATTAAAAAAGTTGGCTCGCGCGGCCTCGCGTGTATGTGAATAAAAATCCAAAGCTTTTGTATAACAGAATCAAGCGGTGCGGCTAGGTCTGTGTGACGTCCCGGCGAATTAAAAAAAAACTCTACTTATTTCTCCGGCAGTTTTATCGCTGCTCGTGGCGGGCTCGCGAGAGTGTTTCTAGTCAAACTTAATCTTGTTTTGTTGGCTGCGCAGGCTGAGCGTAATTTTGAATTGTTGTTGTAATACCGGTCAGAAACAGATACCGGCGCGCTTTTATGAGCGGCCTGAAAAGTTTTTCGAATAAAACCACGTGGAATTTAACCGAGTCCGATATCACAAAAATGTTATCTCGCTTTTTATTATAGATAAAAAAAAACCACCTGAACGGCTTCCTGGGGTCATCCTTCGCAGCGAAATTTCTTGAGCTATACCGCGTTGATTTGAAAAAAAGCGGTGATGCCCGCAGCGTCGTCGTGGCTCGTTAACCTTTTGATTAAAAACTTTTTACAGCCTCTCATACACCGTGCGAGAGAAGACGCACCAACCTTCTCCTCGCAAATCGAATCCGTATACGTATACGAGGAGTTACACGCGATGGCCGAAAACTTAGTCGCATCTCGGCACTTGTTAACAAAAGTCCGGCCGAGAAATGAAGCCGTGTTTGTCGAAACGCGCAAGTTTGAAGCGGGCGCGCGCATAATAGAAAAAGGAAAAAGAAAGGCGCTGGCGTAGAGAGAGAGAGAGAGAGAGAGAGAGAGAGAGAGAGAGAAAGAGAGAGAGAGAGAGAGAGAGAGAGAGAGACAGGAGATCTCGGCAAAAAAAGGATACCCGCTGCCGTCGTCGTCGTGAAAGAAAGAAAACGAAATAAGCCAGAGCCGAGAAGAATGAACAGTGCAATAGTGACGTTACAGCAGCGGCGTAGCGAAATGGCCAGTGCAGCGGGCGCCGGCGTCGGGCTGCGCTGGCACGAACCGTAAGGCGCGACAAAATCCAATTCTTTCGCCGGTTAGTACTGTCCGCTGCACCTGCGAGACATCTGGACGCGAGAGAAGCGAACTCGAGGTTTACATTTCAACGAGGCGGCCAACTTCTATCTCTCTCTCTCTCTCTCTCACTTCCATTCTCCTGTCGGCTTTCGCGGGCTTCCTTTTGCTCTTTTTATTTACTGCGCGACTTTTGCTCCTACTTCTATATATTATACGCAGAATAAACAAAGCTTTCGATGCACCACTTGGCGCTACCGCGTTTCTTACCGCATCGAGAAACATCGAGAGTTTCATATTTACACGCACCAATTAAAAAATGTCCAATTATTATAAGCTACGATACGCAAACAGAAAGTACAATCAAGGAGGAGGGTAGCGCGACAAGTGCATCGAGTACATATATATACACGATATACGTAGCTACCTTGATTGCCCGCTCGCTCTGCACGAGTAAAGTTTTTTTTTAATCAACTCGAGTTAATCCTCTATTTATCCTTTCTATTAGACCGCAATTTCGCCGCGAAACTTTATCAGCGTTCAAAGGCAAAATGGACTGCGAGCGCAAGCGCGGCCAAATCAATGGGACACATCTGGCGACGAAACGGTTTCGCGCTGCAGCGTAGGAAAGCACACGCGTCATTGTTTTTCGCGTGGAACAAAGCTGCGCTTGGCGACAATGCCATTATACCTTCTTGCCGCGAACGCTTCCGCAATAAAGCATCTTTTTCAGGCCGCGCAGTCTGTGTATAGCGTGTCTTTTGCGAGGGAGGCCATATAGCTGACGGTCGTCGTCGATCTTTGCTGCAGGAATTCCGCTGGCCGGGCAAACAGCGTTAGTGTTTTAAGGGAGTATAGGAGCTGAATAACGAGGTCGGCGATTTCGTTAATAAAAAGTTACTTTAATAATACACATAAAATACACATTACATCCTTACAAAATGCATCCGTCGCAGCGATCGCATAGCCTTAAATTAATCAACGATACAGAGGGACAAGTTTAAGGGGAGAGGGGGAGGGAATAACGGATCGGATTCGAGGATCTGAAGAGCGGTGATATAAAACAATAATGATGTAAAAGTGTGGATGTCGCGGCAGGAACGTAGTCGAATGCTGTCGGCAGACGAATCGCGAGGAGGCCGATCAGTGACCCTTTTTGTGGTGCCAGTGCTTGTGGTCCTCGTGTCCGCCCTTCTTGCCGTAGCTGTGGTGGTGATGGTGGTGGTCGTGGCCTCCGCCCTCCTTCTTGTGGCCCTTGTGGTCGTGGTGGTGGTGGCCCTTCTCGTGGTGGCCCTTCTTGCCATGATGGCCCTCGTGGTGGCCCTTGTGGTGGTGGCCCTTCTTGTGGTGTCCGCCCTTCTTGTGGTGGTGATCGTGGTGATGTCCGCCGTGGTCCTCGTGGTGTCCGTGATCGTGGTGCTCGTCGTAGAACTCCTTGTCCTTCTTGAACTCGTCTAGCTTGTGCACCTCGTGGTGGCCCTTGGTGCTGTGGCCCTTGCCAAAGTGGCCCTTCTCGTGGAACTTGTGGCCCTTCTCGCCCTTCTCGCCCTTGTGGTGCTCGTGGTGGTAGCCATCGTCGTGGTGGTGGTGCTTCTTGTGGCCGCCGTCCTCGTCGTAGTGATGGTGGTGGCCCTCCTTGTCGTGGTGGCCCTTCTCGCCCTTGTGGTGCTCGTGATGGTTCTTGTAGCCCTTGTGGCCCTTGTCGCCGTGCTCCGAGTGGTGGTCCTCGTGGGACTCGCCGCCGTGGCCCTCCTCGTGGTGATGGCCCTTGTGGTGGTGCGAGGCCGCCGGCTCCAGGTCCAACAGCTCGCCGAGCTGCTCCACCGTTATGCCCCGGCTGTCCACCCGGCTTATGGCTAGGCAAAGCGCTACCGCGAGCAAGCACGCCAGCGTGCCCGACCTCATCGCTCCTCTTGCTTGTCGGTTCTTCTGTGTACAGCAACTATAACACCGTTCTCTTCGTTCCGACGAGCCAAGCTGTCTCAGCTCCTCGTCGCTGCTGCTGCTGCTCTAACTCTCTGCTCGACGGTCAATCGGCTTGTGCACAGGCCAGATCGATATGCGCCCGATTATATATGTCTCACTATCTGCCGAGAGTCCGGCGTTCCGAGAGCTGTCCGCTGTAATATTAGGGAAGCCATTCGTCTTTCTTTTGCTCGCGGCTTTGCAGCAGCCAGTTGGCTAGCGTCTATAGCAGCGGCGGCGGCAGCAGCAGCAGCAGCCCGTTACGAAAGCCGTGTCTCCTTAACCTGCTTAAAATCGCTGTACACAGCCACCGCCGCCGCTACGCCGAGTTAGCACGGCTCTATGCTCGCTGTCCGATTGCTTATGCAACTCAACTTGAAATCGTTGATCTTGCTCAAACTCCCCCGCGTTTCTCACGATTTCACTATTTTTTGCTCAGCGCCAAATCGTTTCTACACAATGCACGCCTTTGCGTGTTTGATCGTGAATTTTCGAACGGAGGAGATCTTTTTCTCTGACGATCCCCGTACACTTGCCCAATTCCGCTTTCACTGACTTTCCATTTTGACCTTCTACTTCGTTCGCAGGACTGTCTTGCACCGGCTGGCAGTAGGGGCGCATCCCTTTCGTTGTTATTCATACGATAGTATCGCTCTTGCTACTGATTCATATAGCGACTTGCAAAAAGTGTAAGGATCATCGAATTTACTTCGTTTTATTCTAACGCGGTCGTAACATTTATAAACGAGCTAACTTTTAATATCTCACGACTTTGTCGTTGGCGAACAGCTTGAAAAACGTATTCGACACCACGATTCAAATTCGATAATACTATTATGGAATATGCTAATCTGATTGTAGAATATTTCTTCATTTAATGTGATCGATAACTGCATTTGCGTTTTTACAATGATATTGGCTAATGGCGTTTTCAAGATTTCAATAATCAATGACTCATGCTTCGAGATTCAATTTTATATTCGATCCTTTAAACTGCCCAGGTAACAGCATTTTTCAGTTAAAACGAGCGGGATAAGGAGAGGAGTACAGGAGATTGAGATCCCAGCGTGTAAATTTATAAATCGTTTTATTAAAAGAATAATGAAGTAACAATTAAATACAGTAAACGAGCGAAGTTTTCGATTTCGAAGAAACAATAGGGTCAACAGTCGTGCATGCCGGGATGCGCTGGCACATCGAGGCCGCCGCGGATCGCAGCGAGCAAGGAAGCTCGGGGCTCAGCCCTTCTTGTAGTGGTGCTTCTTGCCGTGGTGGTGGCCGCCCTTCTTCTCGTGCTTCTCGTGATGGTCGTGGTGTTCCTCGTGGCCGTGCTTCCCGTGGTGTCCCTTGTGGTCCTCGTCGTGGTGGCCCTTGGAGGCGTGTCCCTTCTTGCCCTTGTGGTCCTCGTGGTGGCCCTTGTGATGGTGGCCGCCCTTCTTGTGGTGGCCCTCCTTGTGGCCGTGATGTCCGTGGTGGTGGCCGTGCTTCTCGTGGTGTCCGCCCTTGTGGTAGTCGTCGTAGAACTTGTGCTCCTTGTGGTACTCGTCCTTGTGGACCTTGTGGTGGTAGCCGCTGGTCTTGTGGCCCTTCTTGTGTCCCTTCTTCTCGCCGAACTTGCCGCCCTTGTGGCCCTTCTCCTCCTCGTGGTGCTCGCCGTGCTCGCCCTCCTCGTCGTGGTGCTTCTTGTGGTGGCCGCCGTGCTCCTCGTGGTGGCCCTCGTGGTGCTCCTTGTCGTGCTCGCCGTGCTCGCCCTTGTCGTGGTGGTGGTGGCTCTTGTGGCCCTTGTCGCCCTTCTCGCCGTGCTCCTCGTGGTGGTGGTGGTGGTGCTCCTTGCCGCCGTGCTCCTCCGAGTGGTGGCCCTTGTGGTGGTGGGAGGCAGCGGGCAGGAGGTCCCCCCCGCTCTTCCCGCCCTCGTCGCTTCTTGGCAGCCTGCGCCGGGCCAGTCCGTGCTCCCTCGCGAGGCTGCCGGCCAGCAGGCAGAGCAGCAGCAGCAGCAGCGGCAGGCTGCACCTCAACGCGTGGTGCTTGGCCATCCTCAGTCCGGCATGAGCTGAGACGTACTCCAGTCGCACTCGCCGGCATCCTGACTATTTATATGCGCGGCGCTCTTTCGCTCTTTCGCGGATCGGAAGAACGCGGACCGGAACAGCGCTCGCGCGGGCGATCGATTCTCCCGCATCTTTTTGTCATCGGAGAAAGTCGAAGAACCGAAGCGCGACCGACCGAATATCAGACACGTGCGCGCCGCGCTCTCTGTCACGTAACTGATTCGAGATCAGCCTGGCTGCGGCGCTTAGATAACCAAAACCAACTCACCTCTCGCTCCCGCGATCTCTCGAGCGGCCGCTGCATCGGCGCGAGGATGTCTCTCCTCTCCGATTCCGGCGCAACAATGCGCTCCGCGCGTATACGCCTTTAATAAGCTGCGTGTCGCTGATATAGGCAGAGCGAGTGGCCCATTCACGGAATCGGGGACAAAATAAGCCAGGCGCGGCTGATGTCATTGTTCCTATGGGATGAAAAAGCTCGGGAAAGAAAAGAGGGATGAAAAGTTTCGCGGATGACGAGGCAGGACTAACAAGACGAGAACACCGCGTTACGAGGGCCATCGACGCCGCGAGAGGTCTAAACAAAGCGAATTCGAGCACGACATGCGCGGCCTTTTTGTTTGTTTGTTTGTTTGTTTTTTTTTTTTTNTTTTTTTTTTTTTTTTTTTTTGTTCCCGTGCGGCGAATAAAGCTACTCCCTCGCACTGCACACATACATACACGGCTTTCCATCGTCGGGAGGTGCACGCAGGCTAGACAAGGATTTACGAGTGTTGCATTTTTCACGACTGCCAAGTGCCGCGCTGCCGTACACGAGCCTTTCTTAATGAATAGCCTGCGTCGCGATTCCGAAAAAAAGACAAACTACAGACACGCGTGTACCCAGCGCCGTCGACAAATATGTAGCGACATCCATATAGGTCCGCGGAGGAACGACGTTCATATAAAAGTCGATAAATTGTTTTTCGGCGCGGCGCAAGCGCGTTCCCTGCACGCGAGTATGAGTATGTAGTGTCCGTATATGGATTTATGATACGGCTAAAGGGATTATTAAATTAGACAATTTATCGATTGGACACGCTGCATCGGAATTTTTCACCACGCTCGGCGGAGCTATATATACGTATACTCGATCGCACTCGGCCGCCGCTAATTAAAATCAATATTCGCCGCCGCTGTGTGCCTGGCCCTGCCACCGACAGCTAAACGCGCACTCAACCCGTGGCGACGCGTCGTCGATCGTCGGTTACGTGTATATGTGTATCTATAGTATAGGCGAAAAAAGGGGTAAAATATATCGACGGGCCGACGAGCGCAAAATGAAAACGAATGAAATCAGAGGCTGCAGGTACTCCCTCGCTCGGTCGCCGCGAGAGGTGAAATATAGCCGTGCAGATATATAACAATCGTATAAGGCGTCTTTGTTTCGGGATTTTTAACGGCTCGGCCGCTCGCCCTGGATAATGGAATCTCCAAACGAGAATCAAGAGGCTGGTCACGTAGCTTCGTTATACGTTCGCACCGGGGGCGCCTCTACTATGACGCGCCTATAACTGCGTTATTCACTTTGCTCGGACTGTATTATATATCCTCACTCTTTCCTATCCCTAATCAGGCAGAGGCGTCTGTCGAGTCGTATTTTCTTTTTCACCTGATGACGATCATGATTGCGCGATAGTTGCGGCCGGGAAGGAGAGTCGTATAATAAGGAGATTGAGAGAGATGGAGAGCTTCCCTTTGGATCATCTGCTTACAAAGCAATCTTGCCGTTCGCAAATTCAAAGCCGTCGGATCGACTGCGCTCCGCGCTGTGCGTCTAATTGAATCTGCCTTTACGGAGGTGCGACTGCGCAATTCGCATAAATGCATCGCTGCTGCTGCTGCTGCTGCTGCTGCTGCTGCTTCTGTTGGGTTCTGCTAATCCTTTGGACTCTTGGCAATGGAGATTGCTTCCATCGCAGGATAAAGATGTAAAAAGTCGATTGCGTTTGCCGAAGGAATACCGACATTCTTGAATGATTTGATTTCCTATTGGTGCGGTTGTTTGTATCCCGTATATACTAGCAAGATCCAGCGCGCTATTGCTCAGTTTCATTTCGCGCGGTCTTTGCTTCTCGTTTTAAATAAATTCGCAAAACTCGAACACGAATAAATATGTGCATATTAATAGAAACTTAAATATAATATAATACATAATCCTGCGCTATTATCGTTCGTGATCGAATAACTGAATCCCCTCAGTCAAGCGGTTAAAAAATTTCAATTTAGTTTTCTCATCAGAAACATACCTACAGGCGCCTTCATTTTTCTACTCTAGTCGATTCGTCGTAGTCCCGTCGGTATTATATAACCAATCTTCCCCGCGATTATGCAGTGCAAATACAGGAGATTCGAGGCAGCCAATTTAAAGTCCGTCTCATTGCCAAATACCGTCCTACGGACCTCGACGACGACTTGGTATTTTTCTTCGTGCTCGTCTCTTTGACGCTGTACAAACTTTTCGCCGTCGTGAGCAGTCTGTATATATAATATGCATCGATCTATTAATTATTAATTCGCTTTCGTGCATTGTAATTACGCTATCTGATCATTTATTCGCTTCCAGAGTAGTTCTATATGAATAATTATAATGTATAAAACGACCGACGCGATCACCCCTCTATACCTGTATTCAAATTTCCTTTCGTAATTTAAAGTACGCCGAGCGCCGCGCCAGCGAGAGAGTTTTGTGCGGAAACTTGTTTAATTTCGAAGCTCGTGATTGAGCCGATTTTGCGACTTTTTGACTCCTGCTTCGCGCGATCGAATGTATAAGGCGATAATTTTCTCTTCTATATTAGACACACATATCGCGGCGGTATATAATGGGACGTCTGGCCGAAATTTTAATGCAATCGATCGCGAGCACACTTATTGTAGCAATCGAAATTCTAATGACCTATTGGCCTCGATGCTCATTACGAATAAAGGACAAAGCGCAAAGCGAATCAACAACGCGGTGGCGAGCAAAAAGCAATAGCTATATACACACACACACACACAGTAATTAAAATTAAAAACTAAATGCCGAGATAATAAGCGAGCGAGCGCGCTGTGGGGTGCGCATAGTAGTTGTCCGACCTGACGACGATTAAGCGTAATTATCACGCGCAATTAACGCTCTGTTGTCGTCCATTTTATTGCGCTGGCGCTGCCGCCGCCACCACCGCTGCGCAAAACTTTGGCCGTTATAAATGATTGCAACAAACGGGGGCTACTGCCATCACAGCCGGGCTTACACAACCACGAAGTTCGCGCATAGCTATTTTTCAAGTGCACAGCGGGCACTCATCGCGTGTATAATAAATACGCGCACGCTTTCCCGTGCCTATTGAAATTCCACGAACGCGCGCGCGTAGCCCATGCATTATTCATTTATTCGTAAAAGCTCGGCGAATGAACATTTATTTATCACTTTGTTGATTCCGCGCGTATTTAAATAATCTTTAGCGCGCGCGCGCGCGGATGTGCGCTGAAATGCGCGTGTCCATATCGCAGGGGGGACAGTTGGGATTCCGTTTCCGGGGGATAAGGGGGTGAATTATTATTTTATCATCCGAGCTATATACGTTATACGCGGCAGCAGCAGCAGCAGCAGCAGCGGCAGCGGCAGAGATGATGGGCTTTAATGACTTTCGACCGGATGTACAGAGCTTATATTCGCGAAATCACATTACATGAAATTTCGCCGTTCTCTTCGATTTTTCCAAAGTTTATCGTAATTAAGCGGCTGAGGCAACAGCTGCCTTTCCGTCAGACCGTATGAATGGCGGAATTAAGAGATAAAAATCGGAGAATAATCCTACACACGCGGAGTATTCTGTTTCGTATTTATTTTATTATATTTTATTATTTATTCAACGTACATGCGGGCTGAAAGCTTGTTTAATCAATAAAGTACGATACACTTGTGCGCCTTAATTGTTGTACTTTATTATAATATTTGAAATATTAGGAGATAAAAGATTAAACAGGTGCTTCATAATATGATTAACCTAAAGCTATAGAGCCGCAAAATTCATCCAACGAGATATAGACCTAACGAGAACAAGGCCCGTCGCGATAATGCGACTCGAATCGGCATTAGTGCAGTAAGCTCGCTCATGCCGGGCAACAAGAAGAAAAAGGGCACAAACAGAAAAAGAAAAGGAGAGAAAGATAAGGCCTGCGCTTGTGTAAATCGTCGAGATTAATGCCTCGCATCTCGCGTGACTGAAATACTTTTTTTTTTTTAACCAACGACGTCGACGACGATTCCGACAAATTTTCCCGTAATCGCGTGCTTGCACGAAGTGTAATGGCCCATGCTTATATGCGCCGGTGCAATTTGCGCTGTCGCTGTGGAGGCTCTTTGCGATCGGCCTAATATGTTGGCATTACATACCAGTCGATATTGCGGATTCGGGAGATAATATAGAAGCAGGAGGCAGGGAGGGGCTGATAAAGTCGCGCGAAAACTGTTTGTGTGTGTGTGTGTGTGTGTGTGTATGTGTCAGGTGATTTACGCTACATACTTATAGGGGAAATCGTTTCGCGTGCGGGGCTGAGTTTTTTATTTTGTAGCGGCGAGATGTGAACGGTACGATTGTTTTTGCCATAGGCGGACGATGATTGAATATTTGTTTTCGCTTGGCGCGCGAAATTCCGGTGCGCTGGGTATAACGCTCGAGGATTCTTTGTTTTTGAAAACCAATGTACAGCCCGATTAGAAATAAAGTTAGGGCAAAAATTTGGTCCGGATCCGGTGCCTGAAAAGCCAGATACGGGCCGTACTTAGAAATCGCATGCAATTTTTAAGGCATGTAACGGGCTTTTAATTCTATTAAAGAAAACCGAAGCATGATATCATTTTCAGTTCTTTTTTTTTTTTGCATTTCAAAGTAAACTTAAGAACGTTACCTATCGTTGTTATTAATTTTTAAATTAAAAACCAATAATATTGACTTTTTTTGAGGTTATGTAGAGTAGTAATTTTGACGGGGAGACACATTTTCAGGTGATACTCCGGCAGCGGTCCTGTTACAGTTTGCCGGATTCGCCCGCCCCGTTACATATGCCGTTTAACGGCCAAACACGGAAAAATGGATAAGGTCCGGATTACAAGTCCGGCCAGCCGTATGCACTTTTTAATCGGGGAGTTGTTCAGGTATTGAAACGTAGCAACAAACAAACGACAAATATCGTTATGAAAAAAACAAAAAAAAATATAAGACAAACGGTCCCTTTTAAGTTCTCCATATTTCATCACGTGAAAAAATATATTATACGCTACAAAGAGGTAGTACAAATACCGGTGTGCCTATTGAGAGGTTTATACGGAATTCGCAAAATTCAAATTCATTGTATTTCAGTCAATATTCGAATGGTATATACGAGCAGTGAATTTTCACGGAAGGAAAATATTCGAGCCGTCGCGCATACATATTAAAATGTAATAATAAAGGAATCATCGGCAATGGCTACGAGATAAATAATATATGACTAACGCGTGCACGTACTGTAAAAAAATTAATACAACGCTTTATTCACATAAACGTAACGATAAGAGGAACATTTCATACTTAAACGGTATAGGAAATATACATGAACATAATAATAGGAACGCACGGATGAGCAATATTATAGTCTCGAGTGTTTAGCAGAATCAGTAGTAGTCGCCGCCTTCGCCGGAAGACTCGCCATCCGAAGAGTAAGACTCGCCAGAGCCGTAGCTGTCGCCGTCGCCGGACGAATAGGACTCGCTGTAACCTTCGCTACCACCGTCGTTGTACGAAGACGACTCGCCGTCGCCATAGTGTTCGCCAGAGCCATCGCCTTCGCTGTACGACGAGGAGTCACCCTCGTCCGCGTAGTGTGACACGTCGTCGGTTCCTAAAATAATTATTCATTGATTCATGCATCATATATATGATTAGATATAGATATAAATATAGAATAATATAAAACTATAATGGAATAAAAGATAACCCGTTTAATCGAATTTGGAGCTAAACCGCGCAAATAAATTACATTTACGTCAATTCTTGTTCTGAGCTTTTTTCGATTCCGATCGATCGTCATTTAATTTTAATTCGTGATTCGATCACAGATACCATAGAGCGAGCTAAATGAAACAATTTGATTATGGTTGAAAATCAAACATCGGGTTCGAATGGCGCCAACATTTAAAATGTTCGTAAGAATTTAATGAGTGCTTTGAAAATAGAGCGCGCTGGATTTGGGTAGTGATACATAGCAAAAACTCTATTTAGAACAAAGACCAAATTGTAATTCCATTACGAAAACGGAAAATATTCAAATCTATTTCCAACGTGAATCGATGCAAGACAGAAAAAAAACGAGCCAAACTTACCGGCACCCTCGTGATCGTCACTGTGCTTGAGTTTGTGCGAGGCCGACTTTCCGTGGTGCTTTCCCTCGTCCTTGTCGGACTCCTTACCGAAAGCCTCGTGCTCCTCGAAGCCGTACCTATCGCCAAGCTTCTTATGGAATGTGTCGAGGCTCTTGTAGCCGTGGTCACCTTTGCTGTAGGTCTTCTTCAGGTAGCCCTTCTCGCCATCGGCGTCACTGCCGTAACTCTTGTAGAAGCCGCCCTCGTCCGATTTACCTGTAAATCGATCAACATATATACATATATAAGTCATGTATATCGTTTCCGCGGTATCGATCGAAGAAGAAATGTTGCACTGAGAGCGCAATAACCGATCTAGAATGATTCCGACAGCTCATCGCGACATATAATCCCCCCACGCGGCGAAGAAGCAAACAACAAACCAACCGGAAGCGTTCTTGGCATGTTTCTTGCGGTGCTGCTCGTGGCTCTTCTTGGGCTCGTTCCCGAGCGACAACAGATCGCTGACCTCGGTGGCGATCCTCTGCTGCTGTTGCGGCGCGGGTTGTCTCACCTCTCTACGTAACGATCCCACCGTGAGCATATCAGCGCCAGCTCCTTCCAGCGTCAAGTAGTCATCGTAGCCGGCCGGTCTCGCCATCGCGCTCCTCGAATCATCCAGTAGCAGCAGCAGTGCCAGCAGCAACGCCGCCAGACTATTCATCCAGATCGCCGATGATGCAGCCATATCGTCTTGTACGCCCAGCTGATGCACACAATTATCTCTTCCGGCTCACACTACCTCTCTTTCTTCAGATCGTCCCAGTCTATGCCGCCGCGTATTTTCAACAGCATAGACGTAAACAGCCGGTGCTCTTTTATATATACTTACTCTACTCCTACTGCAGTGTTACATATTGTCCCACTACCGCCAGAACTGTGTGTATATATATATATATATATATATATATATATATATATATACACAGGTATACAGTCTCTGGACGCAACGTTCTGCCCAACTGTCGCAACGAGCTCAGTCTCATTATCCGCGGAGTATTGTATTGTATATACCTATATTCTCTCTCTTTTGTCTGATTAAAAATCGCGCCAAAAGCTATGTCCGCGGGGGTTTTGAAACTAGCGGCAACGTTGAGGATTTTCGAGCAAAAGTCTCGCAGTCCGCGCAACTTTGTACACAGAATGTTCGATACGACCGATTCGATCCGCGCTAATCCGATCGGTGCTGGGCTGCGTGTCCCAACTACGACCGATCGAGAAGCTCCGTGGCTGCAGTATAGCGCTACGAGCTACGACGAAATTCCGAAGCCGTTTTCCAAGGCTCCAGCTGTCTTTCTCATACCTAATACCTTTTTTTTTCTAGATGAGCGAGAAAAAGGCCTTTCGCAACGAGGAAACCGCGGCGCGCGCGCGATCGATTGCTGAAAAAAAAAAGAACAGGAGCCGCGCGCGATCGTCGCTGTGTCAAGACTTTCTACTCGATCGTCGTTACGCTGAGATAAGCAAGAAAAGCACAAGTAATCGTTGGTTATACTTAATCGCGCGTTACGGCTCCCGCGTCACGTTGACTCTTTTCTGTACTATGTAATAATGCGATTTCCGTCGGATATACCTGAAATTTAGGCATCAGGTGCATTGCGGTCCATTATAATCTCTTATGTTTGCGGTGTACGTGATGCGGTTGTGTGCCGGGGCGCTAACGATGAATGCGACGGTGGCAATAAAAATTATATAGTATATAGATCGAACAGATTCGTGCACGCTTACGTGATTTTCGCGTAATTTCCAAGCTCGTTACGTGTTGCATATATACCGCAGCATGTTGTTCTCTCTTTTTTTTAAATTATGCCGAACTCATATTCTAACGAGACGACAATGATATCGCGCGCTCGAAACGTAAAAGAGCAGTCAAAAATCGACACGTTATGCGAAGCAAACTCGCAGCGCGGCGCGAAGCAAATGTATTATACTCGATGAAAAGCGAAGAGAGAAGCGCGCGCGAAAGCCTCTCCGTTGCTCTCCAAAAGCAATCTGCACGTGCCCGGGCTCTTCATCTCCGTCACGGCAAGCTGCTACTAAATCGCCAACTTTTTAGCACACCGGAAGAAAAGACGGACGAAGGCGCCAACGGCCAGGGAAATGATCGCGTGCTTAAAACGCAAGGAGAGCTCGCGTTAGCACTTTTCCGCGCCGTTGCTGTGCATACGCCTCTATGCCTATATATATATTATACGTATATACCGAAGCAGCACAGCGGAGAGCTTGAACGAATATATAGGGAGGGTAGGAGTAGGGGAGGGGGAGGCAGTTGTCGCGACGAGGTTTGTTATCTTGGCCGTGATGTTTCTCGGCTGTCTGAGCGTTAATGGGGTTGTTATGGGAGGTGCTTTCTTCCTTTTGTCGGAGCTGAGAAGGAGATGCTTTATCTGGAAGAGAGAGATACTTTTCAGCGAGAGGTATCGCCGCCCCTCGACGGTTTTATGGAAGCGAGGAATTTTAAAAGTTCGCGCGCGCTCGTCGATCTCTTTATTTTGTGACGGATTGTTATTGGCGTGATGACTGTCAGCTAGATGCAGCTGAGTTGTGCTGCGATGCGTACAATATTTATCGTTCTATTATAGTATAATAATAGCTGAATAATAATTGTCACCTCTCGGCTCTGACAAACGCAGAATTTCGCGCGCAAAGCAATCGCGTATTATCTACGAAAGAATGCGCAACGTCGACCTTATACTATAGGTATATAGCACTTTCCCATATAACCGCACGAGTAGAACGAAACCATTCGCGGCTTTTCGAAATGTTACGCACGACCTTGTGTGAATAAAGGACGTCGCGCAGTGTCGACCTCTTCTACTATTGAGCATAAAACATATTCATAGCAAGTCGTAGTGAAAAACCATTTCTCAAAAAATCGTAAATTACCCGCAGTATCCAAAGCAACTCTCTCTCTCTCTCTCTCTCGCCACCCCGTTATACGCCCATAACTATACATGCATCACATTTCCTCCCTGGCGCGCTGCAGTAGAGAGAGGATCGCGCGCACGCGGCGGCTAAAGTAACGAGCGGTATGAAGGCAGCGAGAGCTGCATCCTGATTAGAAAGCTCGGCCTCATCGACATGCAGCTGGTCGAATCTACTCACGCGCGGGAGATCCGCCCGCCTCGTACAATCCTTTAGCCACGAGATATATACGCGTGTAGAGAGGGTGGGCTTTTTTTTCACGGGAGTTTTATATGGTTTTGCTGAGAGACTCACTTTTGGACGTGTCTTTGTGTTGCGAAAGGGATGAATTATTAAATTCAGCGCCATTTCCCAAGATCCAACCAATCGACCGATCTCGTTTTTATAAAGGTACATGTACACTGTTTTGAGACGGGAATAAATCGATCGATATGTCAAATTAAAAAGGCAATATAACAATATGAATCGGATTAACGACTGTTACAAATTCATTGCAGGAAATCTTAAATGTTTACCAGATTCGTCGACGGTCGATGATTTTTATTATAAATAGAGTTACTAATGAAGTTTCAGTAAAATCGAACGACGCGACGATCTGAGCGTCAATTTATCTCTCTGTAAAAAAGTGATGACCGGAATCGGATGTTTCGAAGCCGTTATTGAAATAATTTGATTGGTTAAGAAACCAATATCCGGTCTGAATATAGTTACGATTTTAAACTTCTAACCTTAGAAAATCGAACGCGCGAAGCGCGCATTGGATTTAGCTAATTAGATTATAAAAAACGAGGATTATTTATATCAGTCAGTTCATCAACGAACGATGAACTTATAGGTACGTTAATTGTATATCGATGCTAGAGAGAAACATCGACCCAACTCACCAGAGCGTTCAGAAACGGCTTATAGGCCTACCTCAGCAAGATTTCAAAACTTTGCTTACACAAACGCGTTTTTTCCATTGATTTTCTTTAAAATCTCACAAGACTGCCGTAAAAGAAATTTATTAACAATTAAAAACCCGTTTAAGCATGGAAGTTTTTAAATCTTGCTGAGTTAAATCGTTATTTCAAAAGCTCCCGCCGCACCATACTCGTCTGTCACTACTGTGGATGACCGCGGCTTTTGAGACTAGCAGCGACACATATGAGCCGCTGGCAAAAACTTCGATCCACCTACATCGCTCGCTATTATTTTTCCTTATTATGATTATTATAATTATTATTATTATTATTATTGCATGTCGACCGTTGTGTGATTCAGCAACAAACAGTGTTTTACTGTCAAATGGCATACGTCTAGGAAATTTTATAAACAAACACTCTGTGCCGTCGGTAATGAAGGTTGCATAAGATAAGAAGTTGGATTACGATATATAGGAGTCATTGTATCCTACCTTACCGACGCTATGTGGATAACATTCCAGATCGGATCCCTGATGATTCCACGCATAATATTATCATGGACTCGAAGCAGACGTCGCAAGGATAAAGGCTCTCGCGCACAGATTGGCCCGACGCTCCAATAATATGTCGGCCAATACGACTCGAAACTGTAGCAGGCTTCTATAGTAGCCTGATGCCAATCTTATACGCACGCGCTCACGTGAAACTCGCTATACTACTTACTGTCGTTGCAGTACTTGCAGTATAATATACAGCATCGAGTTGTGTGTTCCAGTACACAGTGCTGTATATATAGCTATAATCGCACCAGTTCAAGGCTCGGATCTGGCACAGTTTAGCAATAACGAAAAAAGAGCGCCGCACCGAGTGGTCCCGCACGTCCCTGCGCCTAAGTAGCGTCTTTGAAAATCGCGAAACGAAGGAATTACGCCGAGTGCGGTGGGGGCGTAGCAGAAGACGCTCTGCGCTGTGGAGCGAGAGAAAGAGAGAAAGAGAGAAAGAGAGGACGCCGCCTCAAACGAGCGCAAACCAGGGAGTAAGAGAGAAGGAGACGGAACTCCGTACATTGAAAGTGTTCCTACTTTTCCGGCAGAGATCGCCGAGGCCGCTCGGCGGAACGGCTGACATTTAACGAGTATCAGAGCCTCTCGCGGGAACCAAACGCACTAAACAGCGCTCTGGGCTTTCGGGGCGCCGACCGGGGATCAAATCCCGGGTAGAGAACTTTTTTTTTATACATTTTTTTGTATATAATAATATACTTAGCATTAATATTTATAATCGATGTTCATTGAAACAAAAATAAATTTCATGAGAAGTAAAGTATAGCAGAAACCCTATAGCGAGGGTAGGTGCATGATCTATTTATTATAGTTATTATAATAAATTACATCCTAAAGAAATAAATTAAATATTTAAAAAATTGTTTATTGTTCCTTCACGTATTATATTATGGCTCTGATTATGCCATAATTTACTTCCAGGATATGTAATCGCACTTACGTAGATATATGGAAATGAAGAATTCAATTGCAAAGATGGAAGGTAGGCGGATTTTGCTCTGCGTATAAACATTAAATTTACACTTAAATATTTAATTATCACAATAAGTAGCATCCAAGGTAAGCTTAAACTAACCCTTTCCGTTATACCTAAGCTATAAACATATGCGACTTTTAATATAAATGAGCATAGTTGGATTCGTGGTCCAGTGGCGCGAGTCACCGACTGAAATTCTTTTGGTTCAGGGTTCAAATCCCGCTCCGAGAAATCTTTTTTTTTCTAACAAAATCAGTATTGTGCACATTTTATATTATTATTATATAATATTATATGCGACTTTTAACGCATTAAACGTTGTATAAAATGTTATTTTATGAATAATTAAATAAAATTTTAGATTAACGTAAAACAATATAGCTACGCTGCATACATTAAACAAATTACAATTTAGATTATTTTATTTTGATTCACTTTAGTGCATATTTTTCTTTTCTTTGGTATAACTTGACTTGTAGATTCAGCCTTTTTCCTTTTATTAGACGTATTATTTTTTTTCTTCTTTACAGATTCGCAATGCTGAACATCGAAATCGTTTTTCTGATCCGGAGCATAAGAAAGTTTTGACAACTTTCTTTTCTCTCTAGTTTTTTCTTTCTCTATGGAATCGTTTTTATTCACTTGTTTGGTGACAAAAAACATTCTTGTTGTTAAATAAAATGATATAATCCGACGAGTCAGTTTGTCCTTGTGCTGCTCGCAACCGACTAACGGAAGGGGTGCTAGCTTTTGAGATTCTGATGTTATTTGAAATAGAGTGTCGGCATTTATTTGCCCTGAATTTATGACCTTTAGCGTAGCCCTTTCCAATAAACTTATTAATTCAAATAGCGTAGCAGAAGGTTCACACAAATAACCTTTAGTACGCATTCGAATAAGCTTATATGCCTCCGTCACCGTTTCCCTTTCCTTTGCAGACAATTTAAGCGTTGCTACGCAGTTTTCGCAAACGCTAAATTTCTTTCCTGATTGCGTTTTAGCAAAACGAGTTCCTTTCCGCGCCACGAAGCCAGCAACGTACGCCAAAACGTAATCTGATGTAGAGCATTCAAAATAATCGTGCTCTTCGAGGATTTCTGCAGCTTTACAAAGCGTATCGGAGTGCAATCCTTTATCGAGAATTGTATCGATTTGTGCATCCCACTGCTTTCGTCTGTCGTTATCATCTTTTATGTCTTTGATACTTAATAAGACATTCACGATTTCCCCTCCGGAGACATTGGAACCCTTGGGTGGTTTTATCAAGGAATATGTAGAGATGAGCTTATACATCTGTATAAAAAGGGCGGAGTCAGGGTGATCATTTGACCCACAGCAATGCCGCATCATTCCAAAAAATCGCTAAAAAATGTATTTTGTAAGTAATAATTTCCGTTACAGATAATTAATATTTATTATGAATCGTTATTATATTTTATTTCTAGCAGCCATATAAAACCAACAATATGCATGAATTTGAAAATTTTTTCGCTACAGAGCTTTGGAAGCTCGAAGAGATTGCAGAATAAATAAAACTATATTATATTTTTCGATACAGTGTACGTAAAATGGACATTTACCTAAGCTCCTCGTGCGTTCAATCGCACTTTCCGTCCCTTGTATACAAAAATATCGTTCGATATACGCGTGCTTTTTATTGATTCTACACTCGTTTGACAAACTTCACACTCGTGTTAAATCTACTTTTGCGCACTTGTATCGATATAAACTATATATTTATGGCTCAAATGTTGTACGTACCTCTAAATTGTCTTGGTTCAATCTTGATGTCATCAAGTACTTAAACCCACATTCATGTACGAGAAAATTGCATATTTGCAGAGCACCACGCAATGTAATTTTAAGACCGTAGCATGTCGAATTGGTGATAAATTCGAAATTATTCGCATCATTTTTTGCTTCATTTTCCCATTCATGTAGAAATTGCAAAAAAGATTCTATAGTCTGTAAAGAATGACATCGTCATATAAGAATAGATTAATTATTAATGTGTAGCTTACTTATATATGTACAATTATACGTATAGTTTAAATTAAATGTACGTAATTATTCATACAGTCGTACCAGTATAGGAAATCGACGGCGGCTGAGCCAAGAAAAATATTAGCTCAGAACGCGCTTGTAAAAAACGATAATTATTACATTATTTTTTCTCTGGAATTATTAAATAAATGAAACAAAACGCCAAGTTAGCATTTTTTACCATGCCGGCGGTTGATAAGATTGCATAGTAACATACCTTGTACTTTTCATTTCCAGGTTTTAAGTTATCTATGGGTGTCCGGCTATTCATTGCCGTAATCAATGATTTGACTCTTCGGCAAAATTTAATAGAACCATCACAGTCCTGTAAGTCAGGATGTTCATTTCTTAACAGTTCCATTGCGTCAGCAGCTCCAAAAAACTGAAAAACATGTTACTAACAGGTTCTTTTCCACAATAATTGTGCTCTTTCATTATATTATTGTTCCCGACGAAAACTAATACGTTCACATTTCACATTTAGCGCTTTTTCAAGTCTCAAAATATGCTCGTTCAGAAAACTTCATTATAATTTGAGCTGTACTAGTTTTCGTTAAGAATAGCGATATCGCATTTGCGCACTCGTGTACCCGTATGCTCTGTGTGTCAGTCATCAGTACTGTATGCGTCTAGTATTATTTTGTCATGCATATTTTGTCTCACTTATTTGTTTAATGTTTATATTTACCTGAAAAGCTAGAGCCACATTCATTTTTTGATAATACTCAGGTTTAATGTGCTCTTCCCTCAAATGATAATTAATTTTTAAATTGAAATTTTTTGGATTTTCTACTGCTAACACTGCATACCAATGCTTTAACGATACTCGTCCATCAGGCGTCTACACAATTTGAAAAAAAATAGCAGATAAATTTACCGTAGGCAATTCATACATAATTTAAAAAGGAGCACTTTGAATGTTACTTTTGATGTGCAAGATTAGCATATTGCACATAAGATTATTATATAAATTTTCTACGTACTCTAAACCGACAAAGTTTTAATAAAAAATGTATTTACCCAAACTTGATCATATTTGTTTAGCTTTGAAAAGAAATTGCGTAAGCACTTGATTAAGTGTGGAAAGTCCGAAAAAAACCATAAACGTCGAGACGGGTCAACAACATGTTCAACGCTAACGTTTTCTTCCGTAACTCCAAAAAGATCCCACATTGCGCGATTCCATGATGCTCCATCATTAGCTATGCCATCGACTTTTAGCCCCGCTCGTTCGGCTAAAATTATGGCTTCCAAGAGAATTTGATGCAGAACCGTTCCATTTGCACTACCCTTACTCAAGAAACATCCCAACGCTTGGACCCACTTTCCCTTGAAAGGCTGGAACATTACGACTAATGCGTGGTCACCTTTTTGCCCTTCCTGGTGTTTTGGAGTATATTTACCAAGGTTCGTGAAACCTTCCATTTTCAATTTTTGTCGATCGAAAGACAATGTTTTTGTTAATTTCATTTCGTCGACCAAAAGTATGCCTATGAAATAAAAAAAAAAATGATTAACGATTGCACAGTTGTTTATCAACTGTGTGCGAATAATCAATACAATAAACATTGACAATCAGATTTCAAGCATGACGTTCTAAGATTATCTTATATAATACTTCGCGCGTTAAATGTAAGTAATCGTATTTCGTGCATGTACGTTCAATCGGCCGCGAAACTATATCGCGCAAAAAGCTCTATACCTTTTGGCGCGTCTGTCTCTTTCGTACCGTAAATAGCTGTAATTTCTTATGAGAGGTGGAATGCAATTTTCCGCGATGCAGAGGCGAAAAAATAAAAAAAGTTGATGAAAAGGCGCGGCTAGTATAGCGACGGCATTTTAGCGAATAGCTGATAAGTAAACAATACACTCAACTTTATCGGATTGATTTTTCGAATCAGTTGAGCGAGAAAGGACACTAAATATTACAAAATTACGTTTAATACACGCGTGCAAAAAATATATGTTCACATATGATTGAAATAAATTCGGAGGCGAGGAAAAGTTGCTCTGGCGCGCGACGCATATATGCAATTTAACAACACTAATTTTAGATACATAATGCAGTAATCGTTGAGGTGGATTCTCTTATCCTCGTTGCAGTCATTG
Organism: Pteromalus puparum; assembly: GCA_012977825.3. Classification (NCBI taxonomy): domain Eukaryota; kingdom Metazoa; phylum Arthropoda; class Insecta; order Hymenoptera; family Pteromalidae; genus Pteromalus; species Pteromalus puparum. The sequence continues at coordinate 75,459,062 of CM053170.1, read as the reverse complement.
AAAAATATTGGCATACTATGTAGGTTTTTGTGCGGCAGACGGTCGTGCGTATGTTACTTTTATTTAATACACGAATTTATAAGGTTGTGTTCCTATATACATAATCATCAGCCCTCGATGGAGCGCTCAGCGATTCTCGAGTCGTTATTTTTCCGTTATAAGTATAATTTATACATATTTAGATCGTATCTTAATGTTATTACCATGCGTAACGAGAAGTTGAAAGTTAATTGAACACCCGCGCTCGATCTCGTCGCGGGACACACACGGACGGCGAAGATGCTTCGCTCTTCCTTTCAATTTATAAAATTTAAATAGAGATCTCGCTTTCATAATAGCTCGCCGAATCAGTCATGTATCTTCCAACGATGCAGGCGAGATAAACTGGCATGATTACTTTACTCCTGGGAATGAGGTATATAAGCGTGTCGAATGCAATAAATTGTCGCGTTGTACAAGAAAAACATCATTACGCATTTTAAAAAGCTTCCCGGAACACCCAGTGATCCCGCGTTATTTCGCGAGCATACAATTTACACCAAGAAGCCCATAATCAAGGCAGCACCGGTGACGGAGCAAAATATTTATTAATATAAACGCGAGTTTTTTTTGTTTACGTAGTTCACAAAGTTCCTTGGGTGAAAACTGATGTAACTTACTGTATCACGTAATACATATCTAACGACTTTTTATATTGAATATAAAAACTTACCACGAACATCCATTGGATCCATGCTCGCTGTTTTCTTTTTTAAAATTTCAAACGTTTTATCATCGAAACCATAGGTTCCTTTCATTAATTTGATATACCTGCTTAATGTTTCTAAGCATGGCAAAGCTAAAATTTTATGCGTTCTTAAGTGGTTATAGGTTTTGCGACTCTTGATACGCAAAAGCAAGCATTCATAAATCCACTGATTAGTGTATCTGTTACCTCTGCTGTCCTTTTTATGCGAAGCATCAAAACATGCTTTCACCGCAGCCTGTTGGCTTTCCGGTAACAAGTCACACGCTTTTTTTAGTGCGTCCTTATCTGCTCTTGAACATTCAACTTGTATATCTTTAATCCTTTGTTTTAATACGCCAATCTAAAATCGATACATTATATATAGATACGTAAGTATCATTTAAATATCAAACTCAATAGAAGTATATATAACCTTTCGATGAAGTCTTTTTGATTTTTGTTTCAGATCTTTTACTCGCACGACGTATTTTTTTCGATATTCTTTCAACTTTTCTGTTTTTTTACTTGAAAGTACTCTTTTTTTCAATTTTAGACGCATTTTAGTACATTCAGCGCAGCGTGTCTTTAATGGACCAGGTAAAGGCCTACTTTTGTCGCGAATTAAAAAACCAGGACAGTTGTCGGATCTGCATTAAAATAACAAAAATTATGTTCTCGTGTGCGGGGATATGACAATTTTCTGCGCCATCTCACAATGTATTGATAAGTTGATAAAAAAAAAAGTTTAATTGCAGGAAATTGGTTTAGTAAATGATGAAATTCGCATAATACAAAACAACTTTACGAACAAAAAATTAGTCAACAAATTGGTTTATGTGCGCAAAAAACGCAAAGATACTTTACTTGTTAATGCCATCAATTTTTTGGCAAGGAAACACGTTATCGGACACGTATGCTACCAGCTTCGTAATGTCATTCGCAGTTTTCAATTTATCTACGTAATCTATACTGATTAAAGTGTCTTCTATGTAAATCTGTAATTATTAAAATTTATTTCAAATATATTTTATTGCTAGAGTAATAATATAATAATGACTACGGAAATGGATGAACAAATAAAGGAAAAGTGAAGTCAATTTATAAATTATATAACTCACATTTACAGTCATGTTGGAAAATATTACAATTCTTTTATTAATCCCAGTGTACCTTGGTTTCCATTCGGCTAACATCAGACATTTTACGCCAGTAACAATAACTTGTGGTATCCAAGTCGCAGGTACGTCTATCGCTTGCGGGTTTTTTATTAGCTCATTACAAAGCTGATGAAACTCTATCGAATCTTCACCTACGTTTCAAAATAATTATTGTTATTATAACCATTATACTATATACGAATATAATTATATATACTGTTGTCATTTAAAAAATAGTTATTATATTGCAACATATTTGTTCTTTTTTTTTACATTGTTCTCAATACTTACAACGTGTAACTTCAGAATTTGGCAAATCTGTGTCACAATTTTGCACAGATTTATTTTGCTCAATTTGATCTTCTATGAGTATTCCACTTGATGATGCGACATCTAATAATGCAAAATATAATAATGTATTATTAATTGCATTTTTATTATATTATATACAAATGCATTGTTTGCGTGTTATTAGAATGATACTCGTTAAAACAGTGATTCGATCATAGTCACTCACTGCTTGACAGTTCCTGTAGATGCAATTCGTTGCATTCCAGCATGCATCCAGCGGTATTGTTTGCTTGGTCAACTGCTAATGTTACAAGGTCTACAGTATTACTATTCAGCCCTTTTTCAAATTTGTCACCTATAATCCTTTCATTCTCTTTGTCAATTGTTGATATACCTTTTTCAAACTCACTATGCGCGACCTTACTTATATCTTCTTCATTTCCCTCCCTCAAGCATTCCATTTCTCTCCTTATATTTTTGCTGTTTTGCAGTACATGCGCTTCTAAAGGACCTACTTGTATTCTAATTATTTTTATTCTTTATAAATATATTTGTATGCTTATGCAAAACTTACTGCGCTCGACGGTATTTTGCGGTACAGGACATTCCACATAGCAAACATTCGCGCTACTTTTCATGCTTTGTTCAGGCTCGACTACTGGAAATATCGATGGTAACGAGCCTTTCTTAAGTGAAGGTTTGTCTTTCTTTAATCTATATAAGATACTACCATCTTCCATAACATGCACGAATTCTCTTTCCACTTCTTCCTTTTTAAAATGCAACTCACAGACTGAATGATGTTTTCGTAGTGAGTCGCCTCCAGGAATTACTCTTTGCCATAACTGCAAAGCTTGATCCTATTGAAAACGTATTATGAATGTATTAAAATAGTAATTGATCGTTTTCACTATTGTTATTTACACATTTAACAATAATACCGTCGTAGGTTTAAAGAAGGATAGACCTTCGTCGCCCTTTCCAGAACTTCGTTTCCTTCTTGTTGAGCACCCTCGTACGAAGCACGACTGCATTTTAAAATAATTAACTTGTACACAAATCGCATTGAACTTGAGCACTTATTTCAATTAACAAAACAACCAGGCACGCACGTCAACTAGGATACGAAGCAAAGCAACAACTGAACTCCACTACAACGAAGCACACATCGCGAAAGAAAAACAAATGCACTTTATTAGCGAGTCTCCGCTAGACGCGAGGCTCGGCATATTTCTCGAAATCCGTAGTTATCAAGAAAAGCGTAGGGGAGCGAATTCCAAAAAAAAGTATAACGCGAACAACTTTTTTTCTGTACACGCAAAAGCTGTTACAATACGTATACCTACCTGTTTTAGATCAGTTAAAGGATATCGATAGATCGGCGTTCATTATAGACTACCGTAATTTGTTAGTTAAATCTTATATTAGTTAATAGATTAAACACTGTTATTAACAAAATTACGAAACTAAATAAAGGAAGAAATATTATAAATCTAAAATTTAAATTGTATAAATATTGAATAAATAAAACAATTTCATATTATTATTATTACAATAACTGCATATTAAATAATATATTGTATAGATATAGATAATATACGTGTATATATATGTACAACAGGACATAATTTTAATTTTTAACATGTAATAATACTATAAAATGTGCACAATACTGATTTCGTTAGAAAAAAAAAGATTTCTCGGAGCGGGATTTGAACCCTGAACCAAAAGAATTTCAGTCGGTGACTCGCGCCACTGGACCACGAATCCAACTATGCTCATTTATATTAAAAGTCGCATATGTTTATAGCTTAGGTATAACGGAAAGGGTTAGTTTAAGCTTACCTTGGATGCTAGTTATCGTGATAATTAAATATTTAAGTGTAAATTTAATGTTTATACGCAGAGAAAAATACGCCTACCTTCCATCTTTGCAATTGAATTCTTTATTTCCATATATCTACGTAAGTGATTAGATATTCTGGAAGTAAATTATGGCATGATCAGAGCCATAATATAATACGTGAAGGAACAACAAACAATTTTTTAAATATTTAATTTATTTCTTCAGGATGTAATTTATTATAATAACTATAATAAATAGTTCATGTACCTACCCTCGCTATAGGGTTTATGCTATACTTTACTTCTCATGAAATTTATTTTTATGTTTCAATGCACATCGATTATACATATTAGTGCTAAGTATATTATTATATACAAAAAAATTTATAAAAAAAAAGTTCTCTACCCGGGATTTGAACTCCGGTCGGCGCCCCGAAAGCTCAGAGCGCTGTTTAGTGCGTTTGGTTCCCGCGAGAGGCTCTGATACTCGTTAAATGTCAGCCGTTCCGCCGAGCGGCATCGGCGATCTCTGCCGGAAAAGTCGGAACACTTTCGGCCTTCAGAGCCCATAGCAAACTCCGCAAAGTGGAGTCAATTGCCAGCCGATTGGATCGGAGTATCTATAATACCTCGGCTCTCTCGGGTACGCGCGCACCACGCCAAAGACGCGAAATATACGCGATTCATCGATCACGCGCGCTTAATATAGTACTTATAATACTTACAATCGTCTTGGTCCCACGTTGTCTTTTCAACGCGCAGGCGGTGCAGCGCAACGGACGCTCGCGAGGATCGCAGCCCTCAAACGGCGACCCAATTTTCGGACCCGAAAAACTACCCTCCGCCTCGTCATCCTAATGGCCGGAGTTCAATGGAGACGTGCTGCGCGTCTACGTAGCTCTCTACTGTCTCTAAGACTGACTCTGTGACTCATTCGCCATCGCTTTATCTCGCGTTTGGCGGCTATACTTATACTGATGTGATGGCCATCAGCTTCGAAACCGAGGAGTCCGAAGGAGTCGTCCAAGTCTAATTGAGGTTAGCTTTGTTTTTTGCACTTCATGCGGAGAGCTCGCGGAGAGGTGGATTTAAGCCGGTTGTGCCCCGCCTTCTCCTCGATTTACTTACCATCATCTCTGCGTCTTGTGGCAGCAGAACACGAGCTTGATTTTGCGCGGCTGCTTGTTGACATGTTGATGGGGTATCACTGACGAAAACAGCGACTCTTTGCCAGGTAAGAGACTTGGACTGCACTGGTTGTTGATGAGAGAAGAAAACGTTTCTTTGACTGATTACCGCGATTTTGTTGGCACAGCATGTACGCTCTACAGATGCAGAATGCCTGCCAGGGCGAAGGCGACGGCGAGCCCCAACCGGATCCTTGTACGCAGACCCCAGAGCCTGCTCCTACTACTACGCAGGATTGTAGTAATTTTGATATTGTCAGAGCTACACAGGTGAGCCTTTGATGGTTTTATATTAACTTGTGCTCCGCTATGCCTGACGGAGTAATTTAACACTTGAATTTTAGTATGGAGCTTTGGACAGAGTCACAGAATTGGTAGAGGCAGGCGCCGATGTTAATCAGCCAGATGCAGAAACAGTCACTCTGTTGCACTGGGCTGCAATAAACAACCGCAAAGAAATCGTCAAGTATTTGATATCAAAAGGAGCTACCGTAGATGCTATCGGTGGAGAGCTAGCTTCCACACCCTTGCACTGGGCTACGAGGTTTGATTTTTCATATTGACTTCCAAGTGATTGATTGAGGAACTTGGTTAAAACTTCTCTTTTACCTTTAGACAAGGGCATTTGGCTACTGTTGTGATCCTAATGAGAGCTGGTGCTGACCCCACACTTAGGGACTGCGAAGGCTCATCATGCATCCATTTGGCAGCTCAATTTGGACACACGGCTATAGTTGCCTATCTAGTCGCAAAGGGTGTTAATCCAAACATGCCTGACAGGAGTGCCATGACACCGCTGATGTGGAGTGCTTACAAAATAAACAGGTAAATCAAATAGAACATTGCTAGCATCAGTCATCCATGAAAAATGAAAGTTTCTTCAAACTGATTTTACTATTTCATGAACAAGATGATGATTTTTCCCCTCTTTATTTTTTATCGCTCTATGTGTTTTTCTCGCTAAAAGTGTTCATCGTTTAACCGAGCCATCAATTCAAAGTTTGACAACAGAATCTTAAAATTAAGTGCAATAATTTTTTTTTTAAGCTTCGCATATTTTCACAGTCTAGATCCCACACGATTGCTCCTCACATTGGGAGCCTCGCATAGTCTGACTGACAATCTTCATGGAAACACAGCGCTGCACTGGGCAATTATTGCTAAAAATAACACGGCCATTAAAACGCTGGTTCATTATGGAGCTTCCTTGGATGTTCCAAATTTTAAGAATGAAACGCCTATGATGCTGTTGGGACCTCACATAGGAGCAGCTTGGTTGGGCCACAAATTCAGTCATGAAATAAGACAAAAACAAGGACGAACAAGGGTTTGGTGTCGCGATAAGGTAAGTTTCAGAGTATTTGCTTTCCACGATGCTTATCAGCTGAAGTTACATTAAAAATTGATTCTTGACCTTTTTTTCTTGCAGAGAATACGATGGTACTGCATGATAAGCACTCCTTTTATAATATTTTACGCGATTGGAATGATACTTCAAAGCGGCCTAGATTACTTGATAAAGTTGGTTGCCTTTGTTGCTCTCTATATTGCAATTCATACTGCAAGTAACTATATTTATGACGAGAGACTTTATTACGTTTTGCCAATGTCGATTTACTTAGCAACTAAGGTATGTAATCAATCACCAGAGATAAACAAGTAGTACCTACCACTTGATACTCTTATCAACACCTAGATGATAAGATTAAATTTGCTATCTTTTGCAATGCAAGTCGATAGATATAGCCGAAATGTTTGATTCAATTTCTCAAAAAATAATAAACAATTATTTCAATCTTTAGATGTGGATATACGTTACTTGGGTCTTTTGGCTCGGTATACATGCGGCATGGTATCTGTGGCTTTTACTAGTCGGTGGTTCAGTTCCTCTTTGGATTTGCTTTTTACAATCTTGGCGTGGAGATCCAGGTGTAATTAAAGCCTCTCATGAAGATAAACTTAATGTAAGCTTTGGAATTTCTCGTACATTGTCGCCTATGCAAGAGTCATCTTTTAAAGTAAAGCAATTCTCATTTTTCAGTGTATAATAGAATTAGCAGAAAACGGCGGCTTCGAGCCTCAATTGTTTTGCCATACTTGCTTAGTGCGCAAACCCATACGATCAAAACACTGTTCTGTATGCGACGTCTGCGTGGCTAGGTACGATCACCACTGTCCCTGGGTAAACAATTGTATTGGTAGGTTTTTGCCTTTTGTTTAAAGATAGTTGCTGAGATTATTTCTTTCTCATCACACGCAATAAGGTACAATCGCTTGATTCCAGGTGCTCGAAACCATAAATACTTTCTTGGATTCTTGATGTCTCTCTTGGGTCTCTGTATTGTAGTATTAACCGCTAGTATTCAGTATTGGCAGTTCGAGTGTTGGACAAATCTTACTGATGGACACACTGCTGATAACTATCTGATTGCAGCTGCAACCTGTGATGCGTGGATTATGTGGGTCACAACAAACACTGCTCTTCATTCATTTTGGGTTGGAACATTGCTCGCTTGTCAATGCTACCAGGTTTGAATTTAAATATGCTTGCACAAATGATGGTAAAACTTAATTCGAGAAACTATTTATTGAATAAAAAATTTTATTTTAGATCATGATCCTGGGTATGACAACAAACGAACGTATAAACGCTGGTCGTTATAAACACTTTAGCAAAGGAAATCCGTTCCACAGAGGAGCCTTACAGAATGCAGCTGACTTTTGTGATTGTAGCTTCTGTGGTTTGAAAGCCAAACCCAGTACCGACTGGCTACACAGTTACGACTTAAAACAGAGTGTCGAAAAATTGCCTTTACTTTCGCAAAAAGACAATTACCAATACGTCTAATTTTCGATTATACAGCGCCAAAGTTGCGATTCTAGTGATTTATTTTGCTGGCGTGAAGCACGTAAAGCTTAAAACCAAAACATGAAGGAATAAGTGTACCTTGGACAACGAGATACGAAAACAACAGTCTCACTAATCTAGTCATAATACTGACATGCGAACACGAACTATAGTAGACGCAAAAAATAAAATCATCATATCACGCGAATCGAAACGTGAATACGTTAACATATTGTGCCATCACAGAAATCTGCAACACAATGAAATATGTTTTGAAAGGTTTTTCTAATTCCTTGATCATAATGTATATAAACTCTAATCCTTTAAAGCAAGATTCTAATGTAAAGGTTTAGAACTGAATTTGACATAATAGAAAATTGTATTGAGTCGAAAAGTTGTACTTTTTACGAAGTACAAATCGGAAGTATAGGTACAATTTCTATATAGCTATATTAATAAATTAATGAATTTTGCTTACCAAAATTCTGCTCTTGTGGTGTATTACTCAGAAATGACAATGTGCTTCAAAGGGTTAATAATCATTTGCAGTTTTATAGCGTATAGATACATAAATAAATGACTGAAATGACAGAGACACCAGGGAAGGTACCGCACCTCTTAAAATACCGTATTATCTCCATGAATTGCGCATGTTACTGTACGCGAAAAACGATGACCCGTTTATCGAAAAATTTATTCGTTTTTAGTATACAGTAAAGTTTAGCGCTTGGCCGTTCAATGGCGGTTCAAAGTGTTTGTCATTTTAAAGTGATTAATTCACGGAGGATAATGAAATAAGTTGTCGATCACGGCCGCATCTACCTTACCTTGTACATTAAGTTTTTATAGGAATCCTCTCTTAATTTTAAACTTAAGAAATGCTTCGAAAATTTAATTACAGATGTAACAATTTAACCGAGCTTAGTTAAAAAACGAATAAAACGTAAGCATTTTTTAAAGGATTTAATAATTCATCGTTCAATCCAAAAAATTTTTACAGTTATATTTTATTATCTGTCCAAAAATTGTCATTGTAATCATAATAAAACAAATTTTTTTACCAAGATCAATTCTTTTGTAAAATATGAATGAAAAGTTTGTACAAAGACTTAATGGTACGCAGAAGTGCCGAGTAATGATTTGTTTCAGCAGAAGCTGACAAAAACAGATGAAGTATTTCTGGTTCAAGCTTGCTACAAATCTATATGTAGCATTATTCGTTTCACGACGTGCAGGAGAACATGAAAAGGTTGATTGTAGGTTGCTTAAGAAACTTAACATTCCAAAACTGCGATCTTTGATCCTGCACCTTTAGCAATAATCTTTCCATTCGTATGAATACTGTTAATCTTAATTCTACTTCGTACGTGTTTTAAACGTATATGAAACTTAAATTTAGAATTTTGTAATACTGCTTCGTCAATGTCTATTTTTAGTCGCATTTGGCGACTAAGTACTCGGTATAACAATTTCATTTTTCAAGCTTAAGTGTTATACTTATCAGATGATTATATTCGTGTTAGAACAGATTTTTAATAATACTATAGAATTCAATTATGTAGAATGCATTATATTCAAAAGATTTTTTCAATGAAAAAGTTAATTATACCAAATTAAAAGGGCAAGTTTTGGTGTTAAACTGTGATTCTTCGAAACTTTAATGATTAAAAGCTTGCTCGACTGGTTGCACAAAAAATATTGACCTATTAATTACTCTATTCAAAACTCATTAATGTTCTAGGTAAAATATTTTTAATCAATTACATGCAACTCCGAACGGAAAAAATGCCGGCAGTTGATCGATGTTGGTAAATCTTCTTGAGAACCGTATTATAAGTTGTACATTTTAAAACCTGCTTTTATATTTCATCAATTGTACTTTTATTTTGTGGACCATGTAAATTTTGCGACTAACTGTAAGTTTAGAAATAAGATTGTTGAACAAAAATACAGTCACTACAATACATGACATGATGATATTATAAGCTATATTATACCGCAATGAAAGAAAATACCATAAATATGTTTTTTTTAATTTGGTTTTCAAATGATCATATCAAATTAGCTACATATTGTTTTATACATATTAGAAAAATAAAAGTTATATTGAAAATATAATTCTGCCCACTTCTATATTCATACAAAAAATTGTTTACCTACTTGAAGATTATTATTTTTTATTACTATTATTATTCAAACTCTTCTTTTTCGAAGAACAGATAACTTCAGTATGGCCAGTTATATATGCGTTTTAACCACTAAAGGTTAAACAATGTTTTTTTAAACTTTTGTAAGTTTTATTTATTTTAATGTTTGATTGCAGTATCATGGACTGGTGATGGCTGTAGAAAATGAAGTATCTTCTTCAGATACCTTAGAAAGATCGAATGTCACTTCGTTGCAATCGGATGATCGTTCAACGAAGGTTCAGCAGTCTCCAGAGTTAAACAGCAACAATACTAACCTTAATCCACAACAAAGTATTTGCATCATTATCCTGTATTAACATCTATGAGATTAGCTTTTCATGTCATTTTTTCTTCAAGATTGCTTTTGTCAGCAGCATACATTAGGCAACATTAAACTCATTCCTTGCCCTGTGCTGAATTCTAATTTCGAGCCAACTCAGTATTCTCGTCAGTGTCTTTGTCAACGATTTCAGCTGTAAGTTTTACTTAAACGACTACGCATACAATAGCAATACTTTAAGCAAAATAATAATCTGCGTTCTAAATAATATCTTTGTTTGAACAGAGGCGAATGTTATCAGCCCAATCAGAATGTCGATGGTAAATACTTATAAATTAAAGCTTTTAATGAATAAAAATAATGCTGACTTTACGACCTCGTACTAAGGAAATGAAAGAAAAGAAAAACAGCGATTCAACTTGAAATGGCCCCGACAGAGCTACGTGAATGAAAAAGATAAGTCTTATGAAGCAAAATCTAAGAATAGGCCATATTTTCGCAATGACAAGGTTTGAACATATAATAAATGAACTATATGAAATACTTGTAGATTTATACGAGACTTAATTTTGATATTCACGTATAGCCGTTTGCATGCTGCGACGTATTTGAAGGAATACCCCGAAAGAAAACTTCCCGATTTAAATACACAATAGAGAGTCCCGCGAAACACAGATCGAACCCGTATAACGACGATGCAGACAGCGATAAGCCAGAAAAGATAGAAATCTATTATTTCGATCATGGAAACTCGGGGTAACCGCATGCGTATAAAATGCTATTTTCTCGATAACATTGTCGAACAGTGTTAGTGAATCTGTGTATATTTGCATCGCAGATACTACCATACCACCGACTTACCTCCGATCCTGAAGACAGAGAGATTCGCCGAGAAGACCAACTCAGCGGCTACTCGATTCTGGGCCGAGATATTTGGCTACGTGCACATCGGGGCTTCCTTCTTGACAGCATTCATACTGCAATTCTTGCGCTGCGTACTTTTTAGCCTGATTAGACCTCTGACAGTCGGCGTGATCCAGCTGGTGGCGGATTACTTCATAAAGCCTCTGCTCTCTATAACGTTCAACGGACTCGTACAGCCCTTCTTGATTTTATTTTACAACGTGGCCACGTCACTCCGCGACTGTTGTGAACCCTTGGCCACGGCTCTAGGCTACTACATGAGGGAGCTGGCTCTGCTCTTTCGATCGTGTCGGCTGATCGAAATAAACCATGGCGAAAGAGGCAACGTCAACACGTGAAAGCAGAGGTACACAGTAAACTGAAGATAACGAACGAACGAGATAGAAGTAATTTAACACCAGGTATATATTTGTTTTTCATTATAACTTTACAATATTATCATTGTTTCGCGCTTTGTATTTTTTCTTCTTTTATACAGAACAAATCATCTTTATATCATTTCTCATTTATATATTCTCACTCACAAGTTTCTTGCTCGCCGCACGCAGGGACTAACTTATAATTCGTCAATAACTCGGTTTATCTCCTCGCTTCAGCGCACTTTTCTCGCAATAAATTATGTACAATCTCACAAACAGCAAACGAAGGAACCTAATTGCATCGTACGGTTGCTTTTTTTTTCTCATTTCTCATAATTTGCTATTTACAGGTACTACTTGTGTGTTTTATCTCTCCGTCTCGCTATGCATATATTGTGTTTATTATGTATCTGCGTGTCTCCTCCGGATCCACGTCTACGCTCAGACAGAGTGAGGCAGAGGGAAATAGAGCGAGCGAGTGACAGAGAGAAGGACGTAACTACCTATGTTAATATCCTCGCTCGTATTTATCGCCGGTCGCAGCATTAGCAGCACATCACAGTAGCGACGCGGGTAGCCTCGATGAAGCAGTCGTTCCTCGGCATCAGGCTCGACAGACATCAGCAGAAGAGTAACAGATGAGCAAAGGCATGCGTGTGTATGTGTGTGTTCGTGTGTACGTGTACGTGTACGTGTGTATTTTTTGTTATACCGCGACGATCTAATCTCAAAAACCTCAAGGAACTGCAGCCTCTGGCCTCTGATACCCCGCTCGCGGGGATCCCTAAGTGCCCGAAGTCGTCGTCGGCGCTTCCGCCGCGCCGGATGTCTGCGTCGATGCCCCCGATGTCGAATCACCTGGAACAAGTTTACCCCACGTTGATCATATACACACCCACTCACAGGTAGACTGAACATTTTATATAGAGAAGAATTCGTATAGTGGTTACCTAAAAGTGCAGCCTCTAAGTCGCCAAGGATTTCAGTCTCCTTGGGATCGATAAGATTAAAGCGCTGATTAAGAAGCGTAAGGTGGGCGAAGACACAGTTGAGGTGTACGTGCAGCCCCAAATGTGCCACCTCCCGGAAGTGGCAGTGGTAAATGTGTGCCACTACGTGGTAAAGTAGCCGCAGGATTTTACGCACTATCGACTCGAACGAACTGGGAAATTCGTTTGCTGGAAACAGACAAAACAAGTTAATCATTAATCAGTTTTATTTTTTCTGGCGGTTAATTGCGCTTGGCTCGAGAGTTTTATCGCTTCGTGGTTGTTTGATATACTTTACTTCCTCCTTGATATATAGAGGACAGCAAAGTCTTGATTGAGGTTTACAAAATTCTGGTAAAAAAGCTATTTTTAACCTGACCTTGTGTTATACGTAATTCAATTGAAAATTTGAAACCAATATGCGACATTGACAACAATCATTAGGAATAAGTCTTTAACAGTTCTTTCGTTTCGGAAAAAATCGATATTACTCTCAAGCCTGGATTCTCAAACGAAATTCTAACATATATTTACCATATTTTGTAGGAAATATAGTCTCATCGCTGACGGTGCGTTGTGTAAAGGTCATCACATAATCTATATACTGCGGTGCTGCCACTCTAGTCTTCTTTCCTTTCTCGTCGAACCACAGATACGTTCTGCAAGTGGAAAACAAGAAGCGTTAATTTTTAAACAATCGACTGCGTCAATTTTAGATGTGCTGTAGTTTGTAAATATTTTACACAATACGATGCTTTATAAATATATTTAAGACTTTAGAATCGCTTTAAAATACCAAGCTGAAATGGCTTTTTGCTTCGTTTTAACAATCTGGGCTGCTGCAACTAGGTTAATTATGGACCTACAATTAAGTGCTCTGGCAGAACGAGAAGCGTCTGAACAAAACCGGATTATTTCATTTTTAGTTTTTGAACCGCGAGCTTCTTTCGAAAAATCATCTCGTTTTTGTCGAGGGTTGTCCGCTGGAATAGTCAAATTAATGAGCGAATATTGATGTTCACCTTTCAAAGTGGTGACAAAGAAGGTAAACCGAATATAACGAAGTCGAAAATAAAAGTGGAATTATTCGGATTCGTATTCAGAAGCTTTTGAATTCAAAGTAAAATGCGAGGTAAAATGTTCATCTATCCTCTTGGCAGCTTTTCAAACATTAACCTTTTACTGTTATCAGCCTGATGAACATCGCGAAAGTTAATTCAGTGCAACAATATGCTGTATTATGGACCAAAGCGTTATACTTCTACTTCTTCGCACATCAAATTATTTGTAATTGTAAGCGAATGGTGCACGATGCAAAATTTAATATGAAAAGCGACGGCTTCGTATCTTCGTCAGAGCCAGCACACAGCCCATATACGCGAACAAAACCGATTCGAGCAATATATCGCAGTCGCAAATAAGTGCTGCTGCTGCTGCTGATCGTTATCAGCGGCAAAACATAAACAACTCTCCGTCTGACTCAACGGCAATTCTGAATCACGTTCTTGCGTCCAAGACTGTTATTAAAGACAAAAGAGCTTTTCTCTCACCTCAAACCTGGACCGGTCATGTCGGGACATCCGGTGGGCGTGCAAAACTCAGAAATGGTGCCGTAGACGAGGTTTATGTGGTCGAAAAGTGCGAGGGTGTGCGAGGCCAGCCACTCGTTGTAGTCGAGGCCCGGAGGTAAGTCGACCAGTACCCTCAGGTCGACATCGGGCAGTTGTCTCTCGAGGGCCGCTTCCTCCAGATAGAGCTTCGGGTCTTCCGTTGTTCCCGCATCCTTTTCCTTTCGTCGGGCTTTTCTGCAAGCCGAAAGCACACGCAATTAAACCAACGCTCTGTCTATCTTTCCGTCATCAACAATACATCTACATGTATATGCGAAGTCGCGCTCAGGCACACTATATATGTATATAAACGATCGTAACTTCTTTCTCGGAAAGAAAAAGTAGCTGAGGAAGGGTTTGGAAAAGTGGCCGCGTTGGCTCGACTGCTGCTGCTGCTGCTGCTGCTGCTGCTGCTGCATGTTATTAAACTGATGCGTGCGACTGATGCGCTAAACGAGCGACACTGGCGCGATCAACAAGACCTCCCTCGTCGGCGCGCGCTCTTCCGTAATTTTATTAGCAGGACTGATGCCACGTCCAAGGTTGGAACGCGCGCACGCGGACGACGCTTCCGCGACTATAACGCCGCAAGCAGCTCTAATTCGATTGTATGGCATACGAGGGAGGCACTTCTTGAAATATAAGAAGCTGAAAGTATAATGCGATGCAGTTGATCGACATGCACGCGTATTATGTACATCGGGAGTGCGCGGATTTTTTTTTTTTTTTATCGTAGATCGTCGACTGACTTTAAAATAGAGCTAGAGACTCGGCTAATTTCTAAATTTGGATCTTTTGAAAGGGTGAGAGAGGGAGAGAATTTTGTATTTCGCTGACGCTGGCGGAATATTTTCGAAGACCTCTCTCGTTCGCAGTCGAGGTTGTACGAAGACAAAGTTTAACGTAATGAACGTTCTCTCCTACAAGTATTCGAAATAAAAAATAGAGAATCGCGCAGTCACGCGAGTACATGCAATGCCCGACATTCTCCTCGTCTGACCGTACACGGCCTGTATCTATACTGCTAATTTTAGAAAACACACCACGCGCTTCTCTGGCTCTTCGTCCCTCGCGATGTGCGAATCGTGACAAATCTTTTTCAAAATACTCCTTGTTGTCCTATCATCGAAAACACCCCCTCTCGCACCTTCCCAGGTTCTCCATGAATCGTTACATTCTATACACTATACACATAATAATATGATGCAAGCTTGCAGCTTTTATACGTTGTATGCGACGAAGAGAGAAAAAAAAAAGATGAGGAAATATAGAGAGAGACTCACGCAACAAGTTCGCTGAAGAATCGTATTTTCCTATGGCACGTGTCAAGTAGGGAGAGTCGCGAGTGCACCGCGTTACTGGCGGAGGTGCTACCCGAGCTATTGGCATGGTGGACCGGTGTCGTTGGCGCTGATGACGATCCCAATATGGCGACGGCCCCGCGCGCCGGCGAACGAAGCATGCCGAGCTTCAGTAAGCCCTCCACGACGCTCTTATCCTCTCTCCTTTCTTCCCTCTATTACTTATTTACGATATACAGTATGCGCAAACTCGCTTTTTGCTCATAAATATACGAATCACTCTCAATTTTAACAACGAGTACAGTCCTCTCGGTATACAGTTTATAGGTAGTCCGGTGCACCAAAACGCGCGCCCGATGCAGCTATCCGATGACCAATCGTTGTTATCGCACGTCACCACCGCCCCCTCCACTCTCTCCTGCCTGCACACAGCACAAACATCGTCAGAGAGACATATATGAAGGCAGGTGAGAATTAATGATAACAGACACAGAGAATCGATTGCGCTTTTTTTTTCAGCCGGCCGTCCGCACACTATTATCGATCAGAAATTTTCGTCGTCGTAGCCGTCTCTCTCTCTCTCTCTCTCTCTCTCTCCACTCTCCCTCGCCACACATCGAAGCGCACCGAAATCGATAGACCGCGATATCCTCCTCTCGACACACGGCGCGTAAACACGGATTTCCTCGCTTACGTAACCCACGGCTGTGTATAAGCACTCGGAGCGCGCTACTTCTCTCCCACGCTCGTCGTTATTTTTTTCTTTTCTTCTGTATACTGCGCGCTAGACAAAAGCGCGACCGCTGAGGTTTTCCCGCACGCTAGACTGGCCGCACGCGCGCGAGCGGTCACGACTCTCACGCCGACTGACGACGCGCTCAGCCCATGGCGGTGCGCAGCTGATATTCCGTGATATACAAAGTGTGTTCTATTAGGTATATATCGGTATGCGCGAGAGTAAGTATCAGTGGATGGATCCGCTCGCGATCCGCGCCGAAATGCGACTGATGTGGGCGCCCCCCTGCAGTCTGAGCTTCGCGCTCTCTCTCTCTCTCTCTCACTCTCGCTCTGCTCCGTCGCCGACAGGATCCCCCCACTCCTTGTGCCTCGTGTGTGTATATGCGTTATACTCTTCTCTCTTTTTCAGTGTGCGGGGATCGAGGTTTACACATCTCTCTCTCTCTCTCTCTCGCTCTCTCTCTCGCTCTCTCTTTCTCCCGATTTCTCGCGTGTAAGTATATACGCACCTATACGAAAAAGTTACGGCTGTTGTCGTCGCGGTATAGTGTAATATACAAGTCGGTTCGCTCGAGTTTTTTACGAGTCTGTTTTGCTTCGGAACGTGACCAGCAGAAATTCCGAGAAGAATAAAGAAGAAGTTTTCGATGAAAATCGGTTTAATTTCAGCTCCTCTTTCTCTTTCTCTGTTTGTTGTTTCTATAACAAAACGAATGAAAAATCCTTCGCACAGTTCTCTGCCCGATACGAAAACGACACATTGCGTCAGAGGAGTCGAAGAAGGGGAAATAAGCGAGAAAACTGCAGTAGAAGAAAGAAAGAGAGCGAGAAAGGACACATAACATCGAGTATAGTCTCCCTCTCCGACCGATATCACCAGCAGCGCGCGCATACACACGGATCAGCTGTTCGCTCTCGCGCGTCAGCTGACTCTCGCCGGCTTCTCTCTCTCTCTCTCCCACTGTGCACGACAATCGATAAATTCGCGCGCAAGCGTCCGCACCTGCGCTATGTTTGTATATAATGTGGCTGTGCGTGTATTTATGTATTAAAAGTCTGTGTATACGAGCTTGTAACGTAAAAACAGAAGTGAGAGAGGACAGCGACGAGACGGCGACGCTCTTAATGAAGGATGGATGGAGCTAGGAGAGAGGTTGCAGCGCCGTTGGAGATTGGCGCCTCGCCGAAGCGATCGATGGCGCCTCCCGGACGCCACCGCACCGCCGCCGCCATCCTCGTCTCGGAGGATAAGTCTGTTTACGAGAGCTATGGAGACACGATGGCCGTGTACATAGGATCAGCCTCTATAAAAACAATCGGGGAAGCGGGCGAGTCGAAGGGTTCAAACTAATTTCCTCGCGGCGGAATTCGAAACGTATACGCAAGGGAGTGCGAAGCGAGGCGAATTTTCGAGTCTCATTTTATAGGGAGTTGAAAAATTCTACAAACTCATTCGGGGAACGTCGATTTTTAATGAACGAATGCATTGTGCTTAAATAGCACGCGCTCACGCGGAATCGTTTACGCGGATTATGAAAGGGAACGTGACTTGCCAACTCTGTGCTCGCGATGATCTCATCGGCGTGTATACGCGCATAGCCTGCGCGAATTTAAAAGAAAAAAAAAGTAAATAAACAGTTTACACCCAAACTCAGCCGGTCTCAAAATTAAACACGAGCTAAGAAATACACAGAGCAACTTAATCGCACAGCGGGGGGAGGTCGAAGCGTAATTCCCACCGGTCTGTAAGTCTGTATATAGCCGGCCTGTATGTACTGGCGCATTCGGGAATCCCCTGCTCCTTTCGCACCCCCTCGAAAACACGCGGAGGAATCAAGGCTTCCCCCCAACGCACGACGTTTATTTTTCGTTTTCGTTCTATAATACGCGCAAGAGAGTGCGGACTCTGTGTATTAATACGTATCCATGGCTGACAAAAATGACACAAGTCCACATTTTTGCTCTCGTTTGCTTCGCTTGCTTCATCACATATATATTATTTCGAACATTGGCGTTTTTTCTCGTAAACATGAAAAGTCAACTTGTGTCATTTGAGCTGTCAGCCACAGATACGACGGAATAACCCGTCGTTCTGCCGCCGTATTCGCTGTTATTGTTGCGCGCATCGTCAGCGCTGCTGTATAACGGTGTATTGTCTTTTCTTAACTCGCGTATATAGTATTATATACCTCCTCGTGTATTCTTCGGTTGTCAAGACCCACTTTCGTCGCAGCAGTGCGGACTCTAGTATATATACACTCCATTCAAGCACTCGTGTACACATCGATTCGTTGCTACGGGGACCGTATAGACGACAAAAATGTTCAAATCAGCTTATATCCCCGAGTAAAAAACAACAACAATACGCATACGCGCGATGTCTATGTGTATTGCATATACATAATGAAAAAGGTGTGTATACACCGAGGTATACACTCCCGAGGCGGCTGACGAAAGATCCGCAACGCGCGTGTTAAGTATCTCTCTCTCTCTCTCTTTCTCTCTCTCGTTGCGCAGAAGTGAAAGCGCGGCGTGGAGGTATATAATAAACCCGCAGCACACATCCTTGGCGCGGCGGCAGTAGCGGCCACGTTTTCGGCCGTTCCAATAACAACAATAATTGTCTCTTGACCTTCCGAGCCTACTTCTATACTACTTTACAATGAGCGCGCGCGTTACAAGCGCGAGAAATGAAAAAAAAAATTATCCTACTTCTAGCGTCATATACCTTGTTTTTCTTCTCCTTTTTCGCTGACTATAGCAAAACGAAGGACAGTATGTGTGTGTAGCGCGTTATATTGCTGTGGAAAATCAGAGTGCGATCCGAAAGAAGAAGACGGAGAAGAAGCAGACGACGCACGTACGGTCGGCTAAAATTAAAGACGCTCGACGACGGCGCCGCTCGGTCGTCGTGCTCTCGGCATTTAATTAAGTAAAGTACTGCACCTTGCGCGCGAGCTCTCGGTCATGTTGCAAAGTAAAGGCCGAGCCTCTCCTTTCGCCTTTAAAATCTCCCTACTGCGTCTCTTCTGCATAAATGCAGCTCCCTTTTTTTTTATTTCTAGTTCTTCATTTGTCATTCTGATGTATAAATATAATGTGCACGTCTAGTATAGGATGTGGATCGGTCGATATATTCAATGCGGACGAGAAGAGATCGTCATCTTTATTTTTAATTTTGGAGGAGCAAGCACGCGGGTATATAAAAATCTTTTACGAATTGAATTGAAAGAGATACGGAAGAAAGACGGTTACAAGGTTGTAAGTAACTTTTTCCACCGACTGTTTTCTTTCGCTGCACGTTGATGCCCGAAATAGTTTTCTGCCTATACATAGTATTTGTAAAATAAATGACCACAGAATCCTTCCGACCTTGTCTCTTCTACGTCCTCTCGCAATGTGCTGTATGGATATAATATATAAGAAAGGACTTTCCAAAGAGTTCTGAATTTATGATTCGGTGATACGAGCCACGAGGCGATTCTTTAAATAGAACATACGGTTCTGAAATTCCGCGGGAATGGAGCTTCGTTGCAAATTTCCGCTACAAATTCTTCGGAAAAGAGCAGCAGTTGCAGCACAGCGTTCAACATTTAGAAGGCACGGATCGATAGGATAGCAAAGCGTGATGTAAGCCACGTCTCCAATCGATACGCGTTATTGTGGAATTAAAATTTAATCCATCAGTGCGACAGTGGTGTTCAATGGGCTCCCGCACAATTTAATAAAGACTGCTTAATTCCAGCTCCATCAGCACATCGATAAGCCTATTTATGAGAAAAATCCGAACACAGCATATAGTGTGCGCAACACCGTTCGAAGAAACAGCAAAGAGGGAAAAAGAACTTCGATAAGATAAGCGAAAAAACTTGGATCTAACGGCATCATCAGGAAATGATCCGATTGTCTTGTATACAGCTATAGTTCAGAAAAAAGAAAGAGCCGAAGGAAGAAGCGCCGGTAATGACGTTACACAGTAGTAGGCGGAAAAGGTTCACGCGAACACGATTATGGGCGCTCTATATATACATCAACAACATCGGCGTTAAAGATCGATGAAGGTTCTTACTCTATTTCCCGCTGTGTGCAGCGCGCGGTTTGGCCTTATCACTATATATACCAGCAACGCGAAGGAGAGAGAGAGAGAGAGAGAGAGAGAGAGAGAGAGAGAGAGAACAAAAAGAAGCACGCGGAAAATCAATGCAACTGGAACGTGAGCGAGCGCCTCGCGCGCGACTTTTAATGGAACGATCAATTTTGCAGAAGAAAACATCATTTTCCAACTTATAGCCTTGACGCGTGTGTGTGTGTATGCCGCGTGTAAATTTTTCATAATATTCGAATGAAAGAATAATCGCTCGCTGCCATGGGGATTAAATGCAGCAAACACACACGGCGCAGGCGCGCACACGTGCAGTGTCTATGCCGAAAGAAAATTAAGATCGCGATTAATCGGTTAGAAATATATAATAATAAGTGCATAAGCGGGAGAGATAAGATAGAGAGCGCTGCGCTGGCGCTGATAAGTCGAAATTCAATATAACCACACAGAGGCTTACCCCCCGTGTATATGTGCGCGTGCACAGTGCATGTGTGCGCGTGTGTGTGTGAAAATCAATCCGGATAATGAAGATTGACGTGGCGCGTGTACCCGCACAATGAGCTTTGTTGACTTTTTTGCGAAACTCAAGCGGGTGCCTTTGCTCTCCTTTTGGACATTGTGTCTATATAAAATGCGCAATTATAAGCAGTATAACAGTGGTAGCGCGGGGGCGATGACGAAAATCTCTGAAAAATCCCAGTAGGGATCACAGCGCACTAGTTTGTGTCCGATTATTACTCGGGACTTTTGTCACGCGCTCGACGTGTATTTCGCGCGCGCGCGGAAATGTTATTATATAGTGTGCCCATACACGACTGCAAGTTCAAATATTGACCTGACCTTAATCACACGCGGCTGCGGCGCGGCGATTTATATATACATACAAGTGTAATATAGAGAGAGAGAGAGAGAGAGAGAGACGCAGGGGAGCGCGTTTTATGCGGGTGTAAAATTGTGTAGCAAAATAATAAATGTATATAGTGAGGGTCGAGACACGAAGAGAGGGACTTACCTTCTTTTGAACAAGAATGCCGTTAGACAATGTGACAGAGCCGGTTTCTCCTCGGACATAATTATTACGCACATTACACTTCTTTTTTTCTCTTTCACTGCTAGCAGGCACACACATACACACAGCACACAGTGACAGGCGCAGTGAGCGAGGGATTCTCCGATCTAACGGAGATTACTGCTATACTCTCTGGCAGTGGTCTATGCTTGCGTCTGTATAATACTGCAGCGGGATACAACATGAGCGCATATACGTTGGTGCTACATAACGAACGCGCGAGGATGATTTTTCCTACGCATCGAGTTTCCGATTTCACACGAGCGATTTCTTTCTCTGGCGCCTTGTGAAATCGCTGCAGAGCGAGAGAGAAAGAGAGAGAGAGAGAGAGAGAGACAAAGATATAGAGATTACGTCAAGAGTCGGGAGTGCGACTTTCTATTGAAAAGGGAATTACTGGAGTGAAAAAAGCTGCGCGCACAGTCTATAATACACACATCCACACACTGCAATCGCTGCGTCGAGAGTTGCGGTATTATCTATGTACGTGTACTTATACAGCTGTGTATCTACGAGATCCTCTACGTGTGTGCAGCGTTACAGAGAGATATATACACGGCGACTAGATTGAACTTGAACATTACAGATGCAGGCGCATTATATGGTATACAGTCTCTTGCCCTCGCGAATGAGATCCTGTTAGCGCGCGGTGGTAGTTTGCGTTATAAGCGCACAGCGGCGGCAGCGGCATTTGGCGGAGAGAAAGAGTTCCTGCGCGATAGATGATATACGTATACACTGGCGACGATATATACACACAAGCGCGTGTAATGAAGGTGCGCACTGCTCTGCAGCGAAGAGCGAAGGAGTCACGGATAGCCGGACCTGCAGAAACACGTGACGGTGTCCTCAACATCGACGGAGAGGGACGTGTCGATGGCCGAGTACTTGAAGAACTTTCTACTCGCCAAGCCGAACATGGCCGCAACGGCTGCTGCTTCCTTCCTTCTGACTCTGTCTCTGTCTGTGTGTATACAGCTCTCTCTTTCTCTCTCTCTCTCTCACTGCCAACCAGCAGCGGAGCGTAAATCGAGATTATACCTCGGCTCGCCGACTCTGCAAGTGAATCGTCGGTACGGAGGCCAGTCGCGTATACGCTTTCTAATTACGCTCTGCGCGACAGCGTAGGCGAGCTCTGCGTTATTCCTCGCGCATCGATGACCAGCAGAGCGCAGAGCAAAACGAGAGAAAAAGAGAGATAGAGAGAGGATCAACGCGAACAGGTCGTGGGAACGAAAAGAAGGATCAAGCGCTGATTTTCACGTGGCACACACACACACCCACACACACACACACACCCACACACACACACACACCCACACACACGCAGACAGAAGAGCGTGATGGTGTTAAAGCCTCCTCTCTCGGTTTGCGCGCGCGCGCGGCGATCGTGCTGTGCTTGCGCGCCGGCTACGCGGAGAACACTGACTGATTGCGCGCCGACTCCTACCGCAGCCCGCGAACTCCCTCCTCCTCATCTTCTTCCCCCCGCGCGCGCGACTGCGAGCGCTTTTACTGCAAAGAGGACCGAGTACTGTATGTGTATAGGTGCGGGTACTCAGATGTGTATAGGGCTTCTTCGCCGAAGCTGTGTATTTTTAATACGGTTTGTCGAGGAAAGTTTGACGTTGCCGTGCTCGTGGAACGCGATTGATTTTCGGCCGTGAACATTGAAACCCCGAGAGCTCGACGGCCGTAGATCAAAGGACCGATCGCGACGCGATTAAACCTTTTTTTTTCGAGAAACGCGCAGTTTTCCGCTGATTTGTCATGCTCAACGTCAAAAACGTTTGCGCTTGAAAATCGGTACCATATAGGTGTATACTTCAACGCGATCACCGCTAGCCTCCGTATAGAACGCTCGTGGCCGGCTCAAGGCCAGAGAGGCCCTCCGCCAACAGTTTCGAGCCGTTTCTCAAGTCGTTGTTTGCGAAACTCCTACATCACAGGTATACTCTACAGAGCGGTCTCTCTCACTCTACACATACCCATACACACACACACACACACACACACACACATATATAAAAGAGGAAAGAGCGGAAACGTCGCGCGCGGAATACAGAGCAGAGCGCTCGTCGTAGTCGTTCGGCCGATAAAGCCGCGCTCTCCTTAACGAGCAAATATGACGTGCCCAGCCTCGGGCCACTGTCAACTTCCGACCTTGCCTCTATGCCTTCCTTCCTCTCGCGCGCGCATAGGTAGCAGCTAAAGCATACACACACACACACACACACACGAAAGTTTCTTCGTATGTACAGATATACAGCCGAGAATATACATGTGTATATTATACACGCGCAATAATAACGGCTCTTTTTTTTCGGGAAGTAGGTTTCGGTCCCTCGCTGCGCACAGCATAATATATACTCCGGGGACCGGTTCTCCGCGCTCTCATTTTCAAATTCGTTTTCGACGCACACAGCCCCGAATATTCGCGCGCAGGTATTTTTGGCCGTCGTTTCGAGCGTCGTGCGCGCCGAGGGTTTGTTTGCCGCTGCTGTGCGCGAATGTGATATAAGCATATAGAAGAAAAGTAGGAGAGAGAGAGAGAGAGAGAGAGAGAGAGAGAGAGAGAGAGAAAGAGAGAGAGACGATATGCCTATAGGTGAATCATCGTGCGTGTGGTGACTTGGCCGACGGCGGCCGGTGTCAGCGACCATTAGAGATGCAGCTCTTTTTAAGCGTTTTGCGATTTTTAAAAGACGGTGCGGGCTAAAATCGTCGCTTTGGAAGCCGCGCCGAGCGAGAATAATTCATCACTAGCCAACGACGTCGACGTTCGTTCGTTCGTCAATTTTCAGCGACACACGACTTACTAATAATTTATTGCACCGACGTGAAAACAGTCGTGCTCTCCAACAGTCATTTCACAGCACTTTGTAAAAATATTGAGAGACGCAACGCTTCAAACAAAAGCAATGTTTCCGCTAGTTGTATTATCACACTTCCTGAAAAGACTCCAAAAAACTTATATTTCACAGCTATCGTGTACAGTGCGCCAGTGTTCGTGCAAAACTCATCGGTATAAGTATATAGCCCGACGTATAATGGAAAGAAAAAAAATAAAACCGCGCCTCCTATTCGTCGGTGGCATCGCGTTACCACGGACTCGACCTCCTTTCGCGCAAAAGCCGCATATATACAACGCTCGAACCCTTCTTCTGCGGCGCCTCGACATCCAAAGTCCATAGTAAGTATATTACTAGCCGCGCGATAGTATACACCCACGCGCGATGGAGAATAGGATCGAAAAGAGCAAAGCTAATCGTCATCAGCTGCTCGCAGCTGCAGCATCGGTACATATAAGTATTAGGCTGCACTTTCTCCGATCGGTACGCGCGTGTGTTACTTATATATTACTATGAGCGCGCGCACAACACGCAGCACGTCTAGAGTTCCACGCGGTCTCGTTACGCAACCGGAGGACGAAAATAATCTCTCGGAGCCACGGTACCTTATACACGGAAGAGGAGAGACTATGTCGCGCATCCGAAGGAAAAGTGGCGAAAAGACGCAGTGAGAGGGAGGGAGAGGGGGAGGGAGAGGGAGAGGGAGAGAGAGCAAGAGAGGTAAAGAGAAGTACGTCGGATAGGTACTTACATCGCGCAGGTATGCGAGGAGGACACGATTTTCTTCGAAGGGAAGCGAGGAGCTGTGCTTCAGCTGTGCGGACGGCAAGTTAGCCGCGCGGCATAGCTAGCCGCGCTACAAATGTACATCGCGCACGAGACGGAAGAGGGTGAGTAAAGAGAGGAGAGAACGGTACACATGCAGGTTCGGCTGCTCCCGTAGTTGGAAGAAGAAGAAGGACGAGGCGAGACGGGGGGGGGGGGGGGTGGTTAGACAGATAAGAGAGAAAGAGAGAAGAGTATGTATAGAAACACTGCACACGTATAAGAGCTCACCCATAAACCAGTCGACGTTATCGCGGAGGTACTCGGGTAGCCTATCCAGTTTGGCGCTTATGGTCCGGTAGAGAGCACCGCCGTCGAGGATGTTCGCCGAGGGTTCTATTCCTCCTCCAGCACCAGCAGCAGCACCACCACCGCCTCCTCTTCCTCCTCCTCCTCCTCCTCCTCCTCCAGCTGCTGCTGCTGCTCCTCTTGCTCCTCCTCCACGGGGACGGCTCTTGCAGCTCGTCCCTACGGCTGCAGGTCGGCAGCGGCGGCGACGGTCGGAGCGCAGACAGTGAGAGCCGCGCGCGCGCGCGCATGCACACTCACACATGCAGCCCGCGCGCAGAGACCGACCGATCGAGAGACAGACTTTGTGTATTATATATAGCTATACGTGCCGTGTGCGCGATGCGACGGCCCGCGCGAGAGAGAGACGGAGGCGCTATTCCGGAGAAACGGCTCGAGAGAGAGAGAGAGAGAGAGAGAGAGAGAGAGAGAGAGTGAGAGAGAGAGAGAGAGAGAGAGAGAGAGAGAGAGAGAGGGAGAGAGAGACGCAGTTCTCTCAGCGGCGGCGATACACGGCACCAGCGATCGTCGTCGAGTCCAATAACATGGCGATGGCCTTCCCCGCGGACACCTGTTCGTCCCTTCAGGCCTGCAGTGGCCCGAACTGCTGCTGCTGCTGATGAGTCACGAGGAGCCGTCGCTCTTGCAGCCACCCCGCAACAACCAGCTGATCCACCGACGACATCTTCCGATCTCACATTGATGCAGCCGAGTCTCTCTCTCTCTCGCGCGCGCGCACAGACGAAGACACACACACACTGATTTCTTTCCCCTCGGATGCTCTGGGTTATACTTTCTTCTTGTTTCCCAAGCAAACCAAGAGAGAGATCAGAGAGAGAGAGAGAGAGAGAGAGAGAGAGAGAGAGAGAGAGAGAGAGAGAGAGGGAGAGAGTCGTGTACACTGCGATATCACGCCTCGTCCCGGGGACTCGACTCACCGCTGGCCCTGATGCACTCGCGCACCTTTAACTACTTATACCGCCGTCTCCTGGTGCGTCGTTTTACTTATTCCTCGCGCAACTTTGCTGAGATACGACCGTCCGCGAGAGCCCTGGCGGAGCTCTCTCTGCGCCGTTGTTGCAACGACAGACAGACACCTCCAGTAGTATATGCTCGAAGCCGTATATAGAGTTGTCCTGTTCCGTTCCGCGTTCCACGATCCAGGAGTCTTTCTCGGATGGATTATTTTTTTTTCTTCTCCACACTGCTTATTTTGGCATATGCGCTGTCCGCTGTCGGGACGGCTGCTGCCCCCTGACGGCGAGTTAGAGACACCGTATTATTGATCGATGTGCGGTTGGCCGGTTGCGATCCCTGCTATGTGTATAGGTATGTCGGTAAGGTAGAGGTGGGGAACTGATTTATCGGCGAGCGGTATACCTATTACGCGGATACTATATATATATATATATATATATATATATATATATATATATAGTATAGTATACATGTTTTCTACCGAGGCTTTAATGCATGTATGATTATTACGTATATACATAGTGTCGGATTTATATTGGCGTTGGACTCGTATGCTGTTTTTATGCCACTTACCGTTGAAGATTATTTGATTGCAAATCCATACATAGTAGAACGCGCCAAAATTTTTTTTATCAGGATTTTCTCGACCTGTAAGGGCCCTCGGGAGTATAGATATAGCTATACCATAAGCGAGAAAAATAGCGGTTCCTTGCATCCCAACTTTTGAATCAACCGGTGCTCCGATGACGCTGAAAATTATGTATGTAATTCTTTGTTATACCCTTTCTGCGGGGAAGTAAGCTTATAAGCTTTTGTTGACTCTATATAAATTACAAAATATGATTATTTAGTTTCTCCCTATTTCGGGGTTAGTATACAAAACAAAAGAAACATGTTGTTTTTACGCTTCTTCCTGACAGCTTTAAAATCGATAAATTTAAATAATCATTTTTGATACGCAGGGCTCACAAAGGCTTAAAAGCCCACTTCCCCGCAGAAAGGGTATATCAAACCATAATATATATCATTTTCAGCATCATTGGTGCAGCGGTTGATTCAAAAGTTGGGATGCAAGGAACCGCTATTTTTCTCGCTTATTGTATAACTATATCTATACTCCCGAGGGCCCTTCGCAAGTCTGAGTTATATAGTGGACTACGAAATTCCAAAAATCTTACTTATTTTAAGCGACTTTTGTAATAGGGAACTTCATGCTACTCGACTAAGCATATGAATGTAATTTGCTCGAAGTTATTGCCACATCAGAACTCTAATTTACTTGCATAACATATTATATATGCAGTGAAATATGTAGTTCAAACGCGGCTCTGGCCGATAGAGAGCTCACGTGATCAATGTGGCGGCGCGAAGGATGAAAATATATATAGATGTATAAACACATGTAAATTCTAATACATAAAATAACCCTATTGTTTTCTCAAAAATCATAATAGAGATGAGAGATAATGCTTCAAAATCAAAATGGATTAATGATGACTGAATTTATATAGGTTAGGTCTTTATCCTTCGAGCCGCCATATTGGAGAGCTGCCGTTTTAAAAACTACTCAAACATATGAATTTTTAATTAATCATATCAGGGCCTAGAGGTACTAAATCAGCAAAAAATTGATACATAGCGTATTCTTATGCTATTTTCTACTGTATATAAGTATTTATATGTATGTAGCAAAATCATGTCTGTTCCCTATTGAAAGAGCGTTCAATTTTACATGTAAATAGTACGATACCGCGCGCACAGAAGACATGTGAGTTTCGCATCTTGCCCTCATATAGCGCATCAATGTAATTATACTCTTTATTTACCTATGAGGTTTTAATTTATTCAATGAGGTCCTTCTCACATTATAAGTACACTCGACACGAAAAATATCTGATTCGAACTATTTGAATTTTGCATTGTGTAATATGGACATTTTAAAAAATGAACTCGATTTAACCTATAAACACTCAATTTTACGACTTTGATTTTGGCAAAGTCCATATTACACGATGCAAAATTTAAATAGTTATCGAATCAGATATTTTTCGTATACATACACACAACAAGCATTGCAGTTTTGTTAAAAGTGGTTATGTTAGCGTAAACGTAAATAAAAATATATAAAACATTCGGAATCAGTCGATATTGACTTTCGATTTACAGGCAGGATGGAACCAAAATGCAGCAATTTCCTCCGCAAGTCGATTTCAGACCTATTTTTAGTGGGGCTTAAACTCGAACATTCAAACCTCACATATTATGACAAGAAACAATCAAAGAATCCCGTAATAGCAAAGAGTCAGTGCATTGTATTTATTATTTTCAAACAAATGAAGATCCAATTTAATCCTTGCTAATAAGACTCTCTCCCCCCCCTCTCCCTCTCTCTCTCTCTCTCTCTCTCTCTCTCTCTCTCTCTCTCTATAGCTGCCTAACCGCAATTCCAGTTCCAGTCGGCTGTCGATCTAAAAACATTGAATTACCAATCTTCTATTTTCCCGGCAAACGCCTGGCTGCGGATGGACTAAAAATATTCCGAATTTAATCATGGAGCTGGGGACGAAGCGAGGAGTAGCATCGCGGAAGCGTCGCTGCTACTATTCCGAACTTATCTCCGGTGAGCGTCCTCTCTCTCTCTCTCTCTCTCTCTCCCTCTCTCTCTCCCTCTCTTTCTCTCGCTCGCGAGACGACTAGTCGACTGCAATGAATTAATCACATTTTCAATAAACGAAAATATCCCGAATCGATAAAGGCAAAGTGGTGGCTCCTGTGGCGGCGGCGGCGCGCGACTGCCAGCTTGGAATAACAAGGATCTGCGGATCGCCGACCGCCCGTATCCTCGTCAAAGCTAGACGTGCTACCGGTCACGTAGTTCCCAATGAGAGGTGGATCAGCTTCCCCCAGGACCCTGCAATCGTAAAAGGACATTTTAATTGATCTCAATTAAAATTATAAGGGTTGCGAAAGGGATCTCGGGCACTGCTGATACGATCGTCAGGAGCAGCATTTAGTTGCGGTTCGAATGAGAGACAGTTTGAAAAAAGACTAATTTTCAATATTTGCAATCTCGATTCGTAAATGCAAACATTTTAGTATATTTTCAATATTATTCACATTTTTACGACGGGATGGACGCATAGTATCGAAAGACTTTCGTTTCCATTAATTCGAATGCTTCGCGATCAACAACTATTTCTGCCAAGTCATTTGCTCATCGAGTCGACAAAAAGTCATTTCCAGGTCGAGCTTTCTCCCCTAAAGTACAAATGGAACTCGAAGCGGGCTCGAAGCGCCTGGTGCGGAATGTAGAAATGCAAAGACGTCGTCGTCTCTACAGAGATCTGAACTTGGACAGTATTTTGCATGAAAGAGGAATTCGAGCAAACGATATTTTACACTTGAGCGCCTTACCACTTGAAACCTTTGACGACGAAGAGTACGACTGCAGGTCTACTGATGGTTCCTTTATTTAATATATGTATTCATTTATCCATTGATCTATTATATATCGATCTAGAGTATAGTACCTGTATTGCACGATATCATAACGACAATCCACGACTTTCATTCGTGAGCTGCACGCGGAAAAAAACCTTAATTTTTCAAGTGTCAATTCGAGGAACATAAATCCTGCCTTGCATACATATAGGCCTGACGGATATATTAAAAATTGATGAACAGTTTTCTAACGAGCGTCGCAATGTCGCGTGTCAATCGTCAATTATTATGTCCCAAAGTCTCTAATTTATGACGCCCGGTTCCGCGCGGTATATATGTATAGCAATTGATGGCTGATGAAAAGCTATCGATAACAACAATAGGAGCATTTTTTCAAGCTGCACGGCCTCCGGTGAATTTCAAAACTTTGTTTGGAGCTGGTATTGACGTAGATTAATTATGCCAAACAAACGCCACTCACGTACTCGGCTTTCCACGAAGAAAAATTCTTAGTTTGGAAAAAAAGAGATTCTGGAAATTTCGTTTTCGATATTAATTTTTTGAATTTTATTTTTAATTCATACGAAATTTTATCCTACATTAATTATACATACTGCAATATATATTACAAAAATGGTTTAGCTTAACAAAAGAAAAAAAAACACCTCTACAGGACACCGGACGAGTGGCTGAACCTCGGCCTCGTCGACGGCCGTCGTCACCCGGTTCCGGCTGAGGCTCTGCTCGAGTCGAGTGCGGAAGAGCCTCCTCCGAGCTGGCGGCCAGTCGCAGTGATTAATTACGCGCCGAGCAGCAGGCTCTGGCAGATCTTAACTTTGGACGGCTCGTCGCGAACTTTTCATCGTCCCAGGCTATACATCCGCTTCTTCGCCGAGGATCCGCGGATCTTCGCCCAGAGGATAGAGGCTGCGATGCTTGCGAGAAGACGCGCCGAGGCTGGATTGAGGTAAGGTGGACGAATAATTATTTTTAATTGAATGTTAAAATTTCAATGGAATGTTTTTTATTCGGAAAAAAAGTTATAATTAATATATGCGGCGTAATAACGAGCGAGAATATAAGCGCAAGAGCAGTATTATAATATATGAGGAAATCTACGCAAATCGGTCACTTTTTGGGGTCGCGAAATGGCAAATTTTCAAAAAGCGAGCACACCTTTCTAACTTGGTTTATCCTGTTCATTATATCATAAAATGTACAAAAAGTCAGTGGAACATGAGAAAACTGCTTTGTGACACTGTTTTTTCGGCCCTTTAAATTTAACCAAAAATAGCCATTGTTCAATGGCATGTGCTTAATTTCCGAAGGTGCATACCGAAAATTCAGATTACTAGGATGAAAGAACGGTAAAAGAGCTTTAATTTAAAAAAAAAATGTGTTGAAAATGCTTGATTTGGTCAAAAGTTATCTACAATTGAAAATATAGAAAAATCATGAAAATTTGAGGATTTATCGGAGTCAAGAACTTCGTACATCAATTGTAGACAACTTTTGACCAAATCAAGCATTTTCAATGCATTTTTTTTTAAATTAAAGCTCTCTTACCGTTCTTTCATCCTAGTAATCTGAATTTTCCGTATGCACCTTCGGAAATTAAGTACATGCCATTGAACAATGGCTATTTTTGGTTAAATTTAAAGGGCCGAAAAAACAGTGTCACAATAAAGCAGTTTTCTCATGTTCCACTGACTTTTTGTACATTTTATGATATAATGAACAAGATAAACCAAGTTAGAAAGGTGTGCTCGCTTTTTGAAAATTTGCCATTTCGCGACCCCAAAAAGTGACCGATTTGCGTAGATTTCCTCATATATACCCACGCTGCATGCTCGACAGTTATTATGTGATTCCCCTTGTTCAATTACCCTAGCTTCTTCTCAGAAATTTTTTCCGAGATTCAAATTAAATTTGTGGAATTGTGCGCGTGCCATTTAAAGCTAATTGCTACACATTAGAATTATTACACTTGTTGATATTATTAGAGAAATTCTTCCTTTCTCATCAAGGGCACATTAAATAATTAAGGCAGATTCTTTTCAAACAGATTATAAGCGATGATTTAAATATCCTTATCTGCTTAAACTGCTTTTGTATATAAGGTATCAACTCTATCTCGACTGCATGCCTGTCGACGGTATATTCAACGACATCGTGAACGAGTCCCTCGAGAGTGAGGAAAAGCAGCACTTCAAAAATCGCATCGCCACTGTAAGCTCCGAAAATCGCCTGTGTGCACGCATTGCATCTCGATAAGAAATAATACGAGACATTTTTTTTTTTAATCCGTCCGTTTTTAATCGAGTCGCCAAATGTCAAATTTTCAAAATGGAAGTATTTATTTCAAGGCCACAATTCTTATCGTTTCAAAAAATGAGCGAAATACGAGAAAAGTGTGTCAATTGTGATACAGCGTTTTTTTCGACTGTTTAAATTAATTGAAAAGTAGCCACTGTTTAATGAAATGCAATCGCAAAGGAAAAATTTATATTCAAAGGATCATAATAGTATAAGCAGTATACGCAGTATACTATTAAGATCCTTTAAAAATATTGTAATTTTATTAGTTTTAACCAAAATAACTATTTGTTTTTCTCCAAAACAATTGGATTTTTTCATGTGGGAAATATTATTGAAGTGTACTAGTTTTCGGGGCAAAAATGAAATGTACTATTCTTTGTGGCAAACCTGAAATGTACTACTTTTTGTTAAGAGCGAAGATATAAAAAATCGCTCTACAGATATAGGCGTTATATAAAACTTGGCATTTATGGCGACCCCCAAAAACTGACGGATAATAAAAAAGATTCCTCATACTTATGCATTAAGTGCGCTCCCAGGTGAGGCTCGAAGTCGAGCGACACTACCAGCGAGTGATGTGCGATCTAGAGTGTCGGCTACAGCTCCGCGACCATCCAGCCGTATCGGAATTTCTACTCAGCCTCGAACCAATCGCCCTGCATCCCGAGCATCGACTGTACGCGTCTCCAATCAAAAGCTCAATGAGCGTTAGGGTAGTGCG
The DNA here is from genome assembly GCA_012977825.3 of Pteromalus puparum. Taxonomy (NCBI): domain Eukaryota; kingdom Metazoa; phylum Arthropoda; class Insecta; order Hymenoptera; family Pteromalidae; genus Pteromalus; species Pteromalus puparum. The sequence continues at coordinate 75,426,022 of CM053170.1, read as the reverse complement.
GATTTATTCTTCGAAGAAAAGACTTGAATTTTTTTTTTCAATCGATACGTGTTCTGCAGGAAGTCGGCGAGTTCGTCCAGTGGAACAGCCTCTACGTGCACACGCAAGTTTACGAGGCGATGCTCTCGATCTTCGATAGCTGTCGTCAGGTCTCGGAGATGAGTCTGTTCACGTTGAGGAGTTCGAGAGCTCTGCCGCTCGATGAATTTGTCGCTCAGCAGCTGCAAACGAGCCAATCAATCGTAAATCGGCTTAGGGAACAGTGGATCGGTAACGTCACTCGGACCCTTCGAATGTCCCTGAGAGACATCGGCAAAGGCTGGTTCGATCTGCAGCAACGACGCAGCGACGTTTACGAGGTAATGAAGCTCAAGAGGTTTATGGCGCTCGTCAGACACCACATGCAGGTTCGCTTTACTCTCTCGGCACGTGCGTTACACGGAACGTGGAGGAATAACAGTCGAGTTGGTCTTTGCGATGCTATGTGCAGAGTGCGCTGAGAACGATGATTGAAAGCTCGTCAATGGAATATCTGGAGGCGCTCGTGATTCCGAATTCCTCTTTGCTGAACGTCGCCGAGGACTTTACTTGGAGCATGGATTTGAAACGTTCGCCCTTTGAAAGCACCGCGGCTGCCGCGCTTTTTGAAATGAATCTCTGCTTGAACGACGAGGGAGCTTTCTATGAAACCAATCCGGAACTGTTCGAGGTGATTAATTGTATATTTGCTTTGAGTACCTATAACGTGTCATGTTTTGACAATACACACCGCCACCATTTTTACTTTTTGTCCTAATAATCCTTTGTATTCCCGAGTAGTGCAAAATAATCGCAGTCGGGAATATAACTGCAACGACTACTCGAAACTTTCAATTATCTTGTTGACAGAAAATGGTAGATCATCTTCTAACAAGCGCGCTACAGCAGTGCCAGGAAATACCCGAGATTGAACCACTGCTCCTCATTAATCTGAACTTCGCAAAGCAGCAGTTCATAAATAGCGTGAAATTCGAGGAAAGCTTGATCCGACAAATACGAGAACGTCTAAGAGAGACGTATCGGAAATCTGTAATACCTCTCTTGTCGTACGCCAAAGCATACGGCAGATACATCGATCTTTTCAAATTCGACGTCGAGGATTACATAAAGTGCGAGATAATTTATACCGAGCGTAATCCACGCGTTCGTTTCTCGGAGATGAATTAAATTCAAAACTTTCCGCAGCAACTTCAATGGCGAGGAGTACACAGTTAGCGAACTGAGGGATGCGATTCAGTCGCGCTTCTCTGAGAAATCAATTTTGGAGAACGAATTGCCGGACCACATCGTCATCGGTGCTTTTCACGTGAACGTAAACAGAGTCAGGAAGCACTTGGTGGACAAACAACTAAACATCATCGAGCGCTTGCTGCGCATGCACGCTGATCGCTTGAGAGCGCAAACAGAGGACGTCCTCGATGAATTTCGAAGCATTTATCAAAAGCTCAAAACAGATCCGCTTAATATAGAGCAGTTGATCGAGATGCGCGAGTGGATGGAGGGTCTTCCGGTAATTGTCGAAAACCAGCGGAAGGTACTGCAAAAAGTCAAAGTCGACTACGACGCACTCGATGCTTTTCACTGGAATTTAAACGACGAGGAATTCGAAGCTAAGTGGCAAGCCATGCTGTTTCCCTCGAAAATTCACAATCAAGTGAGTCGCTCTATATCCAAGATGTATTTGATTATTCACTTACAAGGCGAGTTATCGGCCGTTCCGACGAGAAACGAATTCCTCTTTTAAAGCATGAATCTTAAACAATATTCTAAAGGGGCTCTACAACTACGGCGCTATAGTCAAAATATGCAATGTTAAAGAATCTATATATTAAATACGAAACCTACATAACGAATAACAACATTTCCTCACGCAATTGTCCTGATAAAATTTCATGCCAAGACTGATTTGACTGAATCTTTAAGTTATCAAATGTGCGATTTTGCAGCTTTCAGTGTATGTAGTATACTACATACCCGTACGAAAAAATTCGTTAATGATTTCAAAATAACATTTAATTCAAAAGACGCAGTTAATTAAAGATATTTTACTTTGTAATATATCGCACTACGATTTTTTTATACACCCTTTTGCGGGTTGAAAATTCGATAAAATCTTTAATTATAGCTGCATCTTTTGAAGAAAATGTTATTTTTAGCTTTGAAACCATCTTGATCATTAGAAAATTTTCCGCACTGATTGAGTTTAAAGAGACTTTGCCTTTTTGAGTTTTCTACACAAATTGACTATAACTCGCAATTAATTTCCTATGAGATTGAATCACAAAAACAATATCTCTAAAAATCTTAGTATATGATCTTCCTGGAAATCGGTAGCTCTCCTCGTTATCTCTTTGAATAAAACTATAACCATACAGATCACGGAGTCGCAAGAATTGCTGGAGTACCTGGAGAAGGAAAAATTCTACAAGCTGCAGCTGCAAGATGAAAGCTTGATAAGCGAGCGGATCGATACGCTAGTCGGCAGCGTATCGAATATATTGACTTACAGCGATGTCAAAAGAATCCAAGAGATATCGCTAGAAATCAAGCGAACTTGGAAGATACTGAGTGACACGCAGGAGCACGGGATACTCTTGAATTCTCGGCAAAAATTGTTCGGAGTATCCGTCGTGCCGTTTGAAAGACTCAACAAACTCGTCAAACAGTTCGAGCCGTACAAAAGCTTCTGGTTGACTATAGCTGGTAAGGGCTCCTTTATATTATATATAGTCAAAGGAAAAGGCGAATATAATTTAAAAAAAAAAACGCGCGCGAAAGCAGCATGCACTATAAAATGCTATATATAAATTTTACAACTTTTTTTAAAATTTCCTTACATTTCATTGCAATATCTTACATTCTATTGTACTTTCTTACATTTCATTGTGCGTTTAACTATATTATAATGCTACAAAGGAGTGTGTGCGTACTATATGTGTGTGTGTGTTTTTTAGACTGGCTAAACTGGAAAAAAATTTGGATGGAGAATCCTCTCGTAAATGTCGACGGTGCCCCCATCGAGGGCATGCTTAACGACATGCTCAAAACGATGTCGCGTTCTGCGAAGACATTCCAAGATCAACCAGGTAAGTGGTTGCTCTTCAATATATACTCGTTTGTCAATCGAGCGAGCAGCTTCTCTAAAGGAAACTCGCAGATTTAAGTGGCTTGGCGAACGAGATAAAGAGCGAAATGGAGCTGTTCAAGCCGTGCGTCGCGGTAATACAGGCTCTCAGGAATCCAGGCATGAAAGATCGTCACATGCAGGAGCTTAGCGAGGAGACAGGAATGAAGCTTGCGACGAGTCAGGAATCGACATTTAAACAGCTCGTGGAACTCGGCATTATGAATTTCCAGGAAAAAATAAGAGAGAAGGCTGAGAGCGCAATTAAGGAGCATGCAATTGAGGATGCCTTGCATAAAATGACGAGCGAGTGGGAGTCGCTCAAGATGGAAGTCATACCGTACAAGGACACGGGTACGAGCTTGATTTTCACATTTGTATCTCATTCAGCTGTGTCTCGATAACGAGCGGTGAAGAATTCGTCTCCGTGACCTATATTTGTTGAAGGTACCTATATCATGAAAATATCGGACGAAGTGCAGATGCTTCTCGACGACCACGCTATCAATACTCAACAGATCGGCTTCAGTCCCTTCAAAGCCGCTTTCGAAGAGGACATAGACGAGTGGGCCGGTAAAGTGAAACTCACTCAGGAAGTTATACTCTTGTGGATCGACGTGCAAAGGTGATGATGCACGAATGTTCATTTATGGTAATTGTTTAATACGTGCGGTATCTCAATCAAACGCAGAATCTGGATGTACCTGGAACCGATATTCTCCTCGGAGGACATCAGTCGTCAGCTGCCGGTAGAATCCAAGAAGTACGGCACGATGGAGCGCAACTGGCGTCGCATAATGAAGCAAGCTTTCGACAATCCCATTGTAAACGACAACGCATGTTATCTCTCTCTCTCTCTCTCTCTCTCTCTCTCTCTCTCTCTCTCTCTCTCTCTCGCTCTCAACGCTGAGCAGCACAACTGAGCCCTCCGATCCCACGCTCAGATAATGAAGCAGTGCGCGGATAGAAGCCTACTCGAGAGTCTTCGCGAATGCTTGAGCCTGCTGGAGGTGGTGCAGAAAGGCTTATCGGATTACCTGGAGAGTAGGCGCATGCTGTTCCCACGCTTCTTCTTCCTCAGCGACGACGAGCTGCTGGAGATACTTGCGCAGACGAGAAACGTTCGAGCGGTCCAGCCCCACTTGAAGAAGTGTTTCGAGAACATGAAGGAGCTGCGCTTCGAGCAGGATCTTAGCATCACGCGTATGTACTCGGCCGAGGGCGAAGAGGTTGTACTGGACAAGCCAGTGCGCCCAGAAGGCAGCGTGGAAAATTGGCTCGGCGCAGTGGAGGAGAGCATGAGGAGTACCATCAGGCAGAAGATTAGCCAAGCACTGGAGATAATCGAAGGGATGCCAAGGAGAGATTGGGTGACTGCATGGCCTGGTCAGGTATCTCTGTGCGGTGGTCAGACTTCGTGGACCAGTCACGTCGAGAGGGCTATTGTCGAGGGCCGACTCGATGACTACTTCAAAGTTATGATCTCGCAGGTAGGTTGATTCAGTGACATTGTGCAGTACATTATAACGCGATATAGAAAAGTTCGCGAGTACAATAATTATTATAGTCGAATTACAGATTTTTTTTTTATCATTAAAACACCTGATCATAAGCAATATATATGAATACCTGAGTACCTGACGAACTTCCAACTGTCATTAAGCTCGACGATCTGCGAAGTCTGGTGCGCAACCCGCAAACAGAAATTCAGAGATTGATGCTCGAAGCTGTAATAACGATCGAAGTTCACGCACGGGATGTGCTTCTGAATTTGATTGAAGCTGGTATCACTAGCGCCAACGATTTCGATTGGATTTCGCAATTGAGATATTACTGGATCGACTCCGAGTTAAAAGTGCGCGCGGTCAACGCTGAGTTTCAATACGGGTTGGTATTGTGCGGTGTATTATGAACAATAGGATTCTACGCTGCAGCCGCCTCTGCATGTGTGGTTATGATAAGAGCATATTCATTCCAATTAACGAACGTTATCCAAGCTTGAATTCATATAGCCATTGAATATACTCAGCTGTGATAATACATGAACCAATACACTGGATCCACTACGCCTCTACGTATAGATACGAGTATCTGGGCAACAATGGCCGACTGGTAATAACTCCGCTTACCGATCGATGTTACTTGACGCTGACGGGAGCTTTGCACCTGAAATTCGGCGGCGCTCCCGCCGGACCCGCGGGTACCGGCAAAACCGAGACCACCAAGGATCTGGCAAAAGCTTTTGCTATCCAGTGCGTCGTATTCAACTGCTCGGATCAGCTGGACTTTATGTCGATGGGAAAATTTTTCAAAGGCCTCGCCAGGTACATACATACATATTATATATTAATACATACATCAAACGTCGAAGGGAGCTGAGAATCAATTTTTCGATATCAGTTCAGGAGCGTGGGCTTGCTTCGACGAGTTCAACCGGATTGACGTCGAGGTTCTGTCCGTCATCGCGCAACAAATCATGACCATACAGAAGGCGCAGCAATTGAATGCCGACAGGTTCATTTTTTGTCTGATCTTGCAATTATAATATTTGCAATATTTTACGAATCGCCGCGACTCCTTTTACTTGTTTTATTGGAGATTTCGTGCAATAATGATCACTTTTGAACATCATCAGTTATATATATTATTATAATGTATAATTATTATATATATATATATATATATATAACATTCATATTACGCATTCGCAATTCTATTTCGTAATTAGGTTCTTCTTTGAGGGAGTGGAGCTCAGTTTGAAAACTTCGTGCGCTGTTTTCATAACAATGAATCCGGGCTACGCAGGCCGCACTGAGCTTCCAGATAATCTTAAAGCCCTTTTCCGGCCCGTCGCCATGATGGTACCCAACTATGCTCTCATAGCCGAGATCTCATTATTTTCCTGCGGCTTCGTCGAGGCAAAAACTCTGGCGGCAAAAATCACAGCCACTTTCAAGCTTAGTTCGGAGCAGCTAAGCATGCAGGTTCGAATTATTCCGCTTTGATTGCATGCAGCTGTACAGGGAATGAAAGAGAAAGCCAATCAAAGGACGACCGCGTGTAGTGTTTTTTTTTCTACGCGCGGTGTAGAGAAAAGCATAAAATTTATTTATATTTAATGAATCAGGACCATTATGACTTTGGCATGAGATCGGTGAAGACCGTAATTGCAGTTGCGGGGATTCTAAAACGCGAACAAACTGACATGGGCGAGGAGCAAATCTGCCTGAGAGCTTTGCGTGACGTTAATGTACCTAAATTTCTAAAGGATGACTTGAAACTTTTTGATGGTACGTTGATGCGCAATTGTGTACAACGCACACGCAGTACGAATTGTTCATTGATGGCGTTCCCTTTTTTTAGGAATAGTCTCAGACCTATTTCCAAAAGTCGAGGAGAAGAGCATTGACTACGACATGTTCATCACGGCTGTTCGTAAAACAATTGCCGATATGGGATTGGCGGATGTAAAAGGTATTATTGCAGTAAATCATTCTACAATGCGCGTAAAGTAACATACTGTGTTTTCTACTTATAATGTGTACACTAAGTATGACACATTCTTTGCTTTTTACGAGAATTCCTCGCATCATTGTGTCATTAGGCCATTTCATCATTTCGCTAAGACTGGCGTCCCTTTTTATTTTCGGAATTCCCTACGTGCGCTGAATAGCTATAAAGAACATCCATTTCCTTTCGTGAAAACCGCTCTCTCGGTGAATGAGGTCGCGAAGCTCTGCGTACTCTGATCGTAATCTAAAAATCATCGAGTGCAGCTATATATATATATATATTTTTTATTCACCGTCGAAATGATAAAACGATTTCTCATACGTGGTTATATATCTTTTTAAACTTCGAAATATATGATATATGAAAATAGGTGCAGTGAAAAAAGTTAATATAAAAATTTAAAGGTCCGACTAATTGCAAGCTTATTATTAAGGTCTAGTTTATTATTCGATTTTATTTTATCCCTCATTATTCATCAGAGCAACTTTACTATGAAGAGAATCATTGAATTTCCATAAATTCATTACTTTGAAGCAAGCCGCTTTTTGTGCTTTTCCATGGTAAATTTCTCATTATCTAGTTTCAAACTTTCGAGTGAATTCAAACCGATAATCAACCCGTTATATAATTATAACCTATATATATAACCTCGGCTCGCTTCTCCAATTTCTTATTTCCTCATCGCTCCTCGTTCAATACAGTCGCGATCCTTCCTCCACTATATATATATATATATATATATATATATATATACTAGTGGGGCTTCGCCCCCCTGCTCGCTTCGCTCGCCAACCCCCCATTTTAGTTCTTGTGTAATTTTTTTTTCAAATTTAATTTCTATGATCTGATAATTATGTTTTGTTAGTTAAGAATGAAAATAGATTAATGATAACAATTAACAGTTGATAACGATTTAAAGTAAATTATATTGAATATAACTATACCTGAGCTTGGCTACACATAAGTTATTATTCAAAATTTTTTATCTGTATGGACATGTATGTATGGACATCGCCTGCCCCCGCGCAACCCGACAGACTCTCAAGTTCAACGCATACAAATACTTCCGCAATGTATATATACACACTCACTCCGCTCGCCAACCCCCATTTCAGTTTCTATAATAATTACCGTTATTACGTTATTATTTACGTTAGTGGGAAAAATAAATATTACAAAAGTTTACCAAAAGTAATAAATAATTTTATAAAAGTATGATAACATTATTACTTTACTTATGAATACGTTTTGCCTATTGTAGTTGCTTTTGTTATTAAATGATTTTGAGCATATTTCGCAAATATGTTTTTTTTCATTTGAATGAATGCGCTGATGCGTCATTAGTTATTCTTTTTTTAAAATTCTTTCTTACAAATGTCACATTTGTAGTCACATACTTTTGTATGTACTTTCAAATGGGATTTAAATTAGAATTTCATGAATACTTTTTGTTACATACATCACAAATATATTCTTTTTTTGGTTTGAAATACTTATAATGTGTGATTTCACTTGTGATTTGTGACAAAGTGCACTGTTACAATATCGCAAATGTATTTTTTTACATTTTCATGGCGATTTCAAAGAACGTTGAGGTTTCCCTTTGAGTAAACTCTTTTTGGCAAAAATTGCAGATAAACTCTTCTTTTTCGAATGAATAGCAGAGTGAATAAGAGCTGACTTTTTGACATTTATGTCTTATAAGTTTTTAAATGCTAAGTATAAACACGCAAAGATTATATATATACAAAGCAAAGGACATATGCTAGAGTAT
>CM053170.1:75310898-75415343 GCA_012977825.3 Pteromalus puparum | reverse complement strand
GGGGGGGGGGTGCGGGGGGGGAGTATCTCCAAAACAACTATATAATATAGGTAGATATATATACACACACATATACTCTTCATCTCTTTCCCTTTATACGTGAACAAATATAATTACACTCACGCAAACTCATTATACTTGTGCAGAGTTTGTGCAAAAAGTAATCCAGCTTTACGAGACGACGCTGGTGCGGCATGGACTGATGCTCGTGGGTCCGACGGGTTCCGGAAAAACTAAGGTAAGTTTTCCGCTGCTTTTCAAACTTTATTTCTATGGCACGTACATTTCCGCGAATAATTTAAATCAAGGTACCGCGCACGTTGCGTGAAAAGTGAAGCAATTCTTTTTTCACGGATTGCCAATAAAACTTATAGCCGCGTACGTGGGCTTCTTTCGATCATTTGTCGAATGCGTCGTCGGTGTGAGGACAGAAATTCAGCAGTATCAGGAACTCGGATCGTTTGTTTTCATAAGGGAAAGTCCTTAAATTGATGGGAAAGCCCGATTTCACTCGCATTCGTCTTAGTCGATTCATCTATTCTTCTTAATACTCTCCTTGATAAATTCTTTGATAAATGGAACTATTCGTAAATTCACAACCTGGAGACCCATTTACCTCGTATATAAACATACTGCACAGACGTATCAAAGTATGAGCTTACATTATGCTTTTTTCCCCTTTTTTCATATAACTGTAAAACTTACCTCTGGGAAGTAGCCATAGATTTCCATGAAACGCTCCTCTAAACACGGGGGATATGTCTCGCTTTGAACGCTTACAAATGCGTGCATAGGCCAACGTTTATACACGTCAGTTTCGAGCTTTAGCATTGCGCACGCGTTTTTCATCTTCCTTCCTTGTGCGTTAAGCCACCAGACGAAGGGAGAGCGAGCGCGAGAGAAAATCCACTCGCCGAGGGGTGAGATTGTCCCATCTGCAAAAAGCTCTCGTACATGGATCTTCCTTTTCCAGATTATACGCTCTTTTCATTTCCTTTCGGGGTGACCAACTCTCGAAACATGCGTCAAACAATGAATAACTTATGCGCACCTTTTTCTTTATTTAAATTCCTCCTGTCTGCTTGTGAATACATTTGTATATACATTTTTTAATTAACATTTCATTAAAATTGGACCAATTTTTCTTTCTACTTATTACTACTGCTTAAATCTTATTTTTAAAAAGTATATACCTTCGTTGAAAGCTCAATGTTTTACCAGATAGAGAAATCTCTTTTAAGCTGATTAAAAATCTAGAGAACTTTCTGAAGGATTAAAAATTGTTTACTATACGATATAGAAACAGTGAAAAACAAACTAAATACTTACACTGTTTCCAACGATAAATTCATTTTTTCTCGTACGTGGGTGGCGGTTTAAATGAAAACTTCAAAGACGTTTCATACGGATATACATTTATATTAGTATACATACTTAAATTTGTACTATATTTACAATGTTTTATGTACATCAGCAAGACTTACACAAATTGAATTGCGGTTAATGTGTATTACGGGTAAATCCACAAAACTTTGCATTTTATCAGAAGAGCATCTAATTTATTAAATTTGCTAGCACAGTAGTTTTTTCTTTGATATGCATGTTTAGGTGACTACCAGGAGTGGTAATCTACCGACGAAATTCATTTGAAGTGGACGGGGTCGAGATCAAAAGAATATACAAAGATTTTTAAGAGATCGACTCTAAAATTGGCTTTATCCCTCGGTGGTTACTAATACACGAACATTGTTAGGAATTTGCCGATCTATACCCAAGGCAGGTTGTGTGTTAACATCTGAGAAATTCAAACATTTTTCCTCTTTTATCTCTTGATCGATAAATTCCCAACAACGTCCATTGTCAAAAGAATATAATACCTACTATATCGTCGGTTCCTACAAAGACTAGCACAACTCAAAAAAGGCCTATTTTCATTTGTCATTTTTAAAGCATTAGAGTAAATAAATTTATCCAGGACCTAATAAACTTGAAGTATACGAATTATATGTCAAGTTTATGAGGTCCTAGACAAATTAATTTACTTTAATGCTCTAAAAATGGCGAATGAAAATAGATCTTTTTTGAGTTGTGCTAGTCTTTGTAGGAACCGGCGATATCAAGTATATGCTAATGACACTAAATTATTTACCTTCGTTGAGACTAATACGATGTATCATTCAACTTTCATATTAATTGGCTAAGCCGTTATCGAGATATCGATGATCAACAAGCATCAACGGGCACGGTAGTGCCCGGGGAAAGTATATAAAGTATATATACGACTACGGGCACTACCACCTAATATATTTTAAATCGGGGATTCCTAACCTTTTTCAAAATTTCAAACGTTTATAACTTATCAGAATCTGTTTTTTTTCTGTACCAAACCGGTGCTAGTCTGAATGATTTTAACAAATCTTTCATTAAAAAAAAAAGAAAAATCATGAAAATTGAACGACCTGTTCTGATAATAAAGCGGTCAGCATTTTACGCTGTGAATTTTCTTTTCGATTTTTTTTATTCTCCTAAATTCCGTTCTTATCCTCGACACTTCCGGGGCGCGAAAATTCAAATCTGATTTAAAACAAAAATACATTTTAAATGCATAAAATTTATACTATCCGACTTTTACCTTTTAAGAAATGTTTTATTTTGAAGTTTGTACATCAATATATTACACTCGATATTACATGTATATAAGATCGCGCTGAAACATATACATTTATAGATTTGTTAAGTCTCTAGAACTTTAAATATGAATTCTATAATGGTTCACCGGCATAATGACCTACTTTTTTTTTGTTAAATGACAATTACATTAGATTTTAAAGATATATTACACTCGATATTACATGTATATAAGATAGCGCTGAAACATATACATTTATAGATTTGTTAAGTCTCTAGAACTTTAAATATGAATTCTATAATGACTCACCGGCATAATGACCTACTTATTTTTTGTTAAATGACAATTACATTAGATTTTAAAGATATATTACACTCGATATTACATGTATATAAGATAGCGCTGAAACATATACATTTATAGATTTGTTAAGTCTCTAGAACTTTAAATATGAATTCTATAATGACTCACCGGCATAATGACCTACTTATTTTTTGTTAAATGACAATTACATTAGATTTTAAAGATATATTACACTCGATATTACATGTATATAAGATAGCGCTGAAACATATACATTTATAGATTTGTTAAGTCTCTAGAACTTTAAATATGAATTCTATAATGACTCACCGGCATAATGACCTACTTATTTTTTGTTAAATGACAATTACATTAGATTTTAAAGATATATTACACTCGATATTACATGTATATAAGATAGCGCTGAAACATATACATTTATAGATTTGTTAAGTCTCTAGAACTTTAAATATGAATTCTATAATGACTCACCGGCATAATGACCTACTTTTTTTTTGTTAAATGACAATTACATTAGATTTTAAAGATATATTACACTCGATATTACATGTATATAAGATCGCGCTGAAACATATACATTTATAGATTTGTTATGTCTCTAGAACTTTAAATATGAATTCTATAATGGTCCACCGGCATAATGACTTACTTTTTTTTGTTAAATGACAATTACATTAGATTTTAAAGATATATTACACTCGATATTACATGTATATAAGATAGCGCTGAAACATATACATTTATAGATTTGTTAAGTCTCTAGAACTTTAAATATGAATTCTATAATGACTCACCGGCATAATGACCTACTTTTTTTTTGTTAAATGACAATTACATTAGATTTTAAAGATATATTACACTCGATATTACATGTATATAAGATAGCGCTGAAACATATACATTTATAGATTTGTTAAGTCTCTAGAACTTTAAATATGAATTCTATAATGACTCACCGGCATAATGACCTACTTTTTTTTTGTTAAATGACAATTACATTAGATTTTAAAGATATATTACACTCGATATTACATGTATATAAGATAGCGCTGAAACATATACATTTATAGATTTGTTAAGTCTCTAGAACTTTAAATATGAATTCTATAATGACTCACCGGCATAATGACCTACTTTTTTTTTGTTAAATGACAATTACATTAGATTTTAAAGATATATTACACTCGATATTACATGTATATAAGATAGCGCTGAAACATATACATTTATAGATTTGTTAAGTCTCTAGAACTTTAAATATGAATTCTATAATGGCTCACCGGCATAATGACTTACTTTTTTTTTGTTAAATGACAATTACATTAGATTTTAAAGATTTTGAGAAAAATGTGAGGAATTAGAATGTCACATTAAGTTCATTTCTGTCTACTAACTATTCCAGGATAAGAAAAATAATTTCAAAACTAATCCATAACTTGAACAAAAAGCTATGTCAATCATATAATATCACTTTCAAATTGAACACTAAAGTGTACCCAACACGAAGATGTTAAAACTTGATCATGCAGGCAAAGGTTCCCGGCATAACTACTTGGCTCTAGCTAATGTCTGCATAATAAAGAGACAACCACTGTTGTACCCAGTGTAATAATTTGAAAGATAATTCATAATATATTAAGTAAACACAACACAGTACGTGCAACTTACATGCCAAACGCACAGATTTCAGTAAATTTAGCTGGTAAGAATCACTTCAAAGTAGCATCTATGAGGTGATACTTCATGGACATCTATATTTAATGATGTTACATAAAAATACCGTTATTCCATGCCATAATGTAACTGTAAATGAGATTTTTCTTTATTTACGCTAAAGTTCAAACTTTTGTGGATTTACCTGCACGTATTATTAATAACTCTTACATACCCACATCCAAATTCTTATAGGCACATTCACTTTAAAAAACATCACACGCACTTAGAACAGTCATTTGAAATTCAATTGAATCTGGACTATGTCCTAGCGAACTTTTCCCATTGGGACCCTATATATGTACCTCGCGCGGCATTTCTCATTAATTACTTATTTATATTTAAAAACAAATAAATTTACGGAGTATTTAACAATAAAATATGAAAATGAAATTTTTTTCGAGACAGTTTCATTGTCGCCTTCCAAGCGAGGTTAGGAAAGGTAAAACATCTTCTTAAATTTCAAAGGATATTGGACACCATATTAGCTCATTGGCTTTGAAATACAATCCAGACTTTATTAATATCAGCTTACATTGATTGTTAATATTGATTATTTATGCGTTAACCTGTATTGATTGAATATTTTATTTGCCTACGTCTAATCGTCGTAAAAGTGGACGATTGATTTTTCTAATCATAACCTGGTTTCAAAGACCTAATAAAATCCCCTGTACAAACTGCAAATAATTAATAGAATATCAATTCTATGCGCTATTTGCACCCGGTCTTTTTAAAATGGTTTTATATGAGGCCTTTGCAACCGGGTTTATAGTCTTATATCACTGCATAATCAGGATGATTCTTATAACGAATGCAACGAATGCTCAACCATTAGCAGAGTTCAACAAACATTACTGTTAATCCTTCAACGTGTTTGTGGGTTATGTATGTTTATTTTATAATGATATAATTGTGATTCAACTAAAGATTTAAATGTAACATGGACAGAACTTGAGAAATAACTCGAATTTCTATAAATTTTACCTTGTAATTTTTTAAATTAACTTCAACATTTCCTCGTGGTGATTCTCCGAACATTTTATCGGCACTATAAGTGATAAGACATCACAAAATTTATAAACGTAAAATAAAACATACAATAATAGTTAATAATAAATTAATTTATAGATCTAATAGGTTATCCTCACTATTTCTTAGCACATACGATCAAGGAAGGAACGAAGTTCTTCTTTTCCTTTTTCTGACCATGGGCGGCTCATCTCTTTGTCCATCTCATATATAAAGTATACACTGCGGTGTCACGTATACGCTTGCTGTTAGGGATAATGTAAGATGAAACACCTTGAAAGCATCTTTAGCCATGAAGCCACGCATGTGACAATTTGGTCCTAACTGAAATAGCTCTAACGATATTTTTATTGACAATTAAATTTTTATACAAAGAGACTAGTCTGCTACGAGGGTCCGATAGAAGCTTTTACCAGAAATTAGAAAATTGAAATATTGATTGCGACTGGTTTCTTTACCAAAACTTTTGTTTTGGAATCAACAATCTTAAAGTTTATTAATTTGTAAGAGACTTAATTATTAGGTATCAAAAGCTAAGTATAAATACAATGGAAAATAAAATATCTCCTCTAAGTATTGTCCAGATATTTGTGATGAAGAGAATATTATGGAAAGAATAAGAAAAAAAGGATACTAAAATTTACGAGAAATTTTATTAGGCTGGGAATGTCGAGGGTCAATACGTATAGTCTATAGTGATAAGCATAAAATAGGTTTCTCGTTTGCGCTAAGTTTATTCTTTGATGGTACATTTCGTATAAGGAGAGAATCGGTAGTAGTATGACTGCCTATATGTACATAATATATGAAGATAACTTGACAACGAAAGAGTTCTGATGTCTCCAGATTCTAACAAGAACCGATAATATATAGGAAACTTATTATTTGGAATTATGAAATATGTGCGAACTTGGAGATGAGAATCAAGAAGAAAAAGATCATAAAAGATTTAAAAATCGTTGATCTTTATTCACAGATTATTCGCATACAGTTCACATACATACCGAAAACTACTTCTGGCTATTTTCAGATAACAATAAGCAAATGAATTAGCTTATTGGCAGATGCAATAATCATAATATTATATTTATAATCCTATTTAGGAACAAGTCCTAGCTATTACAGATCTCATGAAAAAAGATGATTTGAGATCATACAGAATGTTCCTCATGTTCTATATAAAACAACATGAAAAGAAAAATTGGAATGCGTCATCTCCCAAAGTTCGGTAAAAGTAATTCGCTCGAGATCTCGTTAAAGTGCAGGGAACCGGAAAAGGGGCCAAAAGAGAAAAACATGGCTAATAGGACTGGAAGTCTTTCAGGCGAAATTTCATTAGCGTCTGCTCATGCCTAACTCAACTCGACATTACAGTGTCCAATAAGATTGCGAAGGTGGCTGTAACAATGTAATGATGAGACGAGAAGGAGAGAACGACCCATCAAAGATGGTATCGACCTCCGGACTCATGCGTTTTCTCTACTCTATCGCTAGCGCGCCAGGCTGTGAAAATTCTTACCCAGCAATTGATTATAAACGACAAATATTTCGATAAGACGTTCGCTTTAATACACTCCATTAGATATCAATCTGCTTTCTTTTATATTATGTACATTTCTTTCTTAACAAATATATAGATTTTTCTTGGGCTCGCAAAACTAGCTGTCGTATTAAAATACTTCTTAATTTTAATACTTTTTCAACGATTAAACATACATACATTGATAACGATCATGTTATTAACAAAGTATTTCACATTCAGAACGTCATGATTTATTTATTTTTTGTAACACCTTGGGTAATAGTGCCACATTCTCTCCTGGTGCCAAAAATTGAATGCGGCAGTACTTTTACCCAAGGTGTTGCAAAAAATATCATATTGCCCTCGGGAGGTAAAATGGCGATTTACACTTGCTTATATAGACTCGCCAGTTCTTTACCTCACTCGTGGCATAATATATTATTATATCATTCTTCTTATATTGATTAACTTCAATCCAAAACATGTATTCTCAGAGCAAGTTGGTCATACGGAATCTATTGACAACACAGGACACAATAGTAGTATGTTCCATATCATCATTAATATTATAAATTTAGCATGAAAATTCTGACAGTAGGAACTGTCAGAATTTTCATGTTATATATATACATATATATATATATATATATATATATATCTATATATAATTGTAACGAGCTAATACTGTTGTCTTGACTTAAATAAATGTAGCTTCTATTATAAACGTATGATACATTCCAGAAAAATGATGCAAAATGATCAATGGTTAATTAATACCAAAAAACAATTTACAATTTAAACAAGTCTATGTCTCGACCCGGTCAGGGTGGTTCCAAATTTTCTCTCGGGGTCATCATGTTGAGCGTTTCTGTAGGGCTTTTGAATGACCTCGAGCGCCTGAACAATCGCTATATATATCGCTGAGGGTTACAGTGATACCTCGTCAGGCTTTTAAGGGCCTTCCGTAGAAGTTGCTCTAGGCAACGCCTAAACGTGATACCGCACATTGCGTACAATAAGAAATTGATACTGAAATTCGTATAGTACAATAACATGAAAAACTGCTGAAGACACCAGAGTAACGAGGGCGTGTCCTTGCGCGCCAGCGTGAAGAAAAAGACACACAGACGAATAACGTAGCTGAAAGAAAATATCATTTCCTGTTAGTTCGACGTAAGCCGACTCTATGTATCACTTTCGCGGCGTTAATATACAAAAGAGCTATACAATGAAGCACTGTTTACGCGTTGAAATTCTCTGTTCATACGAAAAACACTGCTGCAATAGAAAAAAAAAAATTTTGCTAAAAAAGTATTTAATTTCCCGACTAATTAGCTACAAATGCTGATTTCATACACAATTTCTATAATTATGTACGTTCTATAAACAAAACAACAACAACGGAATATACGAAATTTCGACATAATCAATTACCTTGGTAGATTGAGTAGAATAAACACAGTGCTAATCAACAGAAGCATTTTCGTGATGCTCTGCTGATTGCGCGTCGAGACCAAGTTCCTAGAAGACGACCTCACATCTGAAAAACGGCAAGTTATACGGCAATGTTGAATTAAAAATTGTAAAACTTTGTAAAGAATGTTATGTAAGGCTGCCAACATTCTGGCGAAATGAGCTTTTGCGAGTTTTTGTCAATATAGCTTTTGTATTATAAACGTACACCATCGTATCTGCACAACAGAGCAGTCTCAAAAGAAAAGCAAAAAAAAAAAAAAAAAAAACATGCGCACAAATGAGAAAAAGAACTAGGATGTAACTCACGTATGCAGCGCGAGGTTATCTCAGGCAGCGCGTAGGCATTCCTCGGAGTCGAGGGCGCCTGCTGCGCTTGGGGCGGCGGCGTCGCCGTCTGTTGTTGTTGCTGCTGCTGTTGTTGCGAGCGTGAATGATGCGAGTGACTATTCTTGGATGACTGGAACGATTGCTGAGACGGCTGTCTGCGAGCGCCAATGCCTGAGCTGAGGGCAATCCCGTTCGCTCCGTTGTTGCTGCTGCTGCCACTCTGCAACAAAGCATATAAGTTTTTCATTTTCTTCTGCCAGATATACGCGCTTGTGTATTCGGGACCGCATCCAAAAGACCAATTTTCAAAACGGTTAGTAGGCGAGGAGATCTGCACGCGTGACTTATCTTACACAACTATAGATTTACGCGGCAAATAAACCTTCTGACGCAGAGGATCGATCTCGAATTTATGCAAGATTGATTTCGTTATATTATGCAAGGGTTTCGTGTCTACACGTAAAAAAGCATCAGTTATATCAGTTATAAAATACAAAATGTCCCAAGTCACGCGTTTGTTTTTTCGTATTGTATTATACTCGAATGATCAATTTTTTATAACATCCCTCGGGCAGTGCAGCGCGTTGCGTGATCGCATCTCAACAAAGCAAGTAAATAATATTTTGTTGCACGAAAGCATAGCATACGTAAGCTTCAGAGCGGACGGATCGACAATTTTTTTTACATGTATTATAAATAGGCATAATATGAGTATGGTAAGAAGAAACCTTGTTAAAAGCGCATGAACATCATTTATAATGAGGTCCAGATTATAAGGAGCACTGAAGTATACCTTTTCATGCACTTGTAAAGTGAAGTTATACACTTGGAACACTACATAGCATTGCAGTTCAAAGTCAATAATTTCGCATTCTAAGACACTTGTTTGAATAATTACTCCGCTGTTCGTAATGTATCTCGGGTTGAAGTTGGTTTGTTGCGAGGTTTGTTGGGAAGCTATTGCATACATGTGTACAACTATATCTTGAAACAGTCACTGCATTCATGATACACCGTATTGCGCAGCTCCATAGAGGCATACCTGCACAACTGAAATTCAAAGCCTGGGCTCGACTTACATGACATTACGCACAGCTAGTTCCCGGCGCGGGCGCCTGCTTTATACATTCTCTCTAAATCTGAAATAGTGAAAAATGTCTAAATCAGTGAAAATACACTGTTTTTGCAGTTATAATGGTGCAACTATTTCAAACAGCTTAACTGCAAAAACGTAAAAAAGTGTATTTTCACTGATTTAGACAATTTTCACTATTTCAGATTTAGAGGATTCTCTCTAGAATTAATATTCACCATACCCATTTCGCAGAGCTACGGTATTCAACGATTCGTTTAGTCTCCGTTTTCAGACGAATTTACCAATCATCGAGAGTCTGCCGATTTCATAATTATTTACTGAATTTAAGTAAATAGGAAATGAGGAAATAGCTTCGACACGAACGACCTCTCGCGTGGATGCTATTGCGACGCAGTTGTATCTATATAGTTTTGATTTTTTTCATAAAAAATTCATACATCGTCCTCGGACTCGGTGAGATCGTTGCAATAGTCGCATTTCTCGAACTCGTTCTTGGGCTACGGAAGAAGAAGGAAGGCCTTGTGATCCTCGGCTCGTTTCGGGAAAACAAGCGTCGGAGGTTGTGCGGAAGAAGAGAACAGTCGAGATCTTACATATTAGAGCTATTTCTGTTGCCTCTAAGTATGGTTCTGATGTAAGCCAAAATAGTTCTTAAGGTCACCATTGCAGCCGACACGTTCATAAACGATGCAACAAATAACTAGATAAAGGTTTTTGGTAACTCGTAACTTTCTCCGGTCCCACAGATTCTCTGATTCACTATATACGACTAATTCTCGACTCAACAACTTGTTGCTTTTGTATACTCGTGGTCACTATTAGTATTATAGGCACTGCTTCTAGTAACCATGCACGGAGAAAAATAGTGTAGTAAATTTTACTATATACTGTTCAGTAAACCGATCACAGACCAGCCAAATACCCAAAAATTACTATACTTTTCAGTAAAATATCCTATTTTATCAATAAAATTTACCAAAAAATAAAGTAACTTTTGGGCATTTGGCTGGTCTGTGATCGGTTTACTGAACAGTATAGTAAAATTTACTACACTATTTTTCTCCGTGTGGGTAGAAAGATTTAGTATGTCCCACTTTCAGTAATTAAATCCTCGAAAAAAATCTCAATATCTTACCTGAAAGACCCTTACTATTATGCGCCTCTTCTGGACCGATCTAAATTTATAATTTCTAAAAGTAAAAGTTGAGGAGAAAATGGAAAAATGATCATGTGCATAGGGGAAATGTGCGCAATATCGATAGTTTATTAAGTATTATAGAGGACTATTTTAGGAACAAATTCACTTGAAATTTTTTCATTTTTGTTGAGGCGAAGTAAATAGTTAATAGTACTCGTCAAATCGACGTTTTTCATTTATGCAAATAACTTTTTTGAATGACAAGTTTGACTTGTTTTTTCTTGTGGAACGTGGACTAGAGCATACGCAGATTTTGCGGGTTCGAATTTTCATAGCGTCAATTAAAAATTGCTCGCAGAACAGCTAAGGGTATTCGTACTGAGCACATCTCCCCTATATGCTTTATTAACGCTTTTAGTTTATTTTGTAGAATATTAATTTTCAGCCGAAATATTGTATTTCCATTTAATTAACAATTAACACAGTTGATCTATTTTTTTACCGGGATACGTTCGGATCTTATAACAGCAATGGAATATCCCATCAGAATTAGATTCCGCATGATGAGTTTTCTGCAATTGTTTGTCCATCTCCGTTATCGCCAACTGAATAAACCGTGAAAGCGGCTAACTCGGCCCGTAGGAATATCGAAGCAATGAAGATTTCGTCTATATTTAGATGAAGCCAACCTAAAATAATTTCTCTACAGGTGATTCCCCATTTTGTTTATTTGCCTTGTTCTGAATGGAGCAACTCTGAAGCTATTATTTGCGGCAGGGAATTTCACATTAGTCAATCGTTATTCACCTATATATTTGTTTCTATATACCCAAGCAGCTGATTTCGGCATATCCGCGCATCGTATTTTCAGTTTTTTTTCTTTTTAAAACTTGCTCCCGCAACGAGTTTTATAAAAACAAACTTTATCGCTATTATTTTGCCACGGGATACGTGGCCATGACGACGAGATACGAAAAAAGCTTATCGCAGTGCACGCAGATATCACTTAAGTGAATTACAATATATACGCACCTGATAGCTGCCGAGATTTATATAGAAAACAATTTAGCCGTGTTTAGTCATAGATTTGCGTGAAAAGAAGCCCTTTTTTAGCGGCAGCTTGGAATGCTTTTTTTTTTTTGGGGGGCGCGGGGATCGCATTCTGAAAGACAAATGTATAGGGCGCTCAACCGCTTTTACGTCGTAATTTTTTGCTAAAACTTTCAATTCGAAATAGCGCTGTTGTTATGTATTGTAAATATATCAAATTAATCAATAAAATTTGTTCAACAAATTCATGAAAGTTATATAAAAGTGTGTGGCGTCATGCCCTTAAAGAAAAAAAGAAAACAACAACAGTCAGTGCAGCATACTCTACAATTATATGCTGTTATACCAACAAGCATATTTTTCCATGTGGGTGTTTTCACGTTGCGGAAAGCTGAGGCTTTGAATTTACGAGCGTATCCACCTACCGAGATAATGATAAAATGCGATGAGATAGCTGCCATCGAACAGTATGTACGATTATAACATGTAATTACCGGCTGGAATATAAAAGATTTTGAAAATCGAACGTTTGAAATCACACAGCTCGAGTAATATCCGATTCTTCGAAAATGCACACTGGTATAGATGCATGGTAGAGAGTTCGACGCGGGCCGGTAAATTATTAAGACGAACAATATAACCATATATCGCTGCGTATCATACTGCAAGGCATATAGCCGCAACTTTGATGGACTATTCTGCTGAGTTATTCAGAGAAGAGCCGAATTATTGAGAGGATTATATTCGTTATATCGTTAGTTCAAATAGAAGAATATTTGCATATCTCTATATATACGAGTCGAAAGTTGCTCCCGCGGCGAGCCAACGAAGTTCCAGGCGAGCCTCTCGTTCTCTTTTTACGCCGCAAGCAAAAGACACGGAGCCGTCGAAGATTTATTTTAAGTGGCCAGCATCTCGCGGCGAAGCGAGAGACAAAAAGACGCGAAGGGGTCGGAGCGGGGGAAGAACCGAAGAAGAAGAGCGGAGGCACGTGGCTTACCGGTATCGGATTGAGATTGATATCGGAGCGCTCCCGGCTGGGACACCTCGTCTCGGTGGACAGTCCCCCTGAGCTACTCTCGCCGAACCTCCTGCTAAAGCGGATCAGATTCCTCGTGATCATGGTGTTCATGACGATGATGAGGACGAGCGGCGCCATGAGGCTGGCGATGCTGTCGACGATGCTGACGATGCGCATCGTCTCGAGGTACTCGTACTTCATGTCGCACATCTCGTTGCCGTCCTGCGTCTTGACGACTCCGGCCGTGACGAAGGAGTACGAGTGACTGGCCATCGCCAGTACGACGAGCGCGAGGACGATAGTCTTGGCGCGCGCTATCGTGCACATGTGCGGCCGGTGCAGCGGGTACTGGACCGCGATGAACCGCTCGACCGTAAACGCGACGATCAGCCAGACGCTCAGGCTGCTGCAGACCGAGGAGACGTAGACGACGGTCTCGCACCAGCCGTCCTTGTTGAAGACCCGCCAGCCGATGCTGTTGTTCAGCCAGACGAGCAGCAGCGAGAAGAGGAAGCTGAAGTCCGCCGTGGCCAGGGCGGCCAGGTAGTAGCTCGAGCTGCGCATCTTGAGGTGGGTGTTCAGAAAGACGATGCAGGAGAGCAGGTTGCCCACCAGGCCCAGCAGGATGATGAACGGGATGTAGTACTGGTGCGAGAAGTCCAGGACGAAGTAGAGCGAGTGGCACTCGTCGCCGGGCTCCTCCTCGTACGCCTCGATGCCGGTCTCGAAGCCGGTCTCGAAGCCGGTCTCGAAGCCGTGCTCGTAGCTGTGGTTCCGCGCCGGCAGCTGGTGGTGCGGCACTACCGGCTGGTCCTCCAACCGCTGCTCCAGCACCGCGTCCGTCTCGTTCTGGAACGCGATGGCCCGGCGCACGCGGCCCTGGGCCAGGAGCCAACCGCACCTCGCGGGGCCCCTCTGCGCCATCAGGCTCACCAGCGCGTTCATTCTTGAGACAGAGACAGATACAGAGACAGAGACCGAGCTCCCTTTCAACGCTGATTGAGCCGCATGATCGATCACCGCGACGCGCAATATTAATCAAATATTTTTCTTCTTCTTCTTCTCTCCCTTCGATTCCGGCCGCGATTTTACAAGATTGCCCGATCCGTCACCAGTGCTCGATCAATTTCGGCGCACGTTTTCAAACTCCGGAGTACGTAGCACCGTATACGCGGAGAACTGAGTAGACCTACATACAGAGCCACTCGGTCGCGCGCCGCGAGAGAAACTGAGCGGCGAAGCTTTCGCCGCAAGCTCTCCGAGCGGCGAGGCATGCGCCCTGCGTAGCTGCGCTCCGCCTCCTATACTGACGCGCCAGATCGGAGAAAGGGATTGATGAGAAGTTGCCGAGCTATTGCGCTTGCGAACGCTATTATCCGACGCTCTGTATTTTAATCCTTGCGCTGGCCATAAGTGGCCGTGGGCCATCAAGGTCCAAGAGTCCACCAAGGTTTTTCTTATGCATTTTGACCTCCTGAATCCGTAAGGTCTTTTGCGCTAAAAAGGTGCAGCCATATAGTTATAAACACTCAAAAACAATTTTTTTTCAATTCTTTGTACAGATTTTATAAATTTACAACTTTATTAAATTTATATAAATTTTCGAGATTTCTATGATTTTTCAACGACAAACAATGCATTTTACGAAAAAATGTATTAGAACACTTTCTTCTTAAATCTGTACAAAGAATTGAAAAATTTTTTTTTTTTTGAGTGGAAAAGTGAAAATTTTGGAAAATTTTTCCGGGAAATTGTTTATAATTATATGGCTGCACCTTTTTAGCGCAAAAGACCTTACGGATTCGGATTCAGGAGGTCAAAATGCATAAGAAAAAACTTGGTGGACCCTTCGCGCTATGATTTTTATAAATAAACAGCGCTCGCGTTGCAACGCAAAATGTTTCGCTGAATTCGGATGTATTCGCGGAAATGTACTGTTAAATTTTCTTCCCCTTACACCAGTGTGAGGGTACGTTAATAACTTTACCATAAATTATAAAATGATTCCCAAAAACAAAACAAAAACAGTACATCTCGCGACTAGGTGGAGGGCTTCTCTCATATTCTCAAGAATAATACGTACAGCTTGCGAGCGTAATTATAGAAAAACAGACTTTAGAACTTGAAAGCCTTGGCATTTTGACGCGAAACCACTTTTCGTCAAAATGCAATTTCAATGCTGTGCAACATTTCAGCGCAGTGTAATATATTATTATTATTATTATTATTATTATTATATCAGAGGTTAAACATGAAATCCGTCGAGCAAAGATGGTTATAGCGAGTTATTTACGAATTGATTAGAAGGACGTGAGTTATTATCGCCCTTTGTCAAGCCAGCCGGGATAATTAGAAGCGCCGCGTGGCCGGAGATAAAGAGATAAAATATTAGCCTAATCTACAGACCTTCGCGCGGCTATCTCAGCTCCCTCTTCCGAATCGAGTACATCTTCTTCTTCTATACATATACATGCGCATTGTGCGCCTACAGTCTTCCCCCATAGGTCGAGAATCGGTGAATGGACGACGCGAGACCTCGTGTTTACGTTTGCTTTTTGCGCGTGCGATTTTCGTATACAGTTGCTTGCTTGTCTATCCTTATATACCATATAAGTTTATATTGCTATCACTTTCCTCCTCTCTCTCTATCGGGACCTTCTGCCTGAACTTTTGTTTACGTCGGACACTATCGCTCCTTCAGCCGTGTAATTGTGCGAATTTTCTTTTCACCGTGATAAGACGCAGTGAATTAACATGACGTGACTTATTGTCACATTCAATTCTTATCCTATCAGCATCACAGGGTTCTTTAAACGGCGATCCCGTCAGCTCAATGGGAGAGTTGCGTCCGTGTGTCAGCGGTGGCATCTGGTCACCTGCCTTAGAGACATGCGAGTGCTGTTTGTGAGTTATCGGCGGTCGAAAAGGCGTATGTGCGAAAAACTAGCGTGTGTATTCTGATCATCCGCATACTGCTCTGTGGCGCAATTCACACCGTGGACGACTAGAAACAATTTTTGCACAAGTTTTTTTTCAAGTGAGTAAACGCCACACCCAAAATTCTTTTACGTTTTTAGAGAACTGTAATATGTAAAATGTAAAGTGTGATGGTCAAGTGTGGGATGCGTCGAAGTGTCAAAACGCAAATAGCCCGGTAGCGTTGATGCGTGCGGGATTGCGAGCAGACGAGATCAGCGAAATTAATTTTCCATGAGCCGACGCGCTCCCTCTATATCTAATTACTATCTTGTGTAGGAGACGCGAAGCTACCCGAGATTATATTATATTATAGGCCGAAGTGCTTGATTATTTTCTCATGACTGAAAAAAAAAGAGTGTGCTCGCGCTATTTTCGTCTGCGATGAATTTTCTCGTCAATTTCTTGGACTGACGAGCTTATAACGCTGGCTGGCTCACCCGTCATAGTTAGGCTGTTATATAGCTGTGTGCGCGCGTGTGTGTGCGCAGGTGCGCCCAATGAGTACCTATAGATATGCGGGGTGGGATTATTTCCGTTTCAACCGCAGCTTCTGCCTCGGCGAGAGGAACAATGTTTTCGCCTCGCTACATTATGTATCTCGTCGCGCTTGTTTGCATTGTCAGGGTACCTATTCAGCGTTAAATCAAAATAACGTAACACCGAACGAACAAGATAATATCAATTCATAAACCTAAAAAACATCTTACTATTACGCTACACTTTTATCAATTAACGTATAGTTCTAACGCCAGCGCTATTCGTTAAATATCAGCGTTATTCGTTTAGTTAAATCCGGCGTTTATTCGGCTTTAACGCATGCGTTATGCGAGTTTTAACGGAGCGGAATACGCGTGGAAACAAATCCAACGTACACGAGATACATGGGGGAACAGCAATGCATATATAACTATATATTACTCGCTTCACGCTTGTTGATTCTCTCCGCGATTTTTCCGTATAACTTCCTAGCTGCGAGTATTTTCAAGAGGCATATATATTATTATGTATGTGGGATTCGAACAGACTGATTAAAACAATCACATTTAGAACATCGTTGATCTCGTTGTCAAGGGCGTTGTTATGTGCGATTCTCATCTTGCGAATCCCACATACATATAAACATTATGTGGGACAAACGTATTATAAAAAGAACACAAACTGAGACTCTTTATTGATACACGTCAGCTCTCACCAGCTGTCATGACCAGACTGATTAAAACAATCACATTTATAGAGCACGAGTATATAATTCTGCGCTCCCTACGAAGACATGCCTCCTGTTAACATTTTTCAGCGAAGAGTTGCACTGTTCAGATTTTCCGCGAAGACTAGCACTACTCAGATTAATTTTATTTGAAAAGATTTATTATTTTTTGAAGTAAAACAAACATTGTTATAAGACAAAGCTAATAAAATTG
Source organism: Pteromalus puparum (assembly GCA_012977825.3). NCBI lineage: Eukaryota > Metazoa > Arthropoda > Insecta > Hymenoptera > Pteromalidae > Pteromalus > Pteromalus puparum. The sequence goes on along the minus strand of CM053170.1, from coordinate 75,397,618 downwards.
AAATATTCATCTAATTGCTGAATAATTTTAAAAAATTTCAAAATTTTAGATATATTTATCGTAAGTGTATTTTTTAATTAATTTTTAGTTTTAAAGTTTTCATAAAATTGTTTAAAATTTTGAAATTTTTTAAAATTACTCGGCAATTAGAAGAATATTTCAATTTTATTAGCTTTGCCTTAATAACGTTTGATTTTCTTTTAAAAAATAATGAATCTTTTCAAATAAAATAAATCTGAGTAGTCCTAGTCTTTGCGGGAAATCTGAACAGTGCTACTCTTCGCTGGAAAATGTGAACAGTGCTAGTCTTCGTAGGGAGCGAGGATATAACGTCGACGACTTTCCACGAAACTTTTGCCATTATAGAAGTAGGTGCAGGCTCCATGCTAAAGTGTACCTGTGCAAATATAAACACAAGTAGATACACACCGAGTACGGTCAGACGCCCCATCTAGTGATTGAGTATGAAAAGAGGACGCGTCCGCAAACAAATCTCTAAAAAAGAACTCGCAAATCTTCGAGTGGCAGTATATGGTGGACGCGTACTGGAAACGTCAGAGAGGGGAAAAAATATGACCATCTGCAATATAGAGTGCGGTCGGTCGCCAACACGCGAGCTCAAACAAACGACCGAACGCGCGCGACAACAAACCCAACCCACGGTAAACACATGCACGTGTGCCCAAATGTCCTAGATGTAGATCGATTAACGTGAATAATGTATGTAAACTTGGGGTGAAATAGTGACGAATTTTCAAAATGAGAGCACACACCTTTCTAAGCCGATTTTTCTCAAGCAAAATATTTGCTTTTTTCGGCAATTCAAATTAATGGAAAAGTATAGCCGGATGAAACAATTGCTTCTTTTTCTTTTTATGATTTTCCGCTGTCCTCCACTGACGAGTTGGAAAGCTGCGCATTCACTATATACACTTTAAATCGTAATTAACGTTTTATATTATTTTCAGTGCTACGAGGTCCTTCAGAAGACTTGCACGCGTCTTCGGGGCAGACCACAACCAAGCGGCAAGCCTTTTGTCCCGGTGCACTGCTACGTGCTTAATCCCAAATCCGTCACTATGGGACAGCTTTACGGCGAGTTCGACCCGAACACACATGAATGGTATTGTCTAATATTCCCCGGTGCAACCAGTCGCAAAACCAAAGCGCGCCTTTATATCTCATTTTCTCTTTTTGCGCTTCGACCCTGCTGGGATTTTCCGCCTGAGTATCATTCTATTTCTGCCATTGCTATTATACTGCAGCGAGGTGTAAGAGCTTGATGGTTTGTAAAAAGGAAAAACACTGTGTGAGAAATTCTATACGAAAAAAATACATAGCTTCGCCCGGGAAAACGGCAAGAATAAAAAGTCATGAATAAAAGGGTACAGATTATACTCGACTTGAAGAAATCCTGAAATTTTCAAGATGTGTATTTTTTTCGTAGAATATTCCTCATTGTATACTGTCCCATCGGCGACGAATGCGTTGACATTGTCAAAGGGCTTTGTATATAATCTCGTTTTGCATCGATATATATATAAATGTCTATATATAGTTCTGTCTCTATATCTCGCTGAGCGAACGGCCGTACTACTTTGATTGCTCAAAGTACTTTAATTAGTGTGGATAAATTGTGCACTAGTATAAAAGACGACGATCGAGATTTAATTCACTAATGACACTCAGAAAAAAGTCCTTTCGAGGAAAAATGAATCTTTTTGACTCAAAAGGATAATAATCTTAAATATGTCCCCAAGCGGCACTCCGTTTGATTCAACAGGAAAATAATCTTCTCGCAAGAAAAATAATTCTATTTCCCCGAATAGGAATCAGTTTGCCACAAGAGTAAAAAATTTTGCTTCTTATTAGATAATAAGTTTGAAACAAAATGATTCCTATTAAGGGAAAAGGAAAATCTTTTCACCATCAAAATTTTATTGCTAAAAAATATTGTTATTCTTACCCGAAAACGATTCCTCTTGAGTCAAATGAATCATTTCTTGTGGTAAGAGGATATGTTCTTTTTTGAGCCTTTTTGTAAAATTACTCGAAAATGATTCTTTTTGAATCAAGAGGATTCTTCTTGGTGAAAGATGAAAATGGCATTTTTAAGCGAACATGGTACTTAAAATGAAAAGGAAAATCCTCTTGGCTCAAAAAAATTAATTCTTGAGTTAATATTTTTCTTCTGGAATCAAAATGATTTTCCTTTCGAATCAAAACGATTTAGACAAGAGGAAAATCCTCTTGCTTCGAACAGGCCATTTTTCTGAGTGGAGACACGCCCAAAAATGTCCTCTTGTTCCAAGAGGAAATAATCTTAAATTAGGTCCCAAAATTAAAATTACGTTGAAGCAGAAGGATTCCTTTTGACTCGAATAGATTCCTTTTGACTCAAATAGATTCCTTTTGACTCGAATAGATTCCTTTTGCTTTAAAAACTTTTTGCTTATTAGAAAAATTTTGAAGCAAAAGGAATCTATTCGAGTCAAAAGGAATCCTTCTACTTCAACGTGATTTTAATTTTGGGTCCTAATTTAAGATTATTTCCTCTTGGAACAAGAGGACATTTTTGTGCGTGGAGCAGTCGCAGCCCCGCCGAGCATTTAGTTTATGATACCTATATGAATATAAATTACCGCGAGCTTTGAGGGCATCGTAGAGACATTATTCACAGGTAAAGCAATGAGAAATATAGGTCATCCTATATAGGTGCATTTCAATAACGGTGACTCGCAATATAACGCGAAATCACGCGTCGACGCACAATGGAAACCTACGATATATCAGAATTTTTTAATACGTTGTCCATATAGGACGGATGGCATATTGCCGACACTGATTCGCGTGGGCACAGCAGCGACAGACAATGAAAAACGTTGGTACGTTTTCGACGGACCGGTCGACGCCGTCTGGATCGAGAATATGAACACCGTACTCGACGACAACAAAAAGCTCTGCCTGTCGTCCGGCGAGATCATGAGACTCTCGCCGACGCAGACCATGATTTTCGAGGTGGCTGATCTGAAGGTTGCCTCGCCAGCCACCGTTTCCAGGTTTTCATACAAACTACTTTTTTTCCGCTTATTCAATTTTCCGCATCGATGCATTAGATTCTATTCTGTAGAAATTCCGCGAGCGCGTCGGCAAATGCAAACGAGTATAACCGAGATTTATAAAAAAAAAATAAAAAAAAAAAAAAATAAAAAAAAAATTATGCGCGAATACGCACGGGATGAGTGGATTAAAAAAGAACGAACCCCTTATTCTAGTTTCACAGAACGGTTTTTCTCATTTCCCAGTGAAAATCGCATCCTAGCAATGCTCGAAACTATGCATTATGACTGCTTTCCACTCGTAGCGCTCGTTGCTTATCGTTACATAATAAGCAACGACTGCGCACTTGAAGCTCTTTCTCGACGAATTGTATATTCATGCGCAGCAGACAGATGATTTCTCTTTGTACGCGAAATTTCAATGCATGACATCTCGCTCTCGAAACCAACGGACCGACAGACGTACGTTAATATACTATAGGAGCAACGCGTCTTTCGCAACGTCTACTCTTTCCGTCTTGAAAATCCAGGCCAGCTCTGGTTAAACTCGTAAGTATATATTTCTCTCGACTCTTTTTTTCGCCTCTACTCTCTCGCCCGGCAGCTTAGCTCCATCGACGCTGTCTAATTGATGTTTTCTCTATTTTGTAACGCGAAGAGAGCTTTCGTAAACAGAGACCTTTTTGGCGGGGCAAGCTTTAGACGATGCGAACGGATGCGGTTATAAATACAATGAACGAGAAACACGCCCTATATCGATTTTCCTCGTAACAATTAGATGCGGCATGGTCTACCTCGAACCCGAAGGATTAGGCATAAAGCCGTTTATCGATTGCTGGGTCGAGAAATTGCCCGATGTAAGTTCGATATATCTGTTACTGCCAAATCACGCATTCCACCTATATAATTTATTATATAATATACTCTATACATTTATGCTTATGCTTCACCAGCACGTAACCGATTGCGCGGCCGACATATCCAGGCTGGCCTACCTTCTCCTGCCGTCGAGCTTGCGGTACTTGCGAAACAATTTGCGCGAGATCGTTACGAGCGTCGACTCGGGCTTGATCAGGTCCTACTTTAACCTGATGGACTCTCAAATCGCCTCGTTCAAGATCTCAGCTGATAGAACCTTTCCAGGTAAGAGCTTTCCCTATCGTCCGCAGGAAACAGCTTCATTGCTCGGAGTATACCTAATCGTTGCACCGTAGCACATCTTATCGAGCCCTGGTCAACGTACGCGCTCGTCTGGAGCGTCGGAGCCACTTGCGATTACGATGGTCGCTACCTCTTCAGCGATTGGCTTCGGAAATTGCAGAAAAGCGCCGCTGCGGGCTTTCGATTACTCCTTCCCGAGGACGGCTTGGTCTACGATTACAGGTGAATGCGGTGAACGACATACATAACGAGGCGAGCGTTCTTTTTTGTCTATTAATCTGCGTACGTATCGAACGGAATTTTCACACGCTTTTCAGACTGCACGAGAGCGAAGAGGAGAGCGAAGTTCATTGGGTCAAGTGGCTCGAATACGTTCCGGCGTTTATCGTCAGAGCCGAGGATAAATTTTCAGGTTGGTTCCGCTATAGCTATACCTCAATAGCGAACATTAATCGTAATCCATTAGGCTTCGAGTAACAATGATGCCCCTAGCGCGTAATCGAAGCAAATTACCGATCATTGGCGCGGCATAAATCGATCAATACCTACTACTCGGTGTATTATAAGCTTCATGCAGATTCCGATAATCTCTGCAGATATGGAAGTTCCGACGGTAGACATGGTGCGCACATCGGCGCTGATCGATCGGCTTCTAATCAGAGACTGTAATGTGCTGTGTGTCGGACCGACCGGTAGCGGAAAAACTCTGACCATCTCGGCCAAGTTGTCGCGGGATATGCCCAAGAGATACGTCTGCGACTTTGTCATATTTTCTGCTCGGACGTCTGCTAATCAGACTCAAGTGCATTATATATACACTTTGCGAACATGCGCAGCTGTGGTCGATTCTAAACTTGGCTAACGATTTATACCCCCAGGATCTGATAGACGGCAAGCTCGACAAGAGGAGGAAAGGCGTGTACGGACCGCCGGTCACGAAGAGGCAGATCTTCTTCATCGACGACCTCAACATGCCGGCGCTGGATACGTACGGCGCTCAACCGCCCATCGAACTTCTCCGCCAGTTCATGGACTTCAGAGGTTATTGTTGCGCGTATTTTCCTATATTATCCCATAATAATAAGCTGCCGCAAACTTACGGTATACCCGCGAAGGTGAAAAATCCGAGGCAAACGCCATGCTATCGATTTTCAATTTATAGGTATGTACACACTACCGCATTCGACTCGCGCCATCGTCGTAAAGCGCGCAAGCCCTTCGGCGCGTGCGTGCGCCCTATTTTACTACATACCTAGTACCCGCCCGTTTTCATGCATGTTTTGTACAGTACCCGACATGTATGTATGGGCGGTATAGCTGACCACCCTCTCCCCCCTATACATGAGCTATATAGCCCAGCTTGGAGGCAGTTCGCGGGAATCATGGGCTGTAAAAGAAAGGAAAAAGTACAGGCACGCGTACAATGGAATGATACAGGGAGCGGTATTAACACAAGACGTTTAAAAGACGTCATTAAGACGTCTTAAAAAAACGACATAACGTATTTTTTTAATGTCCAAAAAGACGTTATATAAACGTCTTTTAAATGTCATTTTGGCCACAACAAAATTTACGGGAAGCGTCATTAAAGCTACGATGGATACCAGAATTTGAAGTACCATCCAATTTTGTCTCTAAACTTTGTTTAGACAAATTTATTAATTAACATTTTATTTATTAATTTTCTTAATTTTAGGACGTCTTAAAAACGTATTAATAACGAGATAGAGGACGTCTTTTAAACGTCTTGTATTATACTGTAAAGCCGTTAACGCGTTACGCGACTCGGTCGCCGCTAGCTGGGCTTTTTTAGATCTCCATAAATAAACTCGTTCATTATTGCTGGAAAGGCAAACGATGTAGATGCCCTTGATGGTTATTAACGTTTTGATTATTGTGTTATACATAACCGGACATCGCAGAAAGGATAAGAGTGTCTCTATAATGAAATTTCTCATTTAGATTTACATTATAATTATACGTTAAACTCCGTTATCAAACTGTTTTCCCGCGTGATTAACATTGGTTGTACTCGAAACTAGCGAGCCTAAATTGCGTGGTAATGCAGCTATTCCTTTGAAGTTATACTGCAGCTCTATGGATTCGATTTAGCATCAGAAAATTGCTTAATTAAGGTTTCTCTCTATGAATCTATACGTCATACAAATATATATTACAGTAAACGAGAAAATCGCGTCGATCTTTGCGAGATGGTTCGCTTGAAGGAAATAAATATATATGCTTTGAAGAAATTATTGTACACAGATTTTATGATGTACAATACTTTTTTTTCATACAAAGTTTCATCATGAAGTCTCGCTGCCAGAGACTTATTTTAGCTCCACTAAACTTACATTATTACAGTACTACAAAAGCAAAAGGGACTATAATAATAATCTGACAAGTTTCAATGAAAGTTGTTGTTTTCGTTCTATTGGATTTTTATTAAGTTTTTACAAGATAATTATCGTATAAAGTATACGTCTGAAATAATAGATCTTCGTTTTGTTTGTTGATCGCGTTTGCAAATGAAGCTGTTAATGCAATAGTACAGAATCAATTCCTAAACACTTTAAAAGCGCGTTTGCATTAGTACAATACTCGGCGGTTACTATAAACGTAGTAAATATAACAATATTGTTTTCAGGATGGTACGACAGAAAAGACATAGGCTCGTTCCGGTTAATTGAGGACGTGAGCATAATCGGGGCAATGGGACCACCCGGTGGCGGTCGTAATCCCGTGACATCTCGGCTCCTGCGTCACTTTCATTTCGTCGCATTTCCTGAAATGGAGGACGACACAAAGGTTTCGTGGATTATAATATTATCTCCCTTTCTGCTCGCCATCGCGCATAATATTGAGTTACATAATGTAATCGCATATTCCGCGTACCGTAAAAACCAGCGAGTGATGATCTTGCGGGTCTGAAAATTTTCAAGATCCCTCGCAGGTATATAGGGTTACTTATTTTGTGTCGCCGTTTGGTATTATTCCGTTAACGAGAAAAGCGAGAGAGAGAGAGAGAAAGCCGCGCCCTTACAAGCCGAGGTAATTATCGCCGGCGTCGCACATATCTGCAGTTAATGATGGAGCGACGTCGAAAGCCTTGTGCCCCTGCGCGCGTGCGATTAACGCGTATTTGTCTTTCGCGAGACTTTTTTTCCTTCTCTTCATGCTCCCCTGCCAGGCCAGCGCAATTAGACCTCGTATATAACTCGAAACGGTGCGTCGTCATAATTTTTCCGCTATTATTGCCGAGACGCTGTATAATATGCTTATATACGCTTGCTTCGTAAAATTGTGCCATAGCTTTCTATCTGATCTGATGGCCGCAGGGGATGATGATTCGAGAGCGCGATTTTCAACGAGCGAGCGTAGTAGATCAAAGGTAAACATTGCGATGTTTTTCAGAAAAGCATATTCGGTAGCATACTTTCTGCCTGGCTGTCGAGGACGAGTCAAGCGGAGCTGCTCGAGCCGATGGTCGATGCTACGGTTGGGGTCTTCGCGACGATATGCAAAGAGCTCCTACCGACGCCCGACAAATCGCATTACACCTTCAACGTTAGGGATTTGGGCAAAGTCGTTCAGGGTATTCTCATGGCTGAGCCAGCGCGGATCCAAGTTAGTCAACTCTCGCTCGTCGTATTCGAAAGCGAGAAAAGCATAATCGGACAATTTAACAATTTATATATAGGAAAGGGAAGAGCTGCTGCTGTTGTGGTACCACGAAAACTGCCGAGTCTTTGGCGACCGACTGACGAACGACGCGGACCGCAAATGGTTCGAGAACTTACTGCTGACGAACTTGCAGAGTAAATTTAATCACGACTCCAACCGCGCGCGCGAACTTCTTGCGGCGGGAAAAGCTTCATTTTACGCGGACTTTTGTAACTCCGAGGGTCGATACGAGCGCATTCCTAGCGCGGAGACGGTGAGCTATTATACTATACGTTATGATTATGCTTATGCAGCGCGTTTGACGTTTCACGCCGGATTAAAGATGGAGAAAGCTTTGCTGGAATTCCTCGAGGATTACAATGGCTCGAGCACGACGCCTCTGAGCTTGGTACTTTTCGAGGACGCCATGGCTCACGTCTGTAGAATAACTCGGATACTGCGTCAGTCGCCGGGAAACGTTCTTCTGCTGGGTATGGGTGGCTCAGGTACGTATATATATAAACCGTAAATAACTGCAGTGTACGAGTGTGTATAAAATCCAACGCGACGTGACAGGTCGGCAGAGCTTGACCAAGCTCTCGGCACACATCGCCGACTACGGCTGCTTTCAAATCGAGCTGAACAAAGCTTACTCGACTCGCGACTGGCGCGACGACGTGAAGCAGCTGCTACTGAAAACAGGACTGCAGCACGCTCCGCGTGTCTTTCTCTTCTCCGACACGCAAATCAAGAGCGAGCTCTTTCTAGAGGACATAAACAACATTCTGAGCAGCGGCGACGTCCCGAACATTTATCAGGCGGACGAGCTGGACGAAATTTTCCAAGCGATGCGCTCCCGTGTGCAAGAGGCCGGTCTGCAGATCAATAGGAGCAACCTGTTGGCGGCTTACCAGAAAGCCGTTCGTAATAACTTGCACACAGTCGTCAGCATGTGGTTAGCGCGCGCTTTTTATATTCCCTACGGATAATGAGTACATTTTATTGTTTCTTTTCTGTGAGCAGCTGGAGTTTCTTTTTTAAAATTATGAATTGCGTCAGATTTCGTGGAAAAGTAAATGTCAAGCGAAAATTCAGTTGATTTTTTGCTAATTTAAAATCTGAATTCACTGAAGCAGCTCGTGTTATACAAAAATTTAGTTCGCTCAGTTTTCATAAAAGTCCAGCTCTTATATTGTGTAACATATATTAATGCTCGACAGTCCCGTAGGGGAGCAGTTCCGAGCCCGGATCAGGCAGTTTCCAGCTCTGGTCAATCTCTGCACCATCGATTGGTTCGATCCATGGCCAGACAGCGCGCTACAGGTTATATTTATAATAATATCCACAATTCAGTCGACTGTTCAGCATGCCTGTGGTAATTAAAGCAATACAAGTCGCATTACTCGATTATCTCGACATTTGCGCCTAGCGGGTAGCCATGCAATTTCTCCAGAACGTCAAGGACGAGGCCATCACGGACGAGGTGCTCAAATCGATCGTCGCCACTTGTCAGTTCATGCACTCGAGCGTTGTTGAAGCCAGCCGATACTTCCTCCAGGTAAGCGCGGCGACTATACTATATAATATTTATCAAACAAACGCGTGATTGGAATATTTGGAAATAGTGCAGGTCGTGCTGTTTACGGCATATTGTTGTATAGATTGACACGCGATTCCTTTGTTGTGGTTTAGGAACTGAACCGGCATAATTACGTCACTCCAACGTGCTACTTGGAGCTCATATCCAGTTACGGTGATTTGCTCGCGAAAAAAAGGAACGAGCTCAATTTGGCAATATCCAGGCTGTCGACAGGTTGGACGTTATTACGGTTCTCCGCAATGTTTTAAACTACACAACACGACAAATGAAATCCTTTTATGTACAACTAGAATACAATTTCGCGACGAAAGGATTATATCCTATTGCGACAACAGGAAATAATTATTTTGTTTTAATCGCACATATTAAATATCATTGGCCTTTCTCGGAAAATTAATTTTCGCCCAGGTCTCGAGCGTCTCGCTACGACGGAGGTAGAAGTTAAGGAAATGCAGACAGTACTCGAGAAAATGAAACCAGAGCTCGAGCGTGCGGCTATAGTCGCGGCGGAGATGATCGAGCAAATAACCCAAGACACGGCGAGTAGAGCCGATCAAATATCGATACGCGTACCGTTCACAGCTTCGATGTGACAATATGATAACAAGCGATTCGAATCAACAGGTCGAAGCGGAGAAAGCTCGAGCTGAGGCGGCGGAACAGGAGCGCGAGGCATCGAAGCTCAAGAAAGAGAACCAAGCCATCCGCGACGAAGCCGAAGCCGATCTGAGTTAGAGCCACTTTTATATTATTACACAAAGGACACTACATAATGGATCATTCTTTCGCCTTAATGCAGAAGACTTGTCAAATCTGTCGGTGTGTTTGTAGGTACGGCGAGACCGATGTTGGAGGCGGCCGAGGCGAGCTTGAAAGCGCTCAACAAGAACGACGTGACCGAGGTGAAAGCCATGAAACGCCCACCCGTGGGTGTCGTGCTCGTCATCGAGGCTATCTGCATCATCAAAAAAGTCAAGCCTCACAGGGTACGCGAGAGGAGATGAGCCTTTTTTCACACGCATCAACTATAAATTTTTGATTATTCTTAAAAAATTCAAAGCTTATACCCACTTTCTTGCTATTAATATTTACCTAGTTTTAGGTATGGCTACACAGAAAGAATTTTCCAGTAAAAATTACCGGAATAGCACGGTAATGGTGGGGCGCCGTGTCTTTCCGGAAGTTTTTATCTGAATTAAGATATTATTTATCTTGCTTCCCGTCAATTTTACTGAACCAGCACTGTAAATTTTTTGATGGCGAAAATTTTTACCGTGCTGCACAGGAATTCATGCACGTCCATCTGCGTCATCTGCTTCCATAACCTCCAAATCTAACCCCAATGTACGCTCGTTGAATCCAACGAATTTCTTGGTTTAAAGTCTGTCATTTATGAATAACCCTTTATTTATCAATAATATGACGTTGAGAATTCGTCACGCGCATGTATATAACAAAATATTATAATATAGAGGCTATGGAGAAAAATAACAAAGTCCCGAAAATTTTACTGTGCCGATCCAGTAAAAATGCTTCAGATGGCGCGGCGTCCGAGCGTTACTGTGCTAGCACGGTATAACTTTTATCCTTAATTTCTAGTAATTTTGATTGAAAAATTCTTTCCGTGTAACCAAATTCATAGTTGGTTCGTATTTTATGAAGCCCTTTGCTATATCTAACCACCTTTTTTCCGCGTAACTTTTGTACGAATCATAGTTTTACATTTTTCGTTCAATTTCATTTCATATGGATTTTCAACAGTCGGATATTATTACACGGAGCGAAAATTGTAATTCTTTCAGTTAAAATGCAATCAAAAATAAAATACCTAATAAATCTTGTTATAAAGAGAAAATTCCAGGAAATACAATATATAATATCAGCTCCATCGTCATACAGTAAAGCATAATAAAGGATGCGATATCTGTAGGATTTAAATTGCTATCTCCCATTCGGTACTTTTTCTGCACGCGCTTATGCTAATTGCGCTAATTAACTGCGAATCATTCGCTTCGAGAGAGCAGGTAGCCGGAGATAAGCCCGGCGAGAAGTTAAACGACTACTGGACCCCTGGGAGTCAGATGCTGGCCGACGCCGGGCACTTTCTGGCTTCTCTGGAGAACTACGACAAGCAAGAGCTCAACGACGAGATGATAGAAAAGCTCCGAGGCTACGTCGAGAGCCCGGACTTTCAGCCGCAAAAAGTGAGAGAAAGATTGCTCGCTATTATTATATTATATGTTGAACTAGTTCGTTCGTAACTAATTCGCCGCACTCCGCAGGTGCTCCAAGCTTCAAAGGCATGCCACTCGCTGTGTCTGTGGGTTCACGCGATGTACAATTACTACTTCGTCAGTCTGCGCGTGGCGCCAAAAATGGAAGCTCTCAGGCGGGCTGAAAGGGAGCTTGCAATCACGGAGGCGACCCTCGCTTCGGCTATGGCAAAGCTCAGAGAGGTGCAGGATGGCTTGGACAGGCTGCAGGAGATATTCCGAAGGGAGCAGGAGCGAAAGGCCGAATTGGAGCTGGAGAAGCAGCTGTGCGAGGAGAGAATGTCGAGGGCTGTTCGACTGATCAGTGGACTCGCTGGTGAACGGAGGAGGTGGCTCTATACCGTCCAAGAGATAAGACTCGCCCTGACCAACGTCATCGGGGACATTCTTTTATCGGCCGGTGAGAGCTTATCGGACACTCGTATCTTTGTGGTCGAGGGATTCGATCGATTCTGCCTCGATTAATTATGCACGAGCGTTGGGCGATGTACAGCAGAGATAGCACGTGTTTTCACTTATATGGACTGGTTGCTTCCGGATACGCCTCGATGACAAGGCCGAACACTAATCTCTGAAGAAACTCGATTGTCTACCCATCTCCCATAATTCGTCACTCATCGTCGTGTAGACTCACTGCAGAATCAAAGTATCTTGCTATACGTTGCAGGAGCTATAGCCTACTTGACGCCGTTCGTCGACACCTACCGCAAAAGACTGCTCTCCTCGTGGTACCGTCAGCTTGACATTGGGGCCGTACCCCACACACCAAGCTGTACCCCAGTCTCGGTCCTGGGGGATCCCGTGGAAATACGCGGCTGGCAGATGGCTGGTCTGCCGCGTGACTCGCTGTCGGTGGAAAACGCTGTGCTGGTCGGCAAGTCGACGCGTTGGCCATTATTCATCGATCCTCAGGGCCAAGCCAATCGCTGGATACGCAATATGGTTCGTCGAGTCGTCGAACATTTTTCCTGCTTAACGACGTTCACCAGCTGAAGCTTATAGATGGAGCTTTTAATGTTTGTTCTCCGCAGTGTATATTTTTTCAGCCGGCGAACGTCCTGTTATTGTTATCATTCGTTATACTACATAATATGATAGGCATAACATTAGTTACCCTTAAAATAATTTACACGCTTCGTCTCAAATCTGGTGATTCAAAGTATGATTCAATTTTTTAATGGTTTCTGAGTGCACTCGTATAAGAGAATTACGCACATGTGCAGACTTTATTACTTTTATACTAAAAAAGATGAATAATCTACTCCCTCATAACGGAAACATTGTTTGTATTCGGCACTGGCACAGAACTGGCGCAAATTGAAAATGGAAAATCAAACTGATATGCTCTTTTAAAAATAAGACAAATAATATAACTATACATATTGTATGTACAATACAATAATCGATACGCGCTCGCTCGAGGGCTCGCGGATTCGATTCACGCTGCTGGGAAAAGAGCTCGCGAACTTCCGGACTGGGAGAGTTTTTTTCTGGAACAGGATATAGGGAGCGGGATTGTTGGAACATGTATTATGGGATGGGATGGGATGGGATGGGATGGGACGCGTATGCCCTTTTAGTCGCACTCTCGAATAATCTGATTTTTGACGCGCACGAACAATGCAATGCTGCAATCCCATTGTATATAACATTGTATACAATAATAAAGTTACTCGTCCCTCTGAAATGCGTTTTTTACCAGGGCCAATCGAGCGGTCTGTCGACGGTGCGCATGACGGACAAGGACCTGTTGCGTGTCGTCGAGAGCTGCGTTCGCTTCGGTCGGGCTTGCCTCATCGAGAACGTCGGCCTCGAGCTCGAGTCCTCGCTCGACACGATCCTCATGCGATCGCTCTTTAGGCAGGCCGGACAGCTAAGCATAAAAATCGCCGACAACGTCGTCCCTTACAACTCGGACTTTCGCCTCTACCTCACGAGCAAATTACCCAACCCGCATTATGCCCCGGAAATCGCGGTTAAAGTGCTCCTCGTCAATTTCAGCCTCACGGCGAGGTAAGCTATAATACTCTCCGACTTGGTGATCGTCCCCATAGCTCAATCCTCATTCGCGGACGAAAAATTTCAGCGCACTGCAGGACCAGATGCTGTCACTGGTAGTGATGCAAGAGCGGCCGGAGCTCGAGGAGACGCGCAGCGCTCTGGTACTGTCGAGCGCGCAGATGAAGCGCGAATTGAGAGACATCGAGTCGCGCATCCTGCAAAGACTCGCCCTGTCCGAGGGCTCGGCAGTCGACGACATCGATCTCATTCTCACTCTCGAGGCGTCCAAACTCAAGAGCGAGGAAATCAAAGTGCGTCATAATTATTATTCACTGCTATACCCTATACCTATTTATATTATTGCACATGACATATTTATTACGTTATTGATATTCGTATCATATTTACGGATTAATTAATATACACGCGCTGTAAATTCGATCGTATGTATATACATAGGACTGATGGTAAATTGACGATTACGGTGAAATACCGACCACTCACGCAGTCGTATCGAGGTTCTACACTGTTAATTGCACTTCATCAATCGCGCGCAATAGCTTTATTTGTTGTTTGAAGGCTTTAGCCGGCTCGCTATATCTATACACCTATAGATGCAGCTTTTTATCGAACAAGGTTTCGCCAACGGCGCGCGTACTTGTAGATACAAGCCGACGCACCTCGAGCATATCACTATGTATAAGAAATTGTGCGTCTCGGGACGCCCTGCAGAAGTGATAACTTTAATTAATGTAAATGGAAAGTATTCTGTGTTGAACTTGTTTAACGTTGAAAAATCGAATATCGAAGTAAATTTTATTGTATTTTGAAAATGTCGATTCGACATTTGTCAAGAATTCCGAAAGATTTCGAGAATCTCGACATGTTTGAGATTCTTGAAATATTTCGTGATTTTCGAAAAATATTGGTATAAGTAGTTGTATAAAAAAAAAGTATAAAGTGTTATTAAAAAAATATTAACGCTACGCAGAATGTTGAAATATTGTTTCTTGAAGATGCGAAACCATTACAGTAGTAAATTATCCGACGCGAATCGGGTAACTGCGTCGCAGCTTTTTCTACGAATCCCGGTAAAATCTATCCGGAAGGCGGGCCACTCGATAGTCTCTCACACACTCCGTCTGCAGGCAATAAGTAAATAAATGCAGCAACGTACTTCAACGTATCGCGCAGACTCTTGATTTCGTTAGGCCGAAACTCGGCCACCCTTTGATATTTTGTCAATTATCAAGCGCGAATCTGGTAACTGCGTCGCAGCTTTTTCGGCGAATCCCGGAAATCCGAAAAGTGTACTTTCGGTGCAGGTGTGGAGAAAAAGGGATTTGCAAGGCAGGTCACTTGAAACAGTCTCGGACAGCGTCGGCTAATAGGCAATAAAATGCAGGAACGTACGAATTTATTTCAACACATCGCGTAGTGTTTTAATTAATTTCATTAAGCCGAAACACGGCTACCTGTATTGATGCTTTAACGACAAATTCAAAGAAATATAATTTACAATAAGTAAATTAATAAGTAAAATAAACATATTATGAGACTCGCATTTTGATATGTTTGTAATTCATCTTCAGTTTTAATTAAGTATTAGGACCACTAGAAGATCCCAGTATTTAAAAATGCGGTACTATAATGTATGAGAGAGTATATCTCTAGGTATTGCAGTACTCGGAGAGAGAAAGAGGGGGTCCGAATAGAGCAGCTATATATATAATACGTACACTTATTTCTGCGCTCGGAGAGATGGTATAGGTCCGAAGAGAGTAAATATTCTATATTTAGCTTTGCGGGTGGAGAAAGAGGCCTGCCGAGTCGA
Organism: Pteromalus puparum; assembly: GCA_012977825.3. NCBI lineage: Eukaryota > Metazoa > Arthropoda > Insecta > Hymenoptera > Pteromalidae > Pteromalus > Pteromalus puparum. Next base: position 75,382,027 of record CM053170.1, on the reverse strand, counting down.
GGCCTGAGAGCCCTATACTAGCATACCTATATATAAGATATTACTGTAACGCATTCCATAACGCATTTCAGCTGAAGTTACAAACATTGCAGGTTCACCGTCCCATAAGAAGTTATCACTTCAAGAGACATTTAAAATTGCCTTTCCAGGGTCTGTCAAGCGCATATAATAGGACAGCTTCTGAAAATTCATTTTTGTAACGCATGTATTGATTTCTGCGTTTTTTTATGCCTATAAGCGGCACTGAGGTGACTTTCTTTGACACGGCACCTCATAGTATTTAGTTCTATATATGATACATATGTGTACCTATAATGTATGCGGATTTAATCATGAATAGTGTGTGGTCAGTGTATAATTAATGCGAATCTATAAAACTTCGGAAATCCATTGCATTGGTTCTCGTCCACAGCTGAAGGTACATTCAGTTGAGGCAACCCAAGTGGACATCGATTCGGCTCGCTCAGTGTACATCCCGGTCTCGGAGCGCGCCCAAATTCTGTTCTTTTGTTTGCTTGACTTGCAACAAGTGGACACGATGTACCAGTACTCGCTCGAGTGGTTCGTCCGGATTTTCATTAGTAGCATCATTAGCGCCGACAAAAGTGGTGAGTGTCGTATTATATATAGGTATAACATATCAATATGCTCGATGTAACATAACAGAAATCGCCACATCAAAGGTCACGAGGTAATCAAAATTATCATTATCAATCTCGCAGAGAGCATAAGTAAGCGCGTGAAAAATATCAACGAGCACTTCACCTATGCACTGTTTGTCAACGTCTGTCGGAGTCTCTTTGAAAAGCATAAATTACATTTTGCCTTTTTGCTGTGCATTCGCATTCAAATGCGAGATGGATTAGTTGATCAAGACGAATGGAGATTTTTGCTTTCGGGCACGATTCCGCCTGAGGTGAGTATAGCTGTTGGTTTAATTTAACGATGGAACGCACACGAGTTTCACGAATTCGGCCTTCATTATCGAAAAGCAATTCAGTCTATTGATGGGGGACGAAAAGTTGATGGAAAATTCAGATTTTGATAATTCACGGCAGGCTTGCCTTTCGTTACGTAATTAGCGAGATGTTCATCCTTTAAACTTTTTAGTATGATTGCGTAACGGAGAATAACCATGTCAAGCTTGCGATTATCATCATTTTGCATTTGTTATTTTGTCTCTTATTTGTCTGCTCTATTATGTGACGCCAAATTTGAATTTTTGATTGATTTAGGGACCCACTCTAGACTATAGCAACAAACATAGTTCTTTACTACTAATATTTAGGTACCATATATCAGTCTGACTATCACTTTCTTTTATTGCAGGAGGAGCCTAATCCCGCCAAAGATTGGCTGCCACAGCGCTGCTGGATAGAAATACAGTCTCTGCAAGCTCTTTCCAAGTTTCAGAACTTCGTATCGTTCTTTAAGTCTTTTATCTTTGAATTTAAAAGGATTTTCGACGATCCTGAGCCCGAGAGGTATTCCTGCATTATAAATATGTATACAGTCGTTTCGCAAATATTTACTGATAATAACATCATCGATAACAATGATAATGACACCCGCGTGCTTGTTTACGAAAAACAGTTGCTCGCGGTCTTGCAGTAAAAATGATACGTAGCTATGTAAAAAACTATGAAATTTTATTTAAAATATTCTTGGTGGAGAGCATCTTTTTTTTTTTTTTTCTTATATAGTTACAGTCAATTTGCATTTATCGAATAACGAACTCCCATCGGTCATCGCAGCAGTCTCATGATAGTGCATGGTCGAGTTTTATAGCTTGAACCAACCGCCAGAAAAATCTATTATTTAATGAACTCAACGTTACGCATGCAGCGCTTCGTATCCAGAGCCATGGCAGAAACTGTTGGACGATTTTTCGAAATTGCTAGTGCTGAAGTGCCTGCGGCCGGACAAAGTCACGAATGCGATGCAGCTTTATATAGCAAAGAATCTTGGCGAGCGCTTCGTCGAGCCGCAGAGCTCGAGACTGGATTCAATTTACGAAGAGTCGAGTCCCACAACGCCGCTCATATTCGTGCTGTCAAGCGGAACTGATCCCGCCTCGGAGCTTCACAAATTCGCGGAAAAATTGAAAATGGCTAGAAAACTTTATTCCATATCGCTCGGACAGGGACAGGGCCCGAGGGCCGAGGCGATGCTTCGACAATCCATCGAGGCTGGCTATTGGCTCTTCTTTCAAGTGAGTATGCTCGAACTCTTATTGGGCTTTTAGTTGACATAATTAAATTACATTAAAACCGCCCAATTCACGCGTTAGCGCGCGTCAATGTTAAGAGGATTTGCGAAGGGGAATCACTCAAACGTCCGATAATCAAATTATAGTAGCCAGTAGGACGCCCTTTCTATTCTATTCTATCAATGGCTCGTGCGGGTGGATCGATTGAGCTCGTTTTAAAATAGCCTCGCTCGCACCAACTTCTCGTCTGAACACGCTGTGCTATTCATTTCGCGCAATTCATCGCAGGTGCGCTTGTTTTCATATTGCGTAATTGATGCTTGTAACATGTGAGCATCTCGGCGTATTTTCTTGCCCTGTGATGTCGAATAATAAGTTCGCGGAAAAATGCAATGATATGAAATTATTCTTTCATTTATTTCTTCCTGTGGCATGTGTCGGACGAAATCTTGATTTTTTCACTTATTTCAATATACTATAGGCTTACCATCAGAATTGAACTCGCGTCGATATACGTGAACAATAATAAAAATCTGCCGTTTAATATAATATATATTGTCTGTGTTTTAATTTCTACTCGAGATTATTGCTTCTGAAAACGTAATATACAGCAGCTGATGAATATAATATAAATCTGACGAACGACGGCAAAATTTTCATGCCCACATGCAGTTTAAAGTTGACGAAACATTTAGCACATAACTTATATTATATATTAAACGTCATTCATTCGCGTATTAATTTAGGTGACTTTTCGTCTATATAATGCATGCGTCATGGTTATTACTGAAAATCCTGTCTTTTGACGCATTGTAAGCTGCTATATAAACTCTCTCACAACCGTATCATCCTCCAAACAGCGCGAACTAGAAAATAAGCTTCTCCGTGACTGCGCACTAAGTCGAAAATAATGCGAGCATCGCAATTCAGCCATCGAATAGCGATAATAATTAATGAAAGCTCAATGACGGGCCTAATTCGTTCTTTCTCTCTCACTCTCTTACGCGCGCACTCTCCTCTTATATTTATATCTCCTCTTTTATATATATATATATAGAACTGTCACTTGGCGCCAAGCTGGATGCCTCAATTGGAGCTTCTGGTGGAAAGTCTCCCTCCAGAAATGACGCATCGAGACTTCCGACTATGGCTGACGTCAATGCCCTCCGCAGCCTTTCCCGTTAGCATTCTGCAAAACGGCAGCAAAATGACGATCGAACCTCCCCGGGGCATCAAGGTGAAAGCGCGATATAATCGAGATGTTGTTTTATTGAAATATTGACGGCCGATAATGTTGTAATATACATGTACGCACAACCCAGGCAAACGTGTTGAGGGCTTACACGACGCAAGTACTGGAAATGCGAGAGTTTCTCGAGTCGGAGCATCCGAAAGTCGGACACTTTAAGGCGCTGTTGTTCTCGCTGTGTTTGTTTCACGCTGTACTGCTCGAGAGAAGAAAGTTTGGCCCGCTGGGATTCAACATTCCCTACGAGTTCACCGATGGGGATTTCGCTATATGCATGTCGCAGCTGCACATGTTCCTGACGGAGTACGAGCAGACGCCTTTCAAAGTGAGCTACATAATAATGTATTATATCTTGTAACTACTATATGAATACAGGTTTAGTATACGCAATGCGATGTGGTTACGATCATTGTATAAAGTTCAATATAATCTACGTATCTTCGCTACTATACCTCCGCATGTGTATAATGTACCCTAATGGGTCATGGCTCGTTTCATTTCCCTGCATGCCTCTGAAGTTTATTTCAACAATTTCATGTGCGTACCAAAGCGCTGGTCACTCATTTGATCAATTTCCATAACTATTTAGGAATTCACCAGCGGAAATTCATCAATGACCTAGCCCAGGAAACAATCTCGCATTTTTCATTTCCAATTTAGCTATCGTATACTAATAATTTCGTAATTTCGTGCATGCGCGTAGGTACTGATCTACACGGCGGGTCACATAAACTACGGCGGTCGAATCACTGACGACTGGGACCGCAGATGCGTCCTGAGCCTTTTGCAAAATTTCTACAACGAAGCTGTCCTTTCGACTGGGCATCAGTTCGACGTCCAAGGCTATTATCGCCAAGTAATATACGATAAAACTCGTTTAAACTCTTCATTCGTTTATTTATTATAATATATATTAGAGGGAATGTCAGCTGTATCAACTCGAATCGCATCACGTCACGAACTTTATTAAAATATTAGAGACGGATGATTTTTGCTCAATAAAAAACACTCCAAGCTATATATATATGCGCGGTAAAGCTTGAATTGCCATACTTACGTACACCTCGGAAAAATGTCTCCATCAGCCATCAGCGGAGACGAGCATCGCCGACTACATCACGCTCGTAAAAGGCTTCCCGCTAAACGACGATCCGGGAGTCTTCGGTCTTCACGCGAACGCGGACATCAGCTACGCCAGGGCCGAGACCTACTCCTGCCTGGCGACCCTTTTGGCTCTGCAACCTCGAGAAATCGGCGGTTCCATCAAGGGCAAGGACGAGGTCACCGCTACACTAGCTGAAAGCATTTTGAGGACACTCCCGGAACCTTTCGATCTCGCTGACGTTCAGAACAGGTATACCTATAAAATGAATTTTATAATAAAACTGAAAAGGGCATTTCATTCTGCGCAGTTAATTGACAAGCAAATACAGTTATATCAGATTTCTGTTGTTTTATAACGAAAAGCTTGAAATTTAATTAACAAAGCCAATATTTGCTTGTTTGCTTGCTTTTTTACGGCGTATTAACTATATTATGTACAATAACAAATCGGCGTGTTTGTTTTTGTGTTTCTGCATTTTTCACTCGGCGTGAAACGCGTTCATTTTAATAATACTAAATTAATTATTAAAACGATCGCTATACAGGGACGCTAAAATAAACCATAAAATAATTATAGGTACCCGGTTTCGTACGAGGAATCTCTGAATACGGTGCTGCACCAAGAATCGAGGCGCTACAACGCTTTGCTCGCCGAGATTTCGAGCAGTCTAAAAGATCTACTGCGCGGCCTCAAGGGTCTCGTCGTGATGTCGGAAAAATTAGAATCCATGACCGAGTCGATGTACAGCAACCGAGTACCCGAGAATTGGCAAAGCCTCGGCTTCGCCTCTCTCAAACCTCTCGGTAAGTATAACGTGAGAATCAATTCCCTCGGCGTAAATCCGACAAATATAATATTATACACGTGTCGTGTTCTTTGTCGCGCGACGCAAAGGCGCCTGGGTGGAGGATCTTCGTCAAAGAGTAGGCTTCATAAGAAGCTGGCAGGAGGAGGGAATACCAGCGGCTTTCTGGATTTCCGGCTTCTACTTTCCCCAGGCCTTCCTCACCGGCACACTGCAAAACTTTGCCAGACGTCACGCTGTATCCGTCGATACCGTCGACTTTATTGCTTTTGAGGTAGATACGTACCTATATACAATACATATGTAAGACAGCGTGTGTGAGCCGTGAGGGGAGAAACATGTAATAGATATTTTCGAGCTTTATTGGCCGACGTGTGTCACGTATACTTATATGCGTGGAAAAAAAACGAGCAGGTGCTGCCGGATAAGCCGAGGGAGAGACCGAGAGAAGGCTGCGTCGTGTATGGATTGTTTCTCGAGGGCTGCAGATGGGACGGTGTCGCCCTCGCGGAATCAATGCCCAAAGAACTCTTCACCGGTGGGTCATTGTGTTTGCATATGTTATATCTCTTAATTGTCACGTCTTTTCTTTTTATTCATTCAAACTTTACCGTCTATATGTCGATAGAAATGCATCCGATACTGCTGTTACCAGAAACAAAGCGCCAGAGTCCCAAGGCCGGCATCTACGAGTGTCCGGTTTACAAGACTGTACAAAGGGCTGGAACACTCAGCACTACTGGCCACTCGACCAATTTCGTCCTGACTATGGAAATACCTAGTCGATTGCCCCAAGCTCACTGGATTGCCAGAGGGGTGGCTCTTATTTGCTCGCTCGACTACTAGATTCACACACTAATAGAGACAGATCGAGATAGAGAACGTCCGACGGAAAACTGATGCGCACCAAGTCTAATTGTATTTATATACCTTTTCGGGTTGTAATAAGTTCGTGACGCAGAAGTAACATGCAAACGTTTTTTGTTTCATAAGCAACATCGCTATACGCATCTTTTGTTCGTAGCTTATAATAATCTCCTCGCTGATGATATAGACATGCCTTGCCAAAATTCATTTGCGCGATTGCGCCCACGGGTTATGTATAGATAAAACGGCCGAAATATTAAAATTCATTTTAAAAAAGCACTTCATATTTCCCGCTATACTTGTACACCTCGGACAATTAATTGTGACAGGTGCGCAGATTTACACATGCTACACACACACACACACACACACACACACACACACACATACATATATATATATAATATAAACATACATCGATCATGCGATTATTTATGCAATACAAAATGCGCGTGTATACATAATAATAGGTATAATAATATACCCATCTCATCCTCGCGTTTTCCGCAAGACTGAACGATCGAATCCCCATCCGCACACCAAGCAGATCTAATTAATTATCCATCATCACGCTCGGAAGCTGCGATAATAGGTTATAGTGCGCTCTGTTTCTCTCTCCGCCGCGGCCACCTATACACACGCTTATCCCCGCATCGGGCAGATCCTCGATGGAGCGAGGCGTGACGCCAAGAGAAAGAAAGAAAGAGAGAGAGAGAGAGAGAGAGAGAGAGAGAGAGAGAGAGAGAGAGAGAGAGAGAGAGAGAGAGAGAGAGAAGATGTAAGTAGGTCGGGGCGTAAAAACACCGCACCCCCCTGTGATGGCAGGTATAGGTAAACGATTGGCTTTTTTCACGCCGGCTGTATACGTCGAGCCGCCTTTATTGATATGTTCATCGCGTATATGTGTAGTCGAACCCCCGCCGACCGCTGCGTCGACTTTCTACTCTCTTTCGTTTCCCCCTTCGAGGAGTTTCTTTTCCCGGTATTCGACGCTGACCCTGATGGAAAGTAAAGCTCGATCCTATATAATACAACTTATTCTTTGTGGTTCGTCGGAAAGAAAAGCGAGGTAGATAACTTTTCTTTTTTGCAGGAATGAGAATATGAGATTTTCACCGTGTGCGAAGCCTTGTCGAAGGTATATGATCGCGATAAGAATATATGTGGTATGGGTTTGAGAGCTTGCGGCTTGCGCTGGAGTTGCCTTTCGGCTTTTTGTTTTAGCTGCGCCATTTCACGAAACCTCATCTACTTGTATATTATATATACTATATGACACGAGTATCGTACGATATTATAATTATACTCTGCACTTACCTCATTTATGAGGAGGTATTTATTTAACAGAATTTTATTACACCGCGATAAGAATGTGCGAGACCAGTTCGAGACGAGGCGGCCGGATCCAGAGGCGCTCTATACGCACTATCTAGGTTGCTGCCGCCCCTCCAAGGGTATAGAGAATTCACACAAAAGTAAACATTTCATTGAAATAAACGTATACTTAGTGTATGATGTTTGATCACAGAACTTTACTTCCTCTCATATATTTGTATTAGCAGTGACGGATTTCAACGTGTCAAATTTTCAATGTTCGCATGAAACAATTATAAAGGCTTATAATCATCGGACGCGAATCTCTCCAAGTCAAAGAAGTATTCGCGCGAAACTATTACACTCAATTATCAAACGCGAATCTCTCTACTGCGGCGCAGCTTTTCCGGCGAATCTCGATAAAAGGGACTTGGAAGGAGGGCCACTTGACGTAGGTAAATAGTCTCTGACACGCGTCGTCTTAGAGCATACTCTCTCTACGCTGATCACGCTTTCTGCTCACATAGTGCTCCCTCCATGTAATGTATGCTCTAAGCGCGTCGTTTACTCGCTATATGTGCAAATCCGCGACCAACTGCAAACAACTCGGGTGGTGGAAGTTATAAATTTAGATTCGAGGGCACATCTACCGGACCAATTTTTTTTCGGTTCCTAGAACCATCCACTGCGTGAAAATGTCCGCGTGTAAGCCCAATCGCTTGCCAAACTTTTTTGCCGGGCACTTTAAATTCTCTTATGGGAATTTAACATGGGAAAAATTAACAAAAACCAGCCAAAGTTTGACTTTATGTCAGGAGCCGCAATCGAAAAATGGGTATTTATACGTTCATACTATCAGAAAAGAGATTTAATTTGAGCCCTGGTGGGTTGAAAATGGTGGCCTAGAAAAAAAGTTGTCTAATAGGCTTGAATAAAGCGAAAAATCATGAAAATCACGATTTTTTTACGAAAATCCGCGATTTACTCCCATTTTTTAAATCCTTATTATAACTTTTGATCCGAACGGTCAATTTCAACTATCCGGCCTTCAAATTAAACCTCTTTCCTTCTACTTTTGTTTTTTGAAATATAGATTAACGTTTTGCTGGTTTCATCTGCTATATATATGCCTATCAATTATAGCTGTTTTTTGTACCTTTTTTCATCGCCGTATATGTATAATATATAGTCGGCCGCGAAATTGCACATACCTGCGCTGACGTATTTTACGCGTATTCTACATGAATTGATGCAATAATATATATATCCTTGAAACTAAACGGTTGCAAATCATGCATAGCTTTATATGGGAAAGTGAAAAAAAATATTTCTTATAGAATACCTAGATTTTTAGAATGCTTGTATAAGGTTTTATAAAAAAAGTTTGCCTTGGTTTAAAGCAATAATAATTTTGTATTAAATTGTTTTGGATAACTTTCCATTTTACCAACAGTTCTTAGTTTTGCTGCAAACAGTGGCGCTGATAGTAAACTGTGCACAGTACATTAAATACGCTTCGTTCGAATATTCGAAGATCCCGCCTCGCGTCGCCATATTATAATATCCTTTCGCGTTCGTAAAGACATCAGCAGCATTTCGAGCATATACAGGCATATAATACTACATGTATGTTCAAAACATAACCTAGAAATACTTATATTGTTGAATCCGGAGAACTCCCCGCAAGCCAGTCGTCAATGTTAACTTGTCGAGCAAATTAGGTGAAAGACGTCTCTCTGTGTGAAATTAATTATTTGTTATAACCACAATGTCGGACGAAGAAATGGAAAAATTCCAAATCTCAGATTATGATTTAGACAATGAGTTCAACATACATCGGCATCGGCGAAAAATGAGTAAAAAACAACAAATGCTGGGTAAGTTATTAGTTTTTAAAGGTTATTTTTATATTTCTGATGCTCTATTACTTAAATAAATAAAGTGCTACTGAATTTAACTATATTAATTAAAATATACCTTTACTAAAGTATACATTATTTTTTAAGCTGCAAACACTAGATTCATGGTACAAGAAAAAATACTCTTAAAAATTTTATCATCATCCTTGGATGTTACCATCATCAATTACTTCAAAAGTTTTTTTTATATATACTCTTGTGTATGTTACATTATTATTAATGCATTTTATAATATCTTCTAGGTGTATGGGCTAGCGATAGCGAAGAAGAAGTCGAAGCAGCACGGCCAACTTTTAATAGAGCACCAAAAAGTCGAGGACCTGTAAATTTTGTAGCAGGCGGTATTCAACAAGCTGGACAGCCAAAAGAGAAAAAGGAAGAAGTTGAGGATGAAGAAGACGACGATAATATGAGGATAAGAAATAGCTCAAGGTAAATGATTGTCAAGTAAAATATTAAATATTGAGAAAGAAAACTAAATTAGATTTTCTAATTTACGCATAACTTGTTTGATTTCAGTGAATCAGACGAAGAAGCACCCAGAAGTCGAGTTCAAAATAAGCAAGCTCTTAATTTTAATTTGGGCAACAATGATATTGCTGGATTAAGGAAAAAAAGAACACCACTGAATTCAGAACTCATCAAATCTGGAGTGGGTAGTTGGGAAGTTCATACTAAAGGCATAGGAGCCAAACTACTTCTTCAGATGGGCTTTGAACCAGGCAAAGGTCTGGGTAAGTCTTTGCAAGGTATAACAGCTCCAGTTGAAGCTCGATTAAGAAAAGGAAGAGGTGCCATTGGAGCATATGGTCGGGAAAAAGTTCAAAAGCTTGCCGATATTAAAACAACAGTTGAGGAAATAGAAGCCAAGAAATCAGGAAAACCTAGAACCGCACAGTGGAGAAAAGATAAAAGTGATAAGAAGCCTTCGAATTATTCTTTTCGCAGTATAGATGAAGTCCTTGAAGATGGGCGTTTAAAATCCAATAAAAAAGGACCAACAATAAACACCGAAATCGTTAAATGTAAAGTAACTGATATGACTACTCCAGAACAGCGGACATTTAGTGGTTATCATAGTGCATTAGGGAAACGTCAGTTACTGCCAGATGAAGAGATACCTGAACCAGATAAAAAGTCAAAAGTTAATTTTGTATTGCCAGAATTACAACATAATTTAGACATGATAGTTGATTTATGTGAACAGAACATAATACAAAATGATCGAAGAACAAAGCATCTCAGCGACAGAGTGGTATCTCTCGAAGCAGAGAAGGTTACATTGGAAAAGGTAGTTGATCAACATGCTCAGTTGATTGGAACTTTAGAAAATGCCTTGGCTATGGTCAATAAATTATTAGATAGAAATAGTGAGATGACTTTGAAAGAGACAGCTGATGCATTTAAAATTATGCAAGAGAGGCATTACGAAGAATACAAAGCCTATGATTTGGGTGAATTGGCATGCAGTTTTATCGTTCCTAAATTTAAAGATCACCTTGCAACATGGAACCCTCTAATGCAACCAAAATTACCACTAGCATTATTTAAAGAATGGAAGGATATATTAGAATATGGTCGACTCAATCATCATACAAGGTCAATGAATCCATATGATCAACTTATATGGAACGCATGGATGCCCTCGGTGAGAGGTGCCATACAGTGAGTATTTCTATCTTCATTTATTTACATGCCCTCATTGAATGTAAAGCTAGTTAAAATTTATCTTATTTATATTAATTTTTTTCAGGAATTGGGCTTGCAGACAACCAGATAATCTTATTGATTTGTTAGAGCTCTGGATGCCATTACTTCCATCGTGGATCTTAGATAATCTCTTAGATATGCTGATTCTGCCAAAACTTACTCTTGATGTAGAACAGTGGAATCCAGTAACAGACACTGTTCCAATCCATACTTGGATTCATCCATGGTTACCTTTGATGAGTAAGTTTGACTTGACCATTTTGCTGGATAAGCCTGTAATAATTACTGAAATGGTATTAATTTTCTATTAAAATTTTTAGGACACAGAATGGACACACTGATATACCCCGTGATCAGAAGAAAACTCGGATCTGCTCTCGGTGCTTGGCACCCGTCAGACAACTCCGCCAGACAGATGCTGCAGCCATGGTCTCAAGTTTTTGCGAGAGGCGACATGGACGCTTTCCTTGTGAAAAATATTTTACCAAAGCTGCAGATCGCGCTTTCTGAATTAATAATAAATCCTCACCAGCAGCATCTGGATCAATGGGAGTGGGTTTATGACTGGAAAGATTTAATTCCTATTCATATAATGGCCTCATTATTGGATAAATTCTTCTTCCCCAAGTGGTTGCAAGTTTTGGGTTTGTGGCTAAATCACTCTCCAAACTATGAGCAAGTGACTAATTGGTACACGGGATGGAAAGGCATGCTAAGTGATAAATTACTTGCTGAACCGATGATTAAAGGTAAATTTTTCGTCTTTAAAAATGTAATCAAGTCAAAACATTCATCTACAATAATGATGTATATTATTCGTCTGCAGACCACTTCAGGAAAGCACTGGAAATGATGAACAGAGCAGTCACGGTATCTCAGGGACTTCAACCGGGTTCGGTAGAGCAGGTATCATATTTGATGACACTAGAGCGTAGTCAACCAGCGATACCCCAAATGTCCCAGCCGAGGATGGAGGTAAGACAGAAAACCGATAATAATTTTCTCGGACATCAAACAATTGACGGTCCAATCACTAAAACGATTTTGCATTTGCAGAGACTTGCCGAGGCTGTCAGAATTGCTTCGGAAATCCCGCAAGGATTCAAGGATCTCGTGCAGAAGAAGTGCGAAGAAAGGGGAATTCTCTTCATGCCACTCGCAAACAGATACCGCGAGGGCAAACAAATCTACAAAGTCGGCAACGTGCAGGCCTACATAGACAGTAACATCCTCTTCGTCTGCCATAACGGAACCACCTGGATACCAACGAATCTTAATACCATGTTAGACACCGCGGAAATGGGCTGAATCCCAGTTGCCTGATGTAAATATATTGTAATATAAAATCTAATCTTAAGGTCGTTCGTATTGCTCTAGCTGTATATATAAGTATGATATGACGTGGAATCGCCGAAAATTTTTGTAATAAAATAACTGACGTACGAAACAATTCTTTGCAGTCACTCTAGCGACCAATTATAACCGATATTTCGAGTTTCACGTCGCGGTGCGCTTAAGGGCACGAGCATGAGTTTAATGCAGCGCTTAAGCGTCGATCGCGGACCAGTATCAGGCGAAGTTGAAAGTGCGTAGGCGAGGGGTTCCGGTTATACGGACGTATCGCGCGCGCGAACGTATATTGTACATACGTTCGCGAACTCGGCGAAGGTGCAGCTCGAGACCTTAACTCGACTTGCGGGAAAGTTTGCTCGAGTCGATCGTTCTATTCAAATTTTCCCGACGACGCGATATAACTTCATGATATTCCATCGATATACTTACTATAAGCGTATTAAAGTCTGAAGGAGCTGTTACTGTCTTGCGATGACTAATAACTTAACGAACGAGTCGAAACCGCTCCAAATCTAATGACCGAAAAAAATTGAGAAAACAAAGTGATTGATCGCTCATTCTCATTAATTTTCGTAACCGTTGTCTCTCGCATGTGTGTATGTGTGTGTATCTTGCAAGTCAGGCCACACGTCTCACGCTCACCTACGCGTTTTGCTCGGGGCATCGCGCGACTCTCGATGCTTTGACAAATTTGAACGACGCGATATACCGCCATATATGCGTGCGTCGCTCGTAACACAAATCTCGGATTTTGTTGACGTTTAAATAACCGCGCGATAGATGCATAAATTGCTTTCTTGCGAATCCATAAGCTGTAATCGCGTCATGCTTCCGAGAAAGGATGTCGCGTGAATTTGTTAATTTATTGGGGACACAGAGCGAGATTTTAGACTTGCACTTTGTCGTAAATGTGTGCTCAACGAACAACTTGAATTGTGAACGATTATGACGACGCTGGTATTGATATTCTCGGTAAGGACGTAGGTGCGTGCGTGTGTGTGTGTGTGTGTGTGTGTGTGTGTGTGTGTGTGTGTGTGTGTGTGTTTCTTTTTAACTGAATAATGTAAGAGATGACCATGAAATGAATCGTTCGAGTCCGAATATGGCATGAACTTCTCATCTCTGGAAAATTTACCTAAGATTTCGCAGTTCTCTAGATATTCGTCGTAATTGCGCAGAAAAGTAACGAATCTCAAATGAGACATTGTTCGTTGGAGAGCCTAATTAAAATTATCGATATACACAGCGTATAGAAAGGAGAAAGAGCTCGCTTATGAAAATTTTGTAGAGAGGCATATCTCATGCATGCACAGGATGATTATTAGCATTCATGCGAGAACGGGACGAGAGTAGACGCGGGGAATGAAAAGTTGTAGTGCGTATATAGGAGAGAACCGCGAGCGCGAGAAGGCATCTTGTATGTATGAAAGAACGTTAGGATACAGATTCGCGTGGGATTGGAATGTTTGGGTGCGATCGTTTTTTTGCCGTGAATATACTTGGCCACAGATATATCCATACACTACGTTTTATTATTGCGCGCTTGTCGAGTCGTCGCTCGATAACACCACTTTTGGAATATTTTGACGATTCGCCGGTTTTTACGACGCTTTTGGATTTGCTCTCCGTCGAGCTTTAATAACCGTTGTTTTTTCGCTGCGTACGAAGACTTTTTGAAATCGAGTACACGGCTTTTACCGTTTTACAATCGAAGTTTATGGTGATATCGAATCTCGTCATATTACGTCATATTAAGCGCGTGAACGTGCTACTGCGATGCTTCTTTCGTGCACCCGCACTCTATATCAGTCCCATCAGTGTATATTATAATCTAATCGTCTCTGGAAAGGATCGTGAAAATCCAATCCACGAGACCACTATAATTAAATGCCGAACCAAACACCCGGACAATTTTCTCATGACAGTATACATAATCGACGTTTCCTCGGAGCGCATTACCTGCAGCAGACGCGGTGTCTCGCGTGTATAGGTACCTATATTTATAATGTGGCGCGCATTGCGTACTTACCTTCGCGTGTACTGTATAGTATATATAGTACTGGTACCGAGCAAAGCCGCGAACTATCGTAACTTGGAAAACGTGGGCGTCGCGAGAGCTGCTTGTCTCGCCTGGGTGCATGTGTATGTATAAGTGTACGAGCGAAGGAGAGGCTGTGTATGTAACTGCTGCGAATATCGAGAAAGAGAGACGATTTTTTGAGAACTGACATGAGAGCATTTCGCAAACCGAACGCGGAGAGTTAATTGGAGATTTTAAATTCGCGCCGACTATCGATTTAAATATTTCGTTGTTTCGGTTAATGTTTTCGAATAGATATTTTACCATTTTCGTGTAATAATACTACCTAGTATAAGCTACTCTTCTATTAATTTTGGTACAGTTTCCAGCATATTGTGCCCATTGTCAATATCATCATTTTCTATATTAAAGCACCAATTCAAAGTTCGAATACAGGTCAGCGTTAATCGAACACAAACTTCCAAGCAATATCCTGCAGCATCGATATTATACTGCCTCGCCAACTTTAAAGCAATAACAGTAGGAACGTAATCAACATACATATAGAGAGCCAAAGCAACTCTTCAAATCTCCTCCAAGGGAGCAGCACGCGTTTGCTTTAAACTCTCGAACCGCAGCCAGTCAAGTGGTCATCAGCCACACGTACACACACACGCACACATGCACGATCGCCGCCTTGTCTTTTGTTGTTCTTGGGGGGCATAATACGAGAACGCCTCCCAGAGAGAAATGCTGCTGCACCGGCTGCAGTGCTCTCCGCAGACTCTGTACGCCCACGCACTTCCCCTCTCTTACGATTTTTGCGCTTCGCTCGAACGCGTTATGTATGTATATCTCTCTCTTGCGCGCGCGCGCGTGCGAACTTGGTGTATGCGTCTGTATGAATGCTGTGGGAACGGTGATGTGTGCGATGTATGGATATAACGATCTAAAAATCGGTAACTATATAATAATTATGATCGCTCGTCCCCCAAAAAATCTTTACAGCCAACCGATCGCGATCGTTACGAAACGAATGACGAGTCGGTGGTAGCGGAGAAAAGCATGAATGAATTCCGTAAAAAAAAAAAATGTCGACGTTCGGCGATAAACCGAGTGATAGACAGTGACACTGCGTAACGTTGTCCGTCCTTCCTCTTTCGTCGCATCCGAAAAAGCATGCGTCATCTTTAAGTGGTTCAGCACGAATTCGGTCATAGTCGGAACCGCCCACGCGTGTCCTGTCTCTCTCTCTCTCTCTCTCTCTCTCTCTCTCTCTCTCTCTCTCTCTCTGACTCTCGTGTCGCATCTGTCGAAAGATCGACAAGCTGCGCGTTTCCTCTCTCGACTCTGCTCCGTGTGTGTTATAGTCTCGCGCGCATACACTCGAGACGTATGTGTGTATACATTATATTCTCCGCGATGGTGTAACGGTATTCGATGAGCTGGACAGGCTCAAGAGATGTTTTGATTTTTTCGCTGCGAGCTTTCGAACGAATACCTTTTTCGCGCTCGGGAGTGTGTACAAGATCGGCTTTTACGATTGCGTTAAATTTTGGAAACGTCGGCTTTCGCCGCTCGAGCGAGAGGAAGATAATAAATGGGATATAACCAGCAAGGATAATTCTTCTTTCTGATGCATCGCTCGTCGAGCTCGGAGAGGAATTTTATCTGTGACTGTTTAAGCAGATAGGCTCTCGCGTAATCAAAATTTTCTGCAATTGAACAATCGAAAGATCCCATTCTAAAAATTCTACGCAGAATATATAAAGCAAAAACGATTCTCCTAATAACTGCAGCAGTATACTTATATTAAACTGTATAGCTATACTGCAGCCCTGCCATTGCCGACGAGAGCGTCGAAGGAATGACGCAAAGTTAAAAATCGTAATGAATGAAGTACCCCCTCTCCCTCTGAAGTATATACTATATAGTCTCTCTCGCGCACGCAGCCGGTCCTCTCCTCCTCTTCTCTCTCCGAGTCTCTCCGAGCGTCGACGAAGCCGGACGAATAGTCACATTCGAATCGTGGTGCTCTCGCTCTCGAGTGCGCGCGCAAGCGAGCCAGCGAGAGAAATGCACCGACGCCGCCCCATTCAACTTCGGTCCCTTCTCCTGCGCTCATCGCTGCCGCGCGCCGTCGTCCCGCGCTTCTCCCGCGAACTTTGACACCACTTGTTGTTTCGTCTGCACGCATTAGTGTGTATACATTCTCGATCGTCTACTTTTTGCATAGTTACACTTGCGCAGCTATTATTGCACTCGCAGTGGTACGGATTATTAGCGTAAAAAGTTAACAGTGCAGTGAATGCGATATACATATACACGCGACTCGTGTTCGAGAGAGACCACGTGACAAAGAGTGCGTTATACCTACACAAGCATATAGATATACAGAAGAGCGAGTGTGTGCAGTAGCTGTAGATGAGGGTCAGCCGAATGAGACTCGACTCATCAGCCGCAGCCTCTTCCTGCAGTGGCCCGAGGCTCGTTATGGATTCCAAACTGATGGTGAGAGAGCGCTTCCTCCGATAAGCGCTTAAAATATACACACGAGAACGTGTCTTTCAGTCTACTCGGCGATGACTCGCTATTAGTTAGATAGATACGACTCCGTTATTACTCATGCAACTCGAAAAGAGAAAAAAAATTTCTCACAAGATCCGGAACATGCAAATCGTATAATATGAAAGCCGTGCGCTTACGCAGTTTATCTCGCGAGTGACATCTGAAAAACACAGTCAATGCGGAGCGCAATTTAGCCGCGCGGCTCTCGAAGTGCAGCAATTGATTAAATCGCTCTCGCTATACGTATATACATATATATGCTCGCTTACAACAAATGTCGTACGTACATATACAAAAGCGGCTCGCCGCGCTTATATATGATTAATCGCCGTAAGGCTATCGGGATGCATCTTCGACGGCTGCATATTACAATTCAGACCATAAAGTTTTAATGCAGCTTTGTGGGGAGGGATAATATATCGAAAATATTGACTTTTCGCCGTTTCATCGTAGAACAATATTATCGTTGGCCTTAATATCCTGGCAATTCACTCGTTTGCCGCGCGCAAGTCACCCATTTTCGTTTAATGACATTTGTTACATTACGGGGGAATATATAACTCCATACCGTCTCGATATATGGCAGTGCGCGCGTATGCATATGAAATAGCAATAGAAAAATCAACCTCGTTATACTTTGCGCGGGTTATTTTCCGTTTCGTACACTATATTATTACACATATGAAATTGTAAAGCGAGGAATATTGAAATTTCATTAGGCGCGCTCGCGTGCAACGCGAGCCGAGAGGTATATATATATATTGTATATAAAGTGCTTTTCCAGATGCGATTTGTTATTAACCGGTATCATTATACGTGTACACCTTCCGGTCGCTCGAGCGAGAGAGCCGCAGCTGCAGGCTAGATTGTTCAAGATTAAATGTAAAAGGAAAAATCCCGAGCATGCCGTATATGGCTGACTGGCTTATGAGCGTGAATATGAAGGCAGAAACTGGAAATATAGATTAAAAGACTCGACGCGAGCGGCCCCGCGTGATCACTTTGCCTTTATTTCCCTTCCTTTTGCCTGGGAAATCGCTTCGGTATATTATATGTATGCGAGGCTTGGAGGAGTTATTCCGGATGAATTGAGTTTCAGAGGATTATTAATGATCTTTAGGTGGTGGTGAGATCGGTACAATATAACCGTCGACACTTTTAAGGCATATATAAGTATGATCGTACGCGATTGAGTATAATAGCAGCACGCGCGGTATAGTTGGATGATTTGAGAATCGGATAATTCACGGTTATTAAGCTGAAATTCAATCACAGGTATGAGAGAGAGAGAGAGAGAGAGAGAGAGAGAGAGAGAGAGAGAGAGAGAGAGGACGAGAGAGGGATGATTGTGTTCCTTATAACAACGACTTTTATAACCTATAATGATACGCACTTTTGCAATTAGACGACATTGCGCATGTGCGCGATCTTATGTAGCATATACAATGGTATCTCGTGAAATATATAAATTCACGTATCTATATGCAGCGTTATATGCACACCATACAATATAATGAATGGGCAAACGACTAATCTATACCTATATATGCTACAATCCGCCGCGACTTATTTTTCCAGTTCGGAATAAATTAGTGCGGGATTTATCTTGATCTAGCCTTATTGAGAAACTTACGAAATTATGAGGTGAAACTTTTTGCTTCTATATGTAATGTCAGGCCGCTCGTTATTATTTTTTTTTTCTCTCCGATATATTTATTTCTCATACAGCCGATTAATCTTGATATCGCAATGAATGCTAAAAAGCTTGAATACCAAATGCTCCGGTTCGAGAGCGGTACATATCCAAGATTTGAAATCTCGTTTCTCCTGGAAATCGTTATACATTTCGTGGCAATCGCGGCTACACATGCTCGTCATTATACACGCGATCATATTGTCGTCGATGGTAAAGTACACACTCACAGTAGACATATACGCACGAAACCTCATTATAAAGTCGCTTTTGCAATGATTTTTTCCGGTTGTGGAAAGTACACGACACTCCGCGGCCTCGGCTTGAGAGCTGCGTGTATATATAGGTACACACGCAATCGTCATTGCCTACTTGTCGGATTATATACGCGTATAGTTGGTATAGTGCCGGATCTCTCACGTTATGTCCCACCTCTCGTACATCCGTTCCTCATAAGAGTATCAGCATTGCCGCTTTCGAGAGAGCATGTTATAAATATAAATAGTGCGATTTCGTATACAAATTCCAAATGTTATATCGAAATCGCTCTTCATACCACTTTGAAGATAATTCAGAGAAGCTCTTAGACATCTCCGACAACTTATTATATAAGCGTGCCGTGTTTGCGCGCGTCCAAGAAAAACATCGGCGTCTCTTCTCTGCCGATCCCTTGAAGCCCCCAAGAAATAACGATTAGAGTATTTAACATGAATTCAGTGAAGCGTAATATACATTGCAAGACAAGCTCTCGTCATTAAGCTCCCCTCGTAAAGTTCCATTAAACCCGGGGTTTTTCGAACAGTCACGACGACCGGTATTGATATGATGCGCGACGACGTCGATCTCGTTAAGAAGAAGTCGGCGCCGGGAAATTGCGTGCGTCGTCGCGCCGGGGAATGTTTGTAGTCAGCAGCAGAAGTTATACCAGCCGCTTCCTTTCGTAGAGCAAGATCAGTCTCGTCCATATATCTGTATCTGTATTACGGGCTTGGAATATCTTGGGGGAGCTGCGGGAAAAGGGGAGGATTTTTTTGACGGATTTTTCTTTAATTGCCCGGTGACGAGATCGACTCGTCTACGAAGTTATAGATACTCAAAGAGCGAGTGCATTTACGATAACTTTGCTTATCGCGACTTTCTAAAAGAAGAAAACTTATCTCGTCGACAGCCCATAACTATCGTTGTATCTCAGCTCCCAAACACCGTCGAATAGCCCGTAAAGCCGAGAAACGTTAAAAATCCGACATAACGAATAAGATACGACATAACGAATAAGATACGAGTGAAAGGACGGCTGTATATACTGCAAAAACCATAGTCCAAGCTCGCGCGATTGTGCGCAACGTTTTGATGAATGAAACTCTCGGCTGCGGGTGGAGAAACGACGAGAGGAGGGGAAAGTATACACACGGTGGTAGGGAGGGTACAGGAGAACCGGTATATACGCCTCGAATTCCCTTCTGAATGAAATCGATTCAGCGGAGTGCAGCGATGCTCCATTCTTATAAGTCTTTACTTTTTCATTGCTGGAAAGGGGACTCGTTTAAGCACTCGCTTTTTATGCAATACACGCATTGCACTCTGGATAATTCAGTCATTCTTTTCTTGCGCGTACGCGCGCGAGCTTATTGCCCCGGCTTTCCAGATAACGACGGATTTTATCATTCAATTAAAAAGCTTCTGGTTTTTGTAGCTTCGATGATTTGATTTCCATTCGATAATGAAAATATTCAACTTTTTGCGAATAATATATATGTTCCCGTGTCACTCGACTCTAGGCACTCTACTGCGGCTGTGCAGAGATATGCGTGGGTGTCGCGCGAGGTGGGCATAGAGTGAACAGCATAACAAACCTCGCGCAGCCGGTATATTTTCGTTCCAACCTAATTCAGCAGTTCTAGAGTTACGCCGCGTTTTGTCGAAGGCGGGGAGAATATTCCCAAAAATAAAATCTAGCGCGACGTGCCGCGCATCTCATATACGCGAAATTGAATATGACGGATAGTCCGAACGCGCTCGCGCGAGAGCCTTTTTTTCATCCCGAACATTCTATTATTAATACTTAATACACTATAAAAGCGAGCCTCGGCTTTGTTTACGTGGCTCTCTACTCGCCGCGCTCGCGATAAAGGAGTGTGTGCGTATCAACATACACACGGACAGTGTAACGTATAATATATATGATATACCGATCGCAGCACGTGATTGGAGGAGGAGAGTCGCGGAATAGGCGTAGAAAGGCGCTTCGGCTTGGCGAAAGGGGGTAAAGTAGGTGGAGAGAATGCGAGAGAAGGGGGTACCGAGACAACTCACCTCTGGCCAATCGACTATGTCTTTTCCCCCCGATATGTATATGCATCTCTGTGTCTCCGCGATGCATGCAGCTCTATTTTGCTACGTTTTACCGATTAATATCGGTATCTCTATACTTACTCTTTGACGTTTATTTGGAAGAATGAAACCCGGGCGCGTATAGGCGAGGATCAAGATTGAGCTTTCTCTCCGCATCGGATATACCGCGATTATTTTCATTTCTTCTCTTTCGGGCATTTCTCGATTCCGGAGAGAAAGAGCACGTGCGTGTATTAATTATCTTCCCGCGTTTCGTAAACGACAGGAAGTTGCCCGTCGCACTGGCTTTCTTCGAGTATAACGCATATACGACGTGTACGCCGATCTTTTATAACGTTTATAATCAGACCTGTTTTGCGTCGTGGTGCTGCATGCGGCCAGTAAAGTAGTCTTGTAGTCGCGCGTGTTGCTCAATTTTTGCGGATTATGTGTTGAAATTTTTGCGTCGGGGCGAAATCCGCGAGAGTTGAGCAATTTCGCGCTTATATGCGCTTGATTTTGGTCTATTTTTTGTTCTTTCGCGAGGATCTTTGATTTTTCATACTCGCGAATGCTAATAAAGTGCGTGCAATGTATACATAATATGTAGAGGCTGCGATTATGAGCGGTTAAAAATGTCAATGCTAACGACAATTTACGCTCTATTTTCATAAACTCCGAGATGACTTTTACAAGCGAATACGCGAGCAAAGTGTATATTTTTTCCGTCTCGAGAGTAATATACACATTATATCGAATCCGATGTGCACGGCTCTGTTCGAGGCGAAATGATGAGTTGAGAGAGAACGTCCGTGAGAGAGCAACAATGGCGCGAAAATTGTCTCTTTGCCTCGTGATCAACAGAAACCAAGCTCCGAGGCGTGTTCTTTATTATTTGCCTTATATGCCAACCAGCCGCCGCCCACTCGGCCTCACCATTTTCATTGACTGTTGGCTATATATGCGAGTGTGTGTGTATACATCGATGATTGCATATGTGGATAAGGTAGACGCTTTCGAGTTTCTTGAGTCTCGAAATTTTCGTGTCGCGCCTAAATACCTGTCGTATCTTGAAATTCTTTATGCATCGTCGATTTATTTAGGTATATTTATTCATTTATTATGAAAGCAGTATTATATAGCTCGATTAACACAATGTATTATACGTACAAGTATAGGGGGACTGTGAGGGATACAGTCTGTTAAATTATTTGTTCGGTTTTTAGTCCTTCGATAGCAAATCGTTACAATTCAAATGTAACAATATAATTAGTCTTCAGTGATTCATAGTTAGCTTGTCACCTAGGTTTTCAAATTAACTTTTCTGTAAGCATCATCTGGTTCATCGACTCTTCGTAATTCATGCTTATGGACATCCGGCTGTGAGAAGCTTCTCCAGTGTCTTTCAAGACAAATAGTTCGTGCATTTGCATGTTTCACCTATACTTGATATTTTTTTACAGCATTATATAGCTGGCCGTTTACTGTAAACTGTCTCTTGCATCTTTTTATATACTGCGATATTATACTGTAAGGAAATACCTATAAGACAGATACGAAGTTGTTCACGTGAAAATTTGATCAGAGCCATTATAAAATTGAAAATTCCTGTAAGCTCCAATTGCAGTAAAATAGTCTCTTTATTTAGCACAAAAACAATCAACAGAGTTAAAAGCAAACGACATTCCAAAAATCCCCGTACTAAGGCCACAATCCTTCTAATAAAAAATCATTTCGCAACCATAACTGATAACTCGTCCTTTCCCTCGCGCAATCCACAAAAACCTCACACCCACGACACACCCTTATGCAAAAACTACAAACAACGTATATACACACGCACACAGATGCAGAAGCGCGCAGTATATATAGAGCATCAGCCGGCGAGGCGCGGGAATGCCGTTTAAATATATACAGCTCAGGTTGGGCAGAGAGAGAGAGAGAGAGAGAGAGAGAGAGAGAGAGAGAGAGAGAGAGAGAGAGACGCGAACATCAGTAACGATGAAGAAGAGGTGTCGGCCTAAAGCGTGCGCACATGCAAAGCGCACGTACAAGCCGAGGAAGAGCCGCGCTGCCGTCCTCGAGTTTAGCGTCTCGCTCGCATCTCCCAATATGGAGCAATCTCAGATTTCCATTCGTCCAAATCGAGAATATCCGCCCGCGCGTAAGCGCTCACGCCTCCCGTGACTTATATGAACACTAATTCTTTCATAATAACTCGCTACTTCGTACTGCTCATGGGTGCGTATATATATATAGCTGTATCGGCCGATGTTGACGGCCGGAGGGATGTAAATTAGTGATGTGTATTTCGAGCGTTAATTTGAAATTTCGGTGCCGGGACGGGTTATTTTCGTTCGGGATATGGAAGATTTTCATTCGGCTCTCGATTGAGCTGGCTATTATTAAGATGTTTGTCGTCTGCGGCTTTGAAGGAATTTCATACTATTTTCCGCAAAAAATTTATCTCAACGCTCGCTCTCACGATCAATCTCGAAAGAATCGTATTTGCTCCTCCAAAATTTCTCACTAATCAAGCCATCCTCCCTCGCGAATCTTCAATCCGCAAACTCAACTCGCTTCCACTATACATATACATACTGTACACTGCACAGCGCATCAGGTTCTCAAGTTACACCTCTCCGCTACCACAGCGTTCGCTCACATCGAAGCGCGCGCGCGCGCGCTGCAAGCTTTCTTCCTTTTTAAGCTCATATTTCCAACTTCCAATTTGGTCGTCCGAAAATAAATCGGCGCGCGCGCGCTCGTACGCCACGTGAGTATAAGCGTTATACACACACACACAGCTCGCACACACTACGCTTCAAAATTCCACTTTCCCCACCCCCGCTCTATACACCGCTTTTCGCGCGTCTATTCGTGCGCGCGAGCGCTTTACACGCCTCCTCCTCCTCCGCTCGCGTGCGCGTTCAGTCGTCGTCGTGAAGCGCGACGGATCGGGATAGTTTTCGATCGGAATCGCTGCAGCCGTCTATATACCGATAGTGCGACGACTTGCAGGGGGTTGTGTAAAGATATGTGCGGGATGAAATTGCGAGGAGCCGAGTTTTACTAAACGGGGGGAGAGAGTCAGCTGTAGGGCTCTTATACACGTTGTGCGCGATTTCAACACGATCGTCAGTGCCGCAGACTTCATGTTGCCGGAAAGCAAATTTCCCGTTACAGGTATACCTATATACACAAGTATACGATATATTTCGCTGTGAGTGATGTATGCAGATTGAGCTGTAGTGTATTAATGTTAATTTTCGGGCTTGACCATCAGTGCAGAATATTATTACTGTATCCGTAACTGCGCGCGCCCGCGCGATCTTGTTTCATTGGCACCGCCAACACGGCTGTGGCACTAATTCACACACGCGATCTCGCACCTGACAGCTCAATTAAGTCCGACAATTTCTTCGATTAATCGCACACATCGCCGGCTCATCGCTCGCTCGATAACTATACAGGGCCAAAAACACACACACACACACACACACACACACACACACACACACACACACACACACACACACACACACACACACACACAGACACAAGCGATACAATCAACTCTCCAACTTTCGAATGTATCGATCGCGAAAGAGACGAGTCTCATTGTTATACGGTCGTCCTCGGCGCGGCGAGATGTATGATGGTTATTTCTGAAATCGTCGAGGAGCGCGCGCGCATTCGGCGGCAATTCACCGGGTGGCGTAATCCCAAATACGGAGTGAGAAATTTGAGAGAGAACCGAAAATAGTGGCGCTACGCCAACTCCTCTAAAAATAGCCAAAAAATAAAATGTGTACTTACCCGCGCTCCCGCCGCCGTCGCCGCCGCCGCAACGCGTCGCTATAATATACTGCATCAATCCAAGAGCGCACATATATATATACGCCTTCTTGCAGAGCTTTAATCACTGCCGCGTCGTCCACCCGCGCCTCCCTTAATTGCGTGCTTTAATTCATCGATGTTGGAAGCGCTAGTTCGGTGGTCGTGTGCTTGTGAGCAATGTCCGCTTAAAAAAAAAAGCTGTCGATTGGCCACCAGATGACAGCTCGGAGAGTAAATAAATGAATTTATCAGGGGATTTTGCGAGTTCTCAGAAGCGTTGTCATTCTCTCGCGGTGTTGCGTAAATAGCTACTTTTATTTTCCAGCTTCTTATATAGGCGCGCAGAAAACTAAATAGTTCACTTATTTATGACGAAAATTAACGAGAGCCTCTTTCCCGCGATCTGTTCTCCAGGGGGCATTATGCAAACTGAGGAAATCGTGCCCAGCGCACAGTCAACGGGCTTAGATGCGTCGTCGTCCGTGCCGGATCCCACTGGAAGCCTCTTTCAGCCTCAGCCACAGCCACAGCATCAGTCGTCGTCGCCGATCCGATTCGTCCAACACATCCAGCACTCGATTCCCAGCCTCGTCAACATGGCAGTGAAGCAGGAGCCTCAGGAGGAGGACGAGCAGGGAAGGCAACCGAACGCGCTGAGGTGAATATTCGCGCGCTCGCGAGCGACGAGGGTGAATTTTGGGGCCTTTGAAAGGATCAGCTCAGACTCTTGTCTTCTTTTTCCCCTAGCCCACAAAGCGAGATCGCGGATGCGCAGTCGACCCCCGAGGGCAGCAGCTTGGCGAACCACAAGCGCGCCGATCAAGCCAGCCCCGAGTTCAACAACCAGAGTCCGCAGACGCCTCAGCAGAACGACTGCAAGAAACCGGCGAGGTAAGATGATATTTTTTTATACCCGTTTCACAATTAGCCGTCAATATATCTCCTGAAAAACTCATCCAGGACGATCGTTACTGTTCTTGCGTTGCAGCCGCGGCCGCAGAAAGTCCCGCTGGAAGCTCAAGTTTCACCACCAAGCCCTTCCCCCGGAGTACCTGGATCACTACGAGGCAGCCCTGGCCCAGGAGGCCGCGCTGAACTCGACGAGCGCAGCTCCGGTCGAGCCCCGCATCTCGAGCCCGGCACCGACGACTCCGATGCCGGCCTTCACCCCCACGCCCGGTCACGTGACCGACGTCCAGAGCTGGCTGCAGCGACTCGCCGCCATGCAGAACGAGATCTACGCCAACCCGCTGCAAACGGCGAATCTCTGCCAGACGACAGCCGCCAGCAGGAGATCCGTCATCACCTCGACGCAGTCGACGCAGCCACCGCTTCCGTCCCACCCGGTCTTCGCTCATCACCCGCATCACCCGCATCAGCATCAACCTCAACAGCAGCAGCACCAACCGCTGCCGCAGACTCTGCCGAGCCACAGGAGCAACGTCCAGGCCCAGCCCAGTCCCAGGCCGCCGATGAAGTACTCGGACCTGCCCTACATGGGTGAGATCACGCTGGACAACAGCAAGCCCAGGAGAGGCAGAAAGCCCAAGAAGGCCGACATCTGCCACCTGATCTACAAGAACTACGGGACCATCCTGCCTGGCACCCCTGGGCTGGACGACAAGTCGAAGCTGCCGATGACGAGGGACAAGCTCGAGCTGGCGAAGGACGTCGCCCAACTGTCGACGCCGTACCAGAGAACGGACATCCAGAACAGGATCAGCAGTCTTCTGGAGAAGCGGCTGACGCAGGAGAGACGGGCTCTCGAGATCTCGGTCGACAGCGCCTGCAGAGAGCAGGAGGAGCCGCTCAACCTCTGCATCAGGGATCTGAATCTCCTGAAGATCCGGCTCAGCGAGAAGCACGGCTCCTGCTACTCCAAGAGCGACGGATCCAGCGACGCCGAGGACGTCGAGTATCTGGGCGCCCCGGCCCAGAGCCGGCCTCACTCGCTCGAGGCCGGAAACCAGACGGAAGTCAACGGCGAGCTCAAGTCCATCAACCCCAACCACATGCACTACGGCGGCGAAGCCAGCGAGGTCAACGGCAGCGGCGCCGACCTCCTCAATAACAACCACGAGCTGGGCGCCAAGACGAACCCCGGCTTTCTGTACTGGCCCAATGCCGGCGTCTTCATCCACCCGGTGGCGCTGCAGTCCCAGTTCCTCTACTACCAGAAGCTCGCCCAGGAGAAGGGTCTGGCACCGCCACCGCCGCCGCCGCCAGACCAGACGCAGACCAAGGAGCAGCGCATCGTGCCCAAGTCCATCTACTCGATGCTGGAGAGCCCGAAGACGCCCGTGCCCGTCCCGTCCAGCATGTCCCCCAGCGAGACTCCGGTACCGCCAGAGGCCAGCCTGCCCCAGACTCCGTCGCCCAGACCGAAGCGTAACTACACGAGTCAGGGCGGCCAGACGTCGAATCTGCAGCCGATGAAGCGCAAGCGCTCGGCCATCTTCATCCCGCCGATGCCGACGGAGAACAACAACAACCCAGCGACCGAGGTCAGCATCTGCAAGTTTAAGTTCACCGGCGGCGCCAAGCCCACGCTCCAAGAGAAGAAGAGCCTGTCGGTCGATTCGGGCGGCAACTTCCGCTACTACAGCGGCACCGGCGACAAGAGCATGCGAGGCTACGAGTTCTTTCCCCGAGAAGCTCTCCAACAGCCCGCCAACCAAGCCGGAGGCTCCTCGGCCGCCGGAGCTTTCCTCACCGCGGCCGCCGAGAGGACTCCCCAGCCGACCTGTCCCAGAGCTTGCAGCATCCAGGAGGACAGCCGGAGGAAGCGCAAGACCAGGAAGAGCATCCAGAGGGAGAAACTCGAGCAGACCTTCAAGGAAAAGGGTTTTCTCATCCAGACGCAGCAGCTCGAGTCGGCCGAGGGTGCGACCTACTGCAAGTTCCGGCAGCTGCGCAAGTTCACCAGGTACCTCTTCAGGAGCTGGAAGGACTACCTGCCTGGCAACGTGCGCGAGTTGACGGATTCGGGTGAGCCGGTCCCCGATTCCCTCAAGGACGTCGATCAGGAGGTCGGGATCGGCGAGGCTACTCTGATGCCCGTCTCACCTCTACCCGGCGTTCTACCGAGTGGCATGGAACTGCAGCCGGGGTTGGTGGAGAACTCGCCGCCGAGCTTGCCGCTCAACTGATACGCCGGGAAATTCAAATGTGGGCCGAACGAACGTTTCTTGTGTATAACTCGCATTTATAGAGCCCATGTCTGCCCGCGTCTTTGTCATTACACTTCTTTTTACTTAGTATTTGTTGTACACTCTGACGCCGCCGCCGCTTATCGTTCGCGTACTTAATTACCGTTATTTTCGCCGTGTACATAATGAATATTAACAAGTTTGTTAATTATTACGTAGTTGTACAAAAAGAGCCCGTCGATGTGGGAACGTTCGGGAGGAAAAGTGTAAATTATGTGCATGCGCGCGTATCCGAGTGATCGCGCTGCAAAACACGTGGACAGTGTCGAGAGATGTATACGACACACACGAGTGCATTTCACGAGAATAGACTTGAAAATGCCGAGGATACGTCTTATCCGTTTGTTCGTTGCGTAACAGTACGCGCATATATATACCTATTTAATAACGTGTAGCTTTGTGCCAAAGACAAGAGACTGCAGATTTTAAAGTTACGATGTATAAAAATATACGACGGCGAGATGTGCGGTAAAACGCTCGTGACTTTCTGTAAATAAAGTATATAATGTATAATGCCATATTGTAAAATACGAATATAATATATTGTATAGCGTTACGCGCAGCGCGCTTTTTTTTTTGTAAATATTATATACGGTGCGATGTATAAGCGAGAGATCTTTGTTATGCTTCTTTATTTTTCGAGCAATATCATAACAGCCGCGGCATATAATGCGCTCGCGTTGTGTAATATATGCATTTGCGAACGTGTATATGCGTGATACCTACTATATTTTTAACGCAATCGAGTGGCGATTTAAAAGTGATATAACGCGTTCGTATACCGAAAGACACATACGTTGTCGCGTTGTATATATAAAATAACCGATGCTGATTTTCAATTTCGTCTAACGAGAGATCTAGTCTTTATTTGTACTTTGTTAAATTTTCATCGAATTATATATGTCTCCACAGCGAAAAATTACCTGTATTATCACACACACACACACACACACACACACGCACACACGCACACACACACACGCACACACACACACACACGCGCACTCACTGTATTCGAAGTTTGTATATTTTTACGTACGAAAAATATACACCGCATGACTCATCAAGAGCGCGCATATTTTTTTCAAAACAAACGAGCCTCGTGGCTCGGCATCAAGACTATACTCGACACACTGGTTTGCAATAAACTTTACTAATATTTGAAATCAGACGTTCGCTCATTACCGAACTTTCCCTCTGTATATACACAACACGCAATGCGAAAAGCTCGAATGTATAGAATACACACGTGCGTTCGCCGCTCGCACACGCGATCGAAAAGTAAGTATAAGTATGTATATATACATACAGGCAACCGAGAGAAAGGAAGAGAGGATCCATGGGTCCCATTCATGCATATACGCCCATTCAAGCGCTGCATCTCCTGTTCACCTTGAATGCTTTTTTACCGCCGCTTCGGACCGCGCGCAGATAGCCATCTACAGTGCGTACGGGCCCGTTTATTATATACGTACGGCTATATAACTATATCTGAATATAATCCGGTCCATTCTTTTGCTTCTGTTATATATACACAGGGAGTGAGAGCTCTCTCGCAATTCTTTTTCGCCATTAATTTATTTTATCGAACACGCGCTCACGCACAATGTGTCTCTCGGCTTAAACCTGAGATTCTATTTCGATTCTGAGACTCTATCGCGGACGTTTTTAAATTATTATCTTCTCTGCGGCTTTACGGTTCGCGAGCTAGACAAAGCTGCTGCGCTTTCCAACACAATATGAATGGTGTCGTTATTTTGACGCAGCGTCGAGGTATTTTTGCGCGCCTGCTCTGTAGATATGATGTATGAGACTGCCGCACAATGGACGCATTTTACTTGGAAAGTTATATACACACGCGATATAATATGCGTCTGTAATAACAATAAAATTGACTGACAAGTATATACTATCCATGTCGTTTCTATAGTTTCTATAAATAGAGCCAATCTTCGCGCAAAGAAATTTCAAACCAGCAGTGTATAAATCTCAAAATCGGTCTCTCCCTCTCACGTTGAGCAGCAGTGCGCTATCATTAATAATAAAAAAAAAAGCAATTTCCGCAGCGCGTCTTACAAGCTCTCCGACGACGCGTTCGGGCCAGCTTATAATATACAAGGAGCGAGTGTTCCTCTTCTCGCGCTTGGTACAATGACTGCAGGTTTCCTAATACGGCCTGTCGAACCCGGAGCTGCCTCTCCCCCGAAAAAAAAAGACAGACAAAAGAGTTTCGGACGATGCTGCAGCTGCGGGCTGATTTGCTCGCGACATGCGCGCCAGCAAAGACTCGATCCATCGTCGTTATTAGCGAGGCTTTTTTGTTTTTTGTTTATCTCAGCGCAGGATACGTAACACCGTATTTTCTCGCGATTCACTGATCAATTATTATCGGCGACGCCAGATTGAAAAGTGTAGCTTGATTTAAATAGCGCGTAGATGATTTTTCAGGGAAACTTTAATAAGCGGCCGAAGCAGTTAATATTAATACGATAGATAGCAGTATAAGGAAGAAAGCCTATAGGAAAAATCTGTACCGAAGAGAAACACGCAGTGAAGCAAGGCCAGACTCAAGAAAGACGAGTGTGTGTCCGAGCGAGCGCAACATGCAGCGCTTGCCTCATGTGCAGTCTTTCTCTCGTTCTCCGCAGAGATGCAGATCTCGGCAGGCGATAGGTGTAGCGCCCGAGACAAATTGAACTTTTTCACCGACGAACCTGTCTCTCTCTCTCTCTCTCTCTCTCTCCACGTCTATACCTGTGTGTCTGTACGTAGATACACACATACGCGAGTGCACACCTTTCTTTATTGTACATTTACATCGCGGCTGCATAGCGGGAGAGTTCGTTCGCTGCGCCTTCGCCGTGTGTACCTAATATCCTTTTTGTATACTTGCATACAGCACAAAGGGGAGAGGGAAGCGCGCAGTTTCAGACACTGTCTTGTTTTGCCGATTGATGAGATGAATAATTTTTATTTCCCGGCTAATGGCTTTGGTTTTCCTTTTAATTCGCTGCGAGAGATATACACTAAAATGCCAACTAATTATTACATAGGCGCTGTATATAATACATCGAGAGGCAGAGCCAATCGTAATGACCGCTTGACGCTTGGCAAAACAAAATTTTTAATTACGACGTATAATACAACCGCACAGCGGCTGCGTTTCTTAATTCAATACGCGTAGCTCTGCGTATACCTAATTTTTTTTTTTTTTTTTGTCCTATATCTCCGGGTGTATTGTATATAACACACAGCAGCTGCAACAGCGGGGGCAAGAAAGAGACGCCACCGGAAACCGTAATTCCAGCGAGCGAAAGAGTAGGCGCTGCTTTTTCAGCTTCATTAAGTTAGAAAACCGGAATAGCGCGAGCTGCGCGTGTCGTATCCACGTGCCGAGCGGTGCGTTCGCGAGTCGACTGACAATTATAAAACCAGTGCAGCGTGTGTGTATATAATGCGAGAAAAAGAGACAGAGGAGACTACGAAGAGTCGACGGATAGGGGAAAAAAAGTCGATGCGGCTTTTCCGCGCGTGCCACGCACGGACAGCTCGTGTATTAAGTATATATCGAAAGAGACATTTTTATTTGTCAAGAGGTGATTGGCCAGTGTAGACGCGGTCGATATGCGTTTATGCACAGAATCTTCCTTGAGTCGAATCCTTATTATTCGTTGGAATTTTAAAAGTACGCGATATTACGGCATTGTTACTATATGTTATATACACAGCTCGCGCATGATTAATGAACAATCTTTCCGAGTTTCGTCACTTGCATATACTATATTCATCCCACGCGCTTTTCCATTTGCCCTTTACGAATGCATGAGCGTCTTTTATTATAGATGCTCTCGCAAGCGAATGCTGCTGCGATGAAGAATGAGCATAATAAACACGATCTTTTCCAAGCGGTGATTCATTATATTCGACGCTCGCGCGTTTACGGAATCCGCGGCATCTTTGTTGTTGTTTTTTTTTTTTTTTTTTTACAAATAACGAGGGGCGAAGATGAAAGAACGCAGTGATTATACAGGCGCTTCGTGGTAGAACGCGATAAGCGAACGTCCCGAGATTCCTATTTTATCAACATCCGATTGGCTGCGTTGCTTCACGCACTCGATGTCAGAGCTCGCCAGTAGCTGCCGAAGCCTATATATTGTTTTTAATGGATTCCAGGAAACTGCTTTAACGACGCAAGTTATATACTACACTACACGCTCACTTTCGCAAAATTACTTTCCACTCCGATAACTGCAGTTTTATATACCAACGGAATTCGATCTGTTATAGCATCGGAAAAGAAGATAACGACGGGCAGTGTGTTTTACAAATAATTTATATTATAAAATACTCAGCACTATACAAAAAAATCCTTCACTTTATAAATAATTTATTTTCAGTATGATACATATATCTAAAATTAGTTCAATAAAAAAAAAAAAAAAAGATTGGTTTCATTTATACAAACAAAAAGTATTAATACATGCGGTTGTCGTATAGTACAAAAATTAGTAACAATAAAATCGCCGCTCACTGCAGCTTCTCCTTCAGTTTTCTCCGGCCGGCTCTATGCAGCAGCTTCCTGGTGCCGTAAACCAAGGTGACGATGGATGCCAGGTAGAAAAGAGCCACGTCCAAGGAGTAGTAATGCCAAGTCCTCATGTGCCTATATGGGAAACGAAAAAGTCGCGCGGATGAGAAATCATTATACCTTATTTGTAGATTATAAGCAGCTATATAGCTCTTTAAAATTCTCTCACCTCGTGGTGCTCTTCAGGTGCTCGGCGCCTTTGTGCCGGGCCACGTGCTCGACCCACCAAACCGCCAAATTCTTCGTGTCCACGGGAAGATCCTTCATCAAGGCGCTCCTCCGCTTGGCTGCCTCTCTGTAGGGATTGTTACCTCCAGCGGCCACCTTCAGTATATTCTCGCGCAGCTCCGTTATCGTCAACGTGCCCAGATCCATGACTAGCGCGTAGCCGAGTTTTTCTGAAAAATCGCTATTTTTTATCGGCACAGTCTGTCTCGAAGACGCAAAAAGAATGGATAACCCACCAGCCTGAGCAGCATTTCCGTCGTGGTCGCAGAAGACCGGAAGTACGAGGGTCGGTGATCCATGGTAGGCAGCCTCGTGAAGCGAGAGTAGCCCACCATGGGAAACGAACGCCCGGAGCTTCGGATGGCCGAGCAGCTCCTGCTGTGGCCACCAAGCAGCCGTCCTCACGTTGCTCGGTAGATTCTCAATCTTGCCTGCCTCCCACTTCCAAACGACGTTGTAGGGCAGCGTCGAGAAGACTGCGACGAAGCTGTTACGCAACGACTCTGGCATCCCCGACGCCTTCACCGACGAGCCCATCGACACGAATATGAAGCCTGTCGAATATGATCGATGCAGTATAATTATCCGTTAATTCGTCGCAGGATAATTAAACGTTATGCATTCCGCGCACGTGTGCGACTTACCCCGATTGAGGAATGTCTCCATTTCCGGACTGAGCTTCAATGCTGGCCTGCAATGTATGCAGGCTATGTTGACAACGTTGGCCAAGTAAGGCACCGAGTCCGAGACCGAGTAGTGATTGTTCTGCAGTGTCAGTGGCACCTCGGCGACCAAATCTCGCACGTCCGGCACATCGTCACCTGCGCAGTGTGTTATATTGTGTGTATACTTTAATCGTGAGTGATTGACAATTCGTTATTTTCGCACACTTACCGAGATACTTGCGCAGAGTCGGCTGAACGAAGCCGGTTATCATGAGCCAGTGCATGACTTCGAGGGTCATCAGGTAGGCGACGTTGAAGATCCTCTGCACAAAGTTCATGTCCTGCGTCAGGGCCTTGCCAAAGTAAGGCCTTATGGCCCAAGGCGAAGGGTTACCCTGTCGGGCGATTGATCCGCTGTAGAGGGCCACCTGCGAAAAAGATCGTCACGTAATTATTTTCGCTGTTTTGTTGCGACATATACATATAGTATACAAGATCGTTGAGAGGTTTGGGAATTTCTACTTTTGACAGAAGACGTCTGAGGCGTTCGACAACTTTCTTCGGTCGTGGCAGAGTTGTGTAACACTGGGCGACTTGTGAATTATTCATTTTGATCTGTTGCTCCCCGATTCGATCTTTTGTACATAATAGCGCCGGGTCACGTGAGCGAGATTTCTCTATGAGCTCAAAATTATTTTCTCTCTCTCTCTCTCTCTCTCGATCACGCGCTTCCTTGCTTTTCTCTTGCGAATGTTTTCGCAATGGTTTAATACTTCTGGTGAATTTATATATGGCTCGGATTATTCAAATATTTTTCGGAGCGAGTCGTATAATAAAAATTGTAATACGAATTACGATGATCAAAACCAATTTGAAATATATTTCGCGATGACGCAATTTCTTGCCGTATAATTATGCCCGCGGCCGCAATTAACTCTCTAAATCTGAAATAGTGAAAATTTTGCTAAATCAGTGAAAATACACTGTTTTTACAGTATTATAATGGTGCAACTATTTTAAACAGTTGCACCATTATAACTGCAAATACAGTGTATTTTCACTGATTTAGAAAATTTTCACTATTTCAGATTTAGAGAGAACCGCAACTCGATATCCCTTATAAAAATTTCGAGCATAGTATAGATATTACACAACGCGCATGAGCACGTGCAGTGAATATTTTGAAAATCCTCGGAAAAGCAATTATATAATAATACTACAGCCGCGTGCGAGTTCAATAACACGTCGACATACCGCGAATAAATTAACATCCGAAAATCCCGAAACACGTTGCGCGCTATATTATGTTTATTAGCATCTCGGACTCACCGTGTTCAGCATGACAGTCGGCAGTTGCTGGTCATGCAAGATGCCTAAAAGACACTCGGGATAAGCGCCGTCGATGACAACGACGTCCCATCGTGCTCCGGGATTACCTTCGGGTCTTCGAACCTCCGACATTGAGAAGTTGTCCTTGAGCAGAGCCTCGCAAGCTTCCCAACCGTAGCGCATCGCATCCCAGGGCGACAAAGGCAGCTCGTTGCGAAAACGCGAGCCCACGAGGTCCCATTCAGAGGTGTAATTGCCGATGTAGCTCTGGAATGGATTTTTATTTGCCTTTTACCTCAACGTATTGGCATTTTCAAACAGACTACTATATCTCGTTGATATGCGAAACCCGTGCTTTTTGCACTTCCATTTACGAGCCGATCTCCGCCAATTGAAAATCACTTGAACTGTTCTATAGTTTTGTTTGAACAGCTCCCGAGGCACTTTACACGTTCGTTCAGTCAGTAAAATAACGAAATTCTTTCGTTCGTGATGGAGACTCTCGAAAACTACTATATATATGAATACACGTTATTCAGCTTATATATTTGTTTTATCCGTATATGCAAATATGCACAATATCGAAATACAAACAATCGCTCGACTGCTACATTGAACATTCCAAATATATACCCATCGCGTAGACGCGCTATTGGCTTGTGCGCCGGTTCAAGAATCGACACAGGTTTCTCTCAAAAGATCCGAAAAATCGAAGGCCGCGCGTAATTACCATCCGGGATCGTAATGCGAGCCATAAAAAAAAAATATATATATATATATTCGTGTGTGTAAAATACAAACCTCGAGCTGCGGCGGTACAAGTTCCCTGAGTCCATTATTGGCTGCTGGACCGGTGAATCCACTCGCCAGAGTAACATTGTGGCCCCTTTGGGTCAAGGCAGCGCCGAGGGCAACGAAGGGCACCGTATGCGATCTCGTACCCCCCATAGTCGCCAAGAGCACCGTGTAACCATGGCCGCTCGCTATTATCATCGAAAGTACCAGCAGTGCTTTCGACAGCTCCATCTCTTATATTATACACGCACTTTTTTTTTCTAACAATCTTGAAAATTCACTCTCTCGCGTATAATCAGACACTGCAGTATCATCCACTCGTCATTTCCCACGATCGTCCCAGGTTAATCGGTACTCGCTGAAAGTACGACTATTCGCGTCTCAGGCTCTACACAGATCGAGTAATATCACGGCTTCGTCCATCGGCAGCCGACGAATAATGCCACGGCGGAGTCTTTGCGCGCGCGTTATATTTGCGCGCGAGTTCTCTCTCTTGCGCGAGCGAGCGCGCGTTTGGCTATTATATTCTTCTTCTTCTTCTGTTATTCAAATGCCGGCTAATCGATTTCGCGCTTATGGCTAGCGCGGCAGAAATTTGAATGTCTAAAGAGCACGCAGCTAGTGGCGGCGGCTTTTTTCCTCTCGATATTTCGAATATGATCGATGCTAGCTTATTATCATCTTCCAAGAAGTAAGACGTATGCAATCGTCGCTGCTGACAGTTGTCTGTCGTTCTTGGCTACCGATACTAATTGCGGTTATACGTGCGGCTAATTCAAAACACATGCTCTCGCGCGTACTCGGCGATTATTTCATTGCTTTATTCGCGCGCGCGCTCGGATCGCTGCGGATTGATATTCCTCGTGCGGTACGTATTATATAGAAAGAGAAAACGTGAAAGCGATAGTTGAGCCAAAAGGCCCGATCAGAATCCGATAAAAACGACGATGGCTGTTACAAAGCTTCCGCCTGTCGTTGTCGTAAGAGAACCTTAGTTTCTTCTTCTTCTTCTTCTTCTTCTTCTTCTTCTTCTTCTTCTTCTTCTTCTTCTTCGGGTTCGCCGAGTTGTCGGTCAACTCAACTACGCACAGTGGCTACTGCTGCACGTTCTGGAAAAACCACCTTCTTTTTGCACCGCCGCGAAGTTGCGAGAGCCGCGCGTGGATGTTGTCCGGTTATATTCCGTAAAACTTTCACTTGCATTTATACGCGGCGATTGCCCCCTGCTCGAATCTAATTGCGCGCGAGAGGCTGCGGTGTGCGCGCATGTAGCCGTCGCTCCTATTATCTGCAAATTCACTCTAGCTGCAACGTGATTTTTTTCTTCTTCGATATAATATAATATTGTGTGGTCCACTTCTTCCTTCTCTCTTCACCTTGCGTTCGGCGACGACATTTCGCCAACTCTCGAAACCGCGCACTCCAATTCACTTCACTCTGAGTTTTCAACTATACGATATAAGTACTTCGATGAGGAAAAAAAAAAAAAAATCGGCCGGGACTCAACGACCCTCGTCGTCGGAGCGCGCGAAATCGGTATTGGCTGCAACGCGGCCGATCGTCATTTGGCGGCTTGCGCACGACTCTCGCGGTGTGTATATCTCTCGAAACGTGAAAGTCCGGCGGTACACTGGACTCCGCGGCGGATCAGCTGTATATACTCGTAAAAGAAAAAGAGAGAGTTTAAAGCCTCCCACTTATATAGCCTCTCTCGCGAACACCGAGTGCCAAGCGCAC
Organism: Pteromalus puparum; assembly: GCA_012977825.3. Taxonomy (NCBI): domain Eukaryota; kingdom Metazoa; phylum Arthropoda; class Insecta; order Hymenoptera; family Pteromalidae; genus Pteromalus; species Pteromalus puparum. The sequence goes on along the minus strand of CM053170.1, from coordinate 75,344,493 downwards.
AGTATACTCCTCACGCTGTATTATAGAAGATATTTGAGGGTCACTCATCCCGCTCTACAGCCGTATAGTTGTTGTACAGAGAAAGTACATCCTCAGCGCGCTGCGCGTTCCAAATATGCATTATTATCGTGTGCGAGAAGTCGATCGCTCTTTTTTTCCTGCCATTTCGTTGTTTTGGGGTGCAGGAACTGGGTCGAGGTATGCCGCACGCCGGGAACCGGTTAAGTCAAGGTGCCACCGATTTGATTTTTTTTTTGTTTTTGTTTTTTTTTTTTTTTTTGAGGAAAAAGATCGATTTGACAAGGTCGATCGTTGATATTGCGATCACGCCTTGATGCGATTCTACATATATTGTGCGCAGATATTGCACACAGCGCGGCATCGCACGTACTTTATATATATGTCTTATTACAATGATCTAAACTACCCGCCGCGCGGTGTATAGCGCGAGCCTTGCAAAATCCTTGCGGGCAATAGGATATCGTTGCAAAACCGCTAAAGCCAAACGAGCTGTTTTGAAAATATTTACGTTATCGCGCTGGCTTTGTTTTGCGCGCGCGCTCGATTTCGACATTTCAATGGACATACACTCGTGCGAAAAATTTCAATTCTCCACAACCGAACCGAATGTGATTCTGCGTGTAACACAATTAAATGAACCGTCCACTCGAAATCGGTATATATATATATATATATATATAAGCGCATGTAGACTGCAAGGTGAGCGAGAGAGCTGTATATTAAGGCTGCACGAATAGGGAGTAAACGTCGGTCATGCATGCGGAGATTTGGGGCTCGCCGCTTTTCCGCACGTATGACTTTCGAGACGGTCGGTTTTTTCCTCCGTCCGCGCGGCGCTACTTTTACACAAATTACAATCGCTATCCCGTGACTCGCGATATATTCTAATCGGCCGGTGCTTTTTACCTTCCACGGTGAAAGCGAGCTAGAACGCGCGCGCGCGCGCGGTTCGTTTAACGCTATTACAATGTTGTTTGAATAATAAGGCTCGCTTCGAGACAAAGTTTCTTTTCTTTTATATGTGATTAGCGTAATAAGAGCTAGCAGCTTGTAATATATAACGTATCTGACGATGTGTTTATATCGCTCTTTACGATCCTCGACTTCCTTCGTTATATATTGCGTCTAATTGAATAGTGAGTTGCTTCTCATTGAGGATGTATATTATCGGGTTATTAACGAAATTCGGCGTATTATTATAATTATGCTAGTCGAAACTCAGGAAATGAAGTGTGGTAATCACTCTTCTGGCGCTTAAGACGTTACGCTGACAAGAGATAAGAATCTCTCGGTTCCGGCGTCTATATATGCAGCGATAAAAAATCCATTAAATTTTTCTTTTCGAATGTGCAATCTAAAATCCTTTTACCTTTTTACATTCATTCGACAGCATTTGAAAGGGGACAAATCAAATAGGGTATAGAGGTTACCGGTATAGCGCACGCGGTTATGCATGCGTTCCAGAAAGTGCGAATTTACTAATGTGATTTGACGTATCTTTAATTTATCGTAGAGAATGGCAAAAGTTGAGTTGGTTGGTTGATTATATTGAAAATCCTAAAATCGTTCCCTTTTTTTTCTTTTTTTAAGTAAAGTGACAAATTCTATAATCCTGAAGTGATTAAAAAAAAAAAAAAAAAAATATATAAAAATAGCCGTAAATCGAAAATTCCATTCGAACCGATTTGACGAATCGAATTTATAAATTAATATTTTCATCGCGTGATAAAAAAAATATCCATGGCTATAACAACACTGGGCGACTCTCCCCTGCATTTATCATCTCCGCATTATTAAAACTCGATACCATACAATTATACACAAGGCGAAAAATAAAAAAATAAAAAATCAACGCGCAATTATTTTTCTCGCTCCATACCTCAATCCAGCTCGACTAATTTCCTCTCCCTGCAGTAACCTCGGTCTCCGCGTCTCCCGTCATTGAAGTTCGAGATTGAGTTCGTGAATAAGCGCACCGCATGAATCTCAAAGCGGCTATTATATGCGAGTATGCGTGCTCGGGAGAGAAAGAGAGAGAGAGAGAGAGAGAGAGAGAGAGAGAAGGAAAGTGGACAGGTGTGCAATGCTCGAACCACTGCTCGAACGCGAGGTGGCCAGCGCCATCTGATCCCGTCAGGTACGGACGAGAATGCAATGTTACAACGGCCGAGGTCGACCGCTGCGCCGACTGCAGCTGCTACATGGACCGCCGCCGCCGCTAGTGCCGACTTTCGCTCGGCCTATGCTGCGGTTTGATGCCGTCTATATCGCTCGCCGCTCGACTTTCCAACGCTGTGTTTTTTTTTCTTTTATATATACGAATCATTGTCGCCATGGATGTATTGTGGCATTACAGATGGAAAATATGATTCACCGTGCAAGCGTGTGTCATGTCGGGCTTGGATGCGTGCCGTATTGCCATTTGAAACTCTTCGATCGACGTAGGCTCGTAAATTAAAATTGCACAACGAAAAAACCTACAGACCTTGAAAAGCATACAGGGAATCTGTCACGACGCATTAGTTAAAAGCGACTTTCCTAAAAAAAAAAAAAAAAACCACATACAGTGCAGTAAAAAAAACGAAGCAACAAAAGCAAGAATTTGAAAACTCGCGCGCATCGCGAGAGTAAAAAACATGGCGACGGGTGGAGGCAACGGTGGCGCCCCCGCCCTCGTCGCGCAACTATAACCTCACCGTACGCATAATTGTCGTCGAAGCCGGAGCGCGAGCAATAGTAGCATACATAGGAGCAGCAGCAAGCAGCATCACAGAGAGCCGCAGCAGCAGTTCCGTAGCCGCAGCAGCTCACCGAGTGTCGATCTCGTGCATTAGCGCTCGCACTCGCTGAGATTCTTTCGTCGCGTCGCGAAGATAAAAGAATATAAAAATAACATCCGTCAGTCTAACCCTCGCGTTGGTGTGTACACAAAGTCTCAGTAGCAGCAGTCCAGCGACAACCGGAGCGTCGCCGAGCTTCGTTGTCGGCTCTTGAATATCTCCCCCTCTGCCTAGTTGTGCTTTCTGACAGTGTGTGCATCGATTCACGGGAAGTTCAAGATTCACCGTAGAGGTGCAGCGTGCGTGCGAGGAGTCAGTGATTTAGAGAAGAAGAAAAAAAGGTGTGCGTCGTCTGTGTGTCAGTGGGTGCAATCTTGCTCTGTTATGTGCATGTGCATGAGTGTCCAGTAGTGCTTCTGAGAGAAAGAAATAAAGAATCTGCAACTGTCAGTGTATATACCCAGCTTATGCACATATCTCTCTCTCTCGTGGAGAAGCCGAGGAAGTAACAAATGTGAAAAGAAGCTCTTAGGACAACGACGACGGAGTGCACTTCCTGCTTCGCTGCTCGCTGTGTTGTGTTTTGCATGTTTTGTGAGAAAAGTCTGAAAGGTTTGTCGAGCCCGCATCATCATCCCATAGTTATTCGCAGTGCAACGACGAGTATACAGCGAACAACGCGTTGTTTATAACACCTTCGCGTTGATATATAGATATTACAGACGTGCGAACGAAATTTCTGGCCAGAGGGTGCGAGGGGCGCTGCGCTCTCACACGCATGTGTGCACGTTCCTTTTGTTTTGAACGTTCGGCTATTGCACTCGCAAGAGATCCATCCCTACCTCTCTCGGAGCAACCCTCTCTCGGTTTATTGAGAGGCTTTATAAACAATTCTTGCGTCCGTGGAACGCCTAGACCGTAGACGGGAAACACGGGGCTCGACAGCTGCAGCGAAAGTGAAATTTTGTTTTGAACCTTGAAATCTCGTACGGAGCAATGGCCGGGGCCATCCATTTTCGTAAATCTCTGCCTCTAGACGCGCATCCTAAAATCCCCAGGCGGTTACGCGTTTTGGAGCACGTTTACCCGGATGCGCTTCATTTGTATACATCGTTGTCTCACGCCTTGAGTCGTACACGTTTGTTTATTATAAAAATCGGGAGCAAGATCGAATTCATCCCGTACGTGACGATCAATAAAACCTCCCCCGCGCGCTGTGCGCTCTCCGCAGGCGTGTGTCGTGCGCTCGGCCGTTCACAGACCCTTTCTCTCCCCCCTCCACTGTCGTCGCTCTCTTCCCCCGCTCACCGGATATTTTTCCCGTCCGCGAAATCCCTCTCCCTTTCTACCACGGCTGCAGCGTGTCATATGGCCGGGCGGCGTCTAAGGTGCGGATTAGGCCACGTGCGGCTACTGTCGCCGATGTTTCATTCATTCGCCGATTGTTTATTCAGCTCCCAGACCAGCCGGTTTATTCACTTTTTTGCAACTTATACACTTCGCGCTCAGGTGGAGGAAGAGGAGGCTCGTGAATGGACACGAGCACGTGCATTTGACAGTGCAATCGCTGCACTCGCGATAAGAGAGGGAGACGACGGCGACGGCGACGGGTTTTTTATTCAAATCGGAGAGAGAGCGGGAGAGAGAGAGAGAGAGACGATGATTCATGTCGGGAGGGGTACACGCGCTATACAGAGCCTTTCGTTTATACCGGTGCATTCTGCGTGTACAACGCTGCCGAGCGGAATTAATTGAATGGGGTGAGAGGATTTTTTTTCGGCGTCGAGAGAACGTTTTACGTTTGTTTATGGACGTTTTATCAGAAAAGCGCGTTACGACTTGATAATATGTTTTCCCCGTATACCCCCTATACCCCGTCTACCTGTGCAATTTTACAACTGCATATTAGCCGAACGTTTGAACCAAAAATTAATTCTTGCACTGCATTTTACTCTGATTTTGTTTACTCCTTGTTTATGCAGCAATGCAATTTTGAATTTAATTAAATTTTTTAATTTTCATTCTTGTTAAATAGCTGCAGCTGAAATTATTGTTTGGATTCTATAATGCAATTAGTATACAGAAGAAAAAAGTGTCATATTAATCCGTTTTAAATTATGCTTGATAATTATAATAATACGAGAGCTAGTCTCAATGTTTTCACCATAAAGCTTTTAAAAAATAATACATTTATTGCTACATTCATTTCCAACAATGCTCGTACGCATGAATAATTTGACGGTCTTTATTTTTGGCCTATAGCTTCGATTGCGCTTCATATATAACGTTCCGTTACAGTTGATTGTCTGCACGCGCTATTAAAAAGTTAAATTACTGCATGCATCAAACAACGTTCTTCGCTTAGTCGACTAATAGGCGTATATTTTTCAGGTTCTATTCAAGGAGTTTAATAGTCAGCCAAGGCAAGATGTGGCGAAATTCTCCCGTAGGAGGCGGGAGTCTTCGATCCGCTATTTTACTTTTTATTTCATCGATGTTTATGCTTGGTAAGTCAACATTACGAGCGATATTAAGCAACTCCTCGATATGCATGCTCGTTCTCCTTTGAATCAGCTTTAATTAAAAAATGTTTTTGCAATCAAAGCTGAGAATAAGAATTTTCCGCACATTTTCAATTAAAAATTTAATCGTTTTAAAAAGGGCTATTTGAACGCTTACGGCAGTAGTTGATATTACGTATAGAAGCCGTCGGCGAAATTATAAAATTGATATTCGCTATAAAATTGACATTCGCTATACTGCAAACAATTTAACGAACGTATAATTTTCAGCTGTTTCGGCGGAGGACGAAACAATGGGCCCAATATTTGTCAAGGAGCCGCCTAATCGCGTCGACTTTTCAAACGGAACTGGAGCTGTGATTGAATGCCAAGCTAGAGGAAATCCTCAACCCGATATCATTTGGATTCGCGCTGATGGAACCGCCGTTGGAGATGTTCCTGGACTACGTCAAGTACGACTGTCTACACGATTATAATTTGTTTTAGTTATCACGATGATTATACGAGAAAATGCATAATAATGTTTGCATATATTTCAACAGGTCTTACCCAACGGCAATCTAGTCTTTCCACCATTTAGAGCCGAAGATTATCGCCAAGAAGTTCACGCACAAGTTTACATTTGTCTTGCTAAAAATCCCGTTGGTTCCATCCACAGCCGCGATGTTAACGTCAGAGCCGGTAAGTTTCACAACTATTTTTCAACGCGTTAAAATTAACTGCTAAACCATAACGAAAAATAAGAGAACGACGAATCGAAGAATAAACGATAATGGATTATTATATCCACTAATCTACATTATACAGGAACAACTAACGATCATTTTTCAGCAACATTAAGCACTATAGAACAAAAATTGCTAGATCTCTAATCGTAATACCAGCATAAGGTGAATCTCTGTATAAAAATTAATGTGATGAATTCATCTAGTGGTCGCGCAGTACTACGATACCGACGTAAATAAAGAGTACGCGATTCGAGGAAACAGTGCTGTACTGAAGTGCGTCGTGCCGTCGTTCGTCGCCGATTTTGTGACTGTTTTGTCATGGCATACCGACCAGGGAGAGGAATTTGTACGAAATACCGACGGCACTGAAGATTATGGTATTCAAATAGTCAAAAGATAATCAGTTTACGGAATTGACTGGGATAGAGCGCGAGAGCTTGGTTAGCGTTGCAAGTTTATTATGTACGTCTCATATTAAAATGTTGTTCACGCAAAGGTTTCTTTTAATGCAGATAAATTACTCGTATGGCAGACGTTATAACCGTTGTGACATTCATAATAGTATAAAGTGCAATATCGTCGGGCAAACTATTTTTAATTCAAATTACGTTTAAAATTATTTAAACTAATACAAGAAGGTCGCGTATAAATTACCTAGTAAAAGCTTACAACCGAACAAGAGAAATAAACACCGAATTCATTCATGTACTAAAAATAGTAAAACGACGAGAATCCCGTTAAAAAACCAATATCGATCTAAAAAAAAAGTTGCGCGCGCGCGTGTAATAAAACCGCATTATGCTGCATCCGCGCGCAGCTTTAAAAGTTTAGCGCGCTCGTTACAATGAAAAAAGCGCTCTTGTTCTCCGTGGATAGCGGCACAAGGTCGTGTCGTTCAGCTGAAACTCTCCCCGCTAATGCATAAATTGGTCCAAGCGGTGGCAAAGGATTCAATCATACTGGTACGCATCGTGTCAGAGAGCGGAAAGAATCTCATCAATAGCTGCGCATTCTACATTAGCTTCTCGAGGGGCTATACGTTCACAAGTGTACGATTGTACTCGCATTAGACACGATCTTCTAATCGCTCGTAAACATGTATTTTCCAGTCGTGCATCAGTACTATCAGTCGGAGGTGAATAACGAGTACGTCATACGCGGAAACGCAGCTATTCTCAAGTGTAGCATTCCCAGCTTCGTGGCCGAGTTCGTACAGATTGTCGGATGGCAGGACGATCAGGGAAATTCGTTCAATATGGGAAACGAGTCTGGTAGTAAAAGCGACTCTTTGGCATGCAGCGCGACTTTCAGTATACCTCAGTTGGCTTACATCACTCTCCGTATATTAACTCGTAGCCGGAAAAATTACGCAAAAGTTATTACCATTCCGCATAATCGGCAGTTATCGCCGCTATATGTTTGCGCGTACGTTTTGCGTTTTTTCTCTCACGCGGTGCGAGCGCAGCAATAATCGTCTTATGAATTAGCCGGTCAACAAGCGCAATTAGCATCATAATATATGAAAAATATAACAGCAGCAGCAGTACCAGGTCATTACGAAAATCCACGCCGTCTTCTATAATAGGCAGGAAACGATAAATCTCGAAGCTAGACAGACGTTATATATACGAAATAGGTGAAAAAGAAAAAGAAAAGTCGATAATTGGTCGTAAATTAATGACTGGACATTCTGCCTCTTGACATTCCCATGCAGTTGTGACACAGTATTATGAGGCGGAAGTAGTGTCGGAGTACGTGATCCGTGGCAACGCAGCTATCCTCAAGTGCACGATACCGAGCTTCGTTGCCGAGTTCGTCTCGGTAGACACGTGGGAGGGCAGCGACGGATCCAGCTACAAAATGTCCCACGACTACGGTACACACTTCGTATAACGATCCAACCGCTCGATACGATCCTCTCTCTTAATTTCTCTTTCTCATATGAAATACGTACATCTCCTTCACGCCATACACAATCCCTCTCCTCTCTGCGTCTATAAATGGCAGCCGGGACACGACGCTCGCAGCTTCACCGCGATCGTGTTATTATTATACAGCCAAAATTCGCGCGATATAGGCGACGATAACAATATGCGCATGAAGCGATTGCTCAATACATCGGCCGCCTCTGTTTGAAGTTGTAACGCAGGCGTACCATCCGGAAATAATGACCGAGTACGTGATAAGGGGCAACAGTGCAATACTCAAGTGCAGCATTCCGAGCTACGTAGCCGAGTTCGTGATAGTTGAGGCCTGGATCCGAGAGGACGGCGAGACTTACTTGCCGAGATTGCGGACCAACAACTCGGGTACTACACGCACGACGAGAGAACAAAAAATGCAAAGATCTATAACGCTCGCTCTCGCATATACTTATTCATATACTTTTCTCTCTCTCTCTCTCTCTCTCTCTCTCTCTCTCTCTCTATTTCTCTTAATAGCCTCCATAAAATATGTATATTATACGTATAGGCATCACAAGCTGCTCAGGCTATGAATGTAGAAACGCTGCATAAATTCTAATGAGATATCTGTGTAAATGTGTCCATACATGCATGACGACGATATCACCGCACACATGCACGCGAGAGCAGTTGTCTCGCAGTCTTACGTCACTGAGGCCGAGAACGAGTACGTGATTCGCGCCAATAGCGCTATCATGAAGTGCAAAATCCCAAGCTTTGTCAGCGAATTTATCTACGTCGATCAATGGGTGGCCAGCGATGGGTCTATTTATACTCCCGGCAGGGAACACGGTAGGCGCGCGTTCATAGTATGTCTCTGTGTGTGTGTTTCTCTCAGCGCACAATGAGGAGAAGCTGGCTGATTAGTCTATGTAGCGGCGGAGAACACCCTCGCGTCGCCCTTTAAAACTGACCGATCGACCGATTTAAGCGGATAAAGAGTTTTACGAAACGCTTTCACGGTCGATCGTCTTTGGGCTTTAAAGGGCGGCTGCGTGCTGGTGTCATATGCGATTGCGACGAGCTTCTTACTCTGTTTTTACCCCTGTCATATATCACTCTCGCACTAACTTTTCCTATATACTGCAACTCGAAGATTTCTCCGCTTCTTCCTTCCGCTTCTCTCTCATATACATGTCCCGATTCCCGTCGATCCTCAAACAGGTGGTCGCGGAGAAATTGAGAAAGAGAGGAAGGCGCGCGTGTAACCATTCGGTTTACGATGTGGGTATAAAAAAGGGACGAAAAGATTAACGAGAATCGAAGGTTACACTTACATATAAGCGAATCTCTTGTGCTTCATTACAGCCGTGTCTCAGTATTTCGAGGTTCAGGTCTACGACGTCTTCGCTATACGCGGGAACGCAGCGATATTCAAGTGTCAGGTTCCCTCGTTCGTGGGCGACTATGTAGTCGTCGCCGAGTGGATCAGTTCGAACGCCGAGAGCTTTACCTTCGATAAACAGTCATATGGTACAACCCTCGTTTAATTTACCCGATATCGCACTGATCGATTTAGACTTTTTTATCTCGCTGTTTTTTATTATTATTTGCTGGTAACACAAAGTCCTCGGGGTTCCTCTGGGTTACATTCATACACGAGCAGTTGAATGGGAGAGAGAAAAAAAACGCAAGCGCGAAATTTTCGAAATTGCTCTGGTTGCAGTTGTCGGGCAGCGATACGCAGTGAACGTCATGGACGAACACGTCTTGCGAGGAAACGCTGCGATTATCAAGTGTCATATTCCAAGTTTTGTCGCCGAATTCGTGCAAGTCGACTCGTGGCTGGAAGACGATGCCACCGAGATTTATCCTGGACGAGATTACGGTACACATGTTCAACACATGCTAGACACACAGTCTCTCTTTTTTTGATACCATCATGTATATTTACTCGTTTTATCGTTTAGTTCTCTCTCTCTCTCTCTTTCTCGTTTGCCTTGCAACGCAGCCCTTTTCTCAGAATAGAATTACGTATTCTTATATAGCTCGCTCTTCGTGACTCACATTATATACGTACACACCTTTTAATTTGCGTTTTATTTTTCTAAATCGACGTATAAATTGATAGTGGCGACGACATTGCGATTACGTTATTGGCGAAATTCACGATACGATGTAGGATTACGAAGCTTGAATTGTCACGTATAATCTGTAGGCAAATAGCCCGAATCAAAAACGAAATTTTTATAAAAAATTCGATTGGCTTAAGCTTCAATTCACCTTTGCGTCGCGATATTTTAAACAATGTCTTTTCATAATTAAAAAAAGAAGACGCGTGGAAATTTGATGAGCCTCAATTCATAAGACGTTAACTGCAGCTGCTCGCGCTGTCCCAGACTGTTTCACGTACATATTTCCCTTCCTATTTTTCTCACGTACACTCCTGAGTATTCCGTCACAGTTATACTCGTCGCTCTGTCCTTCCTAGCCCTGTCCCTGTAGCATTTTCTTTTATCATTAGCAGCATGACGCTACTTTTTTGGTTTTCGGTGTTTTTACATAATTCTGCTATCACCTTGACATTACAAGAGCAATCTTCAAATATTTAAACTTGAACTTTTTCCAGTGTTATCGCGGTTTTTAAATAAATAAATTTTTATTTTGAAGAATGTTCTTAAAATAACCATTTTTGTGCATGAAAAAATTACTCACTACATTTTTCAAAGTTTCGGTTCATTCATTCAAAATTACTTAACTTCCTCCAATCTTATCATCTGAAATAAATATGTGTCCAGATGAATATCTTGCCTCATTTGTATGCATAACGCATAGCAGCACCTTCACCAACCTAAAGGAATTTTCTTTGTACTATTGTGTACCAGTGATAAGGTTCAAGTTTTTCTTGAGCGCTTAGAATTTTTTGAATTAAAAGAAACAATTTTTGTCACTAAAAAATAACTAACACATTAGATAATATATCGAGAAACTTTGAAAAATTGTAAGAATGCATGAATAACTCTCTTCTTACGTTGCTATCGCTTTTATTAAAATTTTAGCGTTAAGAGCAAAATAATTAACATTTATTTTTCATGTCCGGGTTCAGATGGCAAATATCTCGTACTTCCATCTGGAGAATTGCACATTAAGGATGTAGGGCCAGAAGACGGATACAAGACCTACCAATGCCGAACTAAACATAGACTTACCGGAGAAACAAGACTTTCTGCCACCAAAGGACGATTGGTCATTACCGGTAAGTTCCTTAAAAATTGTTAGCCTAATATTTTTTTATTTAATTTTCTTTTCTGGGCCCAAATTCGTATATTGATCTCTATCCATAATTATAGCATTTAGTGTCTTGTAGCTTAATATGCCACGTTAATTGAACAAATTTAATCATCAAAATAAAAATAAAATTTTTTTAATGTAATAAATAAATTATAAATTGATAAAAAGCATTATAATCAATTGGGACCAGAACAGAAAATAGTATACCATACGAAAATACCGATCAATAAATAATAATTAGGTATTGCGGGATGTATATTGAAATATATATATTTTTTTAAATTTTGCTTTCGTATAGATGAAATTATTAATATAAAAGTTCACAGTATTTTTCATTTTTCATTTCATTATTTAGTTTATATCAACATTAATTGTACATCTACATCCACGGAATATTAAAAAAAAATCTTAATTTAAAAGCATTCTGTATTTAAAAAACCATTTTTAATTTATTTAAATTCAGCAAATAAAAAGAAAATTGCAAATGCCGAATCATTAATAATGTAAGTTTCAATTTTAAACTTTACAATAATATACTTTCATTTTGTTACTTCTCATTTTCTTGTAAGATATATTTATCAATACTACTGTTTGTATTATTCATATTTACTTGTATTAAGTTTTAACAAAAAAGTTTGGAAATCGTTAGCAAGTATTATTTACGTATGGTATACAGATTTCTTCAATAAAATTGGATTATGTTCAAAAAGTATTAAGCCTATTGAAAGTGCATAGTCACCAATTCTTGAACTTGTTAAGCTTCTTATGCATCTTAGCTACTCTCTACTCTAGTCAAGATGAATAAATTAATCTAGTATCTTTATGTAATATTTTTATAGTCCGGATATTGTCAGTATTTCAAATCGTTTAAATTTTATTGCAACAGCTTGTTCGTTTTTCATAAAAATTTATGCACTTTGCATTAGGCCAATACTTATCCGTAGAAAGATAAAGTTTTGTAAATTAACTCACAGAATCATTAAAACCATTATATTATATTGTGGACGAATACATATATTACGTATTATATAATGATGATAAAATATAAAGCTATAATCTTAATCATAAGATAATTTTTATTTTTAACTTATTGAAGTATGTGTTTACAACTATAAATAATCCAATTTTATTAAAATTATATGATAATAATGAACATATACATTTCGCGTTCGTATCAAATAAACTTGGTTTTTAAATAACTAAAAATAAATAATATAAATATCTTCAACTCAGTTTAAAGGAAATAAAAATGTAGGCGTACAACACGTTTTACTTGTTTTTATAAGAGATGCAATTAACAACATACCAGTTATATGTAAAACCAAGTTTATTAGTGTCAAACCTGAATGCTGGGACAGGGTACCCCTGCGGGCACGTACTGCGTATTCGCGCCACCGGAGAGCTTTTTCCATATTACATCGCGCTAACGAGATCTTTTGTCAAAAATGTTTTATGCTTTTTTTATCATTTTCACAATTCTCGATTAATGGCTTTCTCGTTTACTAATGTTACCATGCTTAGCTTCGATTCGACCAAAACAAAACAAAATCATTCTCTCAATTCCATGCTTTATTTCGTTACTGTTACTTAATTGGAGTTGATGCGATACCTCAAATCAAAGTAATATCAAAACAGTGTTTTATGATAATGAGCCATTTCCTTAGCAATATAGCAATATTCAAAAACTTAACGCGTTGTTCACTGTGCAGAACCTGTGGGAAGTGTAAGACCCAAATTTCCAAGTTTGGAAAATCTCATTGGACTGACCATTACTTCCGGTAAACATTTACGGCTTCTATGTCCGGGTCAGGGATTTCCAGTCCCATCTCATAGGTATATTAATTTATTAACTGATAGTTTATCTTCTAGCACTAAATATGTAAGCATAAGTAGCGTTACATAGTTGTAGTAGGGCATTTTATTCTGTAGGTTAAAACGCGTAAAGAGGACAGAGGTATCGCATTTTCATCCTTCGTGAGGCAACGAGTAGTTCATTCGTTACTTCATTCACGATCAATCCACGTAGCGTTTATTTCTTTCAAATTACTGTTTTGAAGTATATTTGAGGCTTTGAACTTTCCTACATTGTGCAGAACCGGTGGGAAGTGTTCGACCAAAATTTCCAAGTTTGGACAACCTTAGAGGGCTTGTGACGAATGTTGGAAAAAGTTTACCACTACTTTGTCCAGCCCAGGCCTTCCCAGTTCCGTCTTATAGGTAGGCCCATATTCCAGGAACAACAATTTCTTGCAGAAATAAAATTATGCACTCACCTGTACTTATTCACGTATAACGCCGGTAAATTAATTTATGGATATCAAAATGACTTCTTGTTGGAAAATACACACGAGGACTTTTGAAAGACTGGCTACAAACAGGACTGTGACTGATATTTCCGAAACGATCCTTTACTCGTATTATCTGTATGAAGCTACTTTTTTTATTATGTCTGTATCTATGTTCGTAGAGCCTGTTGCTGGCGTCAGACCGAAATTCTCGACGAGCGAGAACTCGCGCACTTATACTAATCGGTTCGGCGAGCCGTTGACGCTTTTCTGTCCGGCACAGGCATTTCCTGTTCCAGTTTTCAGGTACAGCTATCAGTTTATCAGTACTTAGAAACCGACTCTCTCATATTTCTCGCAAAAAAATGCACCGCAATAAATTAATCATTGCCTGAAAAAATGCAAACATCTTCGTTTCTTTATTTTTTTTATTTTTATTTTTCCCATTCGCAAGCAGATCTCTTATCGAAACTCCTGGTTGCGCTTGAGACACAAGCAACATTTCCTACTTTTATATATTATATGACTGCATCATTTTCAAGCAACAATAATATCACGCGAATGGCTGTGCAACTATATACGCTAACTTGATGTCGTCCGCTTTATTGCGTAACATTTCTTTCACGGCACCCTCTACAGAACCAGTTGGCAGTGCACGACCAAAATTCCCCAGTATGGCCGACTCACAAACATTCAAAGCTATGCTCAATGGCGCGATGACTCTTCTATGTCCTGCCCAAGGGTTTCCTGTTCCGATGTACAGGTAACTTGTTATAACAACAAAAAGAAAACTAAAATACGGCTTCGTTTACACCAATCTAGAACCAGCTTCGAGCACACGACCACAGTTGGCCGGTAGCAGTGACCTCCAGCGATTTACCACTGCTGTCTCAAAATCCGTAACGTTACACTGTCCCGCACAAGGATTCCCGGTTCCGTTGTATAGGTAGATTTTAAAATGTTAAAATATTATTAAGAATGTAGACATAGATACGGCTGTTGCACCCAAGGGTTTCCCGTCCCGGACATATGCAGGTGACTCGTTATGTTAGATATTAGGGTGTTTGACGAAATGGTGCGATTACTTTTTAGAACCAGCCTCGAGTACGCGACCGCAGTTGTCTGGCGGTACGGACTTCTTTAGATTCAGTGCTGCAGCAAATAAGAGCGTTACCGTTCAGTGTCCTGCCCAAGGATTTCCGGTTCCACTTTATAGGTAGACCAACTTCTTTTTCACTTCAAAAAACTTCGTATAGCGCTGCGTAACTTTTCTCCAAGGTGTATTTTGTCCCAGGTCAGGTTTTAATGTAGAATTAATGAATATACGTGAGCTGTATGTACCTTCTATTGTTTACCTTTATGTTTCGTTCGAAAATTATTCAGAGCCAATATCGAGTACGAGACCTAAAATGACAGCTCTAGACGTCAAATCGACAAACCCTTCGGTGCAATTCGGACGAGCTTCGACTCTGCTTTGTCCCGTGCAAGGTTTTCCAGTACCGAACTTCAGGTAAAAATAATCGCGATGTCAAATGAAACATAATGAAAAAAAACGTGCTCTCAGAGTACCTATTCCCAAAGCAGTTTCAACGCTTGTACATTACTATATTAATTTTTCGTACGCCAGAACCGGTGTCTAGTGTCAAACCAAAACTATCGAGTACCGATATCAAGGTGGTAATGCCGACACTCAGCACCAGCGAGGTGTCGTTGATATGTCCGGCGCAGGGATCACCTGTCCCAGCTACACGGTTCGTTGTTAATAATCATTGGTCCAAAATTTCTCGCTTGTCCTTTTAGAGCCATCATCGAACACGAAACCTAAATTAGCTACCAATCGGAAGGTAGAGTTTGTGGATGCAATGATAGGCAAAGAGACGAATTTGATGTGTCCTCTACAAGGTCATCCTGCACCTCGCACGAGGTTAATATTCGATCCAGATTATAATTTATTTTTGTAGTAGTTATACTTATTGATAAAAGGCTCGTTTTCGATGCTCCAGAGGCCCTGTCCTAGTAACAAATATTTGTCTCTAAATCTCAATGTTTTATCGGTTATTATTGTCGTACGATAGAGCCTGTCGCCACAAAGGCGCCCAAATTCTCGAACGACGCGAAAAAATCATGGTACGACAAAACATCTGGCTTCGACATAACCCTATTTTGTCCGGCTCAAGGGTTTCCTGTCCCGGGCTACAGGTATACAGAAATTCTCAAGTTATCAGTTAATTTTTTTTTCTCATTATTATAAAATAAAAATAGAGCCAGTATCTACGAAGCCGCCAAAATTCTCGAATGATGCGGTGTTAGCTTGGTACGTAAAAGTCTCTGGACACGACATCACGCTGTTCTGTCCTGCGCAAGGGTTTCCCGTTCCTAGCTACAGGTACAGTCTTTCGTAATAGCTGATGGTATTACACTGCATCTTTCTCCTTCTTTGCAAATGAAACCAAAAATATAGAGCCAGTAGCGACGAAAGCGCCAAAGTTTTCAAACGACGCGAAGCTAGCTTGGTACGACAAGCAATCAAAGCACGACATTACGCTATTCTGTCCGGCGCAAGGGTTTCCCGTTCCATCGTTCAGGTAAATCTTCATCGTCTCGATTAGTCCGTACGTAAATTTTCTCGTTTCATCAGAGCCTGTAGGGAGTAAGGCACCAGCTCTAATGGGTGATTTGAGAGGTGGATGGATGGCGAAGAAAGCCAACACGAATATTGCGCTTCTGTGCTCGGCCCAGGGTCACCCTGTTCCCATTTTTAGGTAAAAATATAGTCTTTTTGTTGCGGATGATTGAGCAAGATTTGTGTAATTTTTCCGTAGAACCGGTTCAGAGTAGAGCTCCGTCGCTTTTCGGTGAAGCTGGTAGCCTCATGAAGAGACAGAAAAATGACAATATAGTAATCTTGTGTCCTGGACAGGCTCATCCTGTCCCTACGTTCAGGTAATCTTAACAAATAAACTCGACAGTGACAGTGTAGGATAATTGACTCGCAAATGCTATTTTTGATAACTTTGCCCCTGGTTACCCTGTCCACGTAATTAGGTGGAAATAAAAAATTTTCTTTTTGCGGATACAAAAAAAGAATTTACAAATTTTCCCCATAGAACCGGTACAAAGTAGAGCACCTTCGCTGTTTGGTGAGAAAGGAAGTCTTATGGAAAGACAAACAAACAACGACGTAGTACTTTTGTGCCCAGGACAGGCTCACCCTGTCCCCACATTCAGGTAACGGCATAAAGCAGCATAATTGTCCGATGAACCATTCGTTAAATAGGGCAACTATTTTTCTTGTTTTTCGCAATGTTCGTAATTTTTGGTTTCGTTTTCTAAATTACTTATTTTTCGATAAAGAACCCGTCGGCAGCAAATCGCCATCAGTTATGGGAGATACGAAAAGATGGATCCAAGTAAAAAATTCCCAAACCTTTGAGATTCCTTGTCAGGCACAAGGTTTCCCGGTTCCAGCTTTCAGGTAGAATATCAATTTGTGTACATGCTTGATGCGTAAATATTTCTATCTTTGAAAAACATTGTTTAGAGCCTCTCGGAGTCAAGGCACCCAATTTCCAATCAGACGACCGCAGTAGTTCGTTTATACGATCCATTCACGAATCAGTCACTTTACAATGTCCTGCTCAGGGCTTTCCAGTGCCGATGTTCAGGTAACGGCCTCAATAAAAAAATAGATTCCTTGTTGTTTTAAAATCCACTTCGTAATATAGTAGCATTTTTATCGTCGCTTTTTGATTGTCTATAGTTTTGTTCTCAGTTAACAAAATCGAAAGATTTTGATGCACAGGGTGTCCCTGTTCCAGCTTTCATACATAAATTACATAAATATTATATAATCAAATATAAAAACAATGTTTAGAACCCCTGGGAGCTAAGGCACCGAATTTTCAAACGGACGAACGCAGTAAGTCGTTTGTACGATCGATTCACGAATCGGTAACATTACAATGCCCTGCTCAAGGCTTTCCAGTGCCGATGTTCAGGTAATGGTCACATTCCATATATTAGCTTCCTTATATCATATAATAAACTTGTTGCAGTGTAGGAAAAAATCTGGTTATTTTCTTAGCGTTAGGTTCTGTTTTTAAAAGAAAAAATCGTGAATTTCTAAGATATTCCTTACGATGCAAGCTTCCCTGGTCCAGCCTTCAGGTGTATAGGGGAAATTTCTATGTAATTGTATGAATATTTGAGTATAAAATGAATATGTCACAACGGCATCTATTCCATACATATTTTTTCTTTAATAAATCTTCTTTAGAACCTCTGGGAGTAAAAGCACCTAATTTTCCATCGGACAGTCGGAGTAACTCGTTTATACGATCAATTCATGAATCGGTAACGTTGCAATGTCCTGCTCAAGGATTTCCCGTACCGATGTTCAGGTAATTGTCTCACCACAATAATAAGACTGTTATCTAAAAAAAGAAACTCGCAGGATGAAAATGATATCTAGATGTTTTTCATAAGAGGATTCTTGATGTTCAATTAAATAAATACACATTTTTGTATCGTGTATCAGGCGCGGGGTTTCCCAGTTCCCACTTCAGGTTTTCGGAGAAAATATTTCTACGAAAATAAAATATTAATTTTTACAAGTTAAGCTTAGCAATGGTCCATAATTTCTTTAATAAATATTGTTTAGAGCCTCTGGGGGTTAAAGCACCGAATTTCCCATCGGACAGCCGTATCAACTCCTTCATGCGATCTATTCATCAATCCGTAACGTTGCAATGTCCCGCTCAGGGATTTCCCGTTCCGATGTTCAGGTAATGAAAGCTTGTATCAAAAATCAAGTTTTTAGTTGTATTCATGACAAATTGATAAGCTTGATAACGACTTAGAATCGAGAAAGCCAATATAATAAACAATGTCCTTTAAAGATACTCCCGCTTAAATAACTGTATATTTGATAATTTAATTTACTCGTTTATATACTGAATTCGGCAACCCTGCTTCAACATTTCAGTTTGATATATTTATATGATGAGATATTCGATCATTATCGTAACATTAAACTCCTAGAACCGGTAAATGGCGCAAAGCCAAGAGTGGCATCGACGCAGAAGTACGATGTTCTTTCACATTCTATTTCGTCGGAAGTAGTTATGCTTTGCCAAGCTCAAGGACATCCAGTTCCAAATTTCAGGTAGCGCATATATTTAAAAAAAATCGATAATACCGTGTAGAAATCTTTATTCAAAATTACCATTAGAACCAGTAAACGGCGCAGCACCCAAGGTCCCGCCGACTGCTAAAATAACAGTTCTATCAATCGCACTCAAGTCTACCATATCGATGTTGTGCCAAGCTCAAGCCAACCCAATCCCAATCTTCAGGTATGATAGTATATCTGCGAATGAGCAAACATAGCAGATTACTCATTAAAAAGATTACTGAAAAATTGAGACGCACGCGACGATTTTTTTTCAACGAAAGATAAGAAATATTTCAATTTACTCTCTTTCATAAAAAAGAAAATGTTGGTAATGGCATTTTTTAGAAACACTGGGTAGTAGTCCTCCACGTTTACCACCAAGGTCGAAATTCGACGGTACTACCAAATCCATTGGCGATTCCGCAACTCTATTGTGCGAGGCTCAATCAAGTCCAGCGCCGTTATATAGGTTTGCAAAAATTTGTTTGCTAAGGCTTAATTTTCAAGAGTTGTGTGGGTCTTGCTATACTGATTATCTTTAATTAGTAGCTTAGGTGGACAGCAAGTGTACCCCTTGTTCCTTGTGTAAATCAAAGTACATAAAAATGAAAATGTATTCGCTGAAAGGGCAGTGCTTTTCATGGCGAGAAAAAAGTTAAAAGTCTTCGAGATTAAGCGTTAAAAATATACCAGCTCCCAGCATTGACGAATTTTGAACACTCTAACGCAATAGCTAAACTCAATTTAATTTCTTCTCGAACCAATTATATAATTACTTCATGTTCATTTTTTTTTCTTTCAAAATTTTTCACGGCTCGTTATACAGAACCAGTTGGCAGTGCTCGACCAAAGTTTCCGACTATGGCAACTTTAACACAATTTAACGCCATGCTTCACGCTTCGATGACTCTTCTATGTCCTGCTCAAGGATTCCCTGTCCCTATGTACAGGTAAATTGTGACTAGACCAAAACACAGAAAAGAGGCTTTGTTATTATACAGTTATACACACAAATTCAAACATCGAATCATATAGCGACCAGTAGAATACTCGCGTACGATAAGCAGATATTTCAAGATTGCCAAAATTTCCCCATGTTATTTGTAATAGAAATTTTATCAAAGTCATGGTATACAATAGTCTAATTCGACTGTAAATTGAGAAAGCCGTTTTCATTTCGATGGCAAAGGATATAAATATTTAGAATTCTTTTGACATGAAAACGTACAAATTTACGCAAATTATTTCCAGCATTGAAGATTTGAATATTCGAACTAAATAGCTAATAGTGCATATAATTTTCCCCCCCCAAACACTGTGCTAACTCAATGTTGTTTACTATTATTCATAAAAACCTTCAATTTAGAACCAGTTGGCAGTGCACGGCCGAAATTTCCCAGTATGGCAAATTCACAAACATTCCAAGCTATGCTCAACGGCGCGATGACCCTTTTATGTCCTGCCCAAGGGTTTCCTGTTCCGATGTACAGGTAACTCGTAGAAACAACAGTATTAAAAGTATAGTGATACGTTACTTAAAATCAGGTATAAAAACAAAAAGTAGTTTAGTGAAAAAATAATAAAAAATTCTCGAATATTATTTAAAAATATACCTTTTCCCAGCATTAAGAGCGTTAGAACATACGAACTCCGTAACCCATATCACGTTAATTGTTTTCTGATCAAACTGCAAGTATGATGTTGTCTAATTTATTATGGACCATTTTTTATAATAACAGAACCACTTGGCAGTGCACGGCCAAAATTTCCATCTATGGTGACACAATTTAATGCCATGCTTCATAGCTCAATGACTCTTCTATGCCCTGCTCAAGGATTTCCCGTCCCGATGTACAGGTAATTCGTAATTAAAATTAAATACCGCAAAGGAAGTGGTGTACAAGATTACAGATTACTGGTTGCAGTTCGTATTCTTAAAAGTGATATTTTAGTTACTACTTTTCCCGGCCTAGGAACGTAATATACTGTAGTCCGCAGAACGTCCGTTAGATGGCTGCTAGTTTTAATTACTCGCAAGTGAAGTAGCCAAGTGAAACGAATAAAGCAGGTGCTTTTCTCGTCACGTTTAGGGACCAATTAGTTTGTAAGTCGATAGTAATCGAAATCGTATCAAATTTTTGGAATGCCCGACGAAAGTTGGGCAAATAATATGATTCAAACAAAAAAATAACCGTATACAGTTAAAAAATAGTATTATGCGACTTTAGGCGCTTGAAAATTACCACCCGAGCGCTTAGAAAAAAAACCTGTTCCCAGCATTGAAGATTTGAGCTCTCGATCGATTATTAATTGCTAAAAATTGCTGACCTACTCAAATGAAACGTTTTAGAACCAGTAGAACATACGAAATCCATAACCCATATCACGTTAATTGTTTTCTGATCAAACTGCAAGTATGATGTTGTCTACTTTATTATGGACCATTTTTTATAATAACAGAACCAGTTGGCAGTGCACGGCCAAAATTTCCATCTATGGTGACACAATCTAATGCCATTCTTCATAGCTCAATGACTCTTCTATGTCCTGCTCAAGGATTTCCCGTCCCGATGTACAAGAAATTCGTAATTAAAATTAAATACCGCAAAGAAGTAGTGTACAAGATTACAGATTACTGGTTGCAGTTCGTATTCTAAAAAGTGATATTTTAGTTACTACTTTTCCCGGCCTAGGAACGTAATATACTGTAGTCCGCAGAACGTCCGCTAGATGGCTGCTAGTTTTAATTACTCGCAAGTGAAGTAGCCAAGTGAAACGAATAAAGCAGGTGCTTTTCTCGTTACGTTTAGGGACCAATTAGTTTGTAAGTTCTTCCTTTACTCATTGTTATATCAAATTTTTGGAATGCCCGACGAAAGTTGGGCAAATAATATGATTCAAACAAAATATTAACCTTATACAGTTAAAAAATAGTATTATGCGACTTTAGGCGCTTGAAAATTACCACCCGAGCGCTTAGAAAAAAAACCTGTTCCCAGCATTGAAGATTTGAGCTCTCGATCGATTATTAATTGCTAAAAATTGCTGACCTACTCAAATGAAACGTTTTAGAACCAGTAGAACATACGAAATCCATAACCCATATCACGTTAATTGTTTTCTGATCAAACTGCAAGTATGATGTTGTCTACTTTATTATGGACCATTTTTTATAATAACAGAACCAGTTGGCAGTGCACGGCCAAAATTTCCATCTATGGTGACACAATCTAATGCCATTCTTCATAGCTCAATGACTCTTCTATGTCCTGCTCAAGGATTTCCCGTCCCGATGTACAAGAAATTCGTAATTAAAATTAAATACCGCAAAGAAGTAGTGTACAAGATTACAGATTACTGGTTGCAGTTCGTATTCTTAAAAGTGATATTTTAGTTACTACTTTTCCCGGCCTAGGAACGTAATATACTGTAGTCCGCAGAACGTCCGCTAGATAGCTGCTAGTTTTAATTACTCGCAAGTGAAGTAGCCAAGTGAAACGAATAAAGCAGGTGCTTTTCTCGTTACGTTTAGGGACCAATTAGTTTGTAAGTTCTTCCTTTACTCATTGTTATATCAAATTTTTGGAATGCCCGACGAAAGTTGGGCAAATAATATGATTCAAACAAAATATTAACCTTATACAGTTAAAAAATAGTATTATGCGACTTTAGGCGCTTGAAAATTACCACCCGAGCGCTTAGAAAAAAAACCTGTTCCCAGCATTGAAGATTTGAGCTCTGGATTGATTATTAATTGCTGAAAATTTGCTCACCTACTCAAATGAAACGTTTCATAGTTCAGGTAAATCTTCATGGTCTCGATTAGTCCGTACGTAAATTTTCTCGTTTCATCAGAGCCTGTAGGGAGTAAGGCACCAGCTCTAATGGGTGATTTGAGAGGTGGATGGATGGCGAAGAAAGCCAACACGAATATTGCGCTTCTGTGCTCGGCCCAAGGTCACCCTGTTCCCATTTTTAGGTAAAAATATAGTCTTTTTGTTGCGGATGATTGAGCAAGATTTGTGTAATTTTTCCGTAGAACCGGTTCAGAGTAGAGCTCCGTCGCTTTTCGGTGAAGCTGGTAGCCTTATGAAGAGACATATCTTGAGTCCTGGACAGGCTCATCCTGTCCCTACGTTCTGGTAATCTTAACAAATAAACTCGACAGTGACAGTGTAGGATAATTGACTCGCAAATGCTATTTTTGTTAACTTTGCCCCTGGTTACCTTGTCCACGTAATTAGGTGGAAATAAAAAATTTTCTTTTTGCGGATAAAAAAAAGAATTCGTAATTTTCCCCATAGAACCGGTACAAAGTAGTGCCCGGCCTCGGAACGTAATATACTGTAGTCCGCAGAACGTCCGCTAGATGGCTGCTAGTTTTAATTACTCGCAAGTGAAGTAGCCAAGTGAAACGAATAAAGCAGGTGCTTTTCTCGTCACGTTTAGGGACCAATTAGTTTGTAAGTGATCGACGTACTCAGCAATTCTAATAAAATTTTTGGAATGCCCGACGAAAGTTGGGCAAATAATATGATTCAAACAAAATATTAACCTTATACAGTTAAAAAATAGTATTATGCGCCTTTAGGCGCGTGAAAATTACCACCCGAGCGCTTAGAAAAAAAAACCTGTTCCCAGCATTGAAGATTTGAGCTCTCGATCGATTATTAATTGCTAAAAATTTGCTCACCTACTCAAATGAAACGTCTTATAGAACCAGTAGAACATACGAACTCCATAACCCATATCACGTTAATTGTTTTCTGATCAAACTGCAAGTATGATGTTGTCTACTTTATTATGGACCATTTTTTATAATAACAGAACCAGTTGGCAGTGCACGGCCAAAATTTCCATCTATGGTGACACAATCTAATGCCATTCTTCATAGCTCAATGACTCTTCTATGTCCTGCTCAAGGATTTCCCGTCCCGATGTACAAGAAATTCGTAATTAAAATTAAATACCGCAAAGAAGTAGTGTACAAGATTACAGATTACTGGTTGCAGTTCGTATTCTTAAAAGTGATATTTTAGTTACTACTTTTCCCGGCCTAGGAAGGTAATATACTGTAGTCCGCAGAACCTCCGCTAGATGGCTGCTAGTTTTAATTACTCGCAAGTGAAGTAGCCAAGTGAAACGAATACAGCAGGTGCTTTTCTCGTTACGTTTAGGGACCAATTAGTTTGTAAGTTCTTCCTTTACTCATTGTTCTATCAAATTTTTGGAATGCCCGACGAAAGTTGGGCAAATAATATGATTCAAACAAAATATTAACCTTATACAGTTAAAAAATAGTATTATGCGCCTTTAGGCGCGTGAAAATTACCACCCGAGCGCTTAGAAAAAAAACCTGTTCCCAGCATTGAAGATTCGAGCTCTCGATCGATTATTAATTGCTAAAAATTTGCTCACCTACTCTAATGAAACGTCTTATAGAACCAGTAGGAGGAAGTCCTCCACGATTACCGCCCAGATCAAAGTTGGGCGAGGTAACCAAAGCAATCAAGCAGATGGTAACATTATTCTGCGAAGCTCAGTCTAGTCCCCCGCCACTATACAGGTGAGACGCGACATTTTTTTGTCCTCGACGCGAAACCTCTATATATAAATCGTGGCGGTCGAAAATATGAACAGCCGATATCCGAAAAATACCTGTTCCCAGCATAAAGCCGCTAGGAACAGCTCGAGAAAGTCTTACGTGTTCGCGTGACTTTTTGTCATGGAAATTCTTTTAGACTCACTTGTATAGAACTTCGAACGGGAATGCCACCTAACGCGAAAGACAAGGACGTCAATGGCATGAAGCGCTCAATAGCGGCAAAAAGAATAGTCGGTTTACTTTGCCCCGTGCAGGGTTTCCCGTCGCCGTCATTCAGGTAAAAAAAAAAATAATAATAATAAGCAACGATCAATCAACAGTGTATGTCTTATATGTGTAATACCAGAACCGACGAGTAATGTAGCGCCGAGAATAGCTGGCGAGAGATACGAAGGTGGCCGATTGGTCAGCGTTTCCACGGGGAACGTCGTTGCCCTGATTTGCGCGGTTCAAGGATCGCCGGCTCCCATTCAGAGGTACAAATGTTGTACGAACGCTATTGTCGTTTCGCGAAATGAATATATTGTCATTAGAGTGCTCCACGCCAAGCGGTGCGTGAATTTTGACGACGATGGGAAGTATTCTGTTATGCCCAGTGGAGAGGAAAAATTGTCGTTCGAATTTCCCGATATCTGTTTTTAGATCCGGAGAGAATCATTTTTTTCACTGACTTCTTGGAAATTCATTGTTGTTTCATTTGAGCTTTCTTGAATGATACATTTTGTTGTTTTATATCGCCAGTTATACTTTCCTTTTTTGGAACCATAATAAATCATAATGACATCGGTCTGCAAAGAATCACTATTTCCACTGACTTCTTGAAAATTCATCGTTCTTCTAATTGAACATAATTTGATGACCGATTCAATTGTTTTATCCAATTGGTTGTTATTAACAGCTGTTAATGGATTTTGTAAACAGAACAATCACCATCAACAAACACATACCTATAAAATTTGTATTTCCTCCTTTTTTGTTATATTATTTTATATCGCAAATTTAATATTTTGCTGAAGACGAGTTAGCCATATCTCGTCTTTGCAGATCCCACCAGCAATGTCGCTCCACGATATGCTGGTGAACGTTATGAAGGCTGGAAATTAGTCGAAGTGCCCGTTTTAAAAACTGTGGCCTTGAATTGTGCAATTCAAGGATCACCTGTGCCAATTACAAGGTACGTTAAGGTATTGGGGTTTATAAAAAAAAGTGATAATTTTTCTTCTGGTGTACCCTAGAAGAGTGAAAATTAAACTAAAAAGAGTGAAGATATTAATATGAGTTTGGCCAAGTCTTTCGCCGGCATTATAAATAATTTGCAGCTTACAAGTTTCAATATCACCTGGGCTAAATGTTTTTTTATTGAACACATCCTGACACCTCATACTACATCAGCAGGTCTGATACATATTGTCAGACGCGGGCTAGAATAGCAATAGCATGACGTTGCAAGGTTTTATTTTTTGCGATGGTTCGTTTGGTTATTTGTGTGAAAATCATTTGATCGACCTCCTTACTTAAAAAAAGAATCATTTGCTTTCACATTTCTTAACACGACATTATGTGGTAACGGTGTGTATCAAGAAGAATTCACATCTCAACAGACTGCGTAGGCTTGCTATCAAATAGTTTCATGTTTACGAGCTATTTGGTTGTTTATTTATTTTTTACTAACATTTTGTTGGCATAATAATTCTAAATGTAACTTACTACACAGAAAGAATATACGAACTGTGATTGTTAAATGTATATATTTTTATAAAGTAAAAAAGAATTCCAAAGTTTCCAAAAACATGAAAATAGATCAATATTTTTTAACATTATTTTTTGCACTATTTTTGTAATATATAAAATTGGATTTTGAATAATTGTATGTAATTATAATTAGAGAAATTCAAATACAAAAATCGTGTTCAATATTAGTATATAAATTTTGAAAACATTTCTAACTAGTATTCTTTCTGCGTATCTTATAAGATGAGTCCTGGAAATAAAAGATTGTAGAAATCAAATTTATTGGTTTGATATAACAATTTTTGGAATTACTATAATCACCGTTTGATGTGATAATTTATCCCATATTTGAGAAAACATACATAGTAAGGACTCATCTTTTTGATATTGTAAATTTTTTCAATCAAAAATTTGCTTCAATTCCTAAAACTTTGCACTTGAATGTTTCAAATGTTAATATTATATACTACTATCAATTCAATAATTTACTGAAATTCTATTCCCTCTTTTATACCAAAATACATTATATAATGACGTTAATAATAAAATTATATAAATAAATTTGACTATAAATTTAAAAATATGAATTCTCAATTTTTTAATTAGATTTCAAGTTATCTTATCACGATAATACTTGAATGAATTGAAGCAAATCCATGAATGTAATAAGCACTGACCATAAATATCTTTTCTATATCCTTTTCAATAAATTGTACGTAACATCCTTCAGTAAATCTTTGCAAATACTAAAATACTGAAATCAAATCTTTGAAAATTAAAAAAAAAAACAGTTAAAAAATATGGCTTAATAATTTATACATACAGAAATAATCATGAACTATTGGTCAGTCCTCTATGCAACATTATACAACATAAACCAACATTTTGCAAGGCCGCTAATACAATTCTAAATTGCAGATGGTACAAATTCATCGAAGGTACATCCCGTCGCCAACCGGTTCAACTGAACGAGCGTGTGCGCCAGGTTAGTGGCACTCTGATCATCCTGGAAGCTCAGGTCGAAGACTCTGGCAAGTATCTGTGCGTCGTTAACAACTCGGTGGGTGGTGAGAGCGTCGAGACCGTACTCACCGTCACCGCACCTTTATCCGCCGAGATCGAGCCCCGAAGCCAGACGATTGACTTCGGCAGACCTGCTACTTTCACCTGCAATATCAAGGGCAACCCGATCAAGACCATCTCCTGGTTGAAGGACGGTAAGCCTCTGGGACATGAAGAGACCACGCTGAGAATCGAAAGCGTAAAGAAGGACGATAAGGGAATGTACCAATGCTTCATAAGAAACGATCAGGAAAGCGCTCAGGCTACAGCTGAGTTAAAACTTGGAGGAAGATGTAAGTTTTTTTAAGACATGAATATTCATAATGGGAACTGTTGCACTTAAATGTAATCTTAAATTAAATTTTTGTTTTTGTTTAGTCGAACCACCTCAGATACGCTCCGCGTTCCACGAAGAGACACTGCAGCCTGGACCAAGTGTATACCTCAAGTGCACCGCTAGCGGAAACCCGACTCCCGAGATCACCTGGGAACTCGACGGCAAAAGACTGTCGAACACGGAACGATTCCAAGTAGGCCAATACGTCACCGTCAATGGCGATGTGGTTTCCAATCTCAACATTTCCAGCATTCATACCAATGACGGTGGATTATACAAGTGTATTGCTTCATCCAAAGTAAGTTTTATAATTTATTCTCTTTTACTTTTCTTTTAATTCTATTCTTGAAAAGAAAATATTTATCATTCTATTTGTTCTCTTATTGGTCATCCGGCCGACGTATCAGAAATTAATCAGGCGGCCAGTAGTTCAAAATCTGCATAAAATCGCTAGTTTTTTATACATCAGAAAATAGAATGCAATTTATTAGGAGTGATTTTTCTTCAGATGATCTCGATAAAAATTTATTTATGTATCCCATTTTTCATTTCAACTAATAACTCATGACCACTATTTTGCAAATTAATGATTGTAAAATATTTCGTAGATTTTATTTAAAAACACTTGTTGATAAACATTATGATCATCAATAATAAAGGTTTTACGCGCCAGCTGCCGGGAAGTTTCATTTGGGAGATTCTTTATTTTCCCGGCCTATATGAACGTAATATACTTTAGTCCGCAGAACGTCTGCTAGATGGCTACTCGATTTTATTACTCGCAAGTGAAGTAGCCAACTAAAACGAATAAAGCAGTCGCTTCTCTAGTCACGTTATGGGTTTTTTTTATTAGAGGCTTAAGTTTTACTATCAATTCAAAATACTATCAAAATAATATAATTCAAACAAAATATTAACCTTATACAGTTAAAAAATAGTATTATGCGCCTTTAGGCGCGTGAAAATTACCACCCGAGCCAAAAGCAAGGTTTAAATACATGATATATGGGATCGGAATATACCTCATTTGCGACTGAAAAACGACCCGAAAGCACCGCAGTTATTTTAAGTACCTGAAGGAAATGGGGTACTTTGGGCCCAGCTTTGCGAAAGTACACCATCGTCGTTCGTATTTATGCGTCTACTCCTTCACCACTTTATAATAATAATTTAAAAGGCAAATTGCAAATGTATACAAAGAATTTCACTTTATAAATTAGTTTAAGCCTTTACCTTGATATGATAGTCAGGTAATAAACATACAATATCTTGTGAAAATATAGTTTTATTGAAAATTTCCTAAATTTACAAAATGATTCAAATGCGTCATAATGTATCAAACGATACAGTCACCGCTAAACAAATCTTGTTTATTTTAATTTTTCGAAACATGTAACATCAAATTTGTAGCACCAATAGAAACATGTTAATATAATCCATAATCCTTAACAAAATAAAACTTCAGGTTGGATCAGCCGAACATTCAGCCCGCCTCAACGTATATGGTCTTCCCTTCATCAGACACATGGACAAGAAGGCTATTGTCGCTGGTGAGACGCTGCGGGTCACCTGCCCAGTAGCTGGTCATCCCATCGAAAGCATCGTCTGGGAACGAGACACCCGTGTGCTGCCCATCAACCGCAAACAAAAAGTCTTCCCCAACGGCACCTTGATCATCGAAAACGTCGAGCGCATGACGGATCAGGCTACCTACACCTGCGTCGCTCGTAATGCTCAAGGTTACAGCGCCAGGGGTACCCTCGAAGTTCAAGTAATGGGTAAGTTCAATGTTTCGATTTTTTCATTTGATAAGAAACGCGGATGAATTTAAGCCGGTCTTCATTATTTTGACAAATTTTGAACATTTTTAAACGGTCTTTTTTGTAAAATTTGAATACTTTATTCAAAATAGTCAAGAACTTTTCAATGAAACGCGGAAAGATCATAACTTAATTTTTATTCGTAATTATTTTGTATTAAATTTTTTATTTGAATGCAGTGTTTTCTTAAATTAACGTTTAAAGGACAAAGAATATTAAAAATAACACTGCATATTTCACTCTAGCGTACTTACCGTTTATTTTTATTAAGTATATTACACGCTAATGGTTACATAACGACGTATAAACGGAGATGCTATTATACTAAGGATCATTACAGCAAAATGGTCCCGTATAATCTTATAGCAAAATATAAAACCCAACGTTTTCAGGTGCAGCGAATATAATTAATTATATGTATAATAATCAAACAATTTTCTCCATCAATAATTTAGAACACGATGCAATATTTTTATGATAACTGGTGGTAAAATGTGGAACAGCCGTCGGAAACCGTGTCATTTGCGAGTGACGTTGCGTGTATAGGCGATCAGGAGTGATAGTTCTCTACAAGTAATAGGTTATTTGCTTTACGCATAGAAATTATAGGCTTCACGCAGTAAAGCGCATCGAAAATTATATACTCGGACAAATCGAAAATTATATAATACTGTTTGTTTTTCATGCGAGGATATTTTTCGATGAGTTTTATGGTACCGCTTACTTAAAAGGCTCTTTCATTGAAACATGAGCAGATAGTTTTTGTCGCCAATAGTCATCATAATAATGTGCCTACATATTTCTCTTGCATTAAGTCTCATGAACATAAACAGACACGCTACTATTTGCAACGAGTCATAAGCACATTCAAGAACGGAGACTGAAAAAATGGGATTATCGTTTTACGTATACACGGCGTTTATCGAAATCTCGGTCACCGTTACATTTAATTATATACGAATCGCGAAGCGAGGAAAACATTGTAATTGTTTATCAAGATTGGTATGGCGGTTCATGGTCGATGCGATTTTAATTGATTGAACTATTCTTTCCATTTTGGCGAGTATCGTGCTTTAAAACGAAGTTCTAAGATGATGCTTGTATTCACATTAATTAAAATTATCTTGATAGTTTTTTTTCGGTTGCTTTTACATAAGCCTTATTATATGACTCATTTTAATCCGTACTACTATAAAACTCAAAAGAATAGCTCTCTAATCGTTTTATCGCTCAGAAATCTCAAAGCACACATATCCTAGCTGAAGAAGCACGTCGCAAAGAGATACCCGCGTGTCAACCTTGTAGAAGAATTTACGCTTCGAAACTCACATAGTCATCTCGATAATCCCGAATGACGCGCACACCATTTCAGGCTAAAACGCACTGTTTAATAAGTGGATTGTGTCTGTTACACGGATTAAAGGGTCAATCACCATCGCGCAGCAGATGGGCCTCTCTGATCTCATGCTATAGCGTCATCCTGTGTGTGCGAGTTATATATACGTGGGTGCGCTGCTCATTAGGTCGAAATTGCAGCTTAGTAGCGCGCGTCCGGGTGTGTGTGCGTGTGTGTGAGCGCGAGCAGATCAAGATTAAACACGTTCAATTGAAATAACTCTGTTTGGTCACGCTGTGTGTCTAAAGCGCATTTTTCTCGCTATACGTGCACTATCGTTGCAACACATGCCGAAATCTAAACGAACTTGCGAACGACGCTCGGTTTTTATTCGCTCAATGAAAATGAGAAATTCCGCAGAACTCTCTTCTTAGAAATACCAAGATGAATCACTTAATCACGAGCTTCATACGTAGTCAGCAGTGATTCATATTATCTAGAAAAGTTGCATCTTCATAAAGATTCAAATATGCGCAGGAAAGTAGATTCATAATTCGTATTTAATTATGTATAGTGTCTAGTTTAGTCAGGTACAAATTTTCATTCGTTCAAACATCACAGACAAATTGATTCAAGCAACAGAGATAAAAAAACATTCAAACACAAAGTACTACATCCAGAGACATCAGTCACACGTACCCTATACTCGCGCATACACACACTCACATCAAGATGAGCGACGACAAATTACTCGAAAGCAGTCCTAATTACTCACGAGCCATCCGTTTTGCTGTCGGTCGCCATCAGAGACTCCGACGATACAGCCGTTCTCGTTCACAAAGTTGCCGATGAACGCCGGCGAGTTCGCCAATCTTCAGTGCATCGTATCGGTCGGCGACTTGCCGCTCAAGATCCGCTGGAGCTACCCTGACGAACGGATCGGCGGCGCCTCGGGTGTGCTCGTGAAAAAAGTGGCCGACCGTGTCAGCATGCTCATGATCACGGCCATTACGGCCAAACACGCCGGTGACTACGTCTGCACAGCCGAGAATGCCGCCGGCACCGCGTCCTATACCGCCGAGCTCGTCGTTAACGGTTCGCTTTTTATAGATTGGAGAAAACTCAGCTTATTAGAGATCACTTTATAGTAGCTTCTTATTTTTATTGTTTTTTTTTCTGTCTGTCTGTGTATGTGTGTCTGTACCACGGTAGTCGTAGACCACTGCAGTATATTGTATACCGTCCATACATTACAATATCATTCCTGTATCGAGAAGGGTGTCAGAGTCTCTTACGAAATTCAAATTTTCCACCTTTATCAGGGTTTAATTGTGACTCAAATTGTCCTACTTTGACTTTCACACCCTCGTTATGTATCTCCGTCAGTTGGGCCGCAACTGTTGCCGATCGCATTCAACACCGAGTCTGCAAATCAGGGCGATTCCGTATCGGTAACCTGTTCGGTTCTCAAGGGCGACATGCCCATGGATATAACCTGGGCATTTAACAGTCAACCGATCCAGCCCTCGGCGGACCAGTCGATCACGATTTATCGTGTAAACAAGCACCTGAGTACTTTGAGTATCGACGGAGCTACAGCGAAACACGCCGGCGAGTATTCGTGCACCGCCTCGAATGTCGCCGGATCGGTCAGCCACTCCACTCAGTTGGCTATTAACGGTATACCTTTTATTCTTTCCCCGTCTTGTTATTTCTCCCGTATCTCTTGACTGATCCATCCCTAAATTCTTTAAAGACACACATCAGTTAATAACGATAGGTAAAAATTTTACTTTCGCCATCATGACCGCCATATCAAGCGAAACGGTTTTTCTTTAGTTTCCCAAGTTCCAATTGGTCGATCGAGTGAAATAAACAGCTGATCCACTTGACAAATTACAAAAAAAGCACTAGTCCACACTTTCCTCGCTTCGTCATCATCAGAGTCCAACCTAGGTAAAACTATATGTACTGTTGACAGTCGCTCCGCAAATACTGCCCTTCACGTTTGGCGACGAGCCCGCCAACTGGGGCGACTTGGTATCGGTTACATGTTCCGTGGCGAAGGGCGATCTTCCAATCGAAATTTCATGGGCGTTTAACAACGTGCTCTTGAAAGACATGCAGCATCACGACATAACCGTAGCGAGCACTAATAGAAAAAACAGCGTCTTGAGTATCGAATCGGTAAACGCCAAGCACGTCGGAGAGTACACCTGTCTGGCATCAAATCACGCCGGCACAGCTTCTCACTCGGCCTATCTGTCCGTCAACGGTATATTATACACAACATTGTTCGAAGCCCGTTCCAACTATTCGTAATGTTCACTTCCTCATACACGTCCATCTCCGCTATATCCGCTTGTGACTCGTACCATAATCGCTCAAACGCACAACACATACACACTGACAGAGTTCGAAAGTGAAAAGAATCATCTCGAAAATTTGCAATGAGCCAGTGGTGCCGCAGATCCTTCAGTTCTCGTTCGGTGAAGATCCCTTGAATTCCGGCGAGATGCTCTCGATAACGTGTACAATCATCAAGGGCGACCTGCCCGTTAACTTCACGTGGGCCTTTAACGACGAGCCGATCGATCTCGACGTTGATTCGGACGTGAACATCGTCGCGAACAAGCGGGTGAGCTTTCTCAGCATCGACAAGGTCGACGCAAGACATGCCGGGGATTACAAGTGCATCGCGAGCAATGCCGCTGGCGTTGACAGCCACACGGCTACCCTATCGGTCAACGGTAGTTAACATTTTCATAAACCTATATATGCTGTATATCAGAAAAGTCTCTTCTGTTCGGCTGCAAAACTTTCTGTAGACTGCAATTTTTTGTAAAATAACAATTAATTTTGTTTTTTAGTTTCTTTTTTTTTTTTTTTTTTTTTAATATTTGACGCTTATACTTGACTATTAACTTTCGATAATACCGAGGGGCTGTTGTGAATCGATTATATATATCATTTATTGTGTCTTGCCTATATATTTGCAGT
>CM053170.1:75006793-75310443 GCA_012977825.3 Pteromalus puparum | reverse complement strand
AAATAAAAATTAATTTTTTTTTTTTTTTTTTTTTTTTTTTTTTTTTTTTTTAATATTTGACGCTTATACTTGACTATTAACTTTCGATAATACCGAGGGGCTGTTGTGAATCGATTATATATATCATTTATTGTGTCTTGCCTATATATTTGCAGTCGTACATCTGTACGGTAGTTAATTGCATTGCAGAGTGGCTATATACTTGAGAAGTGAAAATAACAGAACATATTATCTGTCAGTGTAAATGTATGAATACTATGTCGTGGTAAATCTGTCCCTACTCACAAAGTAAGTCTCGACGTTTTGAGAAGTCTCGCCACCAAATTGTACAATCCAACCGTATACCGAAGCATGCATCCTCAATTTTCACACACGAAAAAAAAATATTGCAGTCGCTCCTCAAATCGCACCGTTTGAGATAACGGAGAAGCCGGCCAACTCCGGCGACTCCATATCCGTGGTTTGCGCCGTCATTAAAGGTGACTTGCCGATGGAGATAACGTGGTCGGTCGATGGTGTGCCCGTACGAGAGAAGCACGTGGATGTCGACGTTCTCGCGACGACAAAAAAGAACAGTATTCTGAGTATCGAATCCGTGGCCGCGAGACACGCGGGCATCTATACCTGTTCGGCGTCGAACAAGGCTGGGGCCGCAAGTCACTCCTCGAACTTGATTGTCAACGGTACGTTCTGATGGTGGAGGGACGATTATCTCTCCGTCATTTCCTTGCCTCACCTGCCATCATACCTTCATATTACATTCAGGTCCTTTTCGCAGGTATACGTCGTCTATAAGGAAAACGGTTTCTCATTTCTTCGATAGATCGTTCCTAATCGTGTCTGTGAATCGATCATCAGATTGCACTTCAGACTCTGTATCCGAAGCGTTAAATTTTCAAAAAACCTACTAGCAAGTAGAATTAGAGCAAAAATTAATAAACTTCGCATTAAATACTTTTCATCCAAGTCGCTCCCGAAATCGCCCCCTTCGTGCTCGGCGACAAGCCGGCCAACTGGGGAGACACAGTTACGGCCACGTGTACGGTAATTAAGGGCGACTATCCGATCGACATAAAATGGGCTCTCAATGGGAAGCCGCTAGATCATCAACACGAGGAAATAACTGTAGTTAACACTAGCAAACGCGTTAGCCTACTGACCATCGATGGCGTGCGAGCACATCACGCCGGGGAATTCACCTGCACGGCGAGCAATGCTGCCGGTGGCACCAGTTACTCGACCATGTTGATCGTCAACGGTATTACCTCGTCAGTCATTAGTCATTAGTCTCGTATAATAGACATTTATCTCATTTCCGACCCTCGAACCGACTCCTACAAACTCATTACCAGATCACCGATGCCTATATCGTATACCAAATCTTTCTGCAAAGTGTCGCCGCAAATCGTTCCCTTCGTGTTCGGCGACGAACCGGCCAACTCCGGCGAGTCCGTGTCGACCGTTTGCACCGTATCCCGTGGCGATCAGCCGCTGGAGTTCGCTTGGTACTTCAACGGTGAGAAATTGATAGCCGACGAGAGCCAGGGCTTGTTGATATCGACGAATAAGCGCAGGAGCTTATTAGAAATCGAGGCCGTCAGTTACAATCACGCCGGCGAGTACACGTGCTCCGTGTCGAATGAAGCCGGCGCGACGAGCCACAGCAGCGTTTTAGTCGTTAACGGTAAACCCGCATGTCAATCTTCGAGTGACCTTGATGCATTTTGTTTGCGAATATGAAAGAGAGAAACGTCGATTGCTGATAGAAACGAATGAGCTTTAGTATACACTCGAGACCGATTAATTATACCGATCTTCCTTTTTGCTCCATCCTATAAACCACTCTTTCGATATAGCTTTTCTTATTCGACACTGCTATACAATTCATCGCTGATTGAAAGCTTATATTCTTATGCGTTTCCCGCGAGAATAAAACTCATTGTGTATGAGAATTGCCTACCAATCTTGATTCAAAATACAAGATCTCGATTACAAAGATCTTTGCATTAATAGACGCGCATTAATGTGTGACGTGAAACAACCACAAACGCAAACTCAATTAATAGAAGCCGATGACGCGCACGAATGCCGATAATTCATTCATATGTATCTCTGCCATCGGGATTACAGTTCCACCACAAGTCGCGCCAGTGACTATAGGAGACGAACCCGCGAATTGGGGAGAGCAAGTCTCGGCGACTTGCAATGTTTTAAAGGGCGATAATCCGATCGAGATACAATGGACTTTAAACGGCGAAGCAATAACTCCGACATCGCATCCAGATATCAGCATTTCGACAAACGGGAAGAAAATATCTTTTCTCGTTATCGATTCGGTTTCGGCTCACCACGCTGGAGAGTACACGTGTATCGCTGCTAATTTAGCGGGGTCTTCCAGCCGTAGTGCCATTCTAGCAGTCAATGGTACTTGTTTGAAATCATATAAGACATGAAATCAAATGCACGGTGTTTTTTTATTCAATTACAATATTTATACATGAACATTAACATTTTACCGACTCCATATAACATATGTATACACCCTCTATTTTTTTTTCGCAATACTGTCTTCTGCACAATATTAACACGATCGATGTTATACTAACTGATTAAATACGCAGTTGCGCCGCAAATCATGGCGTTTTCATTTGGCGATCGACCGGCAAATTCCGGGGAATCGATGTCAGCTACTTGTTCTGTTTCTGCTGGCGACCAGCCACTGGAGTTTTCTTGGTTCTTTAATGACGAACAATTGACTTTATCAAATTCGCACGACGTAACGATATCTACTAGCAAGCGTAGAAGTTGGTTAGAAATCGATGCTGTCAGCGCTCATCACGCTGGAACATACACTTGTTCTGTGTCTAACGAAGCTGGTGCTGCAAGTCATAGCACTGTTCTCGTTGTCAACGGTAATTCGACGTGCAAACAGTATCGTGAACTAGTTGACCTTATTTTATTAAAGGCTTCTCTAAATCCACTACATTTTTCCAATCCCTACATGACGTATATGTTATACACCGGTGATTTGTTTGCGCTAAAAAATATTCGTGATAGATATAGGATTTATCAAGGCATTTAAAATCGAAATATATATATATATATATATACAGGTACTTGCATTTCTTCAGTCAAACATAAAACTAATATTATTGTTGTCAAAAAAAGTTGCTCCACAAATCGTACCGTTCTCATTCGGCGATGGACCGGTTAACTCGGGAGAATCGATGACGACCACGTGCGCCGTATCAGTTGGAGACAAACCTTTAGAATTCGCGTGGTTTTTCAATGGACAGCCAATAAATACGGAAGACAACCCGGCAATATCTGTGTCAATTAACAAACGTAGAAGTACCTTGGATATCGAATCGGTTAACGCAGGACTTAGCGGAGAATATACTTGCTCAGTGTCGAACCTGGCTGGTGCGACGACTCACAGTACAAGTCTCATTGTCAACGGTAATCAGTTGAGAAATTAAATTGGTTAAGATTCTATTACACTTTCCTTCCATACATCGATCTTCCTATATTTCCCAAATATTTGTAGGTCATAACAGAATAGATTCAGGGACAAGTTAAATAAAAAATCTTACATCTTACATCAATGATTATTTCATATCAGCTAAAGTGCAGATTATAAACAATTTTTATTCTTAGTCGCACCGCAAATAGCAGCTTTTGCTTTCGGTGACGAACCGCTGAATGCTGGGGACGCAGCATCGTTGACTTGCTCGGTCATCAAAGGAGATTCTCCACTGGAAATAGTCTGGATGTTCAACAGCGAATCTTTAGAAACTAGGCAGCATGACATAATCGTGACTGAGACAGGCAAGCGTACAAAACAACTGACTATAGATTCCGTTGATGCGAGACACGCAGGAGAGTACACGTGTATAGCATCTAATATTGCTGGATCAGTTTCCCGAACGGCTGCGCTAGCTGTTAACGGTATTACCAAATTTGTGTGCCAAGCACATTTTTCATCGTGTAGATCTAAATTCTAAATAGAATTTCCGATTCCCTGTCCATATTATCCAACACTTTACACATTTCGGTTGTACAGCGACTATCAATGCTTTACAAAGATATGATATATTGAGATTTATTGATTTTTTCCCCCATCTCTATTAAATCAATGATGACGATCGTTTTTTGTTCGATTTCTCAAGTTACTCCACAAATCGTCCCGTTTACTCTTGGTGACGGTCCAGCGAATTCCGGAGAAACGATTTCTGCCTTTTGTAGCGTCTCTCTTGGCGATGCTCCATTAGAATTTTCTTGGTACTTCAACGGAGAAAAATTATCAACGAACGATAGACAAGATCTGACAATATCGACTAGCAAACGCAGAAGCGTTTTAGAAATTGAATCGGTAAAAGCTCATCATGCGGGAGAATATACTTGCTCTGTATCGAATGGAGCGGGTGCTACGAGTCACAGTTCGATTCTTATTGTTAAT
Organism: Pteromalus puparum; assembly: GCA_012977825.3. NCBI lineage: Eukaryota > Metazoa > Arthropoda > Insecta > Hymenoptera > Pteromalidae > Pteromalus > Pteromalus puparum. Next base: position 75,305,984 of record CM053170.1, on the reverse strand, counting down.
GGTAATCTCAAGGTCACAATGCACGCGAATAAATAATTTTTTAACTATTTTATAAGTCTCTGGTCATATATTTTACGTAGAAAATTTAATATTTTCATTTTCAAAATGCTATGAAAAATTATATTTTGTTTCTCCTATGTTGTTCCGTATTCATGATCCTTCATAGACCCATACCTCGTGAATAAACTGTTTTTACTGCAAAAATGGTCAATAGCATTTGACTCGTTTCAATAGAATTTTAAAAATCGTTTTATCTCATTTCTCATTGAAATCTTTGCTTTCTCAATTGCTAATTTTTTGCATCAATTCACTTTTTAAGTTTCACCGCAAATCGTTCCTTTCACGTTCGGCGATGGGCCGGCTAATTCTGGAGAATCGATGTCGACTATTTGTACAATCTCTCGTGGCGATTATCCAGTAGAATTTTCATGGTTCTTTAACGGCGAAGAGATATTGACCAGAAATAGGGAAGATCTATCGATATCCAATACCAAACGCAGAAGTGTCTTAGAGATAGAATCAGTAGGTGCTCATCATGCCGGCGAATATACATGTTCGGTATCAAATGCAGTTGGTGCTGCAAGTCACAGTTCGGTTCTCATTGTAAATGGTAATTTTTCATTTAAAATAGGTTTAATGATTTGTGTAGATTACAAACAACTAGCAAATGTTGCAGGTCGTTGTTTTTATTCCAAACTTCTTATGTTCAAAGTTTTTAGTTATTCAAAACTAATTTCTCCAGCAATCCATTGATCTATCCCTTGCTGATCCAACCTGCTGATAAATAAAAGGCTTTTCGCGTGCCCTCGTCATCACAAAATTTTTCGGTTCGGGTATGTGGATAAACATTGGTAGACCATCTCGATCCAACATCTGATTTATGATATCGGCTCCGAATTGCTTATACATGATTTTATTATATACCTGTAACTCAACCAACATATTTACAGTTCCGCCTCAAGTTGGTCCGGTGAATATAGGGGATGAACCAGCAAATTGGGGAGAACAAATTTCAGCAACTTGCAATGTTTTGAAAGGCGATAAGCCTATCAAAATACTGTGGACACTTAACGGCGAACCAATAACTGCTAGAACACATCCAGATATAAGCATATCAACAACTGGAAAAAAAATTTCACTACTGGTCATAGACTCTGTTACGGCTAATCATGCTGGAGAATACTCGTGTATAGCTGAAAATTCAGCCGGAATATCCAGTCGCAGTGCAATTTTAGCAGTTAACGGTACCCGTTTAAAAAAAAAAAACAAAAGCATACGATTTTACAATTTTTTTTATTACGCTTTTATACATATGAAGTATATCCATTGCACCCAACACATTTAATGATTTTTACAATTTTCACTCATCTTATCCTTCTATGATCAATAAAAAGCCCAATTTCTCCCTCTAGTTGCACCGCAAATCGTGCCTTTCTCATTTGGTGACAGATCAGCAAATTCGGGAGAATCTATGTCGGCAACTTGCTCTGTTTCGGTCGGTGACTTTCCGCTTGAGATTTCGTGGTTTTTCAATGACGAACAATTGACAGAGTCCAATACTCGCGAGATATCGATATCCACTGGTAAACGAAGAAGTTTGCTAGAAATAGAAGCTGTTAGCGCACATCATGCTGGTACTTACACATGTTCAGTATCTAACGAAGCTGGTGCTACGAGTCACAGCACTGTTCTCATTGTCAATGGTAATAGGGAACGTGGATTTTCCAAACATATATTTGCATATATATTTTTGTATTTAGGATTGTTTAGATTTTGGCCCAGACTAGTGTGTTATGAGAATTTATTTAATTATATTATTCTTACTTTGCATGAGATTCGATTGAGTTCAATATTAAAACATACATATATTATATAATTTTATGAAGATTTCTTACTTACAATTAATTATCCGCAATCCAAATTATTATAAACGAGAGAGAGAGAGACGAGAGAGTGAGAATTTTTTAAATTTATTTTGACACATAAAGATATTATAGTATAAGAACAAAAAGTACTGTTTTAAATCTTGCAAAATCATGATTTTTGTTTGAAATTCTATTGATGAATATTTTCCGAAATACTCATATAGAATTCACGCTGACAAGTTGCTTATTTCAATAAACAGTTGCACCGCAAATCGTGCCATTCTCATTTGGCGACGCGCCAGTGAATTTCGGAGATTCAATGTCAGCAACGTGTTCTGTTCCTGTCGGAGATAATCCCTTAGAATTCGCTTGGTATTTTAACGGACAACCAATCAATTCGCATGACAAGGAAGATATTATAATATCAATCAATAAGCGGCGAAGCTCGTTAGATATAGAATCAGTTCATGAGGGTCATAGTGGAGAGTACACTTGCACAGTATCTAATCAAGCTGGTGGTACAAGTCACAGTACAGCTCTAATAGTTAATGGTAATGAAATAAGTTGTAATTGAATTTGCGTGTTAGATTTTTTAACAAACCTAACCATTGTAATTCCTTTTCTCCAATCCACCTGTTTGATAGGCATCGATAAATATATTATAAAAAGTGATGAGACGAAAAACTTATTCATAAAATATAGACAAAAAAATATTTTGTCAAAAAGGTTTTCTTTCATAACTAATAAAATCAGTAGCTTATACTATCGTGTTCATTTTCTTATTATTAGTTGCTCCACAAATTGGGTCATTCTCTTTCGGCGAAGATCCACTGAATGCTGGGGATACGGCATCCTTACTATGTATTGTAACGAAAGGCGATTTCCCCTTGGAAATCGAATGGATGTTTAACAACGAAGTAATAGACCCTACAAAAGTTGATATAGTTATTAGCGATAATGGAAAACGGACGAAACAATTGACGATAGATTCCGTGAGTGCGAGACACGCTGGAGAGTATACATGCATTGCATCCAATATTGCGGGATCAACTTCACGATCTGCTCAACTTATTGTTAATGGTATTTTTTAACTAAAAAAACATGTTGGTTATAGACAAAGTGACTCGTATGGCTCATATAGATAATATTGCATTGCTCCGATTAAAATTAGTAATTTATTCCGCTACATTAGTCCTAATATAATACCTTTGAATAATTCATTTTTGAGAAAGAGAAATTGCCATGATTTAGTTTTTTACGACTATAAATTTTTTTCTTTAGTTGCCCCTCAGCTAAGAATGTTTTCTTTCGGCGACGAGCCCTTGAACGCTGGTGATACCGCCTCATTGTCTTGCATCGTAATGAAGGGAGATTCCCCATTAGAAATCGAATGGATGTTTAATAATGAACCTATAAAAACAACTGAGCATGAGATAGTCATTAGCGAAAACGGTAAACGCACGAAACAATTGACGATCGATTTCGTAAGTGCGAGACATGCAGGGGAATACACCTGCATAGCATCAAATACTGCTGGTTCCACATCGCGTTCTGCCCAGCTAATCGTTAATGGTACTTCTGAGAGACTTATTTATTATATTTTATTTATATTTATTAAAGTGACTCGTATGGCTCGCATTACAATTATTAGATAATTAACCGATACGCAATGCAAACGAAACCAACCTATCAACACTTTCGATAAAAGTCAACTAATTTCAATTGAGAATTTAAATATCTTTTTCGGTACCTTATAGTTGCCCCGCAGATTGGAATGTTCTCTTTTGGTGACGATCCCTTAAACGCTGGCGATACAGCGTCCTTGACTTGCATCGTTACAAAAGGGGATTCTCCTTTGGAAATTGAATGGATGTTTAACAATGAACCTATCGATATCACACAGCATGAAATTGCTATTAGCGAAAACGGCAAACGTACGAAACAATTGACAATAGATTCTGTGAGCGCAAGGCACGCTGGAGAGTACACGTGTATAGCATCAAATATTGCTGGATCGACTTCACGATCTGCTCGATTAATTGTTAATGGTATTTCTATAAATAAAATTCATGTATAGGTGTATTATGGTGACTCGTATGACTTGTTTGAACATGGATATATCAATCATCTGACTATTAAAAAAATTACCACTAATTTTAATTTTTTTAAGAATGTGATTCCCCATTGTAAGTCATCCTATAATTTTGTTTTTTGATAAACTTCGAAACTACATATACTTACACATAAATTTTTACTATTTTCCTAGTCGCTCCACAGATCGGAACTTTTTCTTTCGGCGAGGATCCTTTAAACGCTGGTGACACTGCATCATTATCGTGTATCGTAACAAAGGGTGATTCCCCGTTAGAAATAGAATGGATGTTCAATAATGAACCCATAAATCCTACGCAACATGATATTATTATAACTGAAGCTGGAAAACGGACCAAACAGTTGACAGTAGAGTCTGTAAATGCAAGACATGCAGGAGAATACACATGCATTGCGTCTAATATTGCTGGATCGACTTCTCGATCCGCTCAACTAATAGTCAACGGTATTTTTGAAATTCGAGAAACATCTTTATTATACGAAGTGACTCGTATGGCTCGTGTTGAATTATTATTGATTTTTCGAAACTAAATTAAAAACTCAAAATAAGTAGTAGATCATTCCATAGATAAGTATAATTCGATAGTCAAGCAGACACTTATTTTTCTATAAGGAAAGGTTATTACAATTACTAGACTAGTTAAACGTTGCTTCTTTGAAATTAATAAGCAAAATCTTTAACTCTTAACGATTTACTTTCTCAGTTGCTCCACAAATCGGAACGTTTTCATTTGGCGATGATCCTTTGAATGCCGGTGAAGCAGCATCGATAGTTTGTAGTGTGACGAAAGGCGATTTCCCATTAGAAATCGAATGGATGTTTAACAATGAACCTATAGATCCTGCTCACCATGGCGTTGTAATTATGGCCACTAGCAAACGAACGAAACAAGTGACAATTGAGTCAGTGAATGCAATGCACGCTGGGGAATATACGTGCATAGCATCCAATATAGCTGGATCAACTACACGATCTACCCAACTTATTGTTAACGGTATTTTTAAGTACTTATAGAAGATACGCTGCTATGTTAAAGTGACTCGTGTGACTCGTGCGATCCATTCTTATTATACCATAATTTTCTATCCTCATTTTTTTCCTTACACGATTTCCTTTATTTTTTTTTTTATTCTATTTATCCTATTCTTGAATCGACTTATTTATTTTCACAGTCGCCCCTCAGATAGGATCGTTTACATTTGGCGATGATCCTCTAAACGCGGGTGAAACAGCATCGTTAACGTGTTTAATTACAAAAGGCGATTCGCCGTTGGAAATAGTGTGGATGTTTAACAATGAACCTGTAGATCCTACACAACATGAGATAGTCATTAGTGAGACTGGTAAACGTACGAAACAGTTGACGATAGATCCCGTGAGTGCAAGACACGCTGGGGAGTACACGTGTATAGCATCTAATATTGCTGGATCAACTTCGCGATCCGCTCAACTTATTGTTAATGGTATTTTAAACTATTTTTAATGTTGATATTAAAAAGTGACTCGTATGACTTATATTGAATCAAAAAAGCGTCTCGTATTATGAGAATGAATTTGTAGAAAAAATATTCGTTACATTAAACTGCTACGAATATGTTTTCTCATTTATATTAGTCTTTAACGTAGCAGCCGATGGTTATCATATTACACTAATTTCATATGCAAGGCATCGTCATTAGCATAAGCACTTTCGATAGTAAAGCGTTTTACCCTAATTTCTCGTCATATTTCATAGAGAGCTTATTATTAATTTTATAGTTCCACCAGTCATTGCTCCTTTCATTATTGGAGAAGATCCGGCTAATTGGGGCGAACAGGTATCAGCTACTTGTACGGTTCTTAAAGGCGATCAGCCGGTAGAAATATCTTGGATGTTAAATGATAAACCGATGACGACCGATACTTATCCTGATATATCTATCACGAGAAGTGGAAAGATGATTTCGTTATTAAGTATTGATTCAGTGGACGCACACCACGCTGGTCAATACACTTGCATTGCAACAAACAATGCTGGATTCTCGAAGCGTAGCGCGATTTTGAAAGTTAATGGTATACCTACGCATATTATGCCTGTACATTTATATAACCACATTGAATTGAAAACTGCTTTAAGCTTCGCAATGCTGTAATAAGCTTTTACACTTTAACTGTTGTTCTTGTCATCCCAAATGTATATCCCTGATTAACTAACAGATACGTTCCGCGTAGTCCCCAAAAGAATTAGAAAATTTTATAAACTGGAAAAATTGTTTCAAAGGGTAAATTTTGTATTCGCTTTTTAATGTAATAGTAAAAAAAACTTAGGATGTGAATTTTTTTGTTTAGTTGCTCCACAAATAGGTATAGGCTTTACATTTGGCGAGGAGCCTTTGAATGCAGGCGACATGGCGACAATAACGTGCGCAGTGATAAAAGGCGATGCTCCTCTTGATATCGATATGATGTTCGAAGGAGATCCAATAGATATGAACAAAAGTGGAGTAGTCATAACGGATTCCGGTAAACGCGCTAAACAATTGATGATAGAAGCTGTCGAAGCAAGACACGCTGGTGAATACACTTGCGTTGCTTCGAATTCTGCGGGCTCAACTTCACGGTCAACTATTTTAGCCGTTAATGGTATCGATTAATAAATTTAATAGAGTGTTGAATGCCGTAGCTACTAGAGATTATTGCGCGAGACTCGTATGGCTTTAAATCGAACTTATATAATGGTTATTTAGTAATGGAACAATTTTTTTCATTTTAAACGTTAACCACAAAATGTGTTTGGGTTTGTTGACATATTTGAACATTCGTTAATTACAGTTCCACCACAAATAGCTCCTTTTACCATGGATGAAGGACCCGTCAATTGGGGCGAACAAGTTTCTCTCTTTTGCAGCGTTTCGAAGGGCGACCATCCAATGAAAATTCACTGGACGCTGAATACTAATCCAATAACCGCGAAAAGTCACGACGGGATCGTAATTACTAAAACTGGAAAAATGATTTCCGTGCTTAGTATAGACTCGGTAACTGCCGAGCATAGCGGCAATTATACTTGCGTTGCGAGTAATCGAGCAGGAACTTCGCAACTTAGTACACGAATATTAGTCAATGGTATATACGAAGAAATGTGTACCTGAATTTTTATTTTTGTTCGTTCGTATTTATTAATATATTTTGCACTTAAATATAACTTGAGAAATCATATCTCTAGTATCCAACATCCTTTTAATCCTTTTAATTGTAAATATTACATAAACTTTCCTTGAACAGTTGGCCCACAGATAGGCATGTTTTCCTTCGGGCAAGAACCCTTGAACGCCGGTGACATGGCTACGATTCAATGCGCTGTTATAAAAGGAGACTTTCCCGTTGAAATTTCGTTTATGTTCGGTGATAAGCTTGTGGAGGCCGATCATCAGGACATTATTATATCAGAATCAGGCAGACGGGCAAAACAATTGACGATTGAATCTGTTGGTGCAAAGCATGCTGGAGACTACACTTGTGTAGCCTCCAACCTTGCCGGATCAACGTCGCGAACTGCTACGCTCGCAGTGAATGGTATATAAGGAGGATTTTCTTTTATGTATTAGTTCAGTCACTTAGAAAACGTTATTTTCTTTTGTATTCCAATATTTCCGTTTGTCCCCGATTCCGAAACAACAGTGTACATAACTCATATGATACTCAATACACCACATCGTGTCTGTTAATGTTTGACTTGCAAGATTTAAATTCAAAGTCCATGCCCATATTGTTAAATTACAGTTCCACCACAAATAGCTCCGTTTACGATCAGTGAAGAACCAGCTAATTGGGGTGATCAGGTTAGTGCAGTTTGCAATGTCATGAAAGGTGATCAACCTCTTGAAATCGTGTGGACTTTCAAAGGCGAAACGATTACACCCGAAACTCATCAAAGCATGCACGTATTCAAGACAAATAAAAATGCATTGCTCAGTATTGATTCGGTATCTGGGTTCCATTCTGGCGAATACACGTGCATCGCTAGCAACCTCGCTGGAACGTCGACACGTAGTGCTGTCTTAGTCGTTAACGGTATTCTGAGCAAAATGCATAAATAATTCCAGTTTTAACGTTTGAATGGCTGTCCCACAAACTTCTTTTACTTTTTTCCTAATCCCTTATTGCAAAGCACTATATTACCTAACACTTTATCGAATTGTTCTATTTGACTACAGTTGCTCCGCAAATAGGATCGTTTACTTTTGGCGAGGATCCCTTAAACGCTGGTGACACGGCTTCCGTTCAGTGCGTCGTCACGAAAGGCGATTCTCCTCTAGATATTAGCTTCATGTTTCAAGGAGCTGCTTTAGTTCCTAGTCAGGACATAGTTATATCAGAAACTGGAAAACGAGCCAAACAACTGATGATCGATGCCGTCAATGCTAGACACGCCGGAGAATACACGTGCATTGCTTCTAATATAGCGGGTTCAACTTCGCGTTCCACCGTACTTGCCGTTAACGGTACAATTTATGAACTATCGCATGTAAAAGCGTTTCTTTTATATAGATTAATGACATTGTTCACACTCGTATCCACCTAAAACCTTTGACCCATCCGCTATACTGAATTACTTTTTCAGCTTGATATATAAAAAGGGAATCTTTTAAGGCACTGATAAATAATGTGTGCATACATTTACAATGCATTGCTTGACTTACAGTTCCACCACAAATTTCGCCGGTTAGCTTTGGAGATGAGTCAACCAAATCGGGAGATCAAGTATCTGCTATGTGCAGTGTTCACGCGGGTGATAAACCTATCATGATCGAGTGGAGATTAAATGGCAAAAGAATTACGCCAAAAACATATCCAGACATAACAATATTGAGATCGGGAAAGAAATTATCGGTGCTTAATATTGACTCTGCGACCGCTGATCATGCTGGGGAATATACTTGCGTGGCCACTAATGCAGCAGGATCCGTCAATCGAAGTGCTGTTTTATCAGTCGATGGTATAGAAGTATTATAGGAATAAGACATGTTGTTATGTAATCTTTGATCAATCCAATTTATCAGAAATTATTCATCAATCCAAGCCACAACTCCTGTATTAATTCCACTTGATCATACCTCGACGCTGGGATTTGATATAGATCTGTAAATTCGCTGATTTGGTTTTACACTTTCTAGTTATATATTCTTCATTTTAATGTGTTTTCTGTGCAATTTTTGCGTGTGCGTAGTCGCTCCACAAATAGGAGTCTTCACATTTGGCGATGAGCCCCTAAACGCGGGTGATATTGCATCTGTAACCTGTGCCGTGACTAAAGGTGACCTTCCCATGGAAATCGAATGGATGTTCCAGAATGAACCTATAAACGAAAAACGTGAAGATATTATCATATCTAATCTTGGTAAACGTGGCAAACAATTGAGTATTGAAGCCGTTGGCGCAAGACACGCTGGAGAATACACTTGTGTAGCATCAAATCTCGCGGGCTCGACTTCGCGATCAGCTATATTAGCTGTCAACGGTATAGTTTATGAATTTTGGCATGTGATTGCGCTTGCTTTAGATCGGTGAAAGTTGATGTTTGTATCGGTATCCACTGACCTATATGCCCTACTACCCATCATCTTCAAACTCATACATATAAAATTGGATGGCACATCTGTCGATAGAACATTTTTTTAAGAATTATTCAAGAAACAATTTTACTTTTATCATTACCAGAAAAATATTTATTTACTGTAAACTTTGCAGTTCCACCACAGATTGCACCGATTAGTTTTGGGGAAGAGTCAACGAAGTGGGGAGATCAAGTATCTGCTATGTGTAGCGTTCACGCGGGTGATAAACCTATTATGATCGAATGGAGATTAAACGGCAAAAGAATCACGGCAAAGACACATCCAGACATAGCAATATCGAGAACCGGGAAAAAGTTATCCGTATTAAACATTGATTCTGCGACCGCTGATCATGCTGGAGAATATACATGCGTGGCCAGTAACGCGGCAGGATCCGTCAATCGCAGTGCAATTTTATCAGTCGATGGTATTGAAGTATAGGAATATAAAATGTCTTGTAATGTAATCTTTAGTCTATCCAAGCCACAAGTCCCGCATTACTTCCATTTGAACCTTGACACTGGAATTCGATTGATCTGAAATCGCTGATTTTATTCTCTCCCTACTTTTTATACTTGAAATTAATTCATTTTTTTGTGACCTTCTTTCGCGTATGTGTATAGTTGCTCCGCAAATTGGAGTCTTCACTTTTGGTGATGAACCTCTAAACGCGGGAGATACGGCTGCTGTTACATGTTCCGTCACTAAAGGTGATCTTCCTATGGAAATCGAATGGATGTTTCAAAACGAAGTGGTCGATGAAAAGCGAGAAGATATTATTATCTCTAATTTCGGAAAACGCGGAAAACAATTGAGCATTGAAGCTGTTGGCGCAAGACATGCTGGAGAATACACGTGCGTTGCGTCAAACCTCGCGGGGTCGACTTCACGATCAGCATTACTTGCTGTCAACGGTATATTTTTAAAAACGTTAGCATGTGACTGCGTTTACTTTAGTTCGGTGGAATTTAACATACTTGCATCAGGATCCATCATACCTTTCTGACCTATCCATTGTTGAGTTCGTGCAATTTATGAGACTGTCTAAACATTGCATAGGGATAAAAAACGAAGGATTTTACGAATTTGTAATGGAAAAATATATTGACAAGTTACTACTAACTTACAGTTCCGCCACAAATAGCGCCTATTACTTTTGGAGATGAAGCAGCCAAGTCAGGAGAACAAGTATCTTCGATATGCAGCGTTCATACGGGTGATAAACCAATAATGATCGAATGGCGGTTAAATGGTCGAAGAATCACGCCGAAGACACATCCGGATATTACTATATCGAGAACTGGCAAAAAATTATCAGTGCTTAATATTGATTCTGCAACCGCCGGTCATGCCGGGGAGTACACATGCGTGGCTAGTAACGCGGCAGGATCCGTCAATCGAAGCGCTATTTTATCAGTCGATGGTATATAGAAGTTTAGGAATAAAAAGTCTTATCATGTATAATTTTGAATCTATCCCAGCTGTCAATGTCCTGCACTACTTCCATTTCTGCATACCCTTACACTGGGATTCGATACATCTAAATATTTGCTTATTTAGACTTTTTCATACAGTAGTTATTTCGAACTAATTGATTTTCTATTCAATTTCTTTATATGAATAGTTGCGCCTCACATTAGCGGTCTCAGTTTCGGAGACGAGCCTCTAAATGCTGGTGAAATGGCTGCTGTTACTTGTTCAGTCGTCAAAGGTGATCTCCCTATGGAAATTCAATGGATGTTTCAAAACGAAGTGATATATGAAAATCGGGAAGATATTATGATCTCTAATTTCGGAAAACGCGGAAAACAATTAAGTATTGAAGCCGTTGGCGCAAGACATGCTGGAGAATACACGTGCGTTGCGTCAAATCTTGCGGGATCGACTTCGCGATCAGCTGTTCTTGCTGTTAACGGTATACTTTTCAGACCTTTGGCATGTAACTGCGTTTGCTTTAGTTCAGTGACAGTTTTGCACCGGTACCCAATAACCTTTCTGCCCAATCCTCTATCTAAAATTCATAAAACATATGAGGCAATATAAACATATTTTAAGGGATAACAGAGGATTTTATGCATTCGTTATGGGAACGTATACTGACAGTAGATACTAACTTACAGTTCCACCACAAATCGCTCCAATCACTTTCGGAGATGAGGCGGCCAAATGGGGAGAACAAGTAACTTCTGTTTGCAGCGTTCATACGGGTGATAAACCTATAATGATCGAATGGAGATTAAACGGCAAAAGAATCACACCTAAAACACATCCAGACATAACGATATCGAGAAGTGGCAAAAAGTTATCGTTGCTTAATATTGACTCTGTGACCGCTGATCACGCGGGCGAGTACACTTGCATAGCCAGTAACGCTGCTGGATCTGCCAATCGAAGCACTGTTTTGTCAATCGATGGTATAGAACTTCCAGGAATATAATATATGCTTTTAAATAATTTCCATTGAATAATTCTCCACGCCAAACAACTCCTTCAATCGTTCCTTCAAAGCATACCTCAGGACTAAAGTTTGTTAAAGCTGGCTTGTTAGATACGATCGTATTTTATTTCATATACTATCTTTAAATTAACTCCATGCATTTTAAATCAATGTGTCTGATCAGTTTGAATTCTCGACTTTATAGTCATTCCGCAAATAGCTCCGTTCTCTTTTGGACAAGAACCCGTTAATGCGGGCGATATGGCCTCTGTTCAGTGTGCTGTTACCAAAGGTGATTCTCCTCTCACCATATCATGGCTGTTCGAGAACAATCCAATTGATAGAACTAGAAATGACATAGTAATGTTAGATATTGGGAAACATGCAAAGCAATTAATGATAGAATCGGTCAAAGCAAAACATGCAGGAACATACACGTGTGTAGCTGAAAATCTTGCTGGGTCCACGTCTCGATCAGCTCTACTTGCCGTAAACGGTATTTCACGTGGAATATATTGAATATAGTGTTTTTGATTGCTCTCCATAGATTAAAGCGCACCATTTACATCTAATGTGTTTAAAGCACGCAAAATGCATTTTATTCTTGTAAATATTTTTTTATTATAATCCCGTTGTTTCAGAGTGAATCAAGTTACATCGCGTGGTGAATTTGCAATAGGTTTATTTATCTATCATAAAATTGAAAATGATTATAAGCTCATACAATTTACACTTAATAAATTTTACAACGAATCGGTTATTTTACTTTATCAATCTAAATTTATTTTTAATATTTGTAATTCTTTCTACGTGAACAGTTGCGCCACACATTGGTGTGCTTACTTTTGGTGACGAGCCACTCAATGCTGGTGAAATGGCTGCTGTTACTTGTTCAGTCATAAAAGGTGATCTCCCTATGGAAATTCAATGGATGTTTCAAAATGAAGCAGTAGATGAAAATCGGGAGGATATAATTATTTCTAGTTTGGGAAAACGCGGAAAACAATTGAGTATTGAATCCGTTGGTGCAAGACATGCTGGAGAGTACACATGTGTTGCTTCAAACCTTGCCGGTTCTACATCACGAACTGCTGTACTCAATGTGAATGGTATATCAAACGTTTGTGCGATAAATGATTTGCTCGTGTAAAACTTGAGTAGAAACTTTAATCTCATAAGAAAAGTGTGACTTGACTAACTCCAACAAATAATCAATTCGAAAAGTATATGCATTTCCTTAGACCATTCCTAATTCATCTGTCATCGTTGCGATTCGACCAAGCGTTCCACATACAACACCGACTCAGTCATTGTCATTAAACATATTTTTCAACATATGTTTGTAGATACTTCTGATATGTTTTAACGTCAGATATACAGCGTATTGATTCAAATAAAAACACTATAACCAGCAATTAACTTATCACTCGATTATCATTTTTTGTGAAAACAGTGGCTCCTCAAATTGGTGCCTTTACATTTGGTACTGAACCGGTAAACGCCGGAGACGTTGCTTCCGTAACATGTATCGTAACCAAGGGTGACTTTCCTATGGAAATTGAGTGGCTGTTTCAAAACGAACCCATTGATAGCAAACGCGAAGACATCGTGGTTTCGAGTTCTGGTAAACGCGGTAAACAGTTAACCATCGAATCAGTTGGTGCTGTACACGCTGGAGAGTATACCTGCGTAGCATCAAACATTGCCGGCTCAACAACTCGCACTGCTGTTCTTGACGTGAATGGTACTTTCAGTGTTAAAATTAGACAAATAATTCGACTAAACTGTATCCTATAAAATCCTTAGCATGTGCTATCCAAATCTTATCTCACTTATTAGTACTAAATGAAAGAAACAACACGAGCTTTTCGCATTATGGCTTTCGCATATTCATCCAGCTTTAACTTGATGATTTCTGATCAATCACAGAAATTCCACCCATTTATCAGAAATTATTGAAACTTAGGGTCATCATAAGACATAAACTTCAAATATTTAGTGATAGTTTTGTTTACCTCTAATTTTAGAAGTTTTATTCTAAGTTGGTGTTTTATTTAGTGTTCCAAAAGTACTCTACTATTTTAATGATGTTTCAACAGTCGCTCCACAAATCGGGCCATTTACTTTCGGAACTGAGCCAGTAAATGCAGGAGACGTCGTCTCGGTGTTATGTATCATATCCAAGGGTGATTTCCCAATGGATATTCAGTGGATGTTTAAAGCTGAGCCAATCGATGATAGGCGTGATGACATCATAATAATGGACTCTGGTAAACGCGGCAAACAGTTGACCATAGAATCCGTCGGCGCAGCTCATGCCGGAGAGTATACCTGCGTTGCCTCGAACATTGCTGGCTCAACAACGCGCACTGCTGTGCTCGACGTCAACGGTATTTCGAATTTAAGATAACGAAAAGTGGTATAGATTTTGCACAATAACCGCTCCATTATCCTTTGCTTCTTCAATAACCCATTGCTCATCTGCGACACAAACTTTAGGACAGGTGGTAGAAAAAGAAGCCTATGAACTTTGTTAGGTAACAAATCACAGGTTGATTCAACAAATCGAAAGTTAGAATCATCGAGTATTATGAACTATCCGAGTTCTTTAAAATAACCCAACCGATTTATCAACAGTTGCTCCACAAATCGGGGCTTTCACTTTCGGCAATGGCAAAGATATCCAGTGGATGTTTCGCAACGAATCCATCGATGGTAACCGCAAAGACATCGTTATCTCGAATTCCGGTAAACGCGGCTTAAACAGCTGACCATCGAATCCGTTGGTGCAGCTCACGCTGGAGAGTACACCTGCGTCGCCTCGAATCTCGCAGGCTCGACGACGCGGACCGCTGTCCTTGACGTTTGCCGTTTTGCTTTTGATCCTCCAATTTTCTGGGCTACCCCATACCCTTTAACGTCTGTCGTCATCGCGATCAGAAGCTTCTGCGTATACGAAATAACAGACAAATCTCTATCTCGCCATCTCTGCTTTTCCAGTGCTGCCAAAGTTGCTCCCATTCTCGCTAGGCGATGGTCCGCTGAATTCCGGTCAGGTGGTGACAGTGCCCTGTGCCGTCGTAGAGGGCGATCAGCCACTCAAGCTGCACTGGACACTGAACGGTCACACGATATCGCCCCACTCGGGCATATCGATCCTCGACCTGGGGGAGCGCGGAGCCATCCTGAGCATTGGCTCGGTCCAGGCCTCGCACGCCGGCAATTACACGTGCACTGCCGAAAACCCGGCCGGCAAGCGTCAGCTCTCCGCCGAACTCATCGTCAACGGTCAATCGCATAGTCAAATTCCTTCATAGTTCAACCGTCTCTGTCTCTCTCGCTCTCTCTCTCTCTCTCTCTCTCTCTCTCTCTCTCTCTCTCTCTCTCTCTCTCTCTTTCTTTCCACTTTATAAATCAAGTTACTTTTTGTTTTACTTATTTATTGTTTTGTCGAGCATGCGTACAACATACGAAACCTTGATTGTGTCTGATCTCCTCCAAGTATCGTCGCGCACAGGACTGGGTCTCTCTCTCTCTTGATCTTCTTCTCGAGCCAACTAAACGCAATACCTATACGTATACGAGAAAGAATAAAGAGCATCAGTGCGTCATCATTCCTAGTCTTGTTGTTGTATGTCTTGCAGTCGCGCCACACCTTCAGCCGTTCTCGTTTCACGAGAGCACCAACACCGGCGATCTGATAATCGTGCATTGCGCGGTGGTTAAAGGCGACGCGCCTCTTTCGCTTCAGTGGCTCTTCAACGGCCGACGCATTGAACTCGGCAACGAGGTGCACATAACCAATATGGGCGAGCGGGTCTCGACCCTGACTATACCTGTGGTCAGGGGTGAGCACGCCGGGGAATACGCGTGCATCGCCGACAGCCCAGCGGGTCGCGTTCGACACAGCGCTCACCTAAAGGTCAATGGTACTGTGGCGCACCCTATACATAAACCTGATATTATGCTCTCGCGACCGTTGAAATTGTTGTAGGCTTTTTATTCGCTCTCTGAAATTTTTCATCATTGTGTTTTATTATCATGATTTATTATACATATAGCCAAATGAGAAAGTCTCGATAATGCAGAAATTTATATACTTTATGATATACATATTATTGCTTAGATTTTATTACAGTATATGATTTTNTTTGGTTTTTTTTTTTTTTTTTTTTTTTTTTTTTTTTTTAATTATATATTGACAATTAATATTTGTTCCCGTCCCCAAGTATAAATTATGATTTGCAATTGAATAATGTACAGTCTGAACTACTCTCAGCTCTGTTTTAGTGCGTAATGCATATATTATATAAACGTGCATAGCCCGAATACCGAGTCTCGCAAAGTATTATTCACATTATCCCTTTACTACTTCTCTTGCAAAAAAAAAAAAAAAAAAAAAGAATATCAGATCTGAAAATGACAGGAGAGGGATGAAAAGAAAGCACCGTCAACAGCAAGCAGTAGATATTATAAAAAAAAAACTGGCAATCTCTGCTCATTGATATTCCAGTCCACCCACGCATCATTCCGTTCGATTTCGGGGATCAGCAGGTATACGCCGGGCAAACAGCTCAGTTAGCTTGCATGGTGCCAAGCGGCGACCTGCCCATCGAGATCAGCTGGATGTTCGATGGGAAAAACCTATCCCAGTCTATGGGCTACAGGGTAGGCCAACTAGGGCCGCGCTCGAGTATGCTACTGATAGATCCGGTCGAGCCATACCACGGAGGCAAATACATGTGCGTCGCGAAAAATCTCTCTGGCAACGACACGCACCAGGCGACCTTACTAGTATACGGTTAGGCTATGACTCATGATGACTGACACCACACACTGATGTACCTTGATCTCGTGATGCGCGGCTACTCTCCTCGTATATTTTTGAAAGGCTTCTTATTTCGAATTGACGGATATGATTATATATTTTGGGGCCTCGCCTAATTAATCACTATTATATATATTATGATTATGATACTCGCTTTGTCCTGCGACATGAACATTGCGATTGAGAGTATATATTGTTGCTGTGCCTGCTTCTGAATGGTGCATCCATCCGTCAGACTCTCTCTCTCTCTCTATTCTACTTCGGACTGTGCCGCCGCTTTGTCTTCTTCTAATACTATTTTTCACACTTCAACTGTCCGTCTACTATTGCTCAGAGCTTCTTCTGTATACTTATCAATCTTCTTTCTTTACTGCTATTAAACTCTACAGCTTCTAGCGTCTATTTCTGGGCTCTGAACTTTGTTTTTTAATTTTAAAATAAATACAACAAGTTCTAATAAAATAACAACCGGGACGTATTAACTCTAAAACGACGATTAAAATTACATTAACAAAACAATGTTATTATGTTTATATTAAGTTGTTGTTTTGTAGATAACTATATTATGATTTAAGTTTATATCAAGCTAACTCAATATATAAGTATGCATTGCACTCTAGCCCATCTGTGCAACCTGACGTCATTCCAAAGAGCGACTTTATAACAGAAAACTTATTTGACGCTTCGGTAGTAATGATATATCTCTGGTCGCTTGCATCAATGCATATATTTTTATGAGTAACCAGCTGTATACTTATATCCCATGTGTCAAGCTCCGTCACTTATCGTTTATCGATCGTATATTATATATACCCGCAGTTGCATCTCGTATACCATAGGTCAGCTTGTACGCTAGTCATATATACATATATTTGTCATACGTTGCCTCCATCGTAACATCCAGCATCAGCACACTGTATCAGCCTTCTCTAGCATAAAAAAAAATCATCATTGAAAACTCCACGTTCTTCAGATATAATCGCATAAGACAAGGCATCACACGTATGCATAAACGCATAGGATTACGTGTGAACCTTGGATAAGAAAACTCATATAAGCACAATGCACAATTCGACTATCGATCGGTGGATCGGTCGTTCTTCGAGATAACGCTCAAAATTTTAACCAATTCGATAAAAGCTAGTTTATACTGGTTAGGCGAAATTCGTATGTTTGCGCGAAATCGATTCACTTTCAAACAACAATATCCCATCTATCTCTCGCTCCTTCCTCTCTCTCTCTCGCCAACAGTCCTATCCACGATCCCTTGATCCCGTCACTTGGTTTTGTAGTGATTAAATTTTAATAATCCCGCATGTTTATGGTAGTAGCTTTTAACATTTGCGGCTGAAGCATGCTGCCGCTGTAAAGTCATTTAACGAGTGCATGTCGAGATCAATAACAAGCCATGCGAGTCACATTAATCTTAAGGCTAGATTCATGCCATCATACAAATGCTTCGGATTGAATTAACGCGATTGTGTACATTAATCGCATCATATGAAGCAATGAAACGTAACTTGGATACGAATATAGAAACTAAAAGCACTATCCGAAGCATTTTGATCGCTGTAGAACAACAAGGGGGTCGTTTTGTCGAAGCATGCGACAAAATGAATTATGTGCGAATCGTCTGTTGGTCATAAGACTTGGTATATGAAATGTTGATTATTCCTGTTGCTTCGTGTTATTCATCCAGAATGGGCTATGTTATCATTGAAAAACGCTATGGTGCTGAACTCGTGTCGACGTTTGAAATCTTGAAAAAAGCTAATGTAGTAAAGAGATAGTTTTTGAGAAAAGATAATAGTCACGAATCAGTTAACAATGATTTTCAACTTTTTGATAAACATTCAGACTATAAAATATCCATATGAAGTTTTAAAATATTAAATTTGACTTTATTCATTTATAGTATACTAGTACTCTATAACTATTTGTAACTTATGGATGGTTCGAGCAGCTTATCGCAACAAACATTTCATCGTACCAAGTCAAGTCTACCAAATTAAATTTGACAATAAATTGAATAAATTTTCCATTTTTGTAAGCATTTCTTGTCTTTGCAAAAGTTTCTAACAGACGCTTCTAAACGACACATAATGGCAATCAATTTTATCCAAAGCTAAAAATTAACATCAACTAAACAAAATAATTACACCATTCTGAATCTATCCGGATAAAATTGACGCCACTCTTGAGTAATTGTGCATAGTAGTGCCTCAAACAAACGAAAGCCAAATGCGATCGTTACTAACTCAATTTTTGTGATACCGCTGCAGTACCCCCGCGTTGGATTTTGGAGCCTACCGATAAAGCATTTGCTCAAGGCTCAGATGCTCGTGTCGAGTGCAAAGCCGATGGGTTCCCCAAGCCCCAGGTCACATGGAAGAGGGCTGCCGGTGAGTTTTTTGCTAAATCTTATCGAAGAGTATTGATGATCATCATGAAAGAGGTATAGAAGAACACTAAAATGATTCGCATAACGCAGGTGACACCCCCGGAGACTATACTGATCTCAAGCTGAACAACCCTGACATCAGCGTCGAGGACGGCACTCTCATGATCAACAACATCCAAAAAACTAACGAGGGATACTACCTCTGCGAAGCTGTCAACGGAATCGGCTCTGGGTTGTCTGCCGTGATCCTGATTTCCGTACAAGGTACCGTGTCTTTACCGATCAGAATACCGATCAGAATACCGATCAGAATACCGATCTACGTAACGATAACGCGAACAGTTTTTGATAAATCACTCTTCCAGCACCACCTCACTTCGAGATCAAGCTGCGGAACCAAACAGCTCGTCGCGGCGAGCCAGCGGTGCTACAGTGCGAAGCCCAGGGTGAGAAACCGATCGGCATCCTCTGGAACATGAACAACAAGCGTCTGGACCCGAAGAGCGACTCTCGCTACACCATCCGCGAGGAGATCATGGGCAATGGTGTCCTGTCCGATCTCAGCATCAAGAGAACCGAGAGAAGCGATTCGGCTCTCTTTACCTGCGTTGCAACCAATGCCTTCGGAAGCGACGACACGAGCATCAACATGATAGTTCAAGGTTTGTAAAAACCATTATAGATTTCGTTCTCGGCGATCGAGTCTTGTTAATTTCGGTCATTAATTTTCAACTGATACTTGCAGAGGTACCCGAAGTCCCATACGGCCTGAAAGTCTTAGACAAGTCGGGTCGTTCCGTCCAGCTTTCCTGGGCAGCTCCGTACGACGGAAACAGTCCGATCAAGCGCTACGTCATCGAGTACAAGATTAGCAAGGGCTCTTGGGAAACCGATATCGATAGAGTCGTGGTACCTGGATCCCAGCAGAATGTTGCTGGCGTTTTCAACCTCAAGCCCGCTACGACCTACCATCTGAGAATCGTTGCCGAGAACGAGATCGGCGTCTCCGAACCTTCCGATACTGTGACCATCATCACGGCCGAAGAGGCACCTTCTGGTCCTCCAAGCTCCGTACGCGTTGATGCATTGGATCAGCATACTCTCAAGGTAATTCATACTTTTTTATAATGAAAGATAGAACGTTTCAAAATGAAATGGACAAGCATACTCATGAATTTGAACGAACGTCTACAGGTTTCATGGAAGCCACCCGCGCGCGACGACTGGAACGGCGAGATCCTCGGCTACTACGTCGGCTATCGTCTTGCTTCCTCGTCTGACAAACCCTACATGTTTGAGACCGTCGAATTCTCGAAGGAGGACGGCAAGGAGCATCACTTGCAGATCATGAACCTGAAGACTTACACCCAATACAGCGTTGTCGTCCAGGCCTTCAACAAGGTCGGATCCGGACCAATGAGCGAGGAAAGACGTCAGCATACTGCTGAAGGAGTACCCGAGCAGCCACCTCACGATACCACTTGCACGACCTTGACCTCTCAGACCATCCGCGTCTCATGGTCTTCCCCACCGCTCTCCGCTGCCAACGGTGTCATTACTGGCTACAAGGTAATGCATCTAATTGTCAAGTTTTGTGTATAATTAGAGATGACAGTGATAAAGATTACTAGGGAATGTTTACTCATTAACGTTTCGCTCTAGATCATCTATGGACCGTCTGAATCTTGGCACGACGAGAATACCAAGGACACCAAGATCACTTCATCCAGCGAGACCATTTTGCATGGTCTGAAGAAGTTCACCAACTACAGCATGCAGATTCTCGCGTTCACCTCGGGAGGTGATGGTGTCAAGTCCGCTCCCATCCACTGTCAAACCGAACAAGACGGTAGCTACACTCTACCTTTATTCGTTATGTTGGTCTATCGTGCAATTCATTTGATACTAATATCCTATTGTTACAGCTCCTGAGGCTCCAACCGCTATCAAGGCTCTGGTTATGTCTGCCGATTCGATCCTCGTCTCATGGCGTCCACCAACTCAACCTAACGGTGTCATCTCACAGTACACCGTTTACACGAAAGCCAACAACTCCGAGCAGGCGGTAAGCCAGAAGGTACCACCGACTCAACTTACTCACGAGGTATCAGGTTTAAGCGAAAACCGTCGCTACGATTTCTGGGTAACGGCCAGCACGAACATAGGCGAGGGACAAACATCGAAGATCGTCAATCTTGCTCCCAGTGGAAGCGGTAAGTTGGACTTATTTGTAACTTTTATTTCTGAGTACTCAACGAAAATGAGAATTTTAAAAACTTTGTTTGCATCCGTAGTTCCGGCCAAGATCGCGTCCTTCGACGACAAGTTCGTCGCTACCTACAAGGAGGATGTAAAACTGCCATGCTTAGCCGTTGGAGTACCAGCTCCAGAGGTTACATGGAAGGTTCGCGGAGTCAAGCTCGCACCTACCGATCGCCTACGACAACTGCCCGAAGGATCGCTTTTCATCAAGGAAGTTGATCGCACCGACGCCGGAGAGTACTCTTGCTACGTTGAGAACACCTTTGGTCACGATACTGTGACTCATCAGCTGGTTGTGCACGGTTGGTTTAAATTTTCAGCCCAGTGAAGAATCCTTTGGAATAACAAAATAATAACGTCATTGTCGTCCTCTTATAGCTCCACCACACTCCCCGCAAGTGACGCTGACCGCCACGACCACCAACTCGCTGACCATGAAGCTGCGCCCTCACCCGACCGACAACGCTCCCATCCACGGATACACCATCCACTATAAGCCTGAATTCGGAGACTGGGAAACTGTGCAGATCAGCTCGACCGCTTTGAAGTACACTCTGGAGAACCTCTGGTGCGGATCGCGCTATCAGATCTACGTTACCGCCTACAACGCGTCAGTATTACTTTATTAATACATTTTTTTGTGTAACCGATTAATTCGTATTACTCACGTGTATTGCTTGTCCTTTTTAGAATCGGCATGGGCGAACCATCAGATATCCTGAACACGCGCACGAAGGGCTCGAAACCCATCATTCCTGAGGCTGCTAGATTCATCGAAGTGTCGACCAAGAGCATTACGCTGCACCTTCACGCTTGGTCCGACGGCGGATGCCCCATGTTATACTTTGTCGTTGAACACAAGAAAAAGTAACAAACAATTTTTTTATCTTATCTAACGGCTTCACTGAAGATCTAGCTATACGAATCGCGAAAATCTCTTCGCATCACTTTTTCTTGAAACCGAGAAGATTTTCGCAATAGTTTCTACGGCGTATTCATAATTCAAAAGCAGTACCGTGTGTTCGCATAACTAATCTCATATATTATCACTAGGCACCAGCAAGAGTGGAACCAGGTGTCGAACAACGTTAAGCCCGGCGGCAACTTTGTCGTCATGGATCTAGACCCCGCTAGCTGGTATCACCTTCGAGTAACGGCACACAACAACGCTGGCTTTGCCGTTGCCGAGTACGAATTTGCAACGCTCACCGTTACCGGAAGTGAGTATGCCGTTGCGCATTGGTTTCGCGTGGTCGGCGTCAATGGTGGCACTCACATTGCATTCACATTTTCCCATTAACGTACACGATCGGTTGTCGGTTGGTTGATTACTGTTGACAGTCACTTGTCATCTGATTCATTGCTTGATTTATTAAAATAAGTTAACCTAACGTAGCATAAGCTTTGCTCTACTCGTTACTAATCACTGTAGAAGCCCATGACTAAGTTTAGTTTTTATCTTGTGACAATTCAAAGTTGAAAACTAAATTCAAAGAAAAGGACTACCCTACAATCGTCGGTAACAATAGAGAGACTTCTCAATCGATTCGTTCACTACAAAACCACTTGCTCGTGGCACGTACTGGCATATCACGGCCAAACAGTCCATTATTACCACTCTCGCACGCGCGCATAAACGCCTCGTTGAGTGTAGCCTCTTCTATATGTTTTAGGCACCATTGCGCCGGCCCGCGAACTCCCGGACGTGAACGCCGGCGACAGCAGCGATGACCCCATGAAAATATTCATGGCCAACCTAAATCTGGTGGTGCCTGTTGTTGCGGCGGTGCTCGTCATTATCGTGGCCGTCATCGTGATCTGCGTCCTCAAAGGCAAAGGTCACGACGACGAGAAAGGTGCGTAAGCTATAAACTTCTTTTTTTTTCTTTTCTTCTCGTCGCGCGATATAGGTACGATCGCGCCGCCGATTCTCAGCGGAGGCTCCGGTGACTCGGAGAAGAACGGAGGCGAGGACGGAGACGTGCGTCGGTTCTTCCCATGGCTGCCAGTCTGGTTCGACATCAACGTCATCGTGCCCGTAGGAGCGACCATCGTTGTCATCATCGTCGGCATTGTCGTTATCTGCGTTGCCCTGTCCAGAAGAACCCGTGGTCCCGAGCAGACCAGACTGCGCGGCATCTCGTCGTCTGACGAGAAATATTACGAAGGCCAATGTACTAATGACTTGACGATCGCTTCGTCGATCCCTACGAAGAGAAGCACTGTTAACATTTTCCGGCGAAGAGTAGCACTGTTGAGATTTTCCGCGAAGCATATAGCACTACTCAGATTCATTTTCTTTGAAAAGATTCATTATTTTTTAAAGAAAAACAAAAATTATTAAGACAAAGGTAATAAAATTAAAATATTCTTCTAATTGCCGAACAATTTTAAAAAATTTCTAAATTTTAAACAATTTTATCGTAAGTGTAATTTTTAATTAATTTTCAGTTTTAAAGTTTCGATAAATTAATTAGTAAATTAATTATTAAAAATTACACTTACGATAAAATTGTTTAAAATTTGGAAATTTTTTTAAATTGTTCGGCAATTAGAAGAATATTTCAATTGTATTAGCTTTGTCTTAATGGGGGTCCGAAAGTCAATTCAAATCTAGATTTCGCGCCACAAAATAGCAGACGACAAAAGTAACTAATTTGCTTATAACAAACAATAAAAGCAAATTAGTTACTTTTGTGGCGCGAAATCTAGATTTGAATTGACTTTCGGACCCCCTTAATAATTTTTGTTTTTCTTTAATAAATAATGAATCTTTTCGAAGAAAATGAACAGTGCTACTCTTCGTAGGGAGCGACGGTTTATACTTATCTCATTGATCTTTTTATTGCTTATAAATATTATCCACGCGAATGCGCGTAATGGATGAACGCGATTGACTTGTATATCGAATTTTCTAGATGACGTAGTGTACCAGCAGACTGGAGTGGTCGGAGCGACGCTGGACAAGAGAAGACCTGACCTGCGCGACGAGCTGGGCTACATCGCGCCACCCAATCGCAAGCTACCCCCTGTACCCGGATCTAATTACAACACATGCGACCGCATCAAGCGAGGCACCGTCATAAGTAAGTTTGGTTTTGATCATTCGTTGAGAGAGATGAGGTTTTTATCGCAAGCGTACGTAATACATCCATATTGTTTCGGCATGATTACAAATACATATCTACTCTTCAATGTAAAGTCAGATTATACATATATTAGCGCGCACTGTCACTATAAACCTTGTCTTTCTGCTGCGTTATCATATGTTTGTACCCATCACATGCATAGAATCATCCTCTATGATTTTTTATGTGCTCACGAAATAACCGCGGCATATTACAGTCCTCACTATATCATTCTCGCAAACAGGCCAGTCATATGTTTATTATGCGCATCTTCTGAAGCGTTTATTCTTAACCCAAATCATCTGTAATGTATTTTCGTTTGTTATTATTGTACAGTTATTCATTATTATCATTATAATTTTGCCTTTGCACACAGAGTCTTGACACTTTTTTATTAATAGAGCGTAATTTACATTATATGTCCGTACTGCTTTTACACATATATCAATAGAGTAACTACTATACGTATAAAGTATGGCCGAGGAGAAAACCGCACGGGAAACGCCAGGCGGGAATACATCAAGTATGAGGCCAGCCAGTACATATATTCTATTTATAATATGTATATCGCATGTGTTTTGTGTCTTTATTATCAGAGTCATGAACGTGATATAACTCGTCAACTTCATTGATTCATTGTGTAAACTTTTACTTCATTTTCATAAAGAAGAAAAAATCAAACGTAAATACATGCAATAGTCGTCGTATACTTACATAGATGTAAAGTCCAGTCGCTTTTAGTTGTCGAGAGGAACGGCCGCAAGAAGAAGCGAAAAACGCTTTTTTGTTGATATAGAAAAGAAAAAAATCGAGAGAGAGTTCGATCGCGAGGATCGGTAGGCGTAAGCGTGTAGAACGATCGTTGTAGCTTGTATTCAACAGGTCGGAACGGCTCGGTAAGGAGCCATCATGCCACTTGGGACCCGAGGAGACACATGTACGAGGAGTTGAGTCATTACGCGCCGACGAGGAGGTGTCCGCCGCCGCCACCCAACGCCAGCACCGATCAGCTCAACCACCGAGGTTTGTACCAAGTCTTACAAGTAGAGAGGGATACTAACCAAAAACCAAAGAAAAAATTTATTTCCGGGAACATCATTGTTGTATTATTGACAAACCCGATGAATTAGCATATATATATGTGTGTGTATGTATATATATATATATATATATATATATATTATATCATACACACTGACTTATTATGTATCATGAATCGGATACGACAACGTATCGTGGATATGCGGAATGTTGAATTAATGGTATGACTAGTGACTCCCTCTCTATTTCTGATTGTTTTCTCTGTGAGCCACGTAATAGACAGAGTGAGTTTGGTCCTATAGTCGACGAGAGAAAGAGAGCTATAGTAACTGTCTGGTGGGCCGTATGGAGAGTGCGACCACCTGCGAACATCTTCGTAAGTTCTCTGCTCCGTATCGCCAAAAAGAAAACAGAGATCGCACGAGCTAGGGACGCTCGCTCTTTTATAATCGCTTGCACGACACTTGTATTGCATGACAGTTTATTTTTATCAAGCACGATTATACTCGTCTCTCATCCTTTGATCGTAATTTTTTTTCAAACCATCTTCATCATTCTACCTAAGTATGGTTTGTTATTCTAACGAATGAGATGTTTTGGAAAATTTTACGATTGCCAAATCATCATAAATCTGTTACACACTGTACAGAAACACCCCTTTAGAGAACATGTACATAGTTTGGCTTCTGCTCCATCAGTTTACTCTTTTTAAAGCTATTTTGAAGTTCGAATTCTTTTGGTTTCATTATCCTGTAAATTTGACCAATAGAGTATCGACACACCCATAATGATCTCTTAGTTGTTTTCATTCTCAAGTTTTGGTTGATTCTTATAAAATATACACAACATACACAACAAAGATCAATGAAAAAATACGAATACATAAACGATAATTTTATAAGTCAATACTCTCAGAGTTCAATCACGAAATACTCACGCGATGAATTCGTACGTACTCAAACGCAGGTATGGAGGACGAGATTTGCCCGTACGCGACGTTCCATTTGCTGGGCTTCCGCGAGGAGATGGACCCAAGCAAGGCGATGCAGTTCCAGACCTTCCCACACCCGGCCAACGGACACTCGGGCACGATGGGACCGGCCGTAGGACACCCTACCAATTCATCGGCACACAGCCGATCTGGCTCCCAGTCGATGGTAAGACCCCAATCGCATCCGATATTGCAATACACAGTAACAAAAAAAAAGAGAGAGAAAATTCATTCGAATATCGTTCCACAGCCACGACAGAACGGCGGCCGCTACTCACGAGTGCCATCACAGGGCGGCAGCACCGGAGGCAACACCAACATTTTCACGCCAGAATACGACGACCCAGCCAACTGCGCTCCCGAAGAGGACCAGTACGGCTCGCAGTACGGACAGTACGGAGCACCCTACGATCACTACGGATCACGAGGCTCGGTAGGACGCAGGTCCGTCGGCTCGCTGCGCAACCTGCCCGTCTCGAACTCCCCCGAACCTCCACCACCACCACCACGAAACCACGACCAGAACAACTCGAGCTTCAACGATAGCAAGGAGAGCACCGACATCAACGACCAGGACGACCGCGACCAGTTGATACGCAACTACGGTGGTAAGCCGCTCGATCTCTGCTTTGCCGCCCTCAGGCCCACTCGTCCCGTCACGCGGCACGTCCCTTATTGAATTTTTATCTGTCATCGTTTTTTTAATAGTGACGCGTCTGAGATTGAGTTTTTGGGGTGTGTTTATCAAATCTGCGTCTCTACTCGGAGCATAAAACGTCTGCCCGACTAAATTTGCATTTATCTACTTGTTTAATATTTTTACGTTACTTCTTACTTACTAATTTTATGCTTCGATTCGAACAGATTTTGGAAATATCCTTGAAAACTCCAATTATCGTATCGATTATTATTTACAATGTGATAATATTAATATATAATATATGAATGACGTTTCTTCTCAAGCCGTCAATTTAAATACCAGTCACTTAATTCGCACGATTGATTCATCCTGCACCACCGATGCAACGATTTATTTAAAATACATTAATTATTTTGGCATTTTAATGACATTTTAGCGCGACTTGCTACGGTAGATTT
Source organism: Pteromalus puparum (assembly GCA_012977825.3). Lineage (NCBI taxonomy): Eukaryota > Metazoa > Arthropoda > Insecta > Hymenoptera > Pteromalidae > Pteromalus > Pteromalus puparum. Next base: position 75,278,223 of record CM053170.1, on the reverse strand, counting down.
ATTAGCAATTTGTGTCAGTTAACTACCTATAAATTATCTTTTTCAAATCGGTTTACTTTTTATATTTTTAACTTTAAGTTGTGTGTTTCCTTTTTTGTCATTATTTACTATTAATCAAACTTTAATTAATATTAAGATCTAATAGTAAACTTTAATGCGTGTTTATATGTATCTGGGAATACTGAAGTGCATGCGGTATCATAAATAACGTTCATCTTTCAGGAAGCAGACGAGCGTCGACAAACTATGTCGACTCGTCTAATTGCATGTAATGTGTCGTAGTAGTTGTGTTGTGTCAATTGGTATGTGTTTTTTTATAATTACAGCTCATGGCAAGGATGTCAAGGCGGCAGAGGAGATGCGTAAGCTCATTGAAAGGTTGGTACTTTGTGCTAACGAGTAATCGACAGACTTTTTTGAATTTCCGATGACGAGAATTACTGTAAAATTTTCTTCTTAAAAATTTGCTACTATATTCTTTTGGGTTTATGCAACCAACGTTTTCTCGTCAAAGGATGCAGACTTTTTCTAGTGAGACGGAATCCATAAGTTTGAAGTTATAATGCAAAAAGTATCTGGAATTGTATCCTCTATCTACCCATTAGGGTTCATCAATTTTATAATAAATCTACGACGGATATTCGTATATGCCTTTGAATATTCTGTTTTATCAATCGATTTCTTTTTCAATACTGTACATTGGTCCTTTCGATGCTAAAAAATTCCATGACTTCTTCATTGGCTTATAATTTTAATTTCATTTTAAATGGCAATTTATCGTTCTTGTTCTCTTCGCAATATTTTAATTATTCTCACTAGAAAAATATTTACTTTTAATAATGTAAGTACACAGAGTTTTTAGAGATTCAAACTGAATATAAAAGAAGCAAACTCTCCAATATTGAAACGAATTTTTACGAGTTAGCAGAGATCAAATTATCTCAAACGCGACAATAAGAAAAAGAGCACAGCAAAACTTATACCATCTAAAACTGGTGACTAATATACTATGCTTTTATACAATTCCAATCAATAACTATGAGATCAAGCTATAATCCAATGTGACTAACAACCAATTTTATGTGTGTGTAAATAACATGAGAGCGCACATCGCAATATAGAATAACCGAATCACTTGTCTATATGTGCAAATCCGCGACCGACAGGAAACAACTCGGCGGTGGAAGTCAGAAATTTAAAATTGAGGGCACACCTACCAGACCGATTTTTTCCGGTTCTATAGGTCGTCCGGAGTGTAAAAAAGCCCGCGTGCACGCCCGATCGCTTGCCAAACTGTTTTGCCGGACACTTTAAATTCTCTTATGGGAATTTAACATAATTAACGAAAACCAGCCAAAGTTCGACTTTATGTCAGAAGCCGCAATCGAAAAATGTGTATTTATACGTTCAAAGTATCCGAAAAAAGATTTAATTTGAGCCCCGGTGGGTTAAAAATGGTGGTCTAGAAAAAAAGTTGTCTAGGCTTGAATATAGCGAAAAATCATGAAAATCACGATTTTTTACGAAAATCCGCGATTTACTCCCATTTTTAAAATCCTTATAACTTTTGACCCGAGCGGTCGATTTCAACTATCCGGCCCTCAAATTAAAGCTCTTTTCTTCTACTTTTGTTTTTTGAAAATTAGATTAACATTTTGCTGGTTTCATCTGCTATATATATGCCTATAAATTATGGCTGTTTTTTACCTTTTTTCATCGCCATATATATTTTTAAATCTCCAATTTTAAATTTTAAATTTCTGACTTCCACCGCCGAGTTGTTTCCAGTCGGCCGCGAATTTGCACATATATATAAAGCATAATCCATTTGGTAAACATTCAAATCACGCTCATGTCTCATAATTTTTCATCACGAACTCACGTAAGTCATTTCATTACCTAATGAGTATACAGATCAGCTTACCTCATAGAATTCACGCATTTATCACGAGTTTATTTTCATTGTGTTTTTAAATTTTCTGTTCACCATTTATGGCATGCCGCTTAAGTGTTCATTGATCTTATTATTTTTTTACATTTATATGCCTATACGTCTGCATCACATTCATACGCATCGTACATACTTATTTGATTCTCATAAGTACGACAATAATGTACAAAGTGAACGCATGCTAGTACGACAGCAGTGTTATTGTCACCTCGTCATTCATTGATTTTCTCATTGTACACTTACTTTTTTCAATCGCCGAGAAAGAGAGAAGGCGGCTGCAAAATCGAGAAGAATATGTTGTACACGATCGATGTAGTGAAAAAGTGGTCAAAGTGGTCGTATGTGCGACTATAATCGTAATAATTTACAACTAATATAAGATAATTGAAAGCTGTTCGCTGAAGTTTGACTGCTTATACTAACGCAAGCCATGTGTGTTTTTGCTTCTCTTTCCCGCAGAAACGAAGCCACCAAGCAAAGCAGCTTCGGGAACCACGCAGGACTCCTCACACCCTACGATACTGTGGCAGTGTAATCTGTAAGCTCCTCGACTGCAATCTATCGGCGATCTTCATTTTCTTAACCAGGACTGTCCTTAAACTGCCAATTTTTCCACTTCTTATATAATATCTCGACATCAATTGTTATAGTCCATTCATTATGAAACTTCATGATAAAAGACTTATCATGACTTATATGACGCTGACGCATATTGTCCTCGTTTATATTATATTATACACGTATAATATATATGTATAATATGGCGAGTTCGATTCGACGAATTAGCGAATTCGTTTTGGCACAAAAAGAGTAAGAAAGAGAGAGAGAGAGAGAGAGAGAGAGAGAGAGAGAGAGAGAGCAGGATCCGTTGTAGGAAATGGGGGATGAAGAGATACGCGCAACTTTGCCAAATCACGCTCGAGGAGTTGTAGGAAAATTAAACTTTAACTTGAAGGAAAGGTAGAAAGAAGCGAACGCGTAACACGACACTTTGACAGCGTTGCAACGACTAATTATGCTAAACAAAAACTATAAGGATCGAAACTAGTTGGTTGTGTTAGTCTCTATAATCGCAGAGCAACGCGTATTCGTATCGATAATCAATGTTAGTTAAGCGAGTGTGAGTATAGCGTACAAATCGGTGATGGGATTGGCAAAGTAAGTCGTCGCTCGCTCTAGCCTCCGTCCAATGGCTTGTCTTGGCTTTTCGTTGTCACGCGAGTATAATCGACGCGAAGCAATATCCTTAAAATAAACAAAGCCCTGATTTCGTTTCGTTGACCGATCGACGAGTATATTATACATACAATCACGCAACGGACGGACGGAGTTGATCGTTGATGATGTACATAAAGCAGGACTAGCGGACGGAGGCAGAGCCGATTGAGGCTCGCGCGGACACACATGTGGTTTTCGTTTGCCTATAACTATACTATAACGAAGACGCGTTTTCGACTACTCGAGAGCACATTATGTGACGGGACGAATAAGGGGAGTATGTAATCATGGTTGTGCCGACTGCCACATTTTAAGTAGGCAATTCTTTCGTTTCCTTTCGACGATGATTCTACGTGTATACTAGGTTGTGTTTCGCGTTTCCGAACGAGCAGCCGCCACCGCGTCGAGAAGCAGTGAATGTATAACACTGAGGTAGCAGAAGAAAAAACGTCGCGTTGAGGGGGGGGGGGGCTGGGGGGAGTTGATTTTAGCGAGCAAGTGTGGGATCGCGTTGTGTCCTATGAGCGAGTATATAAACGAGCATCATCGTCGCGGGCCGAATAGTCGAGGAAAAAAAAAGCTCGCACTTGCTCGAATTCGAGGGACAGTTTGCGTAGGCGGGAAATGCGTTTGACTATGAAAGAAGAAAGGGAAAGGAAATTCGGGGACGGAAGGCAAGGGCCGACGATGATGCGCGTGTAATTAAACGATACATTACCCAGTAAGCAGCTGATGGTAGAAATGTAATATCTATCTATTAATAAATCTACGTAGCTAGGCGTAAGCGGGACGGATGGTCGCGAGCGAGTGCCATATCGACAAAGTCGCGTTGACTGTGCAGCGCGCCGCGAGAGAGGAGGAATAAAAGTGCGAGAGCGAAGAAGTCGATGTGGTACGAGTCTCATAGTTTGTTTTTATGATGATAATACTTTTAAAAAAATCGTATGAGTATATGATATTGTAGGTGTCGTAATGCATTAATTCGTTTCTTCGTGTGCCATGCTTTTATTCACACTCAAAGGAAAAGCCATTAACTGCAATTCAGGACCGGACCCTCACTACTATCTGGTATATTTGTATAAGTATTCAATTACGAGGATGTGTATTTTCGACTAGCCATGGCTCGACTTGTCAAAGAGAAAAGCTGAGAGGAACGCTTTTGACGAAATATTCCTTTTCCGAGTGAACGGCGAATAACACGGAGAGAATTATTTTTGAAAAAGAGCGGAGAGTGTCGCTCGCGACGAGATGAGAGGGCGAAAAAAGAAAAAAAAATATAAGAAACAAGTCGAGCGTATACAGATGGCTGGTGTATTGCTTCCACTTAAAGTATATATAGACCGGGATAGTGAAAGGAGGCTTAATTTGTTTCACACGTATACCGAGTTATCTCGCACACATAACTAACACACATCCACCGTATTAAGAGCCAAGAAAAGAATAATCAAACTAATCTCCTTGTATCGTCATAATTAATTAAACGTGATATTCATTCATCGATTTAACTTACTGCGGCGTGAAATTTTTCGTGTCTATAGTGTCTAACCATCGGATGTAGCCAGCAAAATGATAAAAAAATTTAAAGCGTAATAAATTAAGTAAACAACAAAAAAAAAAAATTACCTATAAATATATATATAATATAAATATGCGGAGCGAAACGACAGGCTAAGAATTGAAGACAAAAGTATAAAGTTGCAAAAAAAAAGACGTCGCTTATCTCCATCACCGAATCCATAAACCGTATAAAAGCAAGGGCTTATAGTATAATGAAAGCATTAAAACAATTAAACAAGAAAAAACCACTGATATACACGCAATTCTCTCCTCTATGGATAAACTTTAGCTTAAAAATGAGAAAAAATTATAAAAGTAAAAACCTATACCAGAACAAGAATTAATAATAGAAGACAAAATAAAGCGGCTTTTTGCGTGAATGTGTATTTTTTGCGGTTCGCGACTATTGCAAGTAAGGGGCAATAATAAGTAAAAAAAACGACGACGTGTGTGCGTGACTGCATGCCTGTCAGAGAGATGGTGTCCGCGGACGGTATTAGAGAGAAGAGGAAAAGAAGGGAATACCAGGGGAGCTTTTGACGACTTTCGGCAGGATTTTAAAAGCTATATAATACGACAAATCTCGTTTCCTTTGCGTACCTATACATCATACAATGACATAGCCAAAACCGGACACGTGATAATAGAGTCAGCGCAGCAGGTATACATAAACGCTTTTTGAAAAAAATTAACCACAGTCGCGCGCAAACTGAAATTTGCTGAACTTAAACTGACGGTAAGAAGATATAATAGTGCAGGTGATGAATTAAACGCGAAGATGACGATGTCAAGGGAGGGAGTGAAGAGCAGGGAAACGAGGATGTGAAAGCATGAATTTTCTTTGTAAACCTGTATTAATTCGCAAAAATACAACTCGTGGAAGTCGCTTATTGCATAACGTACGTCTCTTTGTTATTTGTTATTTATATATGCTTTAATATAGAAATGCACAGCTATTTGTTTTACTTTTTTTCGATTGTTAATAATATTCGTAACGATAATGGTAATATGTATATTATAATTTATTTAAGTGAAAAATGTGAAATACTCGCGTAATCATTGCCAACATGTTCGATTTCTGCTCTTTATATGTATCGTATTATTATACAAAAAAGAAAAAAACAATAGAAAAAAATAACAAATTTTTCTCGTACTCTCTTTCATAACGCAGTGTGATTACTTTGTTTTTATACCAAAGTTGTAATATCTAATTTGAAGTTAAATAAACAAACAATTGAAATCCAATGTCTCAGCTTTGAAGATTCATTTTTATTGTCAGCATCTTTCCGCTCCTACAACATCCTTCCGAGAAATCACTTCACACTTTATTGCAGTAGATTACTCTGACAATATCGTGATGTAGCCGTAAAACAAAAACAGAGATTTTGGAATACCAAAACTGCATGATGGGCCTGTAATTAGGGCCGTTGATGCTTTAACTGATGCCTTAATAATCTACAGCTATTACAGTAGGACTCCGCTCTCTACATGTAAAATAAAACATCAGAGCAATAATAAGGGTTTGTACACATGGCATAAATAAAATTTGCAGATTTATTCACTAGTATGTATTGTATCAGTTGTTTCACAGAGTACAATCTTGTAAACGAATATTAAGTGTATGTATAAGGGAGACTGGGGTATACAACAAACAGGACGTAAGAACAAAAGTCACAAACAATCGGTATTGTTTTTGTAAATTAATTTCAAAACTTTATTTTGATTCTAATAGTACATATTTAATTTGGTTGATCAGTCGCAAAATTATAATAACCATAAACCTAAATAGTCTTATCGTTAGGTATTGTCTTATCATAGCCCAACGTGCTTGCAAAGGGCGATTTTCGCGTTGTTTAGATAATTACATGCTAGAATTAAGATTAAAATTTTGGCAGCAATGCAGATTATAACATACACACGAGAGATACGAGATAGGTACAAGCGATTGCAATTTACTTCTTCTGTGCTTTTTTTCCTTCGAAAAGATATGCCTCTCGATCACCTCTTTTGTGCGAATTTGTTTTCCGTCTCATTCGAGAGAGTAATTATAATATATGTACATTAGTCACGTATAGCGTCTCATTATCGCCAGTCTCCCCTACGATCGGAAAATCAATTGTTTCTCGTACAAAACAGGATTGCGCTTCGCCTCTGATCTCAAGCTCTATCTGTCACTAAATGCTTGTATATATAGTACATATTGTATAACGAATTCATTGAAAAATATCCTTGACGAAACAACCAACCAAGTCGGGCTTTACTCTGTCGATATATAATATGTACACAATGTATAATGCATATACGTATCCTCGAGTTGATATAATGAATGAGTCGTACCTCTCTTATAGTACTCCCCCACGTCGTTAAAAGCGATAAGTACATTATACCGTTGTAACTTAAAAGTTTGCCTCCAGGAAATCGCTATTCCAAAATTCCGAGCACGATTATAATCGTTCCGGTAAGCATAAAGTACTACTCACATAACTGATAATAATACTCCATAGTCGCAATACATATATATATAATGTATCTGCGCGTAGATCCCTAAAGTTAAATCGACTGCAGCATTATAACAGGATAATGATGAAAATACAATTAATTTATGTATCATATTATACAATAATAGGTAAAAGTAGCAACAATATAATATTATAATGATCGTTAGTTATCACAATTTCAAGATTTCAAAAACTGTACAAGCAAGAAACGTCGTCGGCGTAGTTCCGCATATACAACAAATTTATTTATTATATGTATAATAATACCTTTTCAGCTTCGTAAAAAATAATCTTCGAAAGAAGTATTATATAGTAAATTATATATATATATATATATATATATATATATATGTAGTAAATATATAACGAACAAAGTTACACAAGCGCAACATTTATAAATACGTTATAGTCAAAGAAGAGCCAAGTGTAAGTAAGTACACATGTAATAATAATAATAATAATAATGATAACAGCGTCACTGTGTGGAGTGGCTATAATCCGCGACTCGCAATAGTTCGGCTGATTGTCCAGAAGCGAGAGGAATGTCCGTCGCGGTGACGCTTGAATATATTATAATATGCCAGTACATGGCCAGAGCGAGAAATAGGCACGCTCTGGACTTTTGGAAGAATAAGAACAATTCGTCGCCGAAACAAACAGAATTTAACGTATACTCGGACAGGTAATCATAGTATCACTTTCGCATGTATTATCGCCGGCTGGGGCTTTATTCAGTAAACTACAACCGAACGCCCATAAATAATAGTATATTCGCTACGCTCGGGTGCTAATACACGCCGTGCCGTATCGGACTATTTATACCACGAGTATTGTACGCTATTTTATAGCACTGACTAGCATAAATCCGCTGTCACGCCTATCCGTGGCCTAAACAGTCCATTTTTGCACCGTGCAGTTAGCACGGTGCAATAATCGACTATTTATGCCACGGATAGGCGTGACATAAATGCGGATTTATGCCACACAGTGCTATAATAACGATTTTCATGAATCTGGATGCGTGTGTGTGTACACCAGAAACTCACTAGGGTATATAATTCACCAACGTCGCAATCAACTGAATAAGGCCTCCAGATTCGTTCGAATTTCCTCCTACTTCCCACATACACGCGCAGACCGCGCAGTTCGTTACTCACCGTTGAAACATTAATTTCGGCATTGTTCCTTCGTCTATATACCTGCTCACCCCCTCTGGTGTAATGCGTATAAGTATACGCGCGTCAATAATGAAACACGTGTGCGCGCCGTGTTTATAAGGTATAAGTGTGTATACGCGAGAGCTCACGCGATGAAAAACCGAGTGAATAATTAACAGCAGCGTTTCCCAGAGGTAGAAACGGTTCTAATCAACGAGAATCGCGAAAAGGCTTTTGGCACGCAGAGTATATAATACGTATATATTGTGTATTTGATGTATGATGTGTGATACGCCATGGTATACAATAAAATAAAAATAAAAATAAATGGGTGGATTTTTCGAACTCGAAAGTTATGGAAGTTCCAGGTTAGGCTCATCACACCTACGCCTTTCTCAAACCCGGTGTCGTGAGTAAGATTTCCATCGGATCTGAAAAAACTGATCGCCTTAATGGGGGCTCGAACCCACGACCCCTTGACCGGGTGGCAGGTGGTTTACCACGGACCCATCGCCGGTCTCATGGTATACAATATAGAGATTTAATAAAAAAATTATAAACAAAACAAAAAAACAAACGAATATAACGATGAAAAAGAGCATGTTTCCTTACGATATACGCAAGCTGTCTTATTCAGCGTATGCATTGCCGTGTATGTATTTTATCGCTTTTCCGTTTTTTCTAATACACCTCCATATTTCCATCTCTTTCCATTCTTTTTTTTTCTTAGCGTGAATGAATAGTGCTTACTTACACATACTTGACAGTGGTAAATATATGACTTCTGTTTGTTTGTTTGTTTGCTTGTTTTATCGTTTTTCTTTAGTTTTTGTTATCGACATTCAACATCAGTATAAAAGTATTAGCCAAGTTTTTCGTATAAAGTTCGCGTTAGAATGTAAGTTTATATAGACGTATGTATATCGTTATATCTCTAAGTAAGGATGATGAATCGTTTCTCTTTTGCCTAGACGCGCTCGCTACGCCGTGCGGTTATCTTTAAATGTTACAGTGTTCGTTATATATGTGTATATATACGCGTGAAAGATGAAGATGTCGACGGTGAGATACGGCGCTGGGAGGTTCTTTTTTTTCGTTAGTTCTTCCTTATTTTGTCGCTTTTTACGTGACGGGACTTGCTTAGCGAGGAGAGCGATATATAGCTAATATATATAGATTTAGCGGCTACGAGGCGTCCAGAGATTCACTTTTGTCGCGAGTATGAGTCGATGACGAAAGAAGAAGAAGAAGTGAAAATATAGATCACAAATATACATGCAAGAATGGAGAGTCGTTTATAAAATAAGGGAAGCTTTATGATCTCGCACAGTATAAAATTTTCAGCTTTCGGGGCGATGTTTTCCTAAGCTCTCAGACGTGTGATTTCAAAATGGTTCGCTCGCCTTATCGATAAGAAGGATTTCCAGCTCGTGAATATGTTTAACCGGCTATCGGATCAATAATTTATTTGTCAGTTATGAGAAAAGTTACTTATCGAGCATCGTACACTACGTGCATGCACTTCAGCGAAACAGTCAGAGTGGTTAGATCGCAGTGTTAAGCTTCAAAAGAAAAGAAAACATCCCCTCGAAAGCCTCGAGCAGCAGAGTCTGAGAAGTTTTGAAAATCTGAAGGTGCGCATAATCAGCCGCCGGTTAAGCCAGCAGCGCAGCGAGCTTGTGAAGATTCGTGATAGTGGTAGCGTCTCCGGGTTGAAGCCTGAGGGCTTCTCTGTAAGCGGCGGCAGCTTGCTGATACTTGCCGTTGAGATGAAGTATGGCCCCAAGGTTGGCGTGGCTTCGCGCCTCGAACGGTTTCAGGCCTAACGCGTGCCTGTACCAGATCTCGGCCTCCTCGCAGCGTGATGCTCGCCGCAAGCTCGAGGCCGCAGCCACTGCAAGCTCGTAGTCCGAGCGCGATAGGGAAGCTGCCTCGAGGTGAGCCTCCGCTGCCTCAGATAGCCGGCCCTGCATGCTCAGAAAAAGACCTGCAAGATTTCATTTCATTTGATAAATAATACAATTTAATACTGTCAGTATTTCGATGATCATATTATAAGCGCAAGATTCAATTTCGCGCGATATGAAATTCATAATTTTAACTTGATTAGAGAAGATTTTCTCCTGCTGCTCGATATTTCTGGTGTAATGCGCTTGATCGAATCTACATTATTTTTTAGTCATCTCGCGAAATATCATATTCCTTCGTATATGATTAACTCACGACGTTCATCAGACAGATATACAGTTAGTTCGTTTATAACTCACCGTAGTGATGATGCACGCTTGGATCCTGCGGCGCGAGCCTGCGAGCGCGCAGGAACCATCTTTCCGCCTCGGACACGCGACTCGACTAAAAGCAATAATGTTATTTACGAAAATTAGTGCGCTGATGCATCTCGGAGAAGGCAGGGAAGATAATTAAGGAAAATGGAGGACAGATTGCGGACAGATAGGGGCCGGGAAATTAGATAAAAATTACAATCGGTAAGGAATGAGAAACATTATAATGTACGTTTACAGAGATGCTCAAGTGAAAAAAGAACACTAACGTTACGAGCCAGAAGCTTTCCATAAGTTATGTGGGCGGGTACGTGGTCCGGCTGACTTGCCAGACTCGCCTGGAACCACTTTTCCGCCTCGTTGTATTGCTGCAGGCGAGACAGCGTCTCCCCGAGCAGATTGTATACGCTCTGCAAATGGAAATAAACGACTCGGTGAATAGCTGCATTGATTGACGACGAGATCGTGTGCGTGCGTCTACGATTACTCTTGTTTTTAACCAACACGGTTATATTTGTGCGCGCTATATGTTTGTCCTTTAATTGAGAGAGCAAGTTGAAAGGTCGCGACCGAACAGATAAATCAAGCATTCGGTTATAGTCATCAATACTTTCCTTTATCCGCAAGACTAATGTTCGATTATAATTGATTGCTATTACGGTGAGTTAATTGGTCCGCATTTCTATAATTTATTATACACAAAAAACGAACATCGGTGTTACACTGAAAGATTGGAAATTTGAACTTCGAAATTCGAAAACTAAGAGCCAATAATGAAAGAACAGACCTCCAATTTAATCGAATTAGCTGCATCATATTTTTAAAGCTCTCGGACAACTTCGCTTCTGACCTGGTAATTACTGATCAGATCCGATAAGGATAAAAAAAACGATAGGTACTATAAAAAAAGGTAGACCCATACCTGGGGTGGATAATGATCGGGCAGCATCCTGAGCGCTTCCCGATAGGAAGACAGGGCCTTATGGAGCCGTCCCTGCTCGGCGTAGATCGAGCCGAGCTGCAGTAAGGCCTGGACTCGAGCGGCCTCGTGGGCCTTCTTGTCCTTTAAAGCTGAGCCGTCGAGGGACGCGCCAGCTCGGAGAACTGCTACCGCCTCGGTGCCTCGGCCTACCGACACCAACGTGGCCCCCAGGTTCACGTAGGCCTCTGTAATGAGGGTATGGTCGTTTAGGTGCCGTTCTTTCATTTATACACTCGCGAAAACGCTTGTGCTTTGTTCCAAAACGACTCCGCGTAATAATAGACGAACTTTTTCTTATCAGATTCGGATTTCGGCACATCGCATATTCGTAAATGTATGAGTACACGAGCAAGTGACAATTCGGGAACAGAGCATCGCAGCAATATTTCAGTGAACTCTATTCCAGTCTATTCAATCCGTGGCTGCTGGTTTAATTATTATTTCAAATCTTTCTACCTATGCATATTCGAACGACATCTGAACATACGCGACTTACAATTAGTACTGTAAATAAATAAATGGTTGCTCTTCTCTCGGAAAGTCAATTATCAGCAGAAACTAACAATAGATGAAAAAAAAAATCGACTTACGAGCTAGAGACGGTCTGAAGTGGATCGCCCTCTGGTAGCTCAAGATAGCCTCCTCGTAATTCCGTCTGCCCTGCTGAAGGATGCCCCTGCGAACGTGTAGATAGCTATGCAGATCTGACATAATTATCCCCCTGCGCGCGCAAAATATATAGAGCATCGAACGCTCGTGTATATATACGTATAGTATAATATATATATAAAGGCGGTGTACGGCGATAGGAGCCACACACATACACACACCGACTCTTATCGCGGCTTCGCAGCTCGCTCTCACCCGGCTTATCGACTCGATGCAGCTCCATTCTCCACTCGCTCCGCGCGCACATAATAGGGGAGAGCAAGAGATAGCTAGCCGTGTCTCAATCCCGAGGAGGAAAGTCGCCGGCTAATTCGTTCTCAAATAGATACGCCGTCTCATTCCTTCTCCCCTATTAAGTATTATATACGCCACATCGACGAGCTTGCCTCGACGCATAATACGTGATCGTATATCGCGTTCGAAGACGTGGGAAGAATGGATATAGATTGCGAGCTTCGAGCTACGCGCGCGGTGTGCATTCGATTTTGAAGATGTGTGCATAGACACACGACGACGCATATATGAAAATATAACTCACAAGTTGTAGTGGACGTCAGCCATATTCGGTCGATATCTCAACGCCTCGATGAAGGCCTCCTCAGCCTCGTCGACGCGTCCCTGTGCGCTCAGCACGCTGCCCAAATTGCCGTAGGCTGAAACGAAATTCGATCGCCCGTTTAGCCATCAGCAGAAGAGTGGGGCGAATATAGAGTGACCGCACGTGCGACGCCGTATACTTATATCCCCCAGGCCTGACCGGTATTTTTAATAAAGCTCCTCTCCGTCGCACTGACTCCCTTTGATGAATGACCGCGTGACCGCGCGAGAGCGCGCTGTAATTGTCAAGGAATATCTCGGGCGCGCATCTCCCGACTACGAAAAGATAAGACGCGCGAAAGAAGCGTTATTTTATTTATTGCCCCCGCGTTTCATCCCCTGCGGGCTTAATTGCGCGGCTGCTGCTGCTGCTGTTCGGCCCCTCGCTACGCGCGTGTGTGTGTGCGTATATCTCTATGCGGGCTGGTTTTCATCGGCTCGGCCGGGGAGAAAGGGAGAGTGTCGAGGGGCACACGCAACTCGAGAGGGGCAGCCGGATATCCGAGTAACAAACTGCGCCAGAACGGCGGGGGATGAAGCGGCGAAGTAGCTGTACGGTCGCGGGGATTTTTTTCCTCGGCAAATTTTTCACGGAAATTTGGTCGTGTCGCCCGTGATTCGAGGATATCAGCTCTGCTTCGTCGTACCTTTCGGCGGATTGATCCTCAGGGCCGACCTGTAGAGGTTCTCCTCGTTGTGCCAGTCGGCGTTCCGCCAGAGCGTCCTCGCGGCCATGCAGCTGAGCATCAGCCCAGTCAGCAGCAGTATGCCCTTGGCGACATTGGGGCAGCCCTTGCGCCTGGCCAGCCGGTGCGCCTGGGATATCGCGGCGGCCACACCCAGGCAAGCCCCGACGCTCGGCAGGTAGAGTATCCTCTCGGCGATGACAAAGCCCACGTAGAAGAAAAGGTTGCTCGCCGGGAGGAAGGGGAAGACGAGGAAGCCGAGGATGGTGAGCAGCGAGGAAGCCCTGCGCGAGGACATCGCGGCCGCCGCGGCGCTCAGCCGGAGGTGCTGTTGCTGCTGCTGCTGCTGCTGCTGCTGGCTCTGGTGAAAGCGGCGCTTGGGGCAGTGGCACTCGGCGACGGGCCCGTTGTTGTTGTTGGCGGCCCGACAGCCGTCGGTGTGGCAGGCCCCGGTGCGCCTGCCCGCGCACACCGGGCAGCTGTCGTAGACGGGCTTCTGCTGGTGCAGCAGCAGCTGCTGCTGGAGCAGCGGGTCCGGCTGGTGCTCGGCGGGCGGCGCGGCCGTGGCCCGGAGCCGGCGTAGGGCCCAGAGGCAGGCCAGGCCCAGGCTCGCGTAGAGCAGCAGCGACTGCAGATTCCGCGGGTCGAGGAGCCCGGTGACGAGGGGCACGGCGCTCATGCCCCAGTCGAAGCTCAGCGAACAGGGGCAGAGCAGCATGCCCAGGCTGGCCGCGGGCAGGTAGAGGAAGGTCAGGCCCCGAGCCAGGCGCGAGGGGTGCCGTGCCACGGGGTTGTCGGCGCTGGCAAACTCCGGGGCCCGGCCGCCGGCCAGCCTCAGCCGGCCGAGCGTGATGATGGCCAGACTGCCGGCGACAAGGGTCGACGAGTTGGCCCAGCGGGTGCGCAGCTTGCGCAGCAGGGCCTCGCTGTGGCAGAAGTCCCAGAGCAGGCAGAGCGCCAGGGAGGAGATGCCGGTCTCCTTGGCGAGGGTCGCCAGCAGCGAGAAGCCCAGCGTGAGGGCGAGCTTGAGCGCGGGCCAGTCGCCATCCTGGTGGTCCACGTAGAAGAGGAAGGCCCCCTGAGCAAAGAGGCAGGCGAGAAGGTCGGCGCGGCCCACTATCCCGGCCACCGCCTCGCTGTGGATCGGGTGGACCGCGAAGAGCAGGCCGGCTATCGCCTGCGCCAGTCGCTGGCCCGGCAGTACCTGCGGATTCGGAAATGCGTGCGCGTTATAATTACTGCGGCCTTCTGAAATTCGGCTACACTGTGTCGTATATACCTTCTTGGCGATCCGAACGACGAGGGCCGTGCAGAGCGCGTGCAGCAGTACGTTGACCAGGTGGTATCCCAGCGGCTCGAGTCCGCCCAGCAGGTAGTTCAGCCGGTAAGTGGCCACGCAGAGCGGTCGATAGCTGCCGTGCGAGCCTCGCTCCCGCAGCGGCGTGCCCCAGAAGTCATTCTCCAGCAGCCGAGACCACGGCGTGCTTGGCTTCAGGTCGGCGTTCGTCAGTATCGCCCGCCTTCGAAACACAGAGTATAGAGAATTACTATCGCGTGCTTTTATAGAACTGTGTGAGTGTCGAGCGAGCTTTTATGGAGTAAAAAAAAATACAATATCCGACGCAGGGCGCGGATAATAAAAAGCCATCTTTCTCATCTCATCTCTCGTACACACGCACAATGCTATATGTAATTTTATATCACAGCCGCGACACGCGCGGGCTCACTGCTTCGAGAGTCTCTAGCTCCCGACTCGGAACTGTGTCACTGTGTAACGCGAGGCTGCCGCGCGTATTATGCTATTCTCTCTCTCTCTCTCTATCTCTCTCTCTCTTAAAATTGTTGTGTGTATTCTCGCAGCTGCGGACTTTTTTTCTTCTTTCATCTGCGCTCGGCGCTATGTCGGGATAAATATTCAGACGTTCTATACATTGCAGTGCCACACACTCTGCAACTGGGTGGATGTGGGACGACGTTTAAATATATAATAGAGACCGAGAGCCATCGAAGATTAAAACAACTTTTCTATTAATTCGGACGTAAATATACGCGAGTTGCCTCTTTTTTAATCCCCCAAAATACGCGCAGCTGCTGCTGCTGCTGCAAAGAAGAAGAAAAAGCTCCGCGCGCAACTACAGCGGAATCGATTCGAGCCGGCAAACTTTATGAGACACGTTCCGAAAAGAAAAATGGAACCGCCGCCGCCACCACCACTATGCTGTACACTGCGCCTCGCACAGAGAAGTTGGCCCGACCGAGTGGAAGCTTAATTTTTCTGTGGACAGTCGCCCGAGCAGAAACGCGGCCGCCCCTTTTAGAAAAGCTTCTCTCCCTCCTTTAACTTTTTTTTTCTCTTACAGACGAGCGCGGCGTCGAATTGATTCCTTCTAAATTTTACACGAGTCCGAAGTCGTAATCGATGCTCTCGATATATCGCAAGGCACTTTGAATATTAATCAGATTTGATCTCGCGCGCTTCGTTATGATATGGATTTATAATTTAAAAAATTTCCGTATATAAAGATCCATCGGGGATTGCTTCTATTTCGGGTTTAATAAGGAATGGCCGATGATGTGCATCGAGGTTTTGCATATTTAATACGTGAATGTGAATAGGATCGTAGAGATGTTGAAAGCGTATATATTATTAAAAACCTATCATCTCCTGACAGCGATGCATCATTGATACGTCTTCGATCTTGGATTACAAAATAAGCGCAAAAACTGTATTAAACAAAGAGACAAGTATGGAAGCCGTATCGAACGCGTTTATATAATCTTCAGAAATTTTTTCAACTCAGCATCGATATAACATAGAAGCACATCAGAAGCCGCTCTTTCATTCCGCGCGCGCGCGTATCCCATTCAAACTGACAAACAAAAATTATAGTTGCCAAGCATCAGCGGGGTTCCCCCTAATTTTTCACTCCTCACTCCACCCGCACAAACTCTCTCCGAAGAGTCAATCGTGCAATTACGCNACCCCCCCCCCCCCCCCCCATATAGGCTAGCGCGCGCGCGTGTGTGTGTATGTAGGATGATTGTATCGATTTCATCGAGTTTCCACACACTGTTATAATACAGAACAGCGGGCGCTTCTAGAGGGTGAAAAAATCGACCGTTTCAAAAGTCGCGTAATAGAAAAAAAAAGTTCCGCAGAAGGGGACTCACGACTTTCTCCCTTCCCGCGCGTGCGATTGCTCATCTCGGCGATTCCAATTTACGCGCGCACGCGAGAGAAGAAAAGCGCGGTCGCGCGCTAACAATGTTCTCTCTCTCTCTCTCTCTCTCTCTCTCTCTTTCTCGGCAGCGTAAAATAGAGCGATATCGCGTGCTCTCCGGCGCTCGAGAGCCACTTCTCTGCGGGCGTTAATATATCGCGAAGGGGAAAGCTAGTACTTGGACCGAAAGAAAAGGAGAAATAATCGATATGACCGGCGCGCATAGGTGTATGGTTTGAGCTAAAGCAACAGGTATTATGTATTGCATGCACCGCGTAGGTATACGTATATTATTAATATGCGCGCGACCTGATGAACTTGTCTTATCTCTTATCTCTCTTGGTCGTGAGAACGCGACAGGGAACTATAGCCAGTTATTTTCACACGATGAAAAAAAAAAAAAAAAAAAAAACGAAAAAAGTTCGCCCGTGAGTGAATCTCCACAGTTATATTTGCTCCGTAGAGTAGCTTATATACACAGCAGTATACGAGGGCTGATTGAAAAAGTAGTCGATGTTGTGTGTACTTTTCATTCGGCCTGCTTTTTCATGTGCACGACGAGATGGCCTCGACTGCAGTGTTTGCGCGCGCGAGACACTTTTTATTTCGATCATGATGCGTATGTGTACATCATATCATATACCCTTGCGGTGAAGCCCGTTCTTATTGCTTTTTCCGCAGGGGCGCATGCGGAGCGTGTGAAAAAATAATTAGTCGGAAAATAACTGACCTGCTTTATTACACTCGCGCGAGAGAGGGGTAGACCAGGGGTTTTAAAAAAGGTCACGAGAAATTTCATCGGACATTTATTATACTCCCTATCGCGGGGCAACAATGTATTATTATACCATGAACTGATGTGCTATTTTCAAAAGCTTCGAGCTTCGCGACTTGGTTTTCCGTATCATGGCTCGAGCTCGAAAACTTGAGTAATATCGAGACGACAGATGCGTGCGTGTGTATGTGTGTGACGGAGGACGTCACATGTGCGCTGCTCGGAGTAGAGCCTGATGTCCTCCGCCCCCGCACGAATTTAATTAAGAAAAAAAGAAGCGAGCGACAACACGGAGCTGGGTGAAAAAATTTCTGGACCGTGACGCGCCTCGAGGCATATATAGTAGGTATATAATAACATAAGAGTTGCGCGAGATGAAAAACGAGCCGCGCGGCAATCTAATCCTTCGCGAAAGGCCTTTAAACGCGCGCGAGCGCTATATATATAGAGCTATTGTGCTGATGTATAGACATCGACGCGGAGATCGCAGACAGGCTGAAAAATGGCCTTATCGGCTTTCGGCAATACTCGCCCCGTCATTCCCCGGCGTGGCGTAATTCTCGCCTCCTCCTCCTCGATTCTTATTATTAATCTTAAAAGCCGAATCTTATACAGCACGGGGGCTGTATTCAAGGGACGAGGGGCTGTTCGCATGGCATTACCAGCCAGTAAATCCCCGCAGATAAGCGCGCTCCACCCTCGAGAAAGAAATAGAGGCAAAAAATTTTCGTTAACGAAATCTCGAAAGCAGTTTATCAGATCGACGAAAGGCAGCAGGCACACAGAGGCGGTGTGCGTATATATATAGAGCCCCGAGGCGCGCTTATCAAATATTGGATAAAAGTTTGCGGCCGCTCACGGAGTAGTCCCTTATTTGCATGGCTCGCCACGCGTTATACTATACGAGAGCGAGAGAGAGAGCAGTAGGTTCTCTCCCCCATTCCGCGTGCAAGTGTTAAAGCACGAAATTCGCCCCGGGCTGAGAGTGTACATACACACGCGCACGCGTACAAACACGGAAATTCCGGCCGGTCGCTATATACATATACCTCCCTCTCTACTGCAGCTGCTGCTGCTGTCCGTATGAGTGTGGGTATCTGTGCGTGTGTGCGTGTGTGTGTGCGCGAGTGCGGAGGTGAGATTCCTCCTTTTTCCGCCTTGTCGAGCTTTTATTTGTGTACACACACGCGCGGAGAATGACGGAAGGACGAGATTAGTCCAGCCGAGCGCGCGTGGCGTGTTTACCTACGCCGCGAGAATGATGATCGATGCACCGCGCGCATAATAAGTATATATATAGGTACCTATCGTCGTAGACGAATCCCGCGTAGATGGTGTTGTAGTAGAGCGCCGCGGCTACGAGGGCGCAGGCTACAGCTAAGACATCCATGGCGCATCCTCGTCCTCGGCCTCGGCCCCTTCGCTACTTGCAGTTTTTTCGGCGGCCAGAGTTCTCTCGTCTCTGGACTCTCCCGTAGTTCCGGGGTATAGTGGACTTGTTGCACGCACACACTCAGCCGCCCGTCATCAACTCGACGCAGCTACGACACTCGCTTGACGTCCCCCGTATGCTGTGTCTGTCTGTGTGTGTGTGTGTGTGTATGTGGTGTGGTGTGTGTGATGTGTACTAGTTATAGGCGACACCGAGGGCGACACCGAAGAGATCCTCCGGAAGCTGTGTCCTCTTCTGTCCCTCCTCCAACACTTCGAAAGATCGACCTCGCTTACATCGCGCACTACTTATTAGATGATATCGTCGCACACTATACTAGCTGCCAACGTGTACTTGCGGCCAATTAACGCCGATTAATCGCGTACTTTACACGTACTACACACGAAACTGGACAGATCAGGTACAGACATGCAACGAGCTGCGCGATCCTGTGCAGGCCGCGTTCGCCTACTGGCGCTCGGCCTCCCAGCGTCAGGAGGTTTATATCATGCCCGAGAGAAACATCGATCGGACGGGCGCCTGCGCTCCTGCAGCTCTGCCGCCGTCTCTCCTCCTTCTCTCGCGCTCTCGAGCTCTCTATCGCGAGCCGCGGTGTGGTATACTTATATCTGTGTGTGTGTGTGTGTGTACCGCTGCTCTGCACGGGCCCACCCTCACCGGGGAGAGAAAGAGATAGCCAGTTTTCGCTCGACGACGAGATGGGCTTTTGCTCTTTTGGGAAGGTTTTTCGCGACGACGACGACGACGACGACGACGACGACGACGATGAGTGGCTTTTTTCAAGGGAAGACCGAGCGATTACGATTCTGAGGTTGCAGCAGAGGGGACTTTTTGGTTTAGTGGTTTTCTGCGAGTTTTTTGGGTC
This sequence comes from Pteromalus puparum, assembly GCA_012977825.3. Taxonomy (NCBI): domain Eukaryota; kingdom Metazoa; phylum Arthropoda; class Insecta; order Hymenoptera; family Pteromalidae; genus Pteromalus; species Pteromalus puparum. The sequence continues at coordinate 75,258,312 of CM053170.1, read as the reverse complement.
GACGCGAGATCCAGAGTCGATCGAAACTGCGATGTTTGCCGCGTGTATAAAAATAGGGGTAGAGTGAAAATAAAAAAAAAAAAAAACGAATGGGAAACGAGCTATTGTTATATTATGATTTCCTTCGATCATAATATAGTAATTGACTCGTAGCGTGATGTGCAAAAGAGGTTTCGTTTACCATCAAAAAATATACTGTGTTTGAATGATATAAACAAAATCTAAACCTACACATTTATAATTTTATCAATTCTAAATCTTAATAGACGTCTCCAAGTAGATAGAGGCCGGGAACGATCGGCCATTGCTCTCCTGCACCTATATTATAATACATCGTTTTATTTTCGTATATCTCCTGATTCAAAAAATGCATCACTGATACCTCGGACAAACCTCTCTCCGCTCGATATAATAAAATTGGGAATTTATGAATGAAAAAAAAAATTTTTTACTCTTCACCGCATTAGCACATTTATTTTATAACTCATAACTCAGCGAGCACGACGAGCGAGCACCGATTAAATAATGCTACAGGTTCATTTAACTGCAATTATATTCTTAATTAAGCGAGCGCAAGTTTATACAATTCTAAAAGGGTGGTGGAACGCTCGCTGCGACGCGAGTGCCACTTGTATAAATGCCCCTGTGTCTCAAAGGCTTGAGCGCAATAAAGCGAGTGTAGATAGAACAAAATTGTATAATAAACGGTTTGTCTCGCATACGATTTGTTGTATGTAAACAAAATAATGCGGCTCGTTTTTTGTTTCGAAAATTTATTTTTCGTGCAATTTCTTTACTATTTTCTTTCTAGTAATTGTTATACAGTTAGATCAAATCGAAGATATATTAATAACCCTTTCACAGTAAACTTTGATATACATAATACAATGCATTGTTGATCTCTCGGCGACTAGCCATCGCGTATTTTAGCAATGCAATTGTTTCCCTCTTGAAACCTCTGTTTAGTCCGTCAGACAGTGAAGCAACTTGCAAGCCGCATAAGAGTTTAATTCGGACAAGCCCGCTGTACAAAATTATACCTTTTAACGCCATCTGTGATGGTTGGCCTAAAACGACGATTTGCGCGTTCCTTCTGAAGGTAATACTTATTATGGTTTCGCGCGAAAAAGTCAGCGAATTCAGGTATTTTGACGAAACCGCATAAATAATAAAAACAAAGTTATATAAACGAGAGACTACGTTCGGAAATCGGGACTTATACTCATATATATAAATACAAGTGAGCCTTTCTTACTAAGATTTTAAGAGCAGTAGCCAACGAATTTTATTGTGCCACTGTCAAGATTTTATTATTAATTCAAATTAACAGTAATAGAGATTTTCCATGCAAGTTCATCAAAGTTTGCAAAATTTTTAATTGATTCAACTTTTTGCTCAGGCATTATCTATGTGTCAATTCTGTTTTATCGATTGATCCATGTCTGACGACTTCGATGTACTGAATTTTTAAAAAGAAACTAACTTGGGTACATAATACATTAAAATAATGGGGTCAGAGGAAAATCAAGAGCCTTTGAATATTTTACAAACAACATCTTTAATAACGGTTATTTAGAAAAAAGACAATCGTATAGATGTGCCTTATATTTTTTAATAGCTAAGACTCTGATGTTTCGTAAAAATTTATCGCTGTTTTTTCAATTCTGTGGCCTACAGGCAAAACGACATAAGTCCAATGTTCGCGAAAATCGAGATAAATGTAGATTTCATATCTTCAAATAGTCCCTTTTCATGTAAAAATGTCGGGGTTTGCTAAAAGGTTGCCCTAATGCTAAGATACACTGAAGAAATAAGTCCATAACTGCAGTTTTTCGATTTTGTTTGCGACAAAACGACATAAGTCCTCTTCCAAATGAGTTTCTTTATGTAGGGGTGGCTTCTCTCAGAGAACTTTGGTTTTGTTGATTTGCAACAAAACATTGCCTTTCAACCCGTTTCCAGACATTCCAAAGGTTATTTCGAAAAAAAAACACCAATAATCAGTAAATATTAGGGGAAGAAAACCAATAATGGACTTTTGCATTTAGTTTTGCAGTTATGGACTTGTAGAAGTGTGGAATTAGAATTGTGGAATTGTTTTAAGAACTTATTCGAGTAACGTTGTATGGCTGGTGTGCCGATTGCCTTGCAATAAGTCTTGAAATGCGCGTTTTGCGGACGAGAACCGCAGTGTGAATAAGTCTAGAGCTCCCGACATAACGACATAACTCGATCCTTTTGTGACATTGCACGAAGCAGCAAAGGTTTAACCCGGTCATACTGGCGCGTGGATATGTACACTGAATGTGTGAACTAACCTGTACCGTATCGCGCCCCATCTCGTTTACTCCGATCTTACATATATAAGTCTGAACATTGAAACCGCTTTTTCTCAAAAACACGAAAATTGGACTTATGTAATTTTGCCCGTCAGCCACAGAATTGATTTAAGTAATGTAAATTCAAAAGCAAGTACTCATTGTAATCGCACCTCTTTAAAATAATGAAAAACGTACATTTATAAAATAAATATAATACAAGTGAAGGTATACATTATAAATAAATATATAAATAAAGAATAAACACCAAAGCAATATCGGTACCGCTATTAAATATACCTCATAACATTTTTATAGAATCATTGAATTTTCATCGCTTAACATTTCATCGCCAGTTGGTAAGAAACGTTGGAGTTAAAAAGCTAGCTAATTTTTTTTGAAGTACATCTTCGATAAAGTTTGCAAACCCGCGAGAAGGAAAAACCAGCTCAAAAATTCAATTGATATCGCTCGCTGCAGCAACATGAAACATACACAAGAGGAAAAAGGGATCTTTTCCTTCTTAACTTTCGCCACTGGCAATCCAGCCTGTATACATATAGTTGAACAATCTTTCGCGAAATAACTCTGGCATCTCATAAACTTTTATACATCTAATGCATTATTGGGTTATGTAACATATACATTATACGTGTCGTGCCACGCACTGCGTTACAGTTATATGAAAATATGCTTTCCTCCTCGTGGAATGATTAATTGCACGGGTAATTTCATGACAATTACGTGTGAATTAGAAATATTTAGTGTATTTTTTGAGGACTAAACTAATTTTGAATTTCGTACTAAAAGTTTAAATTAAACTTTTTCCATCATTTCGGGTTTATACTTATTCATGCTTGAAAATACATTTTCATCACAATGTTAATGCTTAATGAAGAAGTGTTATCAGTCATAGTTTATTTAAATGGTTATTAAACTTTCCACATTGTTAGTTTTGATTAGTATTAATTTTAATTTTACGAAAAATGGTTTCTCTGGCATCAAACTAGATATTCATCTTATGGTATATCAGTTTAAAAAATCTTACAAAATTTTGGCTAATTATCGCGTTTAATTTTTAAGAAAGAAATATACGAATCGGCTTTCCAATAGCAAAATTACGTTAGACGAAGTATTTCTATAATTCACAAGTAATTCGCTGAAAAAAAAACTTACTTTCTTATTTAAACCTAATCGACCCCTTTGCCCAATCAGATATCTACATAATCTTCTGCCCAAATCTAGGCCCACGTTTCTGGAAGGTCAATATATTGACAACTACATCCCATTCTTACAGATACATTCCGTTGACGAGATAATCAGCGTCGTGCGCATACGAGTCGTGTCCTCGACCACGACCTCGACGTTTCACCACTCGAAGTCTGCAAGCGATTAAGACAGCCATGACCGCGGTGACGGTGAGGCCAAGCGCCAGAGAGATGACTGCACCCTTGGGTCGGTACATCTCCAGATCCTCAAGCTTTGTGCCATGTCGGCGAATGTGATCTGTTATAGCCATGCTCTTGTGTTCCTGCAGGTGGGTGTCTGCCATAGTTCGCAACTCAGCTTCGTGAGCTGAAAATTTTATAATATATGACTAGTCGGTACTTTATGGCAATCGAATTATTCATTAATATATGTAACCATCTACCTTTATGATTGTCTCCTTTGTTATTTTCAGCAGCAGGTTTACTCTCATGATGCTCTGTTGAATGTCCGTCGAGGCTATCTTTGGCTTTTATCGCCGCCGACTGGGCCCTCATGTGAGCCTCGTCATTTTCGGACTTTTTATTGTGAATGCTTTGGTCCTTGGCTGCATCATTGTCTTGCTTCTCTTCCGACTGTATCGCAAATCACCAAGTTAATTATATTAATTTTTTTTTTCATTTACGCAACAACGTTATAGGAAGATTCTCACGTCGCAAGGTGGAGCAGAAGTTGAAGTACTCGCGTGTTTCTTGGGCTGTTCCTGATGATGCTGCTCATGAGGTGGTGATGGAGTAGCGATAACCACTTGCTCCTGCTGCTGCTGAGGGGGAGGGCCGGCTACTTCTTGCCAAGAGTTTGGATTTTGCGGCACGTGGTGCATCACTGCTGGGTAATAAGGCGCATACCCTCTGTTTGGATCTTGTCCATACATTCCGATGCTGAACGAAGGGCATTAAAGTTTATACGTTATTGCAATGTTTTATGCGATAAAGTAAAATATGTTTTCAAAAATACTACTCACTTTGCTGCTTCCATATCTTCCATACGCATACCTGGCCCCTTGTGATTAAAAATTCTAGGCGGTTGCTCCTCTGAAAGAAATCAAATCCAATAAATATTAATTTGTTGACCATTACAATTCTTTCGTGTGTATTTTCATCGAGTTTGATATGTATAGACACTAGAAAATGAAATGGTCGGGTGATACAACCAACTACGTGATAAATCTACATACAGACAACTTTTAATTCAAACGAAGGAAGACCGGAAAACTTCTATAATGAATCATCTATTTTCTACAATACTATATAGATCGATAGTATTACCCCCCTAAAAAATGAACGACAATCAAGTGTTTATGGTATTGTGTACTCATACTCAACTCTAGTAACAAAGTATGCATTAGATTAAGTATAGAGAGAGTAGAAAAAAAGTGGCTGACATACGTTCGTAAGCGGGCGGGAGAGCATTCTGGGCATGCATCACATTAAGGGCCGCGTTATCACTGAGCTTATTCGCATTCTGCTCGTAAATCGGTGCTGGGTAATTGTTCCACTGATTGTAGCCCGGAGGCTTATAGTTAACTGGCAGTTGTGGTTGTTGTTGTTGTTGTTGTTGTTGTGTTGATGGTGGTTGTGGAAGAGGGACTTGCGCTTGTTGATGATGTTGCTGAGGGGTTTGAGGTGCCATACCGGATGGTCCAGCGTTGGATTCATCCGGCATCTGCTGAGAGTTGTAGCCGCGTCCGTAACTTAACTCCTGATTCGGGGAAATCTGGTGCAGGTTCGGGTTGACCATTGGCCAGCCTTTCGAAGCGTCTTGCTCGCGACCACCCGGATAGATCATTGGATACTAGAAATTATTATTTTCATTTTTGAATTTAATAATTTAAAAAAAAAAATACGTTTCTAGTCCATTTGCTTCAATAATTGTATTGCCATGTTGTTGCTGTTGCTGCATCATCTGCTGATACCTAATCATTTCCGGCAGTAGCGGAATGTATGGCTTGGGCGAGGGTACGATGGCAGGGGGTGGCGGGGTGGGGGTGGTGGGAGTGTCGTTCGGTCGACAGGACAGCCGAGCTCAGTTGCTTCGTCCGAGCCATCGGCACACTGGGGAATGCCGTCGCAGACGTTGTAGATGGCTATGCAGTCGTCGCTCGAACGACATTCGAATTGATTACGGCTGCACATTGGAACTGAAATTTTTCAAATTCGTTTAAACTCGTATTAGCGACAGTATAAGAAGCAAATTGACTATATTGACGACAACAATAACGGAAAATTATAATTTATTATTACAAGTCACGAATTCCCTACTTTTAGCAGGCGCGGGTGTCGTGGAAGTGGACGGCAGTGGAGGTGCTGGAGTCGTCGACGTCAAGACTGACGCGCCCTTAAAGTAGTCCCTGTACTCTTTTGGAGAGGGCTCCGTTTTTCTAAAATTTATAAACCATTAAATATCGCACTGAGAAATCGTAGTCTCTTTCTTTGTATTTAATCCCATTAAGAAGTGGACTTTAATTCAGTTACGCGATGGGCTCGTCAATATCGGTATCGCTTACCTGAGAGACTTGAGTTCGTGCTCTTGCTGATTGTGGCGCATCTGCTCCTCGAGGGCGGCGGCATTTTGCAAGTTATAATTGATAGTTAGTACAGCGCTGCTGTAGTTTGCGTGACTCGTAAACTTGCACTTGAAGTCATGAGGCGGCCCGCAGTGGAACAGGTAGCAGCTTCCTGGTTTCTAAAATTGGAAATACATACTACGTTATTATGTATATTATATGTATCATACAAATTTATCCGTGGATATTTATAAAATATGTCGACTAAACGCGTTTTAGTTTTAATTATTTTAATATGACACTCTTTCAGTAAAATTTAAAGACAGATAATGCTGAATCCAACTATACAGTTGTGACTCCAACCCCACAATCATTAAGGATCCTCAGTAGTACAAAAATGCGTGTGTCAGACAAACGTTTAGTTCATTTCAAAAAAGTAAATGTAAATAATCTATAGAATTAGTCGTAATAAAAAATATCTACGTTTACAAAACGTTCACCCACATACCCGCAACTCGCACTGTACTATGCGGACCCTCCACCGAAGATGACACACATTTCTAACATACTTCTTAGATTAAATCTCTCCGCCATAATCTTGTGATTCCCCTCCCGTCTTTCGCGAGCTACTTATAGCTAACTCTGAACAAAAACAGTATAGCACCTACTACTTAAATCATATAATAACAACCTATACCATTGTCGATAAAAAAGCTCATCGATCAATATAAGCCAAAACAAAAAACAAAAACAATAACAACCTTGCACCCACTATATAATAATAATATGCCTATACACACAAAACTAAGTACCCGCTGACCTTTTCCTCGAAGATAAAAACGTCGCAGTGCTCGGTCTCGCAGCACCACTTCATGCACTCGATCCTCGACTCGACGTCGAACTCTGTGAGATACTTGGCGCCCATGTCTCTCGAGTCCTGCGTCCGGATGATCTTGTCCCTGTGAACGACAAAGCCGTCGATGCAGGTCTGCAGACCCATGACCGTCTCCTGCTTCTCCAGCTGACCGTTGACATCTTGAGAGTAACAACAACAACAACAACAACAGCTGACGAGGACGAGGAACACCAGGAGTCGCTGTCGCATGGCGACTCTGTCGCTATATCTCTCGCTCTCACGGGGGGGTTATGTGTGTAATGTGTGTCCTGATGGGCTGATCTGTCTTTCGCACGGGGTGTCGCGATGGGGTAGCGGAACTATTCTGCGAATGCGCATGCGCGCTGGTAAGAGAGGTTTGTGTGTGTGTGTGTATATATATATATATATGTTGTACATGCTGGTAGGGGACTGCAGGTGGGAGAACTCGCGACTGATCAATACTCGCCGAGAGCGCCGAGCTTTTGTGTCGGGGCTATAATGTTGTCGCAAGATTGGAGATAGCGCGGGAGTCTAGGGGCTTTTGAGGAGGCTCGGATGACAAAGGGTGCGGGAGGATGGCGATGTTTTCATTTTGGAAACATCACGGATTTTTATGTAAAACGTGGGATCTTTTATTCGCGAGTAACGAATCTTAAGTCCGTTTTATTTATTGACTTCTCGCAAGCAACGGAGGTTATCATTTCTTTAAATATTTTGCTTCTAAATGAAACGCAAATGCTCTAAGATCTAAGAAGTTTTGCATAAATAATAAAAAAAGTTTAGTATATGTATAGATATTATCGTCGGCTCTTTGAATTTTCGCGCCATCCTGAATACAGCCGCATCTCGAAAGCCTAACCTATGTATATACGTATCTCTCTCACTCTCCTGGTCCGTCCACATCATCTCTCCTGCTCCCTCTTAAGCTCCTTTTCCCTGCGCCGAACCGAACTCCAGCGCCGCATCACTGTGGTCTGTGACGTCACTATACCTAGCAGTATATCAGAGCCGAGGAGGAGAGGATTTTGCGAAAACACCGTAAGTAATCTAAAACGTGGCCGCTCAGCCGTAGCGGCGCATCTCTCGCTAGTACATATTCATATATCCCCTCTTATTGTCGCGACCGCCACGATCGTCCCGTCCCGTTCTCTGAGTGCTCTGAGTCTCTCCCAACGTCACGCACACAAACACGGAGAGAGCGAAACAGACACCGTGTACAAATTTGCAAGCACACGTATGATGTAGCGCGACGACGTCGTCTTGGGACTAAACTCTTCTACACATTATAGTTTACAGTTCTCGTTGAGTCTATCTACTTCGGGATAAAGCGTGTGTGAGTGTGTATTCCTAAGTAATAGAATAACCCAAAGTGATATATCTATCTCCAGTGGGACGGGATATAGAATTTAATCAATGGTGATCGACGACGAGGCGGCGCCCAGCTGTGCAACGACTTAGTCTCTCGTCCTTAAGTACCACTTATTCCTCCGCTGCACATTCTTGCCTGGGTGAGATTGAGATACAGTCTCTATGCCAAGGAGGAGATAAGCTACGAACGCAGACGGGGCAGCGGCATGACGACGCGCGGACCTCGACTGTCAACAGTTGTAAGTAGCGTTTGATATTCCGGAGCAGTGTCTAAATCCCGTATGTTCATATAAGATTGTAGTCGTCTAATCGAGTATCCATGGGTAACCCCCAAAAGTCGAATGGAACGGGAGTTCGGAGATTTAAAGAGCCTCCGCTTCCGGGAATTCCAGACGGCACGAGGAATTTTAATTAGTAGGTAGTGTCTTTGGCCTCCTTGGGACATTTATACTGTATACTGTCGCCCGAACTGAGAATGAGAGTTTGAGATTAACAATAAGCCCTTGTTTAATCCCAATTCTCACTTTCAGTCTGATCTGTGTGTGGAGTTTGGGTATCGGGTGCTAGACTTCCTGCTATATCTTGTTTCCTTTTTTTCTCACTGCACATATGCTGTGGAAGAAGGTGGTTTCCTTGGAGTTTTTTGTGAGTGTGTGAAGCCCCGTGTTTGGGAGGACAGGATGGATGATTGAAGGCAGAACAGATGCCCCTGGCCGCTCTCGGATTACGCTGATTCTGCACTTTTCACATACAAGTACACACGTATGTCAGCAGTGTGGGAGCAGGTTAATATTAGTCGAGTGTTTATGTGACAGAGAGAGGGAGGAGGCTACTTCTGGTCTTGTGAGTGGAATTCAAGTGATTTTTGGTACAAAGGGTCAAATTTGTTGGTCTGCATGGTTTATTTGCTAGGTAATAGTCTATTTAGTGATAGAATTAATTGATTGAGCAATGAGTGATGAGTTTGGTGATCAAGAATGTCAAATTTTTTGTTTGCATATGGTGCCTCATATTTACATCAGCATACATTTGTCTCTCAGTATCAGATAAAGTCAAAAGCATGCTTGGACGACAGTATTTGTCTTATAAAGAATGAGTCATTAGTAGATGTTTAAGAAATACGTTGATTAAAGGCAATAGAAATACTTAAATTCAAAAAATAAAAGGCAACATGGTATAGGTTAGAGCTTAATTATAACTCAATATCAATTTGGTTTGGTTAAGCATAATCCAAAAGATTGTGTAGAGTGTGCATGTGAATAAAACTTAAGTATAATTAGATTCAATTTCGTCGCTAACTATAGTTTTCAAAGTGTCATCTAATGTTAAATTTTATATAAAAAAAGTAGTAAAAGAACAATTATAATCTCTACAATTTTTTAATGACGTTTAAAAAGACCGAGTTTCTAATTTGTATATTTTAGTCACGGAGTAAGAATTTCCAGTATGGAAGAAGAAAGTTCATTAAATATTAAAATAAGCCATTCCTAAAGAAACACATATTTTAAAGATGGCATTTTATAAATTTACCATTAACATAATTAAATTTTGAGTTTTTTCATAAAAGCAAGTCAGAATAACATTGTTATACTGTTATACTGGTTAACTCATTGTATATGAAACTTACATATCTTTCAAATGAAGAACTTTTGTATGTGTGTGCACATCCGTATGTTTGTACATGTGATGAAAAGAAAGCAATTATGTTACTTTATTGTTTATTAATTGAATTCACTTAATGATCAATAAATTAATTTTATTTAGATGGTGCTGCTGAATCAGAATCATTGGCAAGGTTATTATTAACAAAACGGCATGCATACAAGTCTAGCTACTACTAACTCTAGCGTGGAATGAACGAGGAAGAATTATTAAAACGGTCTGCTGCAGAACGGGATAGAATATTCAGCTGCTATGACCGTGGTAGGGAGAATGGAGCAGAGATTGATCCTTGGGAGGATCCTGCCTACGAGGTGTACCATACCACAGACAGATATGGATTCATACAGTGAGTCTTTTCTAAAATAAAATGACTTCATTATAATCATATTCTGTGATGTTAACAAATTATTTTATTGCAGTGATAAACGGTTACCACAGAAAATGGACCAGAATGAAATCAAATCCCACCATGTTGAAATGGAGAGGGTAAAGAAATGGGAAAAGATGACAAAGCATTGGGAATCCTCAGCTACTAAGGAAAAATTAAGGCGTAGAATTTATAAGGGTATACCGGATAGGTTTCGTGGTCAAGTTTGGGTTCGTCTCTTAGGTATTACAAAGTTAAAAAGTGAACAAGCTGGTAAATATGAAGAAATGTTAGCTCTTGCCCGTCAATGGTCTACTGAAATTAGACAAATCGACGCTGATGTTGCTAGACAATACAGAGATCACATTAATTATAGGTAAATAAAGTAGACAAAACTATATGAATTAAAAAGAAAAAACATATTTAATCACTATGTTTCTTCCAGGGAGAGGTATAGTCTTAAACAAAGATCCATGTTCTATGTCTTGGCAGCCTATAGTATGTATAATATGGAAGTTGGATATTGTCAAGGCATGTCTGTACTGGCTGGATTACTCTTGTTGTATATGGATGAGGAAGAAGCATTTTGGGGATTGTCTGTTCTACTTACTGATAAGAAGTACAGCATGCATGGTATGGCTCCTACAAACATTTAATAAAATGGTAACAACTACAGGAGAGTATAACTTATTCATACATTTTTTTTATTGTAGGATTTTATGTAGATGGTTTTCCAAAGTTAAATCGCTATATAGAGCACCATGACAAAATAATGGGTAAGTTCCTTCCAAAACTGAAGCGAAAACTGGATAAGTGTGGCTGTGACTCCATACTTTATGCATTAAAGTGGTTTTTCGTCGTATTTCAAGAGAGAGTAAGTGTTTGCGACCATTTATTCGAAACTTTAGAGTGTTGAACTAAATAAAAATTGCTTAACTTGTTCCGACAGACACCAGTTAGTCTCGGTCTTCGCATATGGGACATATTCCTGTTGGATGGTGACCGGGTACTGCCTGCGATGGCATACACGGTTATGAAGATGCACAAACGCCAACTGATGACAATGGAGAGCCTCGACGAGTTCTGCAACTATCTGCAGATAAAGCTCGAGAAGGACTTTGGCTACGACGATGATACGGTCATTAATACCGTCGAGCGCAGCATGGATGAGCTCAAACGCGCGAAGCTCGATTATCCAGGACCACCACAGCCCCACGAGTTACCTCGACAGCCCTTTGGCACGTTCAAAGAGCCTACGTTTATGAGCAAGGTGCCCTTGTTTTTTTCGATTATCTCTGATTTTTTTTATGTTCCGGATATTGATTTGTTTCCATAACATACTGATAATTTTTGTATCAGGAAAATAATTCATGCATTTGAAAGATAATTACAAGTGATTCATTTTTCAAATTTACGGTGTTTATAGAGAGCGCGTTAACTAATAATCAAAATAACATTGGAAGTGTAATGTGACTAACTGCTAAGTTATCATAGGAATGCGTGTTATCTTTATTGCGTACACTTGATAACAGTCCATTTGATATTTTCGCTTCTGTTCTACATCAACTCACAAATATTAACAGGCTATCAATACTAGATTACTAAAATTATATTATGTTCTTATGTTTCTTGTATCTCACAGGTGGGCAGAAGGGCAGACGAATTCAGCGAAGCCCAGCAGATGATGCGCGAATCTGTGGTACAACGACGCCAGACCGTAGTGATCGAAGAGGAGAACCGCGAGAGCAGCGCTACGCCCACGGAGCTCGCAGCGATGAGCAACAATTGTGTCGGCAATAACAGTCTCGGCGGTGAGTCTCCCCCTGCAGTACTCACCAATGACCGCGATTGCGAAACACACACCACTGACATTAGCACAACTACTATTGCCACCATTACTACTACTACTACCAATACTACTACCGCTACTACTACTACTGCTACTACTATTACTAATAATGCTGATAACACGAACGGCAAGGACATAGTATGCGATGGTAGTCGCATTGACTCGAACATAAACGTCATTCTTATCTATAACACTCGGCTCTGAAGAATCTCAAGACTCATCTTTCTTGTTCTATTGATTTTTTTAAGTTTCTCAATATTAGACTTGTTTCTTAGACGCATACGAGTTGGTATGATTATTAGAGAGAGAATTTGCGTATGGTCATATATGGTTGGGCATACATTTTCATCATGTTTGAATGTATAATGATATACATACGTGTGAATTATTCAATCACTCTGAAAGAAACCATTTTTGTTAAATTATTATTATTATTATTATTATTATTATTATTATTATTATTATTATTATTATGTGCAAGTAAATGAGTATGTGGTATGTGGTCCTAGACGATCGGATAATATAATTATTGGTAAAACAAGACCACATTAAATTCGATGTGCAATCAAACTTTACATGTGCCGAAGAGAATGACCGTACGTAATTCAATTTCAGCCGGTACGCATAGGTACATAATAATTACAATACGTATGAGATTGTCCTTTTGTAACGTTAAACGAAATACAATTGTACAAGAAGATGTAAGTGCGTGTCTCGAAGCGTAACAAATACTCAGCCAATTTACAAATAACGAAGGGAAAAAGAACATTTATTTTGACATACGAATGATATCTAGTGCCTTTTGCGCGTATATGAGACACGGGGTTAAAATTCCTACGTCTTCTTTTTTTTCTATATATCATACGTAGAAATGGAAACGATGAATTTTCTAAAAACGTGTTGTGCTTAGAATGAATCATCGCGTAGCTATCTTGGAATAAAGATGAGCAACTGTGACCATACAAGAAGGAAGAATGTTTGTTTTCTTAGTTACTTTAATCTTTATTTCAATTCATTTAGAGAAGAATGTTCATGTAGTACGTGTGTTTTGTGAAATTGATTTGTATATTTTTATATCGTAATATTATATTATGGGTAATGTAATAAACTATATTTAGGACAGATTCAGTATTTAGTAGTTTCTTCCATATGAAATTATGATCTTACTTGACATTGATAAATATTAAGGGGGCTGTGAAAGGGCCGAGTTGTCGACTAATACTATTGCATGAAAATTTAACTTACAATCTTGATGTATACACAAGAAGCATTCTGCAAATTTCAAAATGAGCTTTTTCGTTCAGATGCATACATTTGCTTGCATTTTTCACATCCATCGGTGAACTTTAAATGTTGTATATTAATTTATGATTACGAAATAAAAAAGCGTGAATACATATTAAGTGTTATGGACCCTTAATATTTATATAACATCTGTTACTAACACTAGCTGTATTTGCTCGAAACTCCTTATATTCCTTTTAAATAGGATCGAACTTGCTTCCCTTCTTCATATGCATGGACGTGTGTGACAAAAAACTTTTTACTCCAAGCCAAGCAGGCTTGATAAAATATCTAATTTATTTCAAATAATAAAACATTAACGTATGCTTTTTTTAAACCTCTTGATGTTAGTTTGTAATTAACAATAATCTAATAATTGAAATTTGTAATACTTCTGAATGTAATGCATTCCTTGTATCAAATCTTAGAATCTTTGTGCTAGAATATAAAGTTATTTATTGTTTATTTTTTCACTGAATAATTTAAATGTAGTAAACTATTAATATTATGATTGACGTAATCAACGTTTCCAAGACCAACTCAATCGCATAAGCCCTGTGTTATAAATACATACTGATTTTATAAATGTAGGAACGTGTAGCGTTCACAGTTAGAGAGTTAGTCAGTAGCAACGCTTTTTATACATCCATTTTGTTAAATCTTTTTTATTTTGTGCAATCGATGATAACGTTTTACGTGATATCAAAATGAGCTTTATTTATTAATTAATTAATTTATTTATTTATTTATTTATTAATGCAGTGAATGCCTTAAAGACTCGTATGACGTCTAAGAAACAATTCAAGTTTATAACTATTTTTAATCATGAATATTTTGTTACATGCTTATTACAATATCAGATAATATGTATACTAAATTATGTTATCATATTTTTTATGATAAGGGAAACGTAACTCACTGTAGCTTGTCTCATATCAAATGCGTGATTAACTTTTAACTACACTCGCAAGGTTGCAACAAATATTTATCGGTTTTACGATCTTTTGAACTACAAGCGCGCACGTCGTACGAAACTCATCTTCTACTCACAAAAGTTTTCTAGAACAAATACTTTTTAATTTATTATATTATACTAGAAAAAATACTTTTTAATTTATTCATGTTACTAGCTGATAGACAATGTATATATTTTTATTTTTTTTATATCGGTGCTACAGACTATATAACAAGCAAAAAGAAACAATAAATAACAATAACATTCAGTCCATAAGTACACTTATACAGAATTCTAATCGTATCACTGCAATTATTAAGTTTCATTGAAATTTAAAATATTAATGCAGTTTGAAGCGATAGTAATAATTTTTATCGCTACTAATGTATATTCCATGTAACAGTTATTATAGCAATCAGAGTAAATTTGCAAACAATAAATACTAATATACATGCGTCAAAAACCATTACGATAGCTTCAAACTCATTTCTCACGTAGGCAACAAGCTAAAGCAAAGTCAAAACAAAAGACCAGTACAATACAAAGACCATGTCGATGCTATGTTAAATGCGCAGGAAGCAAGTTCTCCTTCGACCCGAGCCTCGCGGATGGCTGCTGTGCCTCACCGCACGGTTCCCGTCGCTCGTTGGCCGACACTTCGGTCACCTCAACGGCCGACCTATCGGTCTTCAGTTCAGCGACTCGCAGCCAAGCCCTTGATAACAGCCTGGACACCCAGTCCAACGTCAGCGTCGGCTCGTCCGGCAGCGGTGGTCTGCCCACGCCTCGACCCTCGTCTCACCAGCCATCTCCGGACGTCGTCCGGATCTACGTGCCCTATGGACTTCCAAACGCCAGCGGAGTTGGTGGGCTGAGCCTGACGCCGACGGGAACCTACAAAGACGATCTGCCAAGGACGCTGCCCAGGTCACTGGAGACCAACAAGATAAGAATCAAGGTGCAGGACCCTGACCAAACGCCCATCGTTGAGACCCTCAAGCCGTTTACACTGGACAGTCCCGAGATCGAGCTCGATATCAAGTAGGAAGGGATGATAGGCTGATGAGGCGCTTCAGACAGAGAGGATTGTGCGGGTTTAAGAGAACTGATTGATAAGTATACTTTCAAATTGATTAATGTATATTGGAACAAAAAAGTCAACGCCTGAATTAATACTCAAAAGAAAAAATAATAGGTTCATTAGTTGTCTTAAATCTCCGCAATCTTGAAACCTCGAAGAGCGTAATAGTTTTTTTTTAACGTGTTTCATTCAAGAGCTATACAGTCGAACCTTTTTTCATTGCACGTTAAAGTTCATGACGTACAAGTCATCAGAGTCTTCCACTCGTTACTGCACTTTTTGACGAGCAATGAGTAATACGTTCGACGCCAAGACCTGTAGGTATTTTCGCGCGAAAAATAAAATGATGCTCTATATAGCTTCAGCGGAACACCTGTTATGCGTCGATGCATTTATTCTTGCTAATTTATTTGAATGGCTTACACTATTCTGACAGATTTACGCTCATCCCGAAATCTGTGATACATGCAATAATAATAACAAAGCGGGGTGGACAATTCGGGCGTGAATAGCGACCCCACACCGAAATAAATTTGTTTTAGCTTTAAAAAATGATCGTGGGTACGGACTGCTGATTTGCTGGAATGGCAGCGGTTATTAAAATAGGTTACGAAAATAAATGTGTCAGGCAGACAGTTTTCTGTGTACTCTCTATATATTATATTATTTTCTGTAAAGATTGTTTGCAATTCATATGTACCACGTAGTAGAGATTCGTGTGAACTCGTATTTTTATTTTTGTGAATTAGTTGTTTAGAATTTAGTCTGACGATGCGAATATTCATGATTCTGATGAGAATTGAGGAAATTCCGATCGACATTTTTTTATTGAGGTATGTACGTAGTTTACTCGATCATTCAAAATGATTCCAAAATTGAGCATTCTAATAAGATGTGTATAAGTAATGAGAGCAAGGCGATTGTACAAACGTTAAATTTTGTGCTGCACTAAGAAACGCCAAATTTTGTACTTCCTAGAATCCAATTTCACCGCAACAGAAATTAGTCTTAACCATCTGAAGCAAGTGTGACTATGCAGTCTATACAGTGTATAAAAACTTTCGAATGGTATAGAAAAATTTCCGTGAAAGTGCAATTTAAAAAGTACAAGAAGACAATTCTTAGTCCAGATATGTCGAGGGAGAACGTTCGCGCAATTTTATTAGATTAGCAATGCGATGATTGATGGTAATAATTATTTTTGTATCAAAAAATAAAATAAATTCCACGGAAAGCAGATGCACGTAAAAATTGTTGATTCAAAATTGACGAGGTGTACTCGTTGGGAATTGAAAATTCTACTAAGAGAAAAAACGTCAATGTTGGGCGACGAAAAATTAAAAATTCGAGATATTTTAAACCGCGTTTACGATAGCACGTTACTTTGTGTGCGTAAGAGATATAATTTAGAAAATGATAAACAGAAATGTCTAACACTTAACGACAGACATGGGCAGAGTTTAAATATGCAAAGAGAAAATATAATGTAACATGTGGTTTGACGTATATAGTTTTATGAGAGATTTGATTAGACTAAAGATGAGACTAAATGATTATTTGATGAGACTAAAGATGATTCTATGATGTCAATTCGCATTTACATTACTCTTTTTTTCTCGGTGCAGCTCTTATCGTAATAGCAATTTTAGACAGAAGTGGATAAATATATCGACTAGATTACAGTAGTACGACAAAATATATTTTGTATTTAAACGATAAAAACTAATTATTTTATACGAGTGATTAAACGATTATTTTAGCGGCGTCTCAGCATAAAAATAAGTCAATTCTCGCATGTACCACGTAAATGCATCACTTGTATTCGGGAAATCAGTTAAAAATGTAACTGTACCTCATCAATAAGATTAATTTTTATGAACCTTTTTTGGCAAATTAGTATTTTCTTGCGTTATTGAAAAAAGGTGATCGGGTTGATATTATTAAAGTTATATCAAAATTTTGAAAATTCGCGAAAAATTATTTTTTTCTCTGTGTTAAACGATATTGATATAGAAAAAAGTATATTTATTTATGGCAATCGGGGACAAGAAGATTTGTGTGAAGATATTATAACGTAATGAAATGGGGGACATATCTCATGATATTTTTTCTACACATTTATGTATGTATATTATTGTATTTAATATGTAAGGCATGTGTTCAGTATTTTACTATTATTTTTATAACCAATATTATTACTATTATCATCGAATACCGATATCTATGTATACTGATTGATTTAACGACATCAAAGGCGTAGACTCTCCAACGTGTACATCTGTACATTGAATATTGGCAAAGTCCATATATATATGACGTCGTATGAATTGCCCATGTCTGTTTTGCAAACGAAAAAGAGAGAATTTAACTCGCGAAATATGTTGTTTTTCCTCATCACCAGACACAATCACAAGCTTTTTCTTATATACGGGGCCTAAGCAGTTTTGCCTTCCGCGCTATCTTCTAATATACACACGCACGCACACACACACACACACGAGTGTTGCCTAACTTGCATTTTAGGGGTATATATACATTTATTATAAATAAAGTGAGAACGGAACAAGAGTCGAATGGTACACATTGATGCTCTCTAAAACTGTCATGAAACGATGCATCATTTCGAATAGAAGAATGATAACTCTTCTGCGAGATGAATATTCGGTCCAGAAATTGTTGGGGAGTCAAAAAAGGATACAATGTTTTTTCCTCCTTCAGATGACTAAGTAATCGATCTTCGTAAAATTCGCTGTGTCATCGATTTATTATATAGCATGTAAAATAGTCCATAAGCTACTATTAAAGAGAAAACAAAAAGTACGTGTTCAAGTGAAAGATTAGATTTAGAACAGTCGATTTGCAAAGTAAGATTAATTAAAACAATAAAGATGTTCTCTTGACTTCTCGTCGCACGATTACTGCGCCAAACGACGACGACGATGTTTGTACATGTAAAATGCGAACGCCTAAATAATTTGTTAGTATTTTAATGATTGCATAGAGTTTCGTCGAGAAAAAAATGTCAATTTCCTGCGGAATTGAGAAAAGTAGCCAAGAAGAAGACGCAGGAAGAAGATGCGACAAAATTGTCCCGACAAAGCTCAAAGCACACATTCGTTCTGTACAAGTAGACCAAACAAAACGCAATGCAGTAAAAAAGAGCAGAGATAGAGAAAAACTGATGTGTCCATCTAGCGACTAAAATTATCCGAGTACAAGCAAGCTTACAGCGGAACCAACGCTATACACAAAAAGGCTACGTATATATTAATATATTAAATGTAAATGTACAACCAGACGATTGTTTTCGTTTCTCTTTTCTCGGCTACCAGAAGCATTAAAAAATATATATATATATATATCGCATTGGCGAAGATAAAAAACACCCTGTCTATAATGTAATACGCGTATGCAAATTTGAAAAAAAAAACAGATTATACATAATTATAAATACTAAAGAAGCAAGAAAATACTAAGGTAAAAACCAATGCATCGGTACGTGTATCGAGTGTATATAAATAAGTATGTCGTACATATATATAATTATACTTTTGTGAATACCGCAATCCTTTTTCCTTCCTCCTTCGTAAAAGAGGATGAAAAATGAAAAAATATTATAAAAGGTATATAATTACTAAGCAAACAGAAAAAATCGTGTCCGAGTAGATCAAAAGAGATATATTATATATATTATTGAGGATATTATATAAAGAAGAAGTAGTAATTGTAGAGATTAATCTTGAAGACAGCGGATCAAAGAGTTTTAAACTATATAAAAGGAAAGGAGAATGACTTTGACAAAGCACCTTTGTAATTATGATCATTTATTATTATTATTATTATTATTATTATTATTATTATTATTATTATTATTATATTATGCGCGTGCCAACACACGGTATACAT
Source organism: Pteromalus puparum (assembly GCA_012977825.3). Taxonomy (NCBI): domain Eukaryota; kingdom Metazoa; phylum Arthropoda; class Insecta; order Hymenoptera; family Pteromalidae; genus Pteromalus; species Pteromalus puparum. The sequence goes on along the minus strand of CM053170.1, from coordinate 75,238,873 downwards.
ACTAACATATGTTAGTTCTTAATTAAACAAGAGAGAATCATTTGGTTAAGCCGCTTTATGTGTTTGTTAGCGAGTTCATTAGGCGATTCCATTAGGTTTTTGTTTTTTTTTTGCGTGTAAATCGCTGAGAGAATATCGGCTCGTGCCAATTGAACGAATTTCCTATCTGATTGCTAATCTTCATTTATCAGCTCAGTTAGCTGTCTCTATGTATAAATCTTCGAAAAGTCAATTTTCGTTCTACCATCTCTTTTAGACTCGATGTAAATAAAAATAAAGCCCGTATAAAATGTAGCTCTAAAGCCCATTTATCAGCAAATCGACGTTTCACCAGTACATTTTCGTTCAATTGGTTCGCACCGGCCTCCGAATGTCGCCACCGTGCGCAGCCACAGCGTGATTTATCATCGTATGTGTGTGTATACAATATATAGCGTGTGAACGAATTAGTGCAACCGATCCAAGATGAAATGCAGAAACACACACTTACACTCACACAGATGTATACACAGAGAGATCATAGACGATTGCAATAATTTATTTGAGACTGCTATACATTGTCCGATCCGTATGGTAAAGCTCTTCCTCGCGTAACGTTAGATAAGCTTCCTCAACGCGTATTTCTAATGTATATTACATGATTATCAATTATACTGCAAGAGAGAAAAACGTATGTACAAATATGACGGAGCGAGCGCGAGAACGATGTTACGCACTTCATTAATTTTTCTTTCACACTTATACACAGCAGTATCACAAACAGACATGTCAATCACACATAGAGATAGGTAAACGCACTACTGTATGCGCCGCACTTGAATATTTGACTCTCGCTCGCCGCGACAAGAAAGAGAATAATGTCGAAAGACAATGATGTACATTCCCTTAAGTTTATAAGTATTATTCTTAAGCAACATCGGAATTGGATCAAGACAGATGATGTAAACGATGTCCGGGCACATAATATACACACTGCGTTTCTACAGCTGTACATCTTATGCATTGTATCTGATATGCGATTTCTCGTTCGTTTCTTTTTTCTTTCCGTTAATTCCACTGCGCACTGTGCATTTGTTTTTATTATTACTTTTTTCCCTCCTTTTGTATACTTTTCGCTAATGACGATTTTATTTCTACTTTGCGAGATACTCCTTTATTATTCCTTCTGGTATTGTAAATAAATTTGATAAACAGGATTTTCAGTGTTATTATTCCGGCTCACCCGATGATTTTTTTTTCTCTTTATCATTACAATGAATCAAGATTAAGTTTGCGAAATTGGATTACCAAGATCGCGAGTATTTACATATCGGCCTATGGTGATTTATGCAGATCCTTCTTCGGTAAGTTTGAAGACAATTTATGCTTGCGTAACGCGTATAACATTTTTAAACGCGTTGTTGTCTATAATTCATTTACTGCATATATATTGTATCTTTATGTAATTTTTTTTATAAAAAAGTCGGTATAATACAATATAAGTATGTATATCAGAAAGTAGATAAGTTGCACAAAAAGTATCTCGTCTGGAGGCTTCAGCTAAAAAAAATACATTCCTAATTAATTGCTACAAGATAACTTGATGATAGGTATTTTTAGAATTAATAAATTACATATTACTTCTGTTCTATAACTTTTTTCATATTCTTCTGCCCAAACACGTCCTTTTTTTACTCGACTTCTACCACGTATAAGTATACGTAAATACTAAAAATCATTACGCAAAGTCACCGCGCGAAATCCATCTCCTCGCAATTTTTTTCTGCCTATATCGAGCAAATAATTAGTTCCGTTATACGTACTTCCACTATCAACTATATGTATACATGTACACGTATACACACACACACACACACACGAGGGCGACGTGCCGGTCATCCTGTCGCGATAAAATAGTGTCGCGCCCGCATATTGTGGGACTTTTTTTCTTCAGTCCACCGCTGACGCTCGATTGCGATTGTGAAACAACACCGTCGGTCTCGTTTTTAACGCTGACGTTGTTTGTTGTGCGTGTGTGACGTACGTATTGTATAGATATAAGTAGTAAGGCGATGAAACGTCGAATTAATCGTTCTGTGTATATTTGCATCTTATATACCTTCATTCGAGCCTACATTCACCGGAATTACCATTATTTGTTTGGTTTGATTGGAAGTAGATTATAAGTGTACAGACGCACGCATTAAGGGTATAATTTCGTAATCGCATGTTCGTACGCTATTGTATATAATATGCTTCTATTGTTTATCTATTTGAATTAGAATTGTACCAACGGATGGATCCGTATATCATAGGATGTGTATATAGATTACGCAAGTCAAGGTCAGCTCTACAGTATATATAGTATATATAAGAATCGTCATTGCGGCTTCTATACATATAAATTTTCCAAATATATCGTCGCGAATCCACGTGACTCTATGTGTAATAAATGCGGTACATCTTCCTCCATTAAAACCAGACGCATATTCCCTCGGCGATATAGACAATATTCATGAGTCTATAATCGATGAAATCAAATCACGGCCCTAGCTGTCAATTTCAGATCGCGGACGCGCGAGATGAAATTTCCGTTTACGGTCGTTCACTCGATCGTGAAATTTCCGCTAACGTCGACGTAGTTTCTCCGATTATAAACGTCAGCTCAGCTGTAAACGCAAAAATTGTATGTTTTTTTTCCGTCGCTATATATATACTGCTCAAACCGAAGAGTATGTATACAGCAAGCGTGATTAATGAAGTTGTCCAATAAACAGAGGTGGTAAAGCGTCGTTTATCATTTCGTATACTGCAGGAGTAACACGTTCTTTTTCTTAAGACGCCGTTGTGTCGGCCTTTTATTTAGTTTTCGCTATATTAAATTGTATAGTCCACTATCATAATACAACTTCCCTTTTCCAAAGGTTGCATGATACATTTGTCCCACTTTTTCACAGCATATCGGGTTGCATATCTATTATCTATCGAGAGGGTCGTTCATAAATCTATGCATTTAAATTTGCCGCGTCGACTTTATGTACAGAATTGCGTAATATGATACCTATAATAAATTGATAATAAAACTTTCACCCACTGGCGATTCAAACGCATAACTCAGCACTTATAAATAAAAAATCTCAGGCCGGACATCGCTGTATAAGTTGATTTATCATGCTCTCGTATTTTTCAAAAGTCTGTGAAAAAAAAAGATGAACATTTTTTTTAATTAGATCGTCGCGAAGGTGAAACGGCTAATCTAGCTGGATGTGATATTCGAAAGAAAGAGGCGGTAGCTGCTTAATCCGTCGCAATTAAGTATGTAGCTCTCGAGACCGACTGGTGCATCGCGCCGTAATAGAATATTGTGCGACTTCGTAAAGTCTCATTTCGCTCCTAATAGCTTTCTGCATTACAGCGAGACGTACAAGTCATCTGCCTGCGGCAATATAACGTTATCAGCGAGTCAAAGTGCCTCGACCGCGTGAAGCGTGATGATTTTTATTTTTTGCAATTGTGCTCCAGAGGGGCTAATATTGCGCACAATCTTCTCTCGTTTCAAAAAATGAAATGCGCTTGAATAATAAAAAAAAAATCTTTTTTTCAATTTATACAGATTAACTGAAAGCGCAAAAGAAAGGCCTAAAAACTTGCAAGCCAACAATCATAACAAAGTCAATAACCCCCCCGAAAAAAGCTCCCGAAGCCAAAACATTCCCACGTCATCACACCGCACCTTGAGCGCGACGACAAAAGCCTCTCTCTCTCTCTCTCTCTCTCTCTCTCTCTCTCTCTCTCTCTCGTCCTCAGAAAAGTCCAGCCCGCACACATAAGTATTGATTGCGCGGGTGTTCCCTCTGCACTCCACACCCCTACGCACACACACTCGCAGACGTAGAGAACTCCTCCTCCGCCTGGTAGCGCCACGATCGTCTCCAAGAGCTGCGCAAGCTCGTGGCTCTGAATGAATGACGCGCTTGGGCGCGAGGCCAATCGTCTCCCCTCTGCGCTCGTGCATATGGCAGCCAAGCAGTCGCGCTGCTGACACTCTCTGGCCGTGTGTCCTTCTCTCTCTCTCTCTCTCTCTCTCTCTCTCTCTCTCGCTGTCTATCTCTCCCACTCGCGCCGTCCGTTCTAAACACACACATACACTGGAGCTTGCAAGCTCTCGGCCGTCGGGTTGTAATACACGGTGTTTCCTCGTCAGGTGCGCAGAAACTCGACGACTGCCGGAGAGAGAGTGAAAAGTGCGGAAGGAAAAGGGGCTGCTATATGCCGTCACAGCAGCAACAACAACAGCAGCAGCAGCAGCAGCAGCAGAGCGATGACGAGGATCAGGTTTAAGGGGCTCAGGCTGAGCCCCCACCTCCTGCTCGCTCTCGCCGGACTCCTCGGCCTCGCCACCGCCGAGCTTGAGTTCTATCAAGGTAAATCGTGCATAGATATTTGAATTCCGTGTATACTCTCGCTCGGAATCTTCGTTATCACGCTTGTTGCGCGCTCTTTTTGCGATATCGCCAGCTTGACAGCCGTCTATACATCAGGAGGGTGAGAACGCAGATCGAGAGCCAAGGCTGTGCGTTTGATTATGCGACGGAAAGGCGTGTGATCTTGTTAGGGCTCGATCGTGTACAGCTGTTGGAAAGGTCGATTACTGCGACTGCCTCTAGCTATATCAGTGTTGTATCCACACGATCTGTTGTACATTGCCTTTCTTTCTTTCGTTTCATCTTCGATCTTTTTCTCCCCGGACGTGTGCGGGAAGTTAGACGGGGCGGAAAGTTTGACGCGATTAGGGAAGTTCGGTAAAGTCCAATAGGTTGCGCGATACGTTATTATTATACAGTTGTTACAACCTGCCAGTGTAATATGTATACATGCGCTCGAATCGGATCGATTTTAATAAGAGATAATATGCGTGAGCGCAGGTTTCATATATATATAGATGTATAAGAACAATAGCGACTAATACTTCAAGGATTCCTATCTCGATGGCAGCAGAGCGCTAGCATGTATGTGATGGATTTATACTTCGTGTTCTAAGAGTCTTTTCCTGTTCCTTTTTCGCGCGACCTGTGCGCGAGAAGTACCTACGTATATATCTGGTTCTACACACTCAATCGGGGCGTATTTATTCTCGGACGTACATTAGAGTAACGAGTTTATCTGTCCCTTTTTATTTATTTTCCTTTTATTCGCTTCTTCCGATCCCTCATATCGTCGCATCGATCTCGAGACTCGAAGACGCAGCAAAATCTATCAATGCAACAACCCCTCTATTATATTTATTTGTCTGCAATACAGATTTTTTTATGAATTATTGATACGCATGTATAGATATTGAACCGGGCCAATATAGAATCGTGTTTTTACGCTTTTGATGTCATCATTATTATACGTTCTGCGGTTTTCGTCTTATCTCGATCGGAGGTTCGCTTTTTATACAAGAGGACCAAACTTTAAAGTATATATATATGTGTGCGCTCGTGACGTCAAGTGGCGGTATATAGGTATATATTATATGTAGATGTGTACATGACTTACATCGTAATTATATATTTTGTTTACTCGTGCGAGGGGGTGAACGCTTTTGTTCGTGATCGATAGTTCGAAGGATCAGGATATATATAAGAATACGATGTATACATATATATATAGGTGTATATCCCCGCGAACGTAGAGAGAGGGATTATAGGGTATAATGACAGATTTGCATTTTAACGGGGAAGTTTGGATTCGATATCGCTGATATATACATATCCCTTATTATACAAAATGCAAATTTACATACAATCTAACAGGTGTGTTTATTGTGTCATCGCAGAGGCGAAGGACAATTATTCTAGAAAAACGAATAATACATTTGTTTTATGCGACGAGCGATAAAAATATCGTACCTCTAAAAAACATGCATTTTTATATTATTTGTTCTTACCAATACGATGGCACAATTTTTCCAACGCAAAATTTGTCTGCATTACACAACGTAAATGTTCGAAGAAAAAATATATTCCAGCAATCGCAATTCGACAATAAGATCTTTATCGACGTTACTACATTATAATTATGAAATACGCTCGAACAAATATTAAGGTCAACGCCAATCAGTCAAACTCAATTTTTCATCCGACGCGCTTAAAAAAAAAAAAGTAGAAGTGTGCGTCAAAGCAGCCGTTATACGAATTTGCAGAAATTACAAATCCATCAATCCCGGGGATTTCGCTCGTCATCGCGCGTAAAGCTCAAAATCAACAAACACACACCCCGTTCGACTCCGCATTTTTTTTCGCGCACGTGCGGATGCGATAAAGTCCGCTATCAAGTATGTCATTTAGCCCGTGCGAGAGCTCACCGGAGAATAATAAAAAGTGACTACATTGCCATTTAAGAAATTCATCGAGAGAAAAAGAACATCAACAAGCGTACACACGAGCCTTCGAGTGATCGGATATTTCGCGGACGGTCGGCAGAGTTTAACGATCCGTAGGAATTTTTTTTCGACGCCGACTTTTTCCGCTGAGGCAACAAAAGTCGTCGTTGTATTTGCACGAGGTGACCTTTTATTGAACTCTTCACACTTTCTCGTGAGCTATTATGTCGTGGGATGAAAGATTTCGGGGGGGGGGTGGTATTAAAATTTTTTTCGGCGAATGACATGCTACTCGAGATAATACAGGCGAGACGTGGGAGGAATGCTTTTGTGAGTAGAAAAGGCTCTTTGTCTTTGGTTAAATAATAAAAGTCGTAGGGTTGACATTGTTCTAAAGACTACTGTTTTTTTAATTAATCGCTTGGAGCTTTCACAAAAAATGTATTCTCTTTTTACGTATTTCAGACTTTACGTATTTCTGAACTTTAACATGAATCTAATTGTGAGGAAAAAGCATCAAAGTAAACGAGCAAGATCAATCATTTTTAGATTTATTTTAATGGGTGTTTTGCGATCGCATATGTGATATAAATTCTAAGGCTGATGTAGGCAGTGACGAGTTGAAATTGAATAATGATCCACTCAAAGCATAATTACAATCAAATGCACATCAATTATTTTAATCATCAAACCACAATAAATCATATATAAATCATCATGAATTTATAATTAATGGTTTACTGCCATTAAATACATAGGTATTATAATCTATACATCTGATATTAAATATTTTTATTGATACGTTTGCATCTCCAGCTTTTGGTAACGAATAATTATAGAGTATTGTTCGTGTCTCGCCTGATTCAATTAAGGGGGTCCGAAAGTCAATTTAAATCTAGATTTCGCGCCACAAAATAGCAGACGACAAAAGTAACTAATTTGCTTATAACAAACAATAAAAGCAAAATTAGGAAAAACTAGGACATCACTGCCCTCCGTTATGTAATTATTTATCATTTTACGAAGTTTGACACTTATAAATAAATATCTCGCCGAATGGCATTCGAATTATATGATTTTGAAACATTATTCTCGCGGGGAATTCAACGAATAAGTTTCGCAACGTTACTTATAACTGATCCTAGTAGAATTAAACATTTTTCAAAGTTGTAGATGCGAGTGGCATTTAGTTAAAGAATCCTCTCGCCGCGTTTCGCAAATTTCCATAACAATATTGCTCTGAGAACTTCATCGCAACAGATTAAAAGCTCTTCTCGCTATTACTGCATACCCACTCACAGTACAAAAACTCATTTTTTTTATTGTCCGCTCTGAATGTCTCATTCCGATGGGTTTCAATGAAAGATATAATATCTCGGCAATTTGATGCTCCTTTTTTGCATTCCAGCTTTTTTCCTCTGCAGCCCGTGAATGAAATTGTTAATTCTTGCGCAACATAAGCCCATTACACGCATTTGCGTTTTTTCCCCTTGTCGTAATTAATTATATTAGGACTTTTTCGAAACTTGGTAACCATCATTTGCTTGTCCGATGGGAAGACTTTGTAAATGTTATAGGTATAGCGCAGTTTCACGACTATTGATTATGCAATTTCTGTCGCTTACTGGAATTTGAAAAGTTTTCAACTTCGTCACTTCAACTGATCGTAGTGATCATTACTTTTTTCTCGTCTTCTTTTGAAATTTTGTTGGCGTCAGAAACGCACCGATACATCCATTTTTAAAGGGAAGCTTAATTCGCTTTAAGACGAAGAATCGCCTGCCGTATATGGATTAGTAGTTTGCCGTCTCTTATTGCGCTTCATAATATGTCACGTCTTAGGGGGATACTAAACTATTTTGAAGTGGAACTCGCTCGAAAAAGCGTGTCGAGATATAGAAAAGTATTCGAGTATTGCTCTGCGTGCCCTCTCGGACTATAGTTGATTTTCTCTTGCAATATTTCTCGGCACGCGGAAATCGAGCATTCCTTCCAGCTGGATGCGCCCCTCGACACGCGTTCGTCACAATGCCAAGAGGCTCTTGAAGTATATATGCTTATACCTATACAGAGACATTCTTCGGAAAATTCGATACTGTTGACATCCTCTTTTCGTTGTACGGTAGAGTGTAATGTTGTTTTATGCGCATATCCGCTTTTCTTCTATACCCAGTATAGGTAGTTGAATTTTTATGCGGACTTCTTCGAGCGGGTATACTGTTTACATTTTCCATTCCTTTTTACAACCGGCATACTCGAAGTGCGTATGAATGAAAAGGTTTTATTTTTAATACTCTAAAGTGAATTTCACAAACTTGAAATGACAAGAGACAATTTTTTCACATGAATTTTATAAAAAGTGAAAGACGTCGATGTATATTTCATTGCTCCCTTCATCATACTTTCGAAGCGAGCTTTCTCGTGTACAATTAGGACACGTTTCGCAAAAAAGCGTCGTTGGCACAAGCATGTATAGCCATATTACACCCTAATTCAATTCCAAAAGTATCTTCAAAGTAAAACTGAAATCAATACCCACAACTACTACTAGGTCTCTTCCTCCTGCACTTCCACAGATGTACAGCCGAAGTTTACGCCGGAGGTGAAGCTGGAGCGGCTCGTCCGCTTCCTGGAGGCCAAGTCCCATGGTTCGGGCTTGCAATATCATCAGCCTGAGTCCCACCAGCAGCCCCTTCCCCTGTCTCCTCACCACCACCAGCCATTACCCCCACCCCACGAGCCTCTGCCTCAGCAGATGGCGCTGCAGCAGCAGGAGGAGCTCGAGGAGCTGGAGCAGCTGGAGCTCCACCGAAAACAGCAAGCTGCGCTCCATCGGAAGCAGCAGCAGCTCTACCGCAAACATCAGGAACACCTGATGGATCTGGCCAGACAGAAGCAGAGAGGAATACTCATGGATGATTTGCCAGAAAGGCCGAACATAATCGATGTTCTCCAGCGGCAGGCTGCAGATCCTTTGGAGTACGTCAGGGAGCTCGAGAGGCAGAGACTTTTGCCTTATCTGGAGTACGAACCGCCGAGGATTAAGCAGTATTCCGTAGAGGATGAAGCCAGGGTAAGCCGATTTCGTTTAATTAATGAATGGATAATCGGCTTTCATTTCCTTCGAATCATTATAACGGTTCATTGAAAATAATGCAGGTTGTATATTTCCGATAAAATATACGCGTTTGGATATATTATATATTAAAAGAGTCAATCACGCACAAAAATGTCCTCTTGTTCCAAGAGGAAATAATCTTAAATTAGGATAATAATCTTAAATCTCAAATAGATTCCTTTTGACTCGAATAGATTCCTTTTGCTTCAAAATTTTTCTAATAAGCAAAAAGTTTTTAAAGCAAAAGGAATCTATTCGAGTCAAGAGGAATCCTCCTGCTTCAACGTGATTTTAATTTTGGGTCCTAATTTAAGATTATTTCCTCTTGGAACAAGAGAGGACATTTTTGTGCGTGATATAATATTTGGAAGAATCTGCGCGTGGGCGTAAACAACAACAGTGTGTACCCTTCGATCAAAACGCAATTCTATTTTTACAACCGCAAAATGAATTAAAAATATTTTCTGCGTAAACACAAGCACGTCCCACTATATATAGAACATCAATCAGGCCTAGCTGTCCTAGATATCTGCATATCGTGTCGGTGCGTTTATGAATTTAAATTCGCCGAACGTTGAGCCACGTGATTTAATACTTTATAGCTCTCTCCGGTCCCTTCAATAAATATCGGAATCATCTTTTCACAGTACAAGGATTTAATATTCCACAGCGTTTCACCAGCACTATACCAATTTCGAAGCGTCGAATATTGATTTTCGGAGCTATTTGCGTTGCATAGGTATAGCCTTTTGGCACTATATACATCGTGCACATCCATTCCATCTCACCTACTCGACGTCGCCACTCGCGGAAGCCTTATACGAAAAAATATAGCGAGGGTAACTTGTGAGAGGTCGAGATGAAAATCTGAAAGGCGGCGATGGCGCTTTGCCAAAACACACCTTTCCTTTTTTTTTTTTTTTTTTTTTTTGCTCGCGTAATTATAGTCACCTGCTGTTATCTTTGTCGCTACCATTTCTAAAAAAATCTCCATTACTGCAATTAAGCGTGTGCGTTACACAATTTTTAACAACGTCGTTGACGCAAGTCAAATTCCCGCGATCAATAAAATCTAGCTATCCGCATTAAACTCAGCCCACGCTATAGATAGATTTATCCTTTCACACGGATGGCTACCTTATCGTTCTCCTGCCGCTCTGTCTTTTGTGAGAGTTATAGCAACGAGCTGTGCGAGATAGCGAAATTGCAGTCGGCCCGTCTGTTACTACTGCTCGAAAAGCGTGCAGACAATCAGCTGCGTCGTATTGATTAGCGCTGTTGACGACAGATTCTTTTCGTTCGTATAACGAATGCGAGCATATACAGTTTATAATCATTTGTTATACGCTTTCATCCTATTTTTTTACTTTTAAACAGCTCTCAAAAAGTTATAAAAGCTGATGATGATAAAACTTGCGAAAGCTCCGATGGTAATCTCATTTCGTATAAAGAAACTTTCGATGCGGGGCTTTCATAAATCTTTGTATGTATTACAAGAAAACAGCGAATCCAATAAAAAAGCTGATTAAATTCTTCTAGGCGCGTCTTCTTCCCCAGCTGAACAAAGACCCGCTGCTCGACTACCCGGAAACGCAGTACATGGATCTGGACCAAAGAGCTCGTCAGCTTCAAGAAAATGCCCGGCGCATGATCCAGGAAGCACATCGACGCAAGCCGGCGTTCACCTTTAGGTTCGACAAGCCAGAACCTGCACAGCGCGAGGGTGAACCGGAGCCGTTCGGTTTCAAACCTAATGATCCGAGATTTTACGAAGAGGACACCAGGGACGGAGGTAATTGATTATCGTCTTTTATTTCACGCGAACTTATGTCGTAACTCTATAATAAAATTACAGTGTGCTCTCGAATACAGAAAATCGAGTATTTTCTGGAATGTTTTCCACACGAACTTTTTTGCACACTGTAATTTCTATATTATTCACATATGCGGACGTAAATGACGACTGACGTACGTCGTATAGGTGAGAGGTAAGCGGTATTGATTAGAGCTATAGGTAAACAATATAAGCTTTGTGATCCGATCCATATGTAGATTTGACTAATGATCACTATTGATCAGTTGGAGATCATTCATTAGAGGAATATGTCACTTCGATGTAGGCGCGGAGTTAAATAAGAACACCACAGATACCTTTGTGTAATATACGACGCCTTCGATTGCGATGGCATTAAAAGCTCGTTGTGGAATTAATTTTCCAAACGTTTCCATTGAAAGTCTAGTTAGCTCGCGTTCAACTGCTCATTGGAAGTAGTGCACATTCTATTAATAATTTAAAACCTACAACTATATAAAAAAACGCATTTATTAGAGTTTGACGAAGATCCATTGTATAAGGAAAAATTTGTACGATGAATTAAAATTTTATATTCCTGTGGTTTTATTCTCCGCGGTACTCTTGTGCACATTACAAAGCTACGCCCACGACTCCGAAGAAAATTTACGTTTTCCCCTTTATTGCAGAACCGGTAAAAGAGACGCATCGGTCGCACGACGAGGATCACCATCACGACCCTGTAGAGGAGCTTCCTATGCAGGATGACATCGTCGAAGACAACAGGCACGTGGCAATGCACTTCGAGCCAAGTTCGCCGAAGCCCCGACCGGTTAAGCCGACGCCTAAAAGGCCACGAGAGGAACATCGCGATCACGAACTGGTTATGCCCCGAACCGGTGTCGTCGACATGAGCATGATGCCCGAACCCCATAGACGCGCTCAGCAGGACCCGCTCGTTGTCTCACTGGATAACAAGGTCAACAACGATATTTACTTCATAGGTGAGTTGTAGTCGTTTAAATTTATTTCGATTGGTATGACAAAGCAATATATAACGTTCTGGTGCGTATGGAGGTTTGGTTACATGATTCGAAACTGGGATGCTAGAGTAATGCGATAACGTGGCGGGCTGTTTCGTCGTTCGTGGCCTTGTCGTTCTTGATGGTAGATAATCGAATTCTGAATGATCGTACAAAATGTTGCCGCTGGTTCAAAATTTTATATAAAACTTAGTCATTTATAAAAGTTGTGTCAACGTAGATATATACGTGTCTGGTACAGTCGGACATGCGTCGTCATGAGGGTCGTCTGTTCATTAATTCACGCGGGAGCTGATAACGGACAACATAACTCGGAGTCGGAATTCCCCTTGTTCTCTCTTCTATCATAATTGATAAGAAGCGCTAAGAGTTTCATTTACAACTTTTCCTTAAATATACTCTGCGACATTCATCGGATTCATACATGATTCTCTTAAAAGTATTAATAATTCGGGTGTCTGCTTTTTTATCGCAAATTATTTCGCACCCTTGTTATACAATATAAAAAGAGAACGTAGCAAGTAAAGTCGGTGTATCTTGGGGGGAATTTCATCCAAAGCTGCAGATCTTGTCCTGTTTTATTTATACATTGGAATTAAACTTTCAGCCATTGTTGCTGGCTGCAGCGCCGCGGCGATGTTCGCTCTGGTTCTGATAAGCTTGACCTGGTGCAGGTAATTATACGGACAGATTGTACGTTTTCTTTTCTTTTTTGTTGCCCGCAAATATTTTATCGATTATATATTGACCATGATGCAGTTCAGTAGAGGATCTACTGTACGGGTTCATGAAAAAGTTAAAGCTGGATCAAACGCTCGTCGCTTCCATACGCGACTTGTACTACTTACGCGTACGTTATAAGCTGTCGCATGGTCGCGATTCAGCTCGCGAATTTTTGAAATCCTATTAAATCTTTATACACAAATTACAACCGCTTACCTACATACAAGACTTGTGTATACATATAGCTTATAGCTCAGTTGAGTTTTTCTTTTGCGTGCATAAAATCCCTTAAAATATTTCATTAAAATAAGGTTGCAAAGAGTGTCGAAGGCAGCAGCTGACGTCGAGTACCCGGCCTACGGTGTGACGGGCCCGAACAAGGACATCTCGCCGTCGGGTGACCAGAGACTCGCTCAGTCCGCTCAGATGTACCATTTCCAGCATCAGAAGCAGCAGATCATCGCTATGGAGAAGTGAGTTGACGAGAAAAAAAAAACTTATACCAACATATTTTTAAGATATATTTTAAGATATAGGGTTATATATATACTTGACGCGCGGCTGCGATTCGTTTCAGAGCCTCAGCTACGCGAGATCCTGGATCCGTTTCCGAGGCGGAGAGCGACGAGGAGAACGAGGAGGGAGATTACACTGTGTACGAATGTCCTGGACTTGCACCGGTGAGTGGCATACATATTATATATTTTTTTATGATTGGAGTCAAAGTTTCTCGGTCATTGCGATATCTACCACTGGATGATGATGCAACCGTAGACTGAGTCAACGGAAACAGAGCGAAAATATCGAACAAGATTACATCATAGAACTTTCGCTAATTGTGTGAGACAGCTTCTTGCGATAATTGCCGCAGCTCCGTGGGCGAATCTCCTATACTTCGGACCGAAATCGTACGACATCTCGCGCCGGCATCTCTAAGTAGAAACAGTCGGAGTTCGTCAGACAATTATATTTGCCTCTATACGCATATTCCCCTATGATACATATACATCCAACATACATATACGCGTTTGCGCAACCACTATCTGACGGAACTTTGGTAAGAACTTGGATCAGCATTAAAGTTTGATTCCAAAGGCATTACACGAGGCGTACGTGTGTACCTTGACGCTTTAATTTGAATGGCAGTTCGAGCAGTTTCCTTCCACAAACGACTCGAGTAGTTGACTCGGTTTCGTGGGTGTATACGGCTAGCTGCGAGGATTTTAACGCGTGCGCTATGGCCACATTAATTTGATTTACGTGCTGACAATGAAATTTATCGCTCGGTTTATTATATGGCTTTCCCGTGAAAATTAAATCGATGAAATCTCGTTTCACAGACTGGAGAGATGGAGGTGAAGAACCCGCTATTCCACGACGATCCAACGCCAGCCACTCCGGCAAAGTCCAGTAAGAGGGACGACGACAACGCCTAGCTCCTTGATCTCCGGACGTCTAAATTGGCGTCAATGGAATGAACAACAATGTCACAACGCGAGCTGCACGATCTGAATCGCATCTCACTGTAATATGGTGTTTAGCTCAGAAACACACATACTCACACACACACACACACACACTTTCAATGTATCATATCGAAAAAGGAGACAGAAAATTAGAAACTAAAGCACGATGCATTTTAATCTTCGTACGTAGGTATATAAGAGATGCATATTTGACAGTTTTACTATTTATATGAAGGACCTATGATGATTATATTGCAGACAAGGCTCGTATATTATAACAATACATCTGATATTAGTATGTCGTTGTGCGTATACGGAGAAAAATTACACAGGTACACTATTATTGCATACAAGCGCAGCTATATTATAACCACCAAACGCGTATATGCATGTGATATACGCGAGCTTCTATTATCAGAAAACACTCACACGTACGAGAGGAGACGAGAATTAACAAAGATTTTTATCGCAAATCTAGCAACATGTTTATTTTCGCGCCATGAATATGCATACACCTATATATATGCGTGTACTACCTATATTGTATACTTATACATATTATCATGATGACGATTATATGCACTGTGTACAATTTTAAGGATAAAATTGACACACATAACACACACAAACACATACTCGCATGTACCTATATTATCCGACGTCGTAATACGATATGTGACTTATTCGATGGCGTGTGTATACCTAACCGGTAGGTATAGTCTCTTTGTTAGAATTTTAGCGATACCTGGTGCGCGGTTTTTCCGCGGAGAATCAGATAATCCAGCAAACCTGTATAACTGCACTTTTTGTCTCGTCTATCTCTCATATTCTTAATAATTCCAACACATACCAATCGTAGATATATATCGACCCGCTCGCGACCGCGAGATGCGAGAGAATGTGAATACCTGTACGAGATTTTGTAGAAAAAAAACAACCATTTTATAAAGAAAAACACTACAGTATACCGACTCCCCCAATGGAATACCGCTGATGTGCTGATATTTGCATTGTTTTCGCGAGCTCCAACGATTGTATAAGATAATGTAAAAGCACCTCTTTATACATTCTTGCCGCGCAAAAATACGCTCACCAGGGTAACAAATTAATCGCAGTCAATACGAGTATATATATATATATATATATATATATATATATATATATTAAAATGAAAAACCAATACGAGGCACGACGCAAGAGGCCCGTAATACATATACACGCATGAAAGTAAAAATGCTTCTCGAGATAAACCTACTGCAACGGGGGACATGTATCATATATATATATACCCGTTAGTAATAGTAACTCGTAATGGGCTATAAATGCTTGTGTCGAGTGCTGCTGTTGCTATACTGGCGTAGCTGGCGATGTGTATTGCGCCGCGAGCGAGTCTATCAGAAATATTTTACGATTTCAGCTATGGATATTCCGCGATGCATATCTTGTCCGCTTGTTTTCCGATTTACTATAATTCTACGATTGTATTATACATGATTTTTTTTACGCAACAAAAATACAACAGTCCATATTATCAAAGTGCCAAAAAACATGTAATCAGGATAAATCATATCTGCTTTTTCCTAATTGACGGCAAATTTTAGTGTTGATTCAGTATATACTTGACTAGTTGCGTCCGTTGTGTTTTTTAATGCCGTTTGTATACTTTGCGCTAATCGCTATATATAAGCCAAGTTAACATTCCTCTTTATCAGTGTTTTTAAGTGTACGACGACCCGGAGTCTTTATACTGATGGAAATGCAAGAAAAATAACAATCTTTTATTCAGTCAGATTTCGAGAGCGTCTCGAGATGGAAAACGTCCGTTACTCGAAACGTTCCTTTTGAGGTCAATTTTTTCCGAGAAAAAAAAACACAATTTTAACTCCTATATATACAAACTCACACAGGCGAATTCTTTGGCATATAGAAAGTGCTGTATTGCTATCAATAATATACACTTATTGACCGTATCGATGGCATAAGTTTTGCATTATTGTATGCGAAAAGAAATTTTATGCTTTTTTAACATGCTATACACGCAGGGCTTTGCTTTAGGACGATTTTTCGCATTACCCCTTTATTAACGACGAGGAGTCGGTTTTGCCTATGACAAAAACAAAAATCAAAGAGACGAGCGCTGGACGCTCAGTATGTGCAGAAAAAAAACGTGAAATTATTAAGCAAAGAAGCGAGAGAGGAGTTGAAAAGATATAGATATATAAATATATTTCTTTTAAAGCTATATTGCCTAAACTATGTAAAGGGATACAGCGAAATTTCGAAGGTCTCGGTTATAATATCGTAACTGACAATTGAAGATTTGTGATCGACAGAGGGAGAAAGAGTATTTTTTATGTTGATGTTCTGGTGAAATTGTATAGTTTTACGGGTTTGTTGAATTAAAAGAGAGTTTAATTTTTGTTTGAATAGTAGCACTGAGTACTTATTGTAGTTCCTATATCAAAAAGAGTCGATGTATTTTTATTATTCCGCATTAATTTAGTTTTGTAAAAGTC
Organism: Pteromalus puparum; assembly: GCA_012977825.3. NCBI lineage: Eukaryota > Metazoa > Arthropoda > Insecta > Hymenoptera > Pteromalidae > Pteromalus > Pteromalus puparum. The sequence continues at coordinate 75,221,869 of CM053170.1, read as the reverse complement.
GTGTAATATGCGTATGTGTGCCATAGACGTTCGAAATTTCTGACAACACCCTTTGAAGAAAGAAAACAAATCTATTGACGTATGAGTGAAAATACGAACTTATATCCTTAGTATTAAGTAAACAAAAAAGGAAGAATAAACATCAAACTTAATTGTAAAGAGTATTTAGTAGGCAAAAAATCTCGTATATGAATTCATGAAATTTTCTTTCATCAAGGCATCTTGTATCGCACTGTTAGGTATTCAACAAACAACAATGTGACAATTCAAGAATCAAGGAAGAAAAAAATGAAAATAACAAAAAAATGGAGTACATGAAAGGGATAATTCATAAATTTAAGAGAGAAACCTATTAAAAGTTTTGGTTCAATACAACGCATCGACTGAACAATTTAACTGCAGAGATTTTCAATTTTTCAACACAGAATGAAAGCGAAACGTATATTTCAAAAAAAAAACTATCAAGATAAATTTTACAGTGTAATTTGCGGACCATGTTTTTTACACAAACTTATATTGTATACACGCACTTATTCATTTAGGTGATTAAAACGAAAAATGTGTAAAACTATAATAAACCGAATCAACTTTGATCGAGATACAACTGATTTCAAATATGAGCATGGTTAATCGATAATTCGTCAGAAGTCAAAATTATCTATATATAACCTAATCTTTCAGGACAGACGGTTGGCTGAAAAAATGGAGATATAAATCGAAAATTGTTAATCAACGCACTCTGTATATCTTTACACATTGCAACGATAGAGAATATTTTACGAATGAGAAAGAATCTATATATAAATATGTATATGTATATGTAATGTCCTAAAAAATAAAGAGACAACTGAATTATTGCTGGTAAATAGAAAATAAAGATTTTCATCCTGTTGGGAAAAAAAGTCTTGATTATTATTCATTTGAGTACAAAGTTCATCTGTAATTTGGTTTTTGAATCAGTACACCAAACCATATTTCTTAAAAAAGCTGGCTTGAATTTTCTATAGTTCGCTGTTCAACACGAAGTACGATTTGTGGTTTCAATGAACGAAATATAAATCAATGTACAAATAATGTACAATAAAGAAAAAGCAATGCTTAATAAAAACAAAAAAACACCGTCGATCTATACTCGTTTTCATAAACTTTTAGTTTTTCTCTTTCACGCTACAAAAGAAGAAACTAGTGAAGGCCAACTCATGCATGATTCTTTCTCCAAACAGCCAGTAAAAGTATTTTACAAACATAAAAACAAAATTTTATTGTCACCTATCGCCAAGAAAAAGTATAGGAGAATTTAAAGTGTTCAATATTATTTTAACGCCATAAACATGAATTATTTAATTGCAAGTATTATTTTCATTGTTTACTCATCAAGAAACGCGAAGAAAATTAAAGTTTTGTTGAGACCTCGAGTTACTTTTCAAAAGCTACTCGATTACACAGTATTTACATGAACAACTGATGCAATCAACAGCATCCACAATTCATCAAAACAAATGTACGGAGCATCATCACATCGCTCGCCTTTTTTTCTTTGATTTTAATAAACTGCACACCTGAATTTTCTCTAGTGCGATTATTTAAATGCATTTGGTCTAAATTATGGCGGCATGTAAATGAAGATTTTTCAATTTGAGAACACACGCCGACAACGATTGCAAGTAGGTAGTAGTTATTTTTTTACTCGATCTTTTTGAAGTAGAGACGTGACTTGTCAACGACGGCTCGGCCGTTGATCAGAAGCTGAGGACCCGTATAATATCGCCAAAGCAAGCTACTTCCACGCTTCAACTGTCTGGTATTGGACAGGTGTCTCCAACAATCTGTCCAGTCTATATAGATTGGCATCATAGGCGGCTCACCAGCAGTCAAACTGTAGAAAAAAAATGCATTTTAAATTATTTCGTTGTTTACCAATGATCTACAAAAATTCAGGTTTACGTTATTGATGCTCACCCGCAGTTGTTTACAGCCATACATTGAGAAACCACCAAGAATGGATAGGTGACTGTTGATGCTAGGAACTATAATAAAAAAAAATCGAACTTAATTTTTTTCCGAAAATAACTTTGTGAATTTGGACAGCAATATTTTAAGATTGTACTTACTGTCATAGTAGCTGAAGTGAAAGTCCTTAATTCTCTGTCTTGAATAAAGTATTTGTTAATCACATATGTTGAAGTAGTAACTATTGCTAGTGTTGTAGCATTAGCTATGAGTCTTGGAATAATTCCAGCAAAGAAACCAGAAACTCCATTTTCTCTATAAATCTCTCCAATTGATCCTACTAGTGTACTGGAAAACAAGAAATGTTTTGATTTCATTTCATTAACAGAATATCAACATTTTTCAAAACCACTTACATATACTTTGTTTCTCCTCCGACAAACTGTGCCATCATTCTAACAGATATAACATCAAATGGATGACTAAGAATAATCCCTACACTTCTTGCTATCAGATTTTTGAAGAATTCCTGCACATATCTCTTATCTCTGAAAATGTAATTTAACGAGTTTAGCATTATATACTTAATCATTTGTGCTTCTTATGTTGATTACCTTTCACTATCCTCCAAATCGTCGATTGGTGAACTGCTGTCCGGTTCATCCTCAAACTCAATTGACTTGACGCTTTTGGCGAAAGCAACAGCACAAATTGTGCGTGCACATAGCTTTGGTACAAGGCCACGGTAACATCCAGAGAGGCCATCTACATTTTTTATATAACTAACTGTAGAAAAAAAAAACAAGAATCAGCTTTTTCTTTGAATAAAGCAATAACTGCCATATATCCATTTACATTTATATTTATGAAAGGAACTGCTCAGCTTTTATTTTCAAGACACAGGCTGGTTATTGATTTAAATGTATAATATATTACAACAGTCAATTTTGCTAAAATGCTAATGGAAAAATTAAAGAACAAGAAGCATTGAGATATAATACAGATAACATTGACACCCGATAAGCCGACAACGGCATAAACAAACAAAAGCGGAAATCAGACGACGAGCCTCCAGACGTTGTCCAGACAGACGTGTGAAAAAACAAGACAAAAAAAGAAAAATCTCAGCTGCTTACCATACTCAAAAATGTTCGGCAGGCCCAGTGCCGGTTTTCCGAACACGGTGGTTGTGGGCCTAGGCTCGATGGGCTCGTATCCGATCTAAAATCCATATGAATCGTCGTTTCTTTACACACATTTCAATAAAATATAGAGCGACACATACCTAACCTCTCACTCTCTTTCTCTATTGATTATGAGAAAAAAAGATAAATATCATTTACGAAGGGGGGAAGAGAGACAGAGGTATAGGTAATATGTATTTTCTGACGACTCGGAGATGACTAACCTGAATTAAAACTTTGGCGTAGTCGAACGGATGGGTTACGACGTTCATCAGCATTCGACACGCAATTTTCGACCATAGTGGCTCATCTTTTTCCATTATAATCTTGATCGTCGAGTAGCCTGGAGCAAGTAGATCTTCGCTCTGACACCGCATGCGACGGCACCCGATTACGCGAGGAATAGTTCACTATATCGCTGAGCTTCTGCACTTCTTGAGTACGTATTCTCGATACGTATATATATACACACACACACACATACATATATATATATATATATTAGAGAGAGAGAGAGAGAGAGAGAGAGAGAGAGAGAGAGAGAGAGAGCGAGCAGGGCTATTAGCGCATCAAATGAGAATCTGCGCGCGCGACGAAAAATTGAATTGATATATATATATACAATATAGGTATACCTTGCTGACATACATACATGAATGTGTGCATACAAAACATACAAAATTAATATTCAATCACTTAAAAAACATTATCTATTGAAATTAACATTTTTTTTAAACAAAAATATTGTTGAATAATGACAAACATAATAATTTTGTTGTCCTCAGGCCGCGAAATGAATTTTCGCGTCCCGTATACTTATAGACCGCGAAATAGAGAATGTAAGGCCTGGTCGTGAAAGAAAACGATACCGATGCGAATATACAAATCAAAACAAAACGAGAGAACACACTTGCGTCTCTCGCTATCGCGCTAGCCTGTTCCTATACGTATATTATATGGTGATAGATGTATATTATAGGTATATACTGCGGTGTGCGCGACACTGATTGTCGTGTTCGTGTATATTATTATATATTACACGCAAGTACTATAAATCGAGTAGCCAAGTAGTTGAATTGAATGCGAGTCTATATATTGAATGTCTTTAAGTTTATTCGTAGTTAAATTGAACGTGTTTATTAACAAGTGTAAAGATGTCGGATAATTCAATGAATATTTTTTTTTTGATCTTTCATTAATTTTTTCTTGTGCGGGGGGCTTCGCTCCCCGAACCCCCCAGCGGGGGCTCCGCCGCCTGCGCCCCTGGACCCCTTCCTTCAGCCCACTCTCCGCCTCTTCCGCCAAATTGTTTATTCAAAAATTCACATTTAGCGGTCTTTGAAGACAAAAAAATAATAGTATATGCTACCGCGGGCGCGATGTATCATTCGCGCTCGTGCGACTTTGGCGGCCTAGCTACGCTCGGCCCCAAAGCTCGCACTCGCCGTGAATGATACATTTCACGCCCTTGGTGCATAATGTACTATTCAAAGTATAATACAAAACAATAGGTAATAACAGTGATACCCTAAGGTTATTTAAAGGTATAAGTAAATGAAAAACATCGAAAGACCTTTACTTGCTAAACGTTGCTTCATGTTTATCATCGATACAAATAAATAGTTTAAATTTTTCATAATCTCTACATACAGTACACTTCTTTTGGCACTGCTTCGGCGAAGCTGCGTGTGAATAATATTCATTTGTGTCGCTCGTTCGTGTATAAATGGTGAAAAATGCGTGTATTATCCTCTGTAATTTTTCGTGCGAGTGTCAATGTAATATGTATGTACTTCCTATATGGTTGCATGTATTTTCCTTTCGGCAATTTCTAACTGTTATTCATATGCGCAAGTCTTTCTTTCTTTTGTCGTCTAAAATTTTGAGACTAATATTTCGGATAAGGCACGATATTTATGTTATGGATCACGTAGGCCTGAAACGAGTTCGGCGTCCTTTATTTATTTCTGTTTTTTAATACGTATGAGAATCTGTCACTTTTCTTTCATCATACTACTAGTCATAGAGATTTTGAACGTTCGAAAAAAATGTGTAAAATGGTACGAGATATACAATGTCTGGTACAATATTTTCGTAGTGCCATTCGCAATGAAGCTATACATTTATCGATACAGAGAAGTTTATCAACTTTTGTTCATTTAACGATCGCAGCTTAGTGTTAAATTCTACAATTATTATGCTCTTCGTGCACGTGTAACCCATCGCTTATAACTTTAACGAACTACACGGCATAATTGCGCTCATTACTCAATTTTTCATGTAAAAAATTGCTTTTTATAATTATATACTAAGAATATAGATTTATTGATTTTGTTTGATAATATGGAAAAGCTTAGACTAAGCATTTTTATTATATACGATACGAAAAGTTGTTGAAGTTTTCAGTTAATATTCATATTGACAATCAGGTTCGATTTTCCCTGTGTATTATTTTTCGATTAATTACATAAAACAAAATTAACAATTCATCCATTAAAAATCTTTTATGGAAAGGCGAGTTGATTCGATTAAATTAGAAACGGTGTGTATTAGATGATAATTATCTATTATTTCATACAAATAATTTCAACGTGTCTTATCGGAATATAGAAATTATGAATGAAGAAAGTAAATTTTGGATAGACACGTGTTGTCTCACGTATATACTCATGATCGTTATTCTACAAGTTTATAATCTACAAAGGCAGACGATGCGTGCCTAATAGACTCTATCGAATTAAGTACAAAATGATTTTTGCATTTACTTTGCTGTCGTACTTCTTTTCGCATCCCTCTTATTGCCTAAGAAAGAAAGCATGCTGCAGGGCATTCGACAAAATTGCATCTCGTGTAATGAAGTAGATGTGAATCTGTAAAGTGCGCATAGTTTTAAATAAAATTCTCAGCTTCATCGAAGATGCTCATTTTTCTTCTCAAGCTCGACACATTATGTAACATATTTGGAATCATCTTACACAATTATTATTTCATCGCCCGATATTTCTGGCGCTCTTCGTTTGATTATAAGAGGCGAAAAGCTATCTGTTTTATTGCTAGTATTTACACAATTGAGACGTCCATTGAAAAAAAAGAAACTAGAAAGGTAGAGTAATACCAAAAACGAAAAAAAATGCAAAACTAAATATTGTAAAGTGTCATCGCGCGAGTTTCAAAATCTAAGATCAGCGTAAATAACGGCAATGCATTACAATTCTTTAACCCATTTTAGCGTGTCATTAAATCATAACACGTATATTTTTTTAACATAAATTAAATAAGACATAGTTTTATGTAAATCGCACCGTTGATTATTTAATAAAAATGATCCAGCGTCATTTATCTTAGCAGTTATGAATTGTTGACTCATAATACTTTGATTCGATTTACAGTCATTGACGTGGGTAAAAAAGAGGCAAAACTCTTTCGCTTTACTGACGTAAAGTAAAGTCCATAAGAAATAAACGTACAACATAAAACGTCAAGTAACACTTAATCCGTGATCGAGATCTGAGCGAATCCAATTAACGCTTTGTCATCGGGCACTTCATTTGCGGCATGTCCCGAATTCTGAAAAATTACAATATGAATGAATTAGTCTTACAATATTTTTGAGTTGCATGTTCAAGTAGTTGAAATTTAAGCTCACTAGAGGGAACGTAACAGTGCGAATCTGTCCAGCGCTGTCGATGAGTTTCTGAAGATTCGCTGCTATCACAACAATATCTTTGCCGTCTACGAGACCGGCACTGACTAGCTCAGCGGCAATTCCTTCGGCCGAATCGACGCCCACGGCAAACTCGAATCTGATATCGTTGAGCTCACGCTTTTGATTTCTACGCAAATAAAAAGGATTTCTAACTAACTTCTTTCATACAATTTAGTCTTTCACTTGACATATTTTATTCATTAGTTCTTACCGAAGTCTGAGCACTAGGTTGATAGGAACATTTTTGTCAACGGGCATCGTGTTGCGCTGCTGTGAGGCCTTGTCGTGGCCATAGAAGTCGTCCTGATCCGGGCCCTCGTCGTCGCTACTGTCTCGCTCGATTTGATTAATCGGAAGCGCCTCCTTGCTCTCCTCGCCACTAGATCCGCCACTTTCTTCCTCTGAGGACCAAACCCACTCACCGGTGACGGTCCGGTGAAGTCGGCCACTTGTTCCTGGCTGTCTCTTTGATGCCTAAAATATTATTAAATCATTAAAAACATCTTTGGAAATATAAATTCGCTAAATAAAATCGCTTTTTAAAGTAATATATTTTTTAATTTTTATTTTTAAAATCTCTTATAATAGTTTATTAATCTTTGTAATTTATATAAATTGTGATAATTACCTTCTGGACCCGAGTCTCCAAACTAGGTCCAATAGCGACGAGTGTTTGCTGCAGATACTTTTTATCCTTTGCCTTTTTAAAGAACGGATGTTTCAAAAGTTCAGTCGCCGTTGGTCTGCAAAATAAATAATATTTTTCTGGATAAGCAAACTTTATTCAACGTCGATACAAACGAACTGCGCGACTGATCCTGTCTGACTGAGACTCAAGGCTCCTGAACAATGGCTTCCATAATAAACGTGAACGCGACATCCCGACAACTCGATAATTAACACAGCTATAATTAAACACGGAGTCAATACAGTAAAATAAACCGTACAGGCCTTTAATAGTTGTCGAATCTACAATCACTAATCTACAGCTGAACCAGGAAATCAAGGCTCACTCTATGTTTTCATTTCAAATAAATATAAAATGCGCAATAAAAAGCACGTTTTCCGGTTAACCTCGCACCTTTTCGTTGGGTCTTTTTGCAGGCAATCAACAATCATTTTCCGGAAGGTCTTGCCGTAGGCTTTGTATTGGTCCTTGTCGTCAGCGGCGGTGTCCAGGGTCGGTGGGTCGTTCTGCAGCGTGAGCATAAGGACCTTCATCGGTGGAAACTTGTGGTAGGGCGCAGTGCCGCTGGCCATTTCAATCGCGGTGATACCCAGTGACCAGATATCGGCCTTGAAGTCATAGCCGTGGTCCTGTAAGATCAGAAAGAAAGAGCTCCGAAGTTACTCGACTTGGGCAAATACCAGTATAGCTTTCAATTATACAGCTGAGGATCAACGAAAAGGCCGTGAAATTTTGCTCTTTCGTTCATCCTTGATTTGTGTATTACATCTTGAAAGACGCTCTCTCTCTCTCTCACACACACACACACACACACACACACACACACACACACACACACACACACACACACACGCACACACACACACACACACACACACACACACACACACACACACACACACACACACACACACACACACATAGACACACACAACGCATTTTAATTAGGGTTACAAGTTCCACCAGTAAGTATAACATAGGTGTATAATATAATAATAAAAAATGAAAAGCTACATTGCAAAAGCGAACCTTCATCTGCGCACGGGATTCTTCATGCTCGGTATAGAGTGTAATCGATAGAAGGGAGACTGTTGTACAGAAGTTTTGCTAAACCAGAATACCGCGAAGCATAATATAGCGCTTAAAGCTATGCTTGTGATAACCATTCCAGAAACAACGAAAAATCGCACAAATTAAACGTACAGTTTCCTCCAACGAAAGATCAAGAGGATCATGCATCACAAATAGATCAATCATCGGCGATCTCGGACCATAACGTCTAATTATGCACGAGATCATCGACAAGAATACTGGTAAGTACTTTGTCAGAAAGTGTACACAATATCAACATAACAACAATGACAATTAGCATTACAGTTATAATGCAATAATAATAACATCAACATCGAACATGAAAGAAACTCGCAGGCTAAGAAACTGAAATGTAACTTTCCTCTCTCACCTGCTCCATGACCTCGGGCGCCATCCAGCAGGGCGTGCCGACGAACGTGTGCCGAACTTTTTGCCGGCTGAGGTCACGACCCGTCGCCAGCCAGGCGCTCACACCAAAGTCAGCAATCTGTACAGTGCCGTCTTCGCCTAGAAGTATGTTGCCTGCTTTGATATCCCTAGTAAAATAAAATTTCAATAATTGAATGCACTGCAAACTAACTTTATAATAATAATAAAAACAATGCTCAGAAAAATAGATATACCTGTGAATCTGACCATTGCTATGGAAATACTCAAGGCCCTTGAGTACTTCCCGAAGTACAGTTGCTATCGTTGCTTCATCAAAAACTCCGTGCTTACAATTGGTAGTCCTCATCTTGTGTTTGATAATGTCCAGCAAAGATCCACCTTCAAGTAATCTCAGAACCAGCCATAGCTCTTCTTTTACAACGAATGATGTGTAGTATGTTACAACATTTTCGTGGTTGCAGGAGGACATGGCTTGAATCTCTTTCTGTGATTTAGTAAAATTTGTAATGTCATTAATTATTAATTATAAAAATGATTCATTGTTATGGAATTTTGAGTATGAGAGAAGATACACACCAACAACTCGTCCATGCTTGTGTTCCATTTTTCTAAGTTGATTCGCTTTATTGCACACTTCTCCTGTCGAGGTATACAGTATGCTGCGTGAACTATTGCAGTTGCTCCAACACCTATTGTAAGACAAAAAAGATTTATTTTTAGATCAAAATTGGATTATTTTCCAAATTTTTGACAACTGCCAAGCTAATTTTAAACAAGCAAACAACTAGGTCATTTACGTCAGAAGTTCAGTGAACTAATAAATAACATGTAACATAGGTTTGTTGAACTTTCTGACTGTTCTAGCCTCTCTCTCGCACACATACAAATCTTGACATTTTCGCGGAAACGTCACGCGCGCGTGTAAACTTTATGTAACAAATTGCAGAGTGGGAAATCTAAGTATATTGGAAAAGAGAGCAAGAGTGCAATGGCTATATAGTGACACACATGAAAGTGCAAGAGAGATGAAGAATGCATTCATCTCTTTATATACTGGATTTTGACTACCACCAGTCTGGAACAAATCTGCAGAATCATGAAAATATTTCTCGGATTGAAATTTAAAAAATCTTCAGATTATTTGCGTCATAATGTACAAAAATAACATTTTTTAGATAATGCAGACATTACTAACTCATGAATAAACTGCTTTGGTTAAGCAGTTTTTACACTTGTTTCTTCTGATGTTTATTGCAATAACCTGTAAGGTCTGTTATTATTTATTAAATTAAAACTTGCTAATACGAGTCAAGTCTAGGAAAGTACTCTAAGGTTTCCATTTAATTTAATGAGACTAAAATTACCATTAAATACACTAGTCTGAAAATGGGTACATAAAAATTTTGTATGATCATTGATAAATGAAAACCTATTCTAACATGTACAGCCATTATTATGAATGTTATCACAAAAATTACAAATATTTTGAAAGTCAAGAATTACATTTGAACTTATTGATGTATATTTTTTAAGTATAAAACTAAATACTACACAAGTTTTCTGCAACAATTGTATTTTTGCTAATCAATCCATAAAAATGAAAGAAACATTATCAACAGCACTGATAAGAAATAGAGTGACTTCTAAAACTGACTTCAAAACAATAGACCTCATTACACTTAGTGGAATAAATTATTTTTCTGCCTGTTAGTCAGCAGAATAAAACAAAGTGGCATCAACCCCAAAAACTACTTATAGACTTATGAAACTTTATACTGAAACAAAATCACAGCAGAAGCTACAATAAGCAAACAAGTGTCCCCAGCCAAATGATCCCAAAACATGACTTTCATAACTGACACAAATATCAGTAGGTATGCATAACAGGTAGCAGCAGCAACAGTAGCCAAATCGACGAGACAAACGCTCGATGTCCGGTCAACAAAGCAAAACAAGGCCCATCAGAAAAGCCCTAAGTACAAAATTCTCGAAAAATCAAACGCAGTGGAAATAGACGCGCACAAGTAAGACGTTATCTCACGCGTTATCTCGAGCGAAAAAAAAGGTGCCCGCATCAGAGAGCCAAGAGAGCCGCCGAGAGTGGAAAACGGCCCGGAAGAGCCTAGCGAAGCCGCGGCTATATATAGTCACCCTTGTGCTGTGCGCAGAGGATTCGTCGTGATGGTGATGTATGCGTACGTTCGTACATCGCGTGAACGATACACCTACATAGCCGGCTCGCGCGCGTGCCCTAACCTTAACGAACGCTACTGTGTCCGGCTATCCCCACAACACGAACGTAAGCCGCAGCATCGGAGTGCGCGGGCGACTGATATAACAATCGAAGGCACTTGCAGAGAAGTAATCGAACAGAGGGTAACTCACCGATGACCTCTCGGAGCTCGTAGTCGTCCTTAGCGTTAGGCCAGCCCTGGACGGGCGGCGAGGAGATGCTGCTGCTCGCGGACGCCATCTTGTTGGCCAGTGCTGTGTAGCCGAAACAGCGCGAGCGCCGGGAGAAGCTGCTCGACGAGCCGCTGCTGCTGCTGTTACTGCGCTGCGTCGACGTAGACGAGGAGGAGCTCGAGCCGCCGCCGCCACCGCCGCTGCTGCGCAACGCAGAGACGCTGCACTCGAGCTGTTGCTGCTGCTGCTTCAACTGTGGATGAGAATTGTGTGATGTACATACCTACTTATGTGGTTGAGGGTTGAAATCTTAATATTTAACTCAATAGGTATCGGTTTTCTCTGATAAAAGATTTATGAGGTGATTTTTCGGACGATCGATTGATTGTTATTTATCGCTTTTCAACGTGTATAATAAATTTGGAAAGAAACTCGTCATTATTTATTATTAATGGATTTATTGTGTTATCGAGTTGTTTACGTTTTTATAGCTGCGGTAAACACGTTCAAAGAGTATATATATAACCGCGCAGTTTTTCTACTTAAAGAATTCGAGGATATGAGCACGGAAAATAGAAACAAAATATTGCTAAATACATAAAATGTACATAAACGGCGCTTAGAAAGTCTACTAGTCGGTATTATCGCAAATCGTCGATTGAAGCGGAATAAAGAGAAGAGTTTAAAGAGCTTGACGCACATACGCGTCTCTAAAAGGAAAGGCGATACGCAGACAAGACGCATATAAGTATAGGTGCGTGTATACAATATACGTGTTACATCCTCAGCAAGTGTGTATACTTTTCTGTTTACTCATATATAAGATAACCAGCGCCAGGCGCCAAGTGGCTCTTCTGTAACCGGCACAGCTTATTGAGTCGCTTATTTTCAGTTTGGAAAAGCGACCTTGTGGCCAAAATCACTGCAGCGCGAATTTTCATCGCGGTTTTCGTCCGTTTATTTCGATAATAAGTATATACTCCGGACTTTCAGCTTTATCGAGTGTTTTATGACCGTATATCGCATACGATTGTTTATTAACTTTGCAGCTAGGCGCTGATGCATGTGTAGGATTCTAGAGTGTTATAAATCTTGCAGAATCAAGTTATCTATTACGATGATATATATACATTATCAGAATAGATCTGTATCAACAACGCGTTTTCGTTCGATTTTACCGAAAATACATTAATATGCAATTGTAGAAAAGTCGAAATTTCTGCAAGTGCCAAAAATCGTTGCGTCTCACCGTCTGTTTATCCGACGGTGACCTGCGACTCTTGATAGCGTTGGGCAGATTGTTGTCAGCCAGAAGCGCTGCCAGCGAAGTCTTTATCGTGTTCTTCGACGAAACCAGCAATTGTGTCCTGGCACTATTCGATGCTGTGCTGTTACCACTGCTATTCGTCGTCGTCGTCGTCGTCGTCGTCGTCGTCGTCGTCGTCGTCGTCGTCGGGCTAGATGAAAGGTTGATGGACGAACGAAACGAGTGTTGTCGGAAAACGCCCTGCGAGCAGGACGGCAGGATGTCTGGCGAGATTTTTCTGGATTGAAAAAGAGAAAAGTTAATAAATATTAATATCGACTTTTGGTGATGTATAATTAGTGCGTAAAGTCTTATAAGATTCGTGACGAATCATTCGTAAATAATTACTGGATTGTAATGAGGCAATACGTCAACGATTTTAGAACCGATAAGAAGCGATAGTATCTATACCAGGATGATGCAATGACATTGTACATCAATTCAAGAGATTTTTGATAAAACTGTAATCGCGATATTAACAGCTTTTCAATCGAAACGGTCTGATGTTAATATTTCTTTTCGGGCTTTCGTCCAAAGTTTTCCCGCACATCGTGCACATCGCAACCGAACCAAAAAAAAGCTCTCGCATAATCCTCTTAATTCAACGAAAGATTATCGTTCGAGACGATATAACGATTATATGTATACGTTGGCTTTGAATTCAAGCAAGAAAAATTATCGATTACTGAAATCATCGACAGCAGCGCAAACCTCAGCAGCAATTACTCGCGCAAACTGCATGCAATAAAACCTCGAACAATACAACAATCACTGCGCGGCAAAAAGTCACCATTGTATACCATACCGTCGCTAAAAACTGCTCGACTCGGGTAGCAAAAAGTCCTCAGTACACATATACATACACCAAACTCCCGCAGCCGTCGCAACACTGATTCCGACGATGTTGGATGCGAGAAGAATCGAGTCGCGCGCTCGCGCGTGAGATGCGGCTTAACGAGAAGCACGTGAGAGAGTGAGAGGCGAGAGAGTGGTAAGATCGGGGGAGGAGGGGGGGGGGGGGGAGTTAATGGTAATGCGAGTATGCGCGCGTGCGATCGTCGGAATATATATTGAGAGGATGAAAACAAATTCGTTACACGCGGTATGGTATACAGCTGCGACGATTGGGGACGAGATTCTCACTCTATGTTGACGATGCTGCATCGACGTTTTATAGGGATTCGAGTTTGAAAAATTTCGTTTTAAAAACGGAGTACACATATATTGAGCAACGCGGCATCGATTAAAGTCGTTCAATTTGAACATTGAATTTATTAACTTGCTGAATCGCAACTGCTTCGCACGTTCCACATCTATCTGTTGAAATTTCTTTTAATTGTAGTTTGTGACAAAATCGCAAAAAAAAAATCGTTACTTCGCCTAGACAGATAAAATTCCCACCCATATTCATCCCCGAGAGATGAGTTCAACGGATAAAGCATTTCATCATTTTTCGCAAAAAAAAAAAAGAGCCGCAAACGTTCCATGTCGCGCGCAATCATTGCATCAGTCTCATCAGAAGTTCGACTCTCAGCAGATTTTCCATAATCTCCGATTCCGACGCGCGTGCCGCGTCTTGCAAGAAAAAAGTCGGCTCGACACGGTGCGTTTTCAATTAAAGAAAATCCAATAAAGTGCGCGATAACGCCCGCGAAAATCTAATAATCGTGTCCTCGCCCGTGCGCGTGCATACTCCTACCTGTATAGACCAGCTCCCTTTTATCTGTCGCGCGCTTACGCGCAATCGCCGTCTCCACTTGCTCTATTTGTCCGAGGATTTTCGGCTTTTTCGAACGACGGGATTATCGCCGGACGATGTATAAAACCCCCCGACGGAGATGGAACGCGTCTGATTTTGGTCTGATTCACGGAACGACGAGAGTTGATCGGTGGTGACGAAAACTTATATTTTATAATATTATATACATATCGCAGTGGAGAGTTTGGCTATCGAGAGAAGAGTCAAAGAGTGTGCTCTGCTGGTGATTTACAGTGCGGACTTGCTTCTTTGTGCGGCTGATGATCAGGATGATACGGACTTGCGGAATTTTCATTGTAAGTTTGTAAAAACAATTTTTGTCTCGCACTGACAGAAATTTTCTTTTGAACCAAAAAGAAATAATCTTGAATATGCGTTGTCAAATGGAAAATCGTTTAGGAACAACAATATTCCTCATCATTTAAATGGATTCTGTTTAATTCAACCAGAATCATTTTGCTTCAAACTCTTTACATAAAAATAAGTATTTCTATAGAAAATGGAAACCTAGTAAAAAAAAATAACATTTCCATAGGATATAGAAATCGTAAATAGAAAATCTTTTTTGACAGAAATTTCGATCCAAAAGGATCATTTCTCTCAGTGTGAGTTTATGTTCAAGTTCAATACGAAGAATTCACTTGCTATTAACAAAACGATTTTTTTTACTTGTTTACGAGACTTTTGAGTCGATTTAATTACTGTTTTCCGGAGCCAGGATGAAAATCGACGTTTCCAGGAACATGTTAAATTTTTTGTAATCGCTGATTTTCCGCAGAAAACCATCTTACCGTTACTTGAATTCTAATGATTCTGAATAAAGATAAAGATGTTACAAGTGCATAGTAAGGTTCGTTTCTCGGTAGAAATAGAATTTACGCGCATATCAATACGGCACAATAACACGTAAATTATGATACAACTTATGTTTGAATATTACATATATCTAATAAAATTCGCGTTATTTTCAAAGATACTGAACCACTTACCAACGTTAACTAATTTCAAAGTGACACTTGCAAACACCGTTGCACACAGCAGCAAAAACGTCGAAAAAAAAAAAAATATATTACCGGTTTGTCGAGTTGCCTTATACTGGTGTGGCTAAACACACTTTTTCCGAGCGATAATATTAACTAGGAGAGCCGAAGGCACGCTACGCTCCCGTTTAGCGCCAATTATCGGCGTTAAACGCCCTCAAAAATAACGCGTTTCTCGCGGCACGTGACGCTATATACACTTTTCGCACAATAATCGTCCATCTCTCACGTGACTCACAAGAAAGCTCGCGTTTCCCCGATGCCCAGTATATGAGGCAACGTTGTTGTGCATCCAATAATTTTTAAAAGCTACTTCTCGACCTCTTGCGTTACTAAAGCACTTAAGGAGGACTAGTGCGGGCTCGAAGTGCGTCTTGACACCACTCAAGAGAGACGCTCGAGAGCAAGCGCACGTGCCGCTAACGTAATTATAATACAGGCGCGGTGGACACGCGATTAGAACTTTGTCGCCGTAGCTCTTATAATTTGCAGTAACGACTTGAGATTTTATAACGCCCGTGCAGCGCTTTGGAAGTTTTGTACTTGAGAGATTCAATCTTAAGAAAATCAGCAATTTATACTCGAAGCCAAAAATAAAATCAGTCAAGACTAATCCCATCGAGTTTTCTTTATACCTGCAGATAAAATTCAACGCTCGAAAATCCAAGCTAGACTAAAAAGCATCCCGTAGACGCTAACTTTGCGCCGTTCAATTATTAATATTAGTTATCCGCGTTATCTCGTCTCGCCCGCGCCGTCTTTGAACTCTCCAGAGATTTCCGCGTTGAAATTTGGCGGCATAGGTATACTGTAACTCACACTTACACGCACACACATCTACTCGACGAGTAGCCGAAGCTGAGACTGCGGGTAAAGGGAAAAACAAGGGCAAAGCGAGTCTGGAGAAACTCGCAAGGCCTTAATCAAACGGCGCGGCGATACACATATACATACACACCTGTATACGTGCGTTTCTTTTTCGTATGCGCGAGGTCGACGATAATTTGGCTCTTCTCATAAGAGTTTCAATACATATAGATGGGATTAGTTTTCAATTTAGTCTTCCTTGATTTTCGATCAAACGTCTGTTGGCATAACACTTGAACAGTCGACGCAGCCGCAATATAATAGGAGAGCAATAAATGCGCTACTACCGTATACTATCTATACAGCCAAACTATATTTGCAGCTGTTATGAATTTTGAAAGCTTGAACAATGTTATCACCTCGATTCCTCTCCGCTTCCGTCCATCCTAGACTTCAAAACTTTATCTGTAAAACAACACACCAAATCCAACAGTAGCTATCACACTATTTTTTTTTTTTTTTTTTTTTATTACTAATACTCGTGTACTTTGTATAGTTCGTACACAGCGACAAGAGAATCACTTGACCGCAAGGAGAGAAAGAACACAAAATGAAATAGTTATTGGAAGAAGCCTACGCACGCTGCAGTGTGAGCATGTTTCAGCTGCTCTATACTCTATACGCGCGCACCACCGCCTCTGTGCGACTCGTCGGAGCGATATAACACATATAATGACGATCGGCGGGGAAAAAAAATGAGCAATGGAAAAAAGGCATACCTATATACATTAAAGCCTGTGCGCAGGTATTAGAGATCCGCGTCGAGATTAGAGAAACTCGCTCGTGCGCTGATCGCGTGTAAACAGAGCACAACTGTTCAAAGATAAGTACGCGCGGGACTTTTCATTAAAAAAGAAAAGTTGTCGAAATTACTATTGAAAGTTATTTATAAGTGCGCTAACACGTATAGTTGGATTATTTTACGACAACGGCAGCAGCACACGAGGAGGAAGTGGAAGTGTAACGGAGAGGGTTTTCCGTGAAACGTTGCGTCAGGTGTATATATTGTATGTAAATGTGAATCGTTATCGAGGAGATAGTTTTTTTTTTTTTTTTTTTTTTTTANATGGGGGGGGATTTTTTTTTTTTTTTTTTTTTTTTTTTAATATCGCGACGAGACAGTAAAAACTATTTGCGATTAGTTTCGGTTGATATATAGATTAAGCCAGTATTGGCATAGAGCAGATTTATCTTTTCTGTGTATCTTTGAAATTCCGAGGATTGATCTTTTTCTGCTTATTATTGTGTCTATTATTAGCGTATGCGTACCTATCCAATATTCATGCATAATCATATTATTGTAATTTCATAACGTTCTCTTGATTGTACCCCTATGCTATTCATTTTTCTTGTTATCGTGTACTATTTATTTATACATATACGTTAACTTGGAAAATTGGTCGTTATTATAGTTTAGTTTTCGAATAAAACATTCGATAGTTTCAACCATCTTTTAAAAAAATATTCCAAGTAGATACGACCGAATACGACAATATACCATCAGTACTATTTTCAGTTTTCATCTCCTCGATCTTTTTCATATAATCTCTATAGCTTTATGTACAAAATCATCCCTTTGTATGGCAAAATTAAATTCCAAAAAAGATCACCTGTTTCTGCCAAGGACGAGGGTCGTGAGGAACCTACTGTCCTGAAAGCGCAGCCGTTGCTCGTCATCGCACGGCTGTTGATTGACGCCCGGCGTCGTCGGTATGGCCGCGACGGCGTTAGCCGAGCCGCTTTTCATCTGCTTGAGCTGCTGATGCTGGTGCCTCATGTCGCCTGCGACCCTGAAAACCACGAGTCTATCAGAACTGGACTGGTTGCGTGTTCTCAGGCGCAATTTAGTCTGGGGATGTTGTTTTTGTTTTTGGAAATACAATTTCATAAAATGCTTATTATACGATGCACTTTTTTGTCGATATATATTTGTTCAAAACAATAAGATTAAAGGATCTCAATAGTAACTAAATTTTTTTCAATAATATGTTTTCATACAAATTAAGGTATTAAATTTACAAATATAATCGCGTTCAACATTAAATTATATTTCGCACACCATGAGAGCTGCAGTCTCTATAAGAGAGCCGGTTGCGGCGACAGTAAGGGCATGGAATATTTTTAAATTGACGTTCGGCCGATCGTCACCTAAATAGCTTAATGGAATAATTGGAACGGGATTGGTCTTACCAGAGGCTATTTTTAGACAATGCAAAGGGACGGACCCCGTCTCTCGTTGGCTAAAAATATCGCGATATCCTTCTCGAGAGTTGCAAGTTGTGCTTACGCGAATAAAACTCGAGATAAGAAAGTCGCCGCGAAGAATCGTTGACGCAAAGTGAATGAATACAAGTTCTATCAATGAAATTTATGAATCGAGTGTATGATATGTATAATATGGTATTACTATAAGTTAATTTCCTCTTCTTCGACTATCAGCTCTGACTGATTTATACATAGAACGAATTAATATGGTAAATATGAAATCTGCATGAAATTGTTTATACTATTTATGCAGTATTCATGAAAATAATTTAAACCGTCAGTGCGTATAACATCATAAGTAGTATACTATAGTAACAAAAGAAAATAAACTGTTTGTTCTTTTGTATAATAATCGAGGAGAATAGATTTCCCATCAGACCACACAATAGTCCCGTTCGCAGTATCGCAAGCATACAAAAAATCGCGACATTCCGAAGCAACAGAGCCGGATCTTGACCTTGTCCGCACAAGCGCGGTATCGGGACATTCCTCGGCTCGCCGATCTAATTCGCAATGCACACTTTGACAGTCTCGCGTCGTTGCTTCGTAAAACTTCGTTTTCTTTACTGTTCAAGCTCCAGCGCGACGGTATAAATAATCGCGAGATTTGCATTGGCCGGTTAAAATTTACTCGCCGAGACTTATTTTTGGATTACGAGCGTTTTGGCGACTTGCAAAACTCGTATTTGTATAATCGGCGTATATGATTGAAACGCAATAAAATATTTTTTGTTATTTCTAATGATACCCTGCGTACTAAGACAAGTATTCTTTAAATTATTATTTTTCACGCGAAAGAATTATAGAGCTGTAAAACGATCGCAGTGTGTTAAACCTATTCACGCGCTCTGCGTGCGCGCGGAGCAGCCCCCCCCCCCCTATAACCCGTGAAATTCAAATCCTTTCATTTTCCTCGGAGAGCGTTGCACTGCACGCGCATAGAGCCAAGAAGAAGCCATCAGTGCAATCCAATCGCCTCTCATGCACTACCTACACAGCTATGCACTAGACGCGCCAAAGTGCGACGGAACTTCGCATTTGGGTCGCCGTGTCAGCCACTGCTGCAGGCCTCCCATCAGCGACACGCATCACTACATAGAGCCTTATATGCACACATCTCTGCAGTGTCTCGTAAAGTCGAGCAGCTTTACGAGCGCAGCTTTGATTACGGAAATGCGCGTGGATGATTTTAATTAAAGATTATATACGTCGTCTGGATCTGCTCTTATCTTCAATTTTAATTGACCCAAAAGTCTCGTTTCTCGCCAGTCGTCTTAACCAGCCGTTTCGTGTCTATTCGAGCGCAACTGTAATGTACCTAAACTACTCCCGGTGAAGAAAGCCTCACGGGCTCGGATTAGACGCGTCTCTTCTTCTCTCTCTCTCTCTCTCTTTCTCTCTCTCTCTCTCTTCTAATCTTATCGTCGCTTTCAACACACACAAACGGATCGTCGTGGTAGGTAGTTGATCTTCAGCAAATTTGGACGAAGATTTGCTGGGAACAAACGTTTTGAGATTTCGCAAATTTTTCCGAACGGTAAAGTTTCCATCGCTCTCTCGTTTATTTTGAAATCGTAAAAAGAACGCACGTCGTGGCTTTGTCGAACACGATAAGAGAGAAGCCGCGGTTTTTATTATACGAAGCGCGGCGGCCGCGTACAATAACTTAGGGAAGTATTTTAATTGAAAAATAGTTTTGATGTAACGCGAACAAGCCGAGCACACAGAGCATACCGAAATACCGTCTGATGCAAGCCAACCGTTACTACTGACGCACAGCCCGTAATAAATACCCATATACCTGACACCTTTCGCGCGTCGAGTTTGCACTTTCAATTCGGAGTACTGATACTCTAATTTGCCAAAAATATTACACTGCAAGCAGTAGATATCATCGACGGAGTAGAAAGATCGAAACGACACTGACAGTGAATTGAACTCCGTTGTGTCGCGTGTATCTATTGTATCTCGTTGCGATGGAAAGATTTCAAAATCTCGCGTAAGTATAGGACAATCGGAGACAACGTGCAATTCAATTGTCTGTATAAGCGCTCGTCTCGTGCGCGGTTTCCGCCGAGGCGTATCGCGAATCGGCTTCAATAAAACGAGCTAGCGAGCGGACGCTTTTGTTAACTGTTTAACGATATCAGCTTCAATAACAGTCGGCTAACTGCATTGTTTTTGTCACGATACTCCATGCGTAGCGGCTTCTATTTTCGAAAGACTGATAAACTGTTGTTTTAGTCATTTTCGAAGGGATGACGCTGGAAATATTTCATATACAAATTCGATATCGTTGTTATCAATATCTTGGAACGCGTGGGAATGAATGGTGTTGTTGTTGCATATGCGTGAAACGCAGAGCAATAAATCATCACCTTTTGTAATTTATTTAATTTATTAAGTAACAAACACAAGAGGCAGCTTGCAAAACGTGTCTTATCGAGTTGCAAGCGCAATTACGCGAAAAACAGGTTGAAAACAAGCGAGTCGTACGCGCAAGAGCATATAAAAAAGCGAAGAATATTTGCACCATATTATATGTCTAATACGTCTAATACTGAAAAGATATCGCATGCCGAGGTATAAAACGTAGAATGTAAATAACGCGCTGTATATATATATATAGTTGAATTGAATTTCGCACGAACATAAATTATAGATGACCAAACAATAAAAAGTTAAATTATACCAGCTATATGGCAAAATCTACCGCGCAAAAATAGTTTTCTGAAAAGCATACAATGAACTTGCTAAGTGATGATTTCCTTTTTTATGTCATCAGTTTCTTAATGCGCTCATCGCATAATCTAGAATTCCTCGCGTTAAATGCATTAGGTCACGGCTACCGCCGAAGCGGCTTTTTTCTCCATTAAATCGTACGAAGCTTGCGTATAGAGCATCAGTCTAGTAGCAACGATAATCAGTCTTTTAATTGCGTAACCTTTCGCGAAGACGGCAAAAAATTTGCGCACAAAGGAAGTAGCCTTATATATATGCACACAGACACTGGGGGGACTGCATAATGGTCTCCAGCAGGCGCATTGTTGGACTGAAAATTCGAAATTTGTAACGAGTGACTTTTTCATATCGAGTCATTGTATGGGCTAATTGCAATTAGTTCCGAACTGTGATGTCATTTGCATTGCTGATGTGCCATACGTGGAAGATCACCAGGTACATGTGATGCAAAGTTTGAGGAGGTTATGAATATAGGATGAGATGCGTACATGTGTAGCACGACCCTAATTGTTGTTGTCCGGTCTCTTTGGAGAACGGCAAAGACCTCTTTTGATGTTTTGTCCCTCTGTCATATGCGACACTGTTTACTGCGCACGTATAAGACAATGGCAGAAGCTTTAGGACACAGGTCACAGACTATATATAAATAACAAGACTTTTGTGGGGGACGAAGGTTGTGTCGACGACGAGCGAAATTTCAGGCTGATTAACGGTGGAATATTTTTTGTTGTAACTTTGCTCTTAAAGAGTATCCGAAAACTTTTCATGTTGAATCGATACTTTTTCTCCAAAAACGTGCTCACAAAAAACATTCCTCCTCGCCATGAAAGAACGTGTCTCAGCCAAGTCTTACTATGGAAGATTCTATCCACATGAAAATTCCATCCTCCATCTCGCAATTCTCGCATCATCCCGATATCCCCGCATGCATCCATCCTCCGCAAAAAATTCCGATCCCGCAGTTAACCCTCTCCGTCGCTCCTGCAGCGACTATATTTTATACTCTTGGGCCTGAAAGCCGTTTTAAGAAATGGGTTAATAGCAGCGGCTTTGCATCACCGACAATGGAACATTTAGAGCACAAGCGAGAAAGAGAGAGAAAGATATAGAAGAGAGAGAGAGAGAGAGAGAGAGAGAGAGAGAGAGAGAGAGAGAGAGAGAGAGAGAGAGAGAAAGAGAAGCCACACACGCGGTCGAGAGGGTTAATTGCTTATTAACGTCGAGCCGCAATGACGGCAGAAAGACCAGAGAGGAAAACGCGCGAGTAGCGGGGGCCTTTTAACTCCTAACCGTTATCGGAAGTCACTCTCTCGAGCTTGACATTGCCGGCCGCTTGCCGCGGGATTTCAAGGTTGAACCGCGCGCGCGGCCAGTGCGCTTTCAGTAAAAATTCTTGCCGCGCAACGACACCGCGGAATTTTATCGTTCGGTTTGAAACTTACTGACGCAAAGTATGCGAAACAATGATGACGTCCGGTCATTTTTATCGTCACGGCAGATGTATAGATACACAATTACACACTGATGGTACGATCATTTTATCATAGATGTGTATCACAGCTTTCTGTACATCACATAATTATGTCACGCCAAGACGGCGCGACCTCACTCTTGGACTCGATTATCGCGATCTCGATTGCGCGTATTTCAATCAGATTTTACACCAGCTATATCTTGATTTATTATTTTCCTTTCACGCGCCGCCTGCAGAAAGATCACTCGATTCACCGACAGCATAATATAATTGTATAACTTTGCGCGTTGTGTATATCGAGCTGCACTTTTGCCCTGAATATTCAGCAAGTCGTCGACACTACCGGCCGTAAACTAGTGTCAATATTTCTATTTCTTTATACAGGCAGTATTCTGTGTATCAGCTTTATAATCTTAATTGATCTTAAATCCGCACAATCACCAGAAGAAGGAATTATCTAATCTGCATTGTTTCAGTCTCTCGAGATTTAAGTGGCTCAGCAGTACCGTATACCAACTCGGAGATCTCACCCATCCTTACACATTCTAAAATTCATCCGCAAAACGAGTCGAAAAAAGAAGCCACCGTCGCGACGATCCGTCGTATTAAAAAACACACAAAGGCGTTATCAGAGCGTAAAGAAGCAGGTTCATCGACTCGAAAACGAAAGAATAATACTATAAAGAATAGCATAGTCAGGTTTCCATCGTATATATAGTATACCTGTGATCGTTGGCACCCTTGAGGGAGCCGCTAGGGTAGAGATCGGCCGCCATTTCGGCCTTATCCCACTGGCATCGCTCGCCGCGTACCATTCGGTCCGAGTCTTCTCGAGCCTTACGCAGCCTCGTGATGATCCACTCGACGATTTCCGCAAGACGTATCTATCCACACAGCGATCTCAAAGTAACTGCTCGATCCTCATCTCTGCACTACTGTCATCGCGCTCGGTCACTATAGCAGCATCACCTCTCTGATGATCGTCCGAATGATCGCACCTCAAGTCCCGCTGCAAACAATCCGCATAACGTTACTACGAATGTTGCAAATCACATTTTGCAAGACTGCGCAGCGCTATGAATATAAAGTGAAGAATTCGCGAGAAGCAAAATGTGTATCGCGGCAGCCCTGCGTCTGCGAGACTGATGCGGGCGAGTTTCGCGCTATACGTATACGTAGCGCTTGCGGCTCCGGCCGTCAATTGAATAACGAGAGAGACCGCCGCGCAAAGAGCGGGAGGAGCGACAACGCTCTGTGTAGGTAATGTGGAAGTAAGTGGATGCGTAATGTACGTGCATTGAGCGACGGGAGGGAGAGGGGCGACACATCAGGCCGCTAAAGCGCTGGATTAATTTGAAGGGAGCCGAGAGCTCTCTCTCTCTCTCTCTCTCTCTCTCTGTGTTATAAGTCCGTGCATGTGTTCGTGTTTGAGGCTGTGCGGAGCGAGCTTATATGGCTCAATGGAATATCCGCGGATGGAATTCGTTGCTTCGCGCGGAGGACGATGGGTTTTTGTACGCAAGTGGGAATTTTTGGTCTGTTGTCGCGCGAGTTATAAGGGAATATAACTGAGATAATCGTTCTTTTTCGACTTTTGTAAATTCATCTTTTTGATAGATTTGAATGCTGTCTACTGATGCAAAATAGATTGCGTTCGAATAACGGCATGAACATTCTTATCGAATCCAGGGTTCACTTTGGCCGAGTACAGGAAGTTGTTCTCTATATATAGGTCTTTAATAAACTCTGACCCCACTATAAAGTAGACAATTGTAAGTCTAGAAAGGCGACACTATTGTCTTCTGAGATTCACCCAACCCGTACCTTTCCTAGTACTACCTTCTAACGAATACATCTCAAATCCCATACACGCGTTTTATCGCTGATTCACGTATTTTTCCGCGGCAATCGCAAAACGAAATCTCGTGCGAGCACTTATTACATACCTACTTCACTTTTCTTTCCTTAGGACGTATTGTGCTCTGATTGAGTCGACGAGAGTCACGAGATTTCGTTTACGCGGATGCTCCCATCACATGACTCGCTTTGGAAAAACGCACGATTGACGCCGCTTCAATTGAAATTGAAAAAGCGTATATATGTACGAGTGTTTTCGTTTCATCGATGCGAGCGCACCAATGTAATTTCGCGATGTTCCTTATGCTGCGCGTCAGAAAGATAAGTCCGGACATTGTATTTTTCGTTATATCGCGTTCGCTTTTGCAAAAATTTTATTGCTAATGATAAATAAACAATGCATAACAGATATATGATATAATGCATGCACCAAAATTATCGATTTTGGCGGTTCGACGTTCATTTATACATAAAAAAAAAACACAGAGCGCGGCAAAAACCACCAAAAAGATTATAAGAAGACAAAAGCGTGCACGAAAATTTCAACAACAAAACAGCGCACTACATCTGCGTCATTCGACCGGACGCGTCCTATATATATACAACAAAACGTAGCTGTCTCCTGTACATATACACTCCTCTCTTAGAAGAATAGGAAATGAACTCATCGTCAAAATAATTCAAATATGCACGGCATCAACGGTGGTGGAAAGCACGTGTAAGCGGTCGCGCGCAATTAGCGAAAAATACGCGCTTGTATATCTGCTTGTATTGACTATGTACAAGGACCAATTAAGGCGAAAAAGAACGATGGTTTTTTAAAGTTCGTGAGATGTATCGATCGTTGGGCGGGAGATGGGACGGGATTAATTGGATGACCGCGAGTTCGTGATGCGGAAAGCTTTACGGTTAGAATATATTATAATCTAACTCTTTTAGGGAACAGACATGGTTTTGCTATATTCATATAAATACCTATATACAGTAGAAAATAGCATAAGAATACGTAATATATCAATTTTTTGCAGATTTAGTACCTCTAGGCCCTAATATGATTAATTAAAAATTCATATGTTTGAGTAGTTTTTAAAACGGCAGCTCTCCAATATGGCGGCTCGAAGGATAAAGACCTAACCTTACGTATGCATTTGCAAATGAGTACATAAATTCAGTCAACATGAATCTATTTTGATTTTGAAGCATTATCTCTCATCTCTAATATGATTTTGGAGAAATCAATAGGGTTATTTTATGTATTAGAATGCACATGCGTTTATACATCTATATATTTTTTCATCCTTCGCTCCGCCATATTGATCACGTGAGCTTTAAATCGTTTGAACATATCATTAGCAAACCGAATTTTCAAAACAATATATCTTGATAAATATTGCAGTAAAAATCGTAACTCGTGTACTTTTGTGTAAGATTTGACCTTAACTTTATTTTAAAAAAGGTTTTAAAAATCATGTCTGTTCCCTATTATAGCATTTTAAACGCACGTACTTCGGCAATTGTTAGATTATTAAAAGGCATTGAAAGATAAAACGCGCGAGGTAGTAGTTGTATAAGCAGCGCGGTCTTACCGATCTCCGCAGGTATCTACTTTTACCTATATGTATACAAGTCAATATACTTTGCTATACTCGAGGTGTATCAATACACTTTATAGTTCTAATTTTATCTCTCGAAAAAGAAAACATTCTTTACACTGTGTTTTCTACAACTCTAAATCAAAACTATACGCAGTACATAACTACAAATAACAACCTTCTACCCTATACAGTTCCTCTTTATTTGTACTACTTATACCCTATCCTCACGAATGTTTTCTATAGTTAGAAGTTTTCCTTGCTTCTGACCCCGTGAAAAAGATCTTCCACAGTCATTCTCAAGTCCTCAGATGCCTCTAGCCAAAAACTAACCACTCACCCCGTCAAAATTTTTTTTTTTTTTTTTATAAAAGGTTCGATTCCTGGCCGATGCAATCTTTTGCTCCGTTTCACCTCCTCCCATCCCTATTTTGACAGGGTGGGTGGTTAAATAGGGGTGGGAGGAGGTGAAACGGAGCAAAAGATTGCATCGGCCGGGAATCGAACCCGGGCCGCCCGCGTGGCAGGCGAGCATTCTACCACTGAACCACCGATGCTCATATTTTCTGAGATCTTGGAGCTCCGCCCCGCCCCGTTGGTCTGTTCTTGGAAGTGGGGCAGTCGCCGACACCAGCGACAGCTGAGAGCGTTCGACGGTGAAAGACTGAACTGGCTGATTCTTAGCAGAGTGGATACACGAAGCGTGTCCAGAGCATAGACTGCATGGGAGAACTTAATTTTGTCAAATTCGAGCAAGCCATGAAGGGCTTATTAAGACTTTATAAGTTGAATAAGAACAATGAAAAAGATTCTAAGATTCGGTTTGAAGAATAATACATCCCGTAGAAAATTAAATACATATGTCTTGCCAGACTCCGATATTATCTTATTAAAGCTTACTATCGTCATTCAAAGAATATACGGAAATCCCAACGTATTATCTACTTATTTCGAATTATCTTATTTCACCTTTTTACTTATGCCTTGCCTGGGAATCCCTGCAAAGTATAATCTGTTATTTCGTTAAACTTGTTTTGAGTTGTCTTGCTAAACCCGGACCTCATCCACTTATTAATTTTGCCTATTTTAGTTTGTTTAACTCTGATAGTGCAAAATATAAACCATAATAGCCATTAAAAATTTTCATCAGTAGCAACAGACTATTAAAATATAAATTACTCATCCAAAAGTCTTTTGCAAATTTCAACCAAAACTCTTACAAAAACCATCTCCTCGTCAGCTCTGAAAACTCGTGTACCGCATGCAGTGCATCAGCTCTCATGCGGTGCACTCGAGCACAATGCATCCCAGGACCCTCGCATCACTCAAATTATACTAGCAATAATCTGTGGACCGCAAGCTCTGTAACGCTATCGTGCAAGCTCATCGCGCGACCTTGCCGAGCGACGATTCTGCACTCGATGAACTGTGTTATTCGCTCTTTGCGTCCAGCGGCCGTGATTTTTATTCACTTACACTTCTTTTTCATTCTCTTTTATTGACCAAGTGATTGAAGTGCCGCCGCGCAGCTGCTTCTACACGTGGATGATGAACTTGCGTGCTATCGTGAGAAGTATAAATTTGAATTTCTTGCTCTTTGGTCATTCAGTTTAAACGCAACGTTGTATAAGACGTGATTCAACAGTAAGAGGTCGTTTATGGCTGGATGCTCTAAAATATAGATATATAGATATATATGTATATATTTTTTTAATTTTAGAGAAAAAATCTACATACCAATAATTAATAAATAAAATTAATCTAAAATTTGTACGCTTCTGATTACAGATCGGCGAACTGCTGCTTTTGAGCTGGCAAGCAAGCGGTGCAGGCATCTCTTCTTTCAGGATCTACGACCTGCCTTGGCAGCAACAACAGCAGCAACAAGTACATCAACCGCCGCCTCATGAAGACGATGGTTATAATTCGCTGCGTCAGCAAGTCCAGTATGACCTCCAAAGAGCAAAGATCAATGCGAGAGACGTGTCCTATCTGCCAGAGGACGTCTACGACGAGGAGCAGAAGCTCGAGCAAGAAGCTGCCGATGGAGAAGAGAGATTAAGCAGAAACGATCGTAGCTTGTTACCTGTAAGTGTAATTGAATTAGAAAGTGCGCGTTTTTTACTTAATTAAGTTAATACAGTACGAGTATCAAAAGCTGGTCATGATATTTGCACGTCTCGCTAGACTTGACATCTACTGAAAGGAACTTGTTTGTAATGCATTGATTTATCGATTATCGTCGTAGCGAGTCGTGAATAATAAATTAAATAAAAAACTAATCCTCACTTCACAAAAAAATACAGTAACTCCTTTTTTTTAATTTCCAAGTAAAAATGACTATTTTTTAATATTTATATACAGTATGAAACGACAGCATGTATATTTTTAGCTCACATTGTTTTCATTAAACATCTTTTTTCTCTAAAGGAATA
Organism: Pteromalus puparum; assembly: GCA_012977825.3. Lineage (NCBI taxonomy): Eukaryota > Metazoa > Arthropoda > Insecta > Hymenoptera > Pteromalidae > Pteromalus > Pteromalus puparum. Next base: position 75,193,116 of record CM053170.1, on the reverse strand, counting down.
TCGCAACTTGTGCGAAACAGTGACACGCAAAGTGGATCTGAAGAACGATCCAAATTACGAGTACCAGCCTCCGCATTATCACGAAGTATTTTGCAAGAGCTATTCCCTCATGGACGACGAGCCAGTAAAGCCTTCTGCTCCATCCAAGCAGGTATCGATCAAAGTTATTGATGCATATTGATGCCTTACATTGCTTGATGAAATTATCGTTTTTATTTTGTTTTCGTGTCCTTTTTTTATTAAAACATAGTGTAGACTAATACAAGCGGTTTATTCTTACTGGGTGTTTTTACGCATATTTACATAATTTTCAATCAAACGTAATAATACTTTTGTAGTGAATGAAGACAAAAAACGAATGTCACGTAAGCGAGGCGGTTAGACATCCAAAGATTATACAGAACTTGTTTCCAGAAAAAATTAATTTTTGATAACATTTTCAAATATTAGTCATATTGCGTACAATTGTCTCAAAATATCTATCGACCTCTAGACGCCACAGTACTCGATTTCAACTAATTAAAAATAAACTTGTTTCTCTGCTCCAATTAGAAGTGTGCCCACCCAAGCTTCCACTGCGTGCAGCGGAGTCGCACGCTCTTTTTAGTGCGTCGGCGCTGGGACGGCGAGTGCTGGGAGCCGGTGACCAAGGTTGTAGCCAGCGGCTGCGATTGCATGTGGCCTGTCTCCTCTCTCGGCGACGTCTCCATTCACTACTGACTTTCTTCGCGCGGAAGAAACGCAATTATGACGAAGAAGCCCAGTATTAAATGAACAAGTAGTCGAGCGACGAGAAAGAAGACAAACTGATCAATGTATTATTAAACTCGTTAATTTGTAATTTATGTAATATATACATATTTATTTATTCTTATTTTCTGTCTCTCCTCATTTGGTAATAAAAATACGAACGAACATACTTTGCACTGAATTCGCATACAGGCTTTTACTTCCACGCGTTGGCCTTATGCTTAGGGAGGAAGTTGAAACCATCAGGCACTTTTCCCAGCAGCATTTCCCTGTGAACATAAATGTTTCGTTAACAATCGCAACAAGTACAATACAATGATTACCGTGATTAACAACTAGGTAGTGAACTTACGATAGCTTGATCCAATCGGCGCAATTTGAGCTAGCCATAAGCGTCTCTAGGTCGTCACGGCCTCTGTAATACGGCGGTCTGTTGTTCATCCTTTGGGGCGGCTCGACCAGGATACCAACCGGAACATACCTGTTGTTGATCACATCGCATTACGTTATTGCATAATGACTTTAAATCGTCAAGTTCAATGTCTCTATTCTATGGTACGCACCTATACAGGAACGATATCCACTCGAGCATGAATCGCCTGGTGGTCTCGACTCCCCTAGTGTCGGAACCCCAGTGCTCCAGACCATACTTGGCAAACCTCTTGAGGATGTCGAATCTCTCATTCGACGAGATGTCAATCAGTTTCTGTTCCTTGATTTCCTGAAAGATCCAAGGCTTGATCAAAGCACCACGTGCTATGCTCACACCCTGGACAGTTGGGTAGGTCTTTCGAACTCGCTGGTAGTCGTCCCAGGAGAGAATATCACCGGTACCATAGACAGGGATTGGGCTAGCTGCCTTGGCACACTGCTCAATGTAGTCCCAGTCGGCTAGTTTGGTATACCTCTGCTCCCTGGATCTTCCGTGAATCTGTTAAATAAATTTATAATTTCAGTAATATGAATGCGTGAATCTTTGTTTGCAAATCGTTATACAAATCAGTCTTACGTTGATCATAGATGCTCCCCAATCTTTAAACTTAGGCATCAGCTTATGCGCGATCGGTTTATCTGCATAGACACCAGTCCTTGTCTTAATAGTAAACGGGATGTCCAGCACCTCCGTCGCCGATTTTACTACAGATTCCAAAATGTTTAGCCTGTTTAACATGCCACAGCCACCTCCTTGCTTGTACACCAAATCAATGGGGCATCCAACATTGAGATCAACAAAATCCACCTCAGTTTCGTCGTTTAACAACTGACAGCACCTCGTCAGTACACCAGGATTGTTACCAGCTATCTGCACACCAAACAAGTCCTCAGACTCGTGTCGTTTGACGAGGGCCCATTCTTCCCTCGCGCCTTTGAGAAGCCTAGGAGCAAGTGCCATCTCACCGCAGGTGATATCCGCGCCGAATTCCTTGCAGATTCTACGAAATGGAAGATTACCGACGGTCGTCAGTGGGGCTAACATTATCTTATCCTTCCAGTCTATCTTTTTCTTTTCATCTTGACTGAGTTTGATCTCCTCTGTGTCCAGGATTGGTCCGACTTTTTCCTCTTTAAGCTTCTCTGGAGTTTGTGGAGTTTCTGATTTTTCTGGAGTTTGTAGAGTTTCTGATTTATCTGGAGTTTGAGGAGTTTCGGGAGTTTTTGTAGTGTTCTGTGATTTTGACTTATCAAACAGTTCATTTGATTTCTGAAAGAAATATTTTCAGTTTTTGGATTATACATTATTACTTAAATTATTATAGATAACATTAATCAAATCAACTTTTTTTTACCCAGTTATGTTTCTTGGCAATCTTTTCAGCTTTGGCAAAGTTGTACTTATACTTCTTCAACTTTTCGGAAAGTTCTTTGCTAATTTGATTTTTGGTGGATGGAGCAAGTTTTGCATAAGCCTCAAACTTTTCTTTGTCAACAATATTAAAGCCATCTGGTGTTGTGTGTTGAGATCCCATCCTACAAGCCGCACCTCTCGGGCATTTTCCTGTGAGTTCAAAAACATAGCACTCAGTTCCTATATCCTCTGGTTTTATTTTTAAATACTCTGCACGGTCATGTATAAAATGACAATTATTATTCGAACACTTTTTTTCGACTTCCTCAACGGTCAGATCTGCTATCCATGGACAAAGATTGTGTTCTCGTTGAGTTTTGAAAGGCACCGATCTGCCTTTGTTTTGACCTCTTGGCTTGTCTTTTTTGTTTTCCTTCAACTTCTTCTTTGGGGGTTCACCATCCTGAGCTGCATGAGCATCAGTTTCAGTCTTCCCTGCATCTTTTTCCTTTCCATTTGTACCATTCTCATTAGACCTCACACTGTCCTCTATTATGTATCTAAAATATTAACACACTCTTAAAAAAATTAAACATTTATGCTACTAATAATTAACAGAATTTTAGTTTTAAGAAAACACAATAAAATTCAATTACCGAGTAAATATACGTTTTTACAAGGAACATAAAAATTGTAAATAGGCTTTTAGGTTAAAAGCCAGGGTTTCCGGTTAACGCAAGAAAAATAAAATATTCACTCACTCTGGCTTTACCAAACAGACTCCAGATCGTCTATCATCTTTCTTATCATTTTTAGTTTCAACATTATTCTTTTGTTCCTCGGAATCTGTCATTGCTGTTGTAAATGTTATTTTGCTATTAGAAAGAATGACGTCCAGCTACTCTCGAACCGAACCTGGCAACCTGCCTATATACCTATATATATACTTTTCCATGCGATTCCATCATGCGTGGTCGAAAAGTGCGCGCAGCCGCCATTGGCGCCATTGGTCAAAAATAATTAGGGCACCACATACATGAAACATGGGTACCTATTCGAGGTGTTACACGAGCCCTATAGAGTACGCTCCATGTTAAAGGATACTTATTTTAGTTCTAATACTGATCACCCAATTTAATTTTACATGTATTTTGTGGCGCCACCCATTGCATACCATCCCGAATTTGCATTATTTGCACATTGCATTTTTACAAAAGAAAATATTTGTTACTACTATAAGATTTTTGTATTGTTAAGAAATCTGACATGATTTTTAAATTCAGGTGTTATGAACTTTTCATAGCTTAAGAAAAAAAATTAGTCCATAATTCTTTTTTTATTCATTATTAGTTTATAGTTTATAATGTTGAAATCTCTAGCATCATGAAGATAACATTTTTTATTATTTCTTTAAGTTAACATGTATTTATTTGCGATATTTTCTGTTATGGATTGATTACAAATTCTTAATTTTTTTAAAGGATTGCAATGAAATTATTTGTCAATATGACAAATTATTACAAAAATGCCTGCTTTAGATTCTTACAACTTTATATTTAAACACAAAAAAATTACAAAAATTTCTCTTTTAAACAATCATTTCTAATTCTCTTGCATAATCTATTGCTAAAGTCACCAGATGAGAACTAGGAATAGGCTCCTCAATTTTCTTTTCATTTTGAGTTCCAAAGTGAAAGTAACCATCTTTTGAGATATGCCAGTTCTTTTTATTGCAGAACTGCAGAGTTTCCTTTTCTGAATTCAAATTCAGCATGCGAGCAGCATCCTTGACTGAGATTTTGTCAAAAGCACTTTGCACACATGCTCCAATTTCATTTCTCACGGTGTTCAACAAAATATCAATGAAGAAGTTGTAAGAAACTGCTGGTACATTACCCTTGGCAAGGAAAATTTTGTTATAAGAGCCTTCCATCAAATACTGTTCCAGACTTAGGGGATGTCTGATATAGATGTTAGACTGAATACAGTCTACCGGTAAGAGCTCCAATTCAGTATGGAACTCTGCTACTCTGTTTTGCGACAATAAGAACAGAAGATTCAATCCTAATAGCTGGTATTTATATGCAGATTCTGGTAGACTAGACTTGTAATCAAAGTAGTAGCTTTTGAGTTGTGCCATGTAACGTTCAAATGAAGGGATATCTTCAGTAGCTATGCTCCATTGTGCTCCAATCTCAAGAACATCGCCTTAAAAATTGATCAATAATTATAATACAATAATTAAATAGACTTTTACCTTTCAAATTTAACTTACGAGCTATCAACAATTCTTTTTCAGAGGCAGTTTCCTTTGTTGGCAAAAACGTTAAACTTGTAAGTGCAATCTGAAAAAATATAAACAAGGTTTTTAATACCCATTTAGGGACATGCTTTTATGCTGCTTCTGATCAAATAGTGCCAATAAATATAGGCTACTTCAAACAGAAAAATTTGAAAAGTTGTTTTAGAGCGATACCTTTGCATGTTTTTATACAAGTAATTCATTATATGATTTATACAGCATAAAGACAATCAATAGAATAATAACATCTCAAGTGTTCATGATGAGTTTAATAAACCAATTCTTTTAAATATTAAAAGAACAAAGATAAGCATGACAATACAGTTTTGACAGAAATAAAGTGAGGTTAGCTTAGCGTTGGTCTCACTTTCCTCTTTATACAGCCCCTAATCAAATAACCCTTATACTCACTTTGAGCTGATTCAAAAGCTCTCCGCATTTTTTGAGATTGCACGGTGTTTTCGCCCATTCTTGCTTCAAAATTTGAGCTTCATTAACTACCTCTTTCAGTGTCGCCATTGTCGAATGTTTTTCAAAAGCAGACCGAGTCCTTTTGATGTGAAGTTTGTCAGTTGTCGACTGTCGTGAGCACTTTCCGAGCCGACCGAGCCTCACTATTTTCGGCGAATTTCGGAATGGTTTCGGTATAACACACGATGTCAGTATGTCGAATCATCGGGATTCTAACCTTTTTTTAAGAAAATGTAGATTATCCTAATGTTATTTAGCGAGTTTAGACTATTTTTCGTATTCTACTACCGTTTAGATTAATTGCTTAAGTAGTAAGTTTTTTTTACCGAGACTGTGCAACAGAAAATAACGAATATGAAAATCCATGTTAAGGTTTTATTGGGTGAAGAACATATCTTTGATGTGAGTCTTGATTTTGTTGAGATTTATAGAAATTAAGTGGAGTGATAATGGAACTTTTTGATTATTTTTGTATACTTTTTGTTTGAGCAGGTGCTACCCACAGATACTGTGCTAAAGGTAAAGCAGAAAATCCAAGAACGTTTGGGTATAGATGTATCTCATCAAAGATTGTTACTTTTAGGCAAAGCACTTTCAGGTAATCTATTTTGGAACATCCATTTATATTATGTATATTCATAATTTTTTTCGTATTCTAAGATGAACAATTAGCAAAAAACATTCTGTTTGGTAAATGCCTTTAAGAATTTATTAGTAGGTATTATATATACTAATGATTTATAGTTTAGTTAAAATAATTCTAGTAAACCAGTTAAATAATTGTCATAAAATTATTATTATAATTTTTATTATCAAATAATTACTTTAAAAGACATTTGGTTTTTATTGCAGATGATAATGAACTTAGCTTCTACCCAGGAATAAAAGATGGGAGTAAAATAAATCTTATAAAAAAGACTCCACAAGCTGCAGAGTCTAAGAATGGAGTGTTTCAATTTAAAGAAGAAATGCTCAAAGTTCTTCGAAATTATTACTCAGAAGCTGATGCCTTAACGATAGCAAATGAAACAATAAAGGATCTTCAAAATAAAGTAAATCTTTTAAGTTTTGATGATCTGGAAAGGTTAGCGACAGCATTGGTGCAAGATCAAGAGAGCCTATCCTAATTTATTATTTGGAATACTTAATTTTTAATAAGTTGCTTTGTTATAATCAGTGTAATATTACCTTACTTACCTGAGTTTGTTTATAATACAATTTGTTTATGACGCACTTTCTGATTTTAATCATGATTTATTATAGAGGAAAAAATAATTAACTTTAGAAGTATAAAAATATTTATTTTTATTACTAATCATAAATTTAAATTATGTTTATCATTAAAGAAGACCATATTACCATTTATTAACAGACAATAAATAATTCATGGATCTGCTAAATCCAATTGTCTAAAATATCTTGCTACTAAGCAGATAAACAAGTTTAATGATATGGCATCATTTGCGCACGAAGAAGCCTAAAATATTATATAAAAATTGATAATGAAGTACTTTCATGATTTTAGTTACACTAAGAATCTTTATAAAGTTTTCACAGCACTCTTTACTAGTCATAAAAACCTTTTATACTTAGAAAGATGTATTTTTTAAAAATTATTCACACTATATAATATTAATTAAAAAAAAAAACAATTGAATATATATTTTTATGACCTTCAAGAATTGGAAAAACTTTTAAAAGCAGAGTGAATACTATACTCACCAACTGAGATCTCATGATTGAACACGTTCTAGCCAAAGATCTTAAACACGAACACATGTCTGGATTCAGTGGCAATTCCAAAGCTGCCAAAAGTGCATATAACCATCGACCTAATGGTGGTTGTATAGAAATTTGCTCTTCTAAATACTCTACCAGATACTCCAAGACTTGTTCGATTGTTGGCTGGTTCATTGAAAGAATAACTGTAAGCGTTGGTTCAATGTATAAAGTTTTTGTTTCATCAGAAGCTGTACACATATCAATCCACCTAGTTTGATCATTTACACCTGGCTGTAAATAATACAAATAATAAATTTTTCAAAGAAGATACACCATATCATTGTAATAACTTAATTTACAAACCAGTTTATCCTTGATAGGTTTCTTTTTTCTTTTAGAATTTATAATTTCTTCCCTTATTTGGGCAATGTACAGTCTTAAATTTGAAAAATCACTTAATTGACAATGTTGCCACTCCATCGTTGGTCTAACATAATCTGGTGCTTTGGCGCATTCTGGTAACTATAAAATTAAATTTATAAAAATTAATAAAAACCATAGCATTTATTGATTTTTTAAAAGACAATAACTAACTGGCTTGACATTCAGTGTTGGCTTTTTGAGCTTTGCTTCGTCGATTTTTGCGCACACAACGTCCTCACATTGTCGAGCTTCCAGTCTGTAAATAACAAATTACAATGTATTTGATAGTTGATGACAATTGATAATGTTTAGATAATTAGTTAAAAAATCGCACTTTGAGTTCAATAAAACAATAACAAAGGACTTACATGACTCTTTTTATGTATTCTTCACCAGTCGCCGGTGGCATCGATAGATTAATGTCGTCTTCGATGTCTCCCACAAAAAGAACCGGCTCCTTAAAACGTTCATTCATTTTTTAGGAATTCTTGGGATTCAAAATCACAAAATCCTTAGCATTTACTTAATCGACCACATAACCTCTCTCTCTCTCTCTCTCAAATTGTCGTTTGTATACCTATATTGCGAACATGGGTATATATATACCTATGAAATATGAGCATATAGGCAACAACTATAGTGAATTATGTTCTATATCAACGAAAAATGTTACTAGAAATTGCGATTCATGTTGCCAACATCCACGAATATATACCAAATCCACTCTCCGGAACAACACTTGTGCTCCGAAATGCCGTGTGCGTTTAGTTGACGTTGACAGCAACAAGCATTTGCTCCGATTTAAATGGTAGTAAATACTCATTGATGCCAAGCAGTTAAAATTAATTATAGATGATCAGAGCGACGTCGGTCGCTGAATTAGCTTCTAATAGACTTTTAAAAGTTATTTTATTTTGACGAAAATGGCTTCTTCCGAGGAGGATATCCTTGATGATTTAGAATCAATGATTTATAATTTTCCGCCGAGTGTCCAGGCAGTGATAGAAAAGGTTAATATCCGAGATTTTGTTATTGTTTAGTATATTATTAATAAGGCCTTTCCATACCGTGGTCGTGCTTAAAAATTAGTCACCTATAACACTGTTGACTGCTGGATTACTCTGATATTGATTTACTGATATGAAAACACTGTCGATTACAGGTTCTTCCAAGTAATGATCCACTAGATCAACCAGATTTCAATGCTGTTGACTACATCAATGCCCTTTTTCCGACTGAACAGTCGCTCTCTAATATTGACGATGTCATTAATAATTTTGAGCAGCAGATTCATACCATAGACAAAGAAATTAGATCTGTGGTTAGGAATCAAAGCAACAATACTCAGGATGGAAAGGCTGCATTAGAGGACGCTCAAAAGTCCATAAGGCAATTGTTTGTTCACATCAAAGACATCAAAGCTAAAGCTGAACAGTCTGAGGAGACAGTGAAAGAGATAACTAGAGATATTAAGCAACTTGACTTTGCCAAAAAAAATCTTACGCAGTCCATAACTACCCTTAATCACCTACATATGTTGGTAGATGGAGTGGAGACTTTAAAGTACAACCTTTGGATATGTAACTTTAATTATACTTCTGTATAAATCAGTGTGGCAATAATATTATGCATTTTTTTGTAGAGATTTGACAAAGAAGAAGCAATATGGAGAAATAATCATGCCGCTTCAAGCTATAATGGAAGTTATGCAGTATTTCAACATTTACATGGACATACCTCAGATAAAAGAATTATCTGACCAAGTAAATTTCTGTTACGTACAATGATTAAGTGATGTGTAATAGCCTAAAACTAATAGTAAAATATGTTTATTCTTAGGTACAACAAATCCATGTAGAACTAGCTCAACAGATAACAACAGACTTCAAAGAAGCTTTTTCTGGGCAAAATCCTAAGCATTTTGCTCAACTGACAGAAGGCTGCCTAGTTCTCTCTGTTTTAGACCCCAAAGTCAAGTAGGTTCATACTGCTTAAACTTACACAGAATACTTAGTCATGAATTTCAATAAATTCACTAAAATGTAATCACCATCAGAAAGGAACTCCTCGCCTGGTTTGTCTCGATGCAGCTCCAAGAATACACCCATCTGTTTGATGAAAACCAGGACTTTGCATGGTTGGACAAGATTGACAGGCGCTATGCTTGGATCAAGAAACATCTTCTAGATTTCGAGTCAAAATTCGCTAGCATATTCCCTCAAGACTGGGAGGTCTCCGAGCGCATCGCCGTTCAATTTTGTCACATCACGCGTGAAGATCTGTCCAAGTTGATGCATAAGAGAATATCGGAGATTGACGTCAAGCTACTGCTCCAGGCTATTCAAAAGACTACAAACTTTGAGAATCTGTTGTCGAAGAGATTTCTTGGCGTTACCTTGGAGGACCAAAACAAGCAAGAGAAAAAGCCAGCTACCGGACCTACTGCTGGAGCTATAGCTGCCGCCGCGGGGGATGTGAATGCTCCGGGTAATCCTTTCGAGGCAGAAACCACGGAAAAGGTGAATTTTTATAATGGTTTCTTTTATTTTGACTATACTAGCTGCTATTGATAATTAGAGGCGTCAAATTAATTACGATGTTCAGTCTCAGGTGGAGCCGGAGAAACCTGCAATGACATCGCCGTTCGCCAATCTGATCGGCAAGTGCTTCGAGTCCTATTTGTATATCTACATCGAGAGCCTCGACAGAAATTTATCTGAGCTCATCGAGAAATTCGTGGCGGATTGCAAGGCTCACCCACCGGGTGCCGGAGCCTATGAAGGAAACGAGGGCCCAAGCAGCGTACTATCTTCCTGTGCCGATCTCTTTGTCTCCTATAAAAAGTGCATGCTCCAGTGCACGCAGCTTAGTTCTGGATCAATCATGCTCAGCTTGGCTGAGACGTTTCAGAAGTATCTCCGCGAATATGCGGTGAAAATTCTGCAGAATAATTTGCCGAAGTATTTATACAGATTATTTGGACATTAATATTGTTGAGGATTCAGATACAGGAAGAGATTAAAGTGTGTTTTTAATTTTAGGATTGGCGGGGCTAGTATTGGATCAAGCGTAAGCAGTATTACACGAGAATTTAGAGATTTGTCGACTTCGGGTTTTATCCAAAACTTTCAGAGTTTCTTAAAGGAAGGCGAGAGTGGCAGCAGATTTAGCAAAGAGGAGCAAGCTCGTATCTGTTGGTCAGTGCATATTTTCATTGCATATTTTCATACGTAAATAAGTAGTTCAAAGTTTTATGAAATTAATTTTGATTGTTCGTTTGCAGTATCTTGACGACCGCCGAGTATTGTCTCGAGACAACGCAACAATTGGAAGAAAAACTTCGATTAAAAACTGATAAGATCTATGCTGAAAAGATTAATTTGTCTCAAGAACAGGATATCTTCCATGGGTAATTTATTAATAACGGTTTTTAATGTCACAAGACGTTGCAATGTATTTTTTACACTATGATATTGAATTTACAGGGTAATTTCGAATTGTATCCAACTGCTTGTTCAAGATTTGGAATTAGCATGTGAACCTGCTTTGAATGCCATGATAAAGGTATAATTCTTTTGTTAATGCTTTGTAATATAAACAAGCAAATAATCCTATTCTCTATTAAAACAGATGCAATGGAGTACCGTCGAAAGTGTAGGAGATCAAAGCGGTTACGTTAGTACGATAGTTTCTCATCTTCGTCAAACTGTCCCTTCCATTAGAGATCAATTAGCTTCTTGCAGAAAATATTTTACGCAACTTTGTGTCAAATTTGTTAGGTACTGATACGCATATTTTCACCAAACTTTTGAAGCATTATCTCCGCTTTTAAATCTAACAAAATTATTTCGTTTTACAGCTCCTTCATTCCTAAATTAACCCAACAAATATTCAAGTGCAAGCCTTTGAGTACAGTGGGAGCTGAACAATTGTTGTTGGATGTTCACATGTTGAAAACTGCCCTATTAGATCTTCCATCAACAGGTTGTCAAATTCAAAGAAAGGCACCAGCTACTTATACTAAGGTAATCACTTCAGTTATCACTTTATGACAAAAAGTTTAATTTCCTTATAATAACAATCCATTCATTACAGGTCGTAATTAAAGGCATGACGACGGCCGAAATGATACTTAAAATTGTTATGTCACCAACCGAATCTCCAAGTGGTTTTGCAGAACAGTGTAGAAAGTTGTTACCTGATCTTAAGATACCAGAATTCCAAAAAATACTAGACATGAAGGTAGGCAGGGTTTTAAAGTAAATCGATATAATGTATATATTGCGTTTCTATATGACGAATTGAACAAAATACATTTTATTTCAGGGCTTGAGGAAAACAGAACAAGCCCAATTAGTAGAAGAATTTAAACAACGATTGAGTATTGACACTTCAGCCGAACTCGGAAGTAATATTTCGCAAGAGAGCCCAGAACACGAGGCAGGAAGAATAAAGAAGTTGGAAAAATTGATTAAAAAGAGAATGTAAGACTAATAGAAAAAGTCAAAAATTGTACAGTTATTTTATAAGTCTACATGTATTAAGGTTGTAATTAGTATAAAAAAATACAACGCAACGTTTACAAGAATTGTCTGCTTTTTATTAATGATGTAAATTTTGGAATAAAAATCACAGACAACTTAAAATTAACCTTGCTTCTGGGCAAGTTCCTTCGCCTTCGCCTTCTCCAACTTAGCTATCCTGGCAGCAGACTTGCTACCAAGAAGACCACCTCCCCAGTGACGCCTGATTTCGTCGTGACGGTCGTTGAAGTTGGTTTTGATGGCCTCGACGACCTTGGTGAAGTTAGCCCTATCTCCAGAGTCAACCTGTAACAAAAATAATTTATGAATTTTTTGTTCAATTTATAATTTTTGTTATAGACAACATTTTTTATGTTTAAGAATATCAGGTAGAAATAGAATATATCACAAACAGTCATTGGATTGGCTCTATATTCTTCATCATTTAAATAATGAATAATGCACTGTTGGGAAATAATTTTTAACAATCTTCAATACAGTACCTGGGTCAGAGCAACAACGCTGCACGTTTTCCTCCTCACGAGACGTCCTAGACGAGCCTTGCCCTTGATGATGCAGTATGGTACACCCATCTTGCGGCAGAGAGCAGGCAAAAATAGGACAACCTAAAGAAAACAAATTTCATGATTATATTAGTTAAAATCAAAAGGTTTTTGTTATTTACGTTATTTAATTTAGGCCAAATAATTTTACCTCAATCGGGTCAACATCGTGAGCAATGACAACCAACTGAGCTTTCTTCTGTTCAACAAGAGTTGTAACAGTGTTGCTTCCACTTCGGATGGTGTTAGGCCTCTTGGTGGGGGTGTCTTCCTTCTTGGCTACTTTTTCCTCTGCTCTGGCCTTCAGCCTCAGCTTCTTGGCAGCAGCAGTTTCTGGCCTGTACTTCTCCAAGATTTTGAACAGCTGGGTAGCTACAATAAAATCAAAATTTTTATCAAAATACAGTTAAGTTAGAAATCATTGTTTAAAATATAATCTTGCTTTTTCTTACCGGTCTGTTTATCAAGGGTCTGGGTGAACTGGTTGATTGGTGGGGGGACCTTCAATCTCTTGGAAAGGACAGCCTTTTGCCTCTGGATACGAATGTATTTGGGCCATTTGACGAAACGGCTGAGGTCTCTGTCAGGCTGAATATCTTGGCCTGTAATTATAAGGGAATAACTGTAGATTGATTTGCTAAAAGATTGCAAAAATAATAGTAATAAATTTGCTAAGACATCAGGTAAAATATAGAATATATCACGGGCAATCATTGGATTGGCTCTATAATCTTCATCATTTTAAAATGAAACTTGATAAAAATTTAAATTGCTACAATTTTAGGCACTTACCAATGCCAAAGTTGCGGGTGCGCTTCTCAAAAAGCGGGTTAGTCTGCTTCTTGGGCTCGACTTTCTTGACAGCCAAAGGGGCGGCTGCCACCTTCTTTCCTACCTTCTTCTTAGGCTGTAAAACAATTGAAAATTCAAACCATTAGTACATTGAATTAATTCTTGTTGTTTTCATACGATTAAAAATTCTTTAATGTAATGGAGCAACCACCCATACATCTCAAAGAACAACATGGCACGAGTACAGAGTGAAAGCATTGTCTATCTAACAAGCCGTTATTGTTGAAAAAACTCATTGTAGATGCACTCCAACCCAGAAGCGCGGAATTCATACAACAGTTGATACAATTAATCCGCATAGTTATAACTCTTTGCAGTCTTTTAACCCCAAAAAAACATAATATGTAAACAGTACGCGACTCCAAACTTCCCCAGTTACTGAATCACGTTTTGCTTTCGAGGTTAAGTACAACGCGAATCGTTAATTGTTTCTCGCGCTTCGTCAACTAATTCCCGAATCTTGGAAATTCATCCAGACGTAAATCATGAAACGCCTCTTTAAGTACTACAATAACATTAGCAAAGTGTTCGCCAAAATTACCTTCTTCTGCACCATTTTTTCGGCCAAGTAACTATCACCCGGAGAAGCGCCGAGAGAAAAGAGCGAGAGCACGTTGCCCAAAAAAGCCTCTTCCGCCCCGTGGCTTGTGGTTCGGTTTGCACGAGAGCGAAACGTCCGGCGCGACTTCACCAATCGCGGCGAACTAACGAAACTGGACAAGTTTTGATGCAGCTTCGGCTTGACTGGGCTTGACGCTTGAAAATAAGCTTGAAAAGCATGGGCGTTGTCTGGAGTTGTTGAGGGTCAGTGGCGAACGTTATTGTTTTTGTTAATTCGTGGGAGGATCGTCAGGATTCGGCGGTTTTTCCCTATTTTGCTCAGAACAACGGGACAGTAGTGGAGTTGAGCTACTGTCCGTGACGAGGAGAACGAAAATGGGGTGGAGAACGGCGCAGGTTTTGCTGTTCGCGGGCTTCGTCCTGTCGTTTGGTTAGTCATAACAGGTTTATAACCTCTTGAATGAGATTGTTTTCTAAGGGTGGCACAAATAAATAATTCCAGAACTTTTGATCTTTTACGATGGTGAATTGAGTCTTAGTTTAAGTTTTCGTCAATTTCGTTAATATTATGCTATCTAGTAATTGTTGATAATTGTTAATTTAATTTATACATGTCCTAAAAGTATAATAATTATTATTCGTATGTATTACAGTTGCATTGAGCGTGCAGGATAAAACTGCATGTCAAATCCCACTTGTTATTCGAGGTGCTTGGTTCTCCTGGGAAAATGGTCAAAATACGCTGAGTGAGATTGATTCCGACTCAATGTCCAATAGAGGATATTGTGTAGACATGAAAGAGGAATATCATGTGAACTATACATTTGTTTTTAAAAAGGATATCTGCTACCACTGTGTCAAACTTCTTGTTCGTACAGTGAATATTTTAGAGAAACTTGAGAGTGAGTAGTTGTTTAATGATATTCATAGTCAGAGAGATGTCTAGAATTTGTTCTAAATTATTAATATTTTTTATTTTGTAGTGAGTTGCGTGAATCTTCCATCTGGAATGGAACCTACAGTTGAAAATGTTTGCAAAGGTCTACGTGCAGACCAGCAACTGATTACTTTATTCTCTGAAAACTATGTACCTGTCAATTGCAGATCTTCCCTTGAAGGAGTTTGGCAATTTGCTTACCAGGTAAATATTTTATATGGCTTTAAGTATTTACACAGATATTATTTTTAGCAAAACTTGAATTACAATTTTTCTGTATTTATAGAATCGATTCAGATTCACTGGAGAGTGTAATCATCCAGATGCTCAAATTCGTTCATGTCAGACAGCAGGAACTCAGTTCTTTATAACAAATCAAAAGTTCAATATTACCTACAAACAGTGCACTGGTATGAAGGGAACTTTCGATGGAGGTAAGAAAACCATATTTACATTAAAATTTTTTCTGTTTTTCTATTTGTACAAAATTTTATTGAATTATATTATTTGGTGTTTAGTGGTGGAATACAGTTGTTTGGGCGACTGGTTTGTCGACAAAAATCACTTCTTTGCCGTGGCAAACACAAAGGAATCCCGAAAAGACGAAAAGTATCGTTGTTTTTTAAAAAATCGAGACGACGACTTGTACATCGGTGCGTCTATCACCGCTGAGTGTAACACTCTGAAAACCGTAGAAAAAAGTCCGGAACGTTTACACATCACGCCAGTAAAGGCCGAAGTAGTGGAACCGGGATGTAGGCTGCCACAAAACATGACGGGAAATTGGATTAATACGGCTAACATAGATGCGGATGTGTTCATTAATGAAACTCACATCATTGAGACTTGGTACCCAGATGTAGGAAGATACAGAAAAACTATCTATACTTGTCGTGAGCAGAGAGATTCAAGATACATGATGGCAAGATTGACTGTGGATGGATGGTAAGACTTAGTAACGTATTTTTCTTGAAAACTTCTGTACAAATATTAAAATGTTTTTCTTTACAGTCAAAAGGATTATGTTTGCTTCGACTTTATACCTCAGCATCACAATATAATTAGGTATAGACGTGGTTTGGCTGTTATCAAAGACAATTTCCATACTGTGTGTTCATGGGTTCAATTCCAAAACAAAGTTGAATGGAAGTATGATCTATTCTTAGCAAAAGAACCTGTACCTGTTAGGTGCCCAGTAGCTGGAAAATTTATGTTCACACAGAAAGGAGACGTTCTGTTTGAGACAAGAATTATCGGAGGTGTAACTGATACGCCTCGACCAAATATTTATTGCAAACAGAATATTTCCGATTTCTCAGTATGTGATATTGATCAGAAAGAAATTGCTATTGATGAAACTTACTGCCTGTCTGTCGATCACTTGGGTCGTCCAGTTGATATTTACAGTTGGCCTGATTACAAAATGAAGTGCATTGGCTACTACAAGGAGAACTTAAAGTCGTACTTGATTACGTTTGATGAACTTGACCCCTACAGCAAGTACCATTGTTGGGTATATCAAAGAGCCGACTTGAATAGAGTGCTTATGTCACAGGCTATTGGTGCCTTCTGTGATGTCAAACAAGATGTCACTAGTTGGAATTACACCGAGGGTGCAGCAGTCGCCCTAGATTTAGTGGTAAGTTTATAAATTAGCATAAGAAAAATGATTGGAAATTAGATGAAAAATATATGCCAAATCATTTTCATTCTAGGAATACGAGAGAGAACGAGATCAGTGTCCAATGCACTTTGACGATGGTAGCAATCCTTGGGTAAAAAGTGAGAGTTACATTCAAGTGTTTCACTATGGCAATTATGGATCAGGAGCTAGTACTATTGGCAGTCATTTAGTTACGGCCGTTGGCGCTATTTGCTTCTACTCATTCCATGTGCTATAATCACCGATTCTCGAGCAGAATTGATGCATACCGTCCGTAACGATGAACAATCGTTGTATTTTACTATTGCTTGCACGAATAATCGAGCAGTGAACTCAAATATTTGTTGTAATTATCGCGGTACACGCTAATTTTTTTACAAGTATTTTCCGTCCAATCTACATTCCGTCCAATTAAGGAAATGTGAGATCAGATTTTTACTTAGGATGATTAGTAGAACATAGTATTGTAATTTATTACAAAAGATTATCGTTTAAATTTGTTACTTTTTAACAAAAATTTAGAAAGTTTAAGAAAATACTGTTAGAATAGAATTACTATCAACAGTGTAAATACTTGATGAAAAGAAGTCGGGTGTTACTACTTAATTAAGTATTTTAACAATGAAGCAATGAACAAATGTTGAAAAACAAATAATTTGTTGTATATTTAAGATGAAAAAAACGCACTGTTGCGTGTTAAATGATCAAACTTGACTCATCATAGTGTCTTACTGTACAGATTTGTATTTTTATAAAATATGTTTACAACTTATCTACATTATATTATAATGATCTGAAGAAATAAATCAATTTTATTACATTTAGATGATAACAATGAATTCTTTCCTTATCCTTAGCAGTCAATATTTTAGATATTAAAATAATTAATATTTGCCATAGTACAATTGTCCTTTTAGATCAAATATCTAGAAAGAAAGTCCATAAGTAATGAAGTAGCTTATTTAGTCCAACTGACTTTGGGAATATCAAAGTGTTCTGTCAAACTATCCAGATGTCGATTGAATTCTTCAACCCGTTGCTTATGTGTCTTTGACGCTTTCTGTTTTATACGTTCATTTTGCTGCAAAACGAATGATACAAAATTATCTTTGTGTTTCAATTTTGAAATAAAAAGTAAGTTTTTATAAAATCTTACTGTTTTCTCCTTCATTTTTTGGAATGCTATTTCTGCTTTTGTTCTCTTGATTTCTGTAGAAGCTGTAGTCTCTTCTTCAACGACTTTTGCTACTTCCACAAGCTTTTGGATCTCCTTATTTTTCTTCTTTTTCCTGGAAATCAAATATAAAACCATAAAGCCCTAATGTCGACAGGATGATGCTACTTTCAGAAGTAGTATACTTAGTTATCTTTGAAATTAACGATAAATATTTGTAAATTCAATCAATATAGCCGTTAATACAATTCAATTTAGTTTACGACTGTAACTACAATTTTAATGTAAGACCCAAAATAATCGAGTAGGTTAGCTCCTAATGTTTACACCGAAAAATACTCACTTTTTACTCGAAGACTCTAATCCTTTTATTTTAAGCGGTCCCTTGACTACAGTGGTGTAAGGATCGTCTTCATTTGCTGGCGGCATTGCACAAATACTTGATAAAATTTATTTAGGCAACAAACAGTGCAGAAAGTTAGGCGCTTGGATCGGAGTGATCGGGCACAAGAACTGTCTGCTGTCAACGATCGAGCGACGTTCGAAAGGTTATGGTAGCCCAAGAAACTGCCAGAAAACAACATACTGAACATACCAGTCAGGTGCTGCCATCTGCTTATCGATCGATGGCGCTTAAAACGCGCGAAATTTGAATTTTCAAATTGGTAATTAAAGCATTGAGCTATCAAATATAAGATTGCAAGAAAAATGGTTATCTTTCAATAGTTTAAAATAAAATTCAACAAAAGTGATCCTTTATTTATGGACTCGAAAAAACGTATGTAGTTTCCTGATTTTGCTTAATGACGCCGTTTAAAACCGACGTTTCTTCAACAAAAAAAAAAGAAAAAAAAACGAGATCCCTCTCTCCTGCGAAAGCACCCACGCTTCATTTGCTCAGTCTCCGTGAATGGGACACATACAGGTGGGTTTGCGACATATCAGCAGCAGTGCGTCGATTGCACAGATATAGCCGCGCGCGCGGCGGCGGCGGCGGCGGCGGCATCGAATAGCTCAGATCCGGTTGCAGGATTAAACGAGCGTATGGAGCGAAACCGTGGAATATGTAGGTGCCATTAAGGAATTTCAGGATCACAAGCCTACAATCAGACGCGGCGCGGCGTAATTTTCTATATAAAGACTCGGCTATATATGTATATGTGCGGCTATGTAACTCTATATAACTGGCTGTTTAATGGAAAAGCGATCCAATGTTTCGCAAACGCGGACGAAAACAATTGGTAAACGGGGAGTCGTTATTATTATTATACTTTTTTTCGCCACTGTAATAGGTGCATTGTCGTGTTGCGAAGCTGATTTGGTTTTGAGGAAAAATGGAGTAGGAAAGTTCGAGTTATTGGTAATAGGAATACTTACACTGCACGACAGTTTTTATTTATTTTTTTTTCCCGCGAAACTTGTGTGATTGTTATTGTTGGATTGATTCGCCCCGATAAGACTAAAAACAATATACCGAGAAGGCAAATATAACTTAAGCACAATCGTAATCGTAATTATCATCCATCAGGATAGTAGATATGCGAGGGAAGAAAAAAATTGTAAACAGGAGCGAGACCTTCGGTGAATCTTCAAACCACCTGTGTATTACGTACGAGAAGTGGAACGCGCTGCAGTTTTTATTGTTCGACCGTCTCGCTGGTCACGCAGAAAAAGCTGGATATGTAGTAAGATGTTTGTGATTTTTTGCATCTTCGTCTCGCCGAATTTCCGAAAGTTATTTCGAGGATCTGATATATGTAAATTATAAACGTATTTTTATTTTCGAATGCAATTTACACGCAATTTATAATTCACGCGCTCGTGAAAACAAAGTCTGCAGAGGCTTGTATTCATCCTGTTTCCAGCCAAGCAGAGCAAAACAAGTTTAATTAATCTCGTCGACACGTAAGATTTGCGCAGCTATTTAACAACGATACATCATCAAAGGCAGCTTTTCCGTACCGGATAGCTGTATTATTATAATAACAACAAACAAAGTCACTTCACAGCATTATCCATCATTTTCCGATCACGCAAGCAGATCAGAACCGAGTCGATTAATTATATTAGAAGCTTAAAAAATATCAAAATTTACTTCTTCAATTAATTTCTATCATCTTCTAGGGTACTATTCCACAAATAGTCCTGAGAATTCTCGTCTCGCCTTTGTGTCTATACTCCGTATACGCAGCAAGAGTTTCGTCACGCGAGACGCTCGTTTTTTCGCGATTCTCTTCCTTTTTGCGCGCGCGAGTGACACCGAGTCAGAGACCGAAATAGTCCTTGTGATATACGATTGTTTACTATTATATATCGAAGCTATGCGGAATGTATCATATGGTAGTAGATTTTTTCTCTATCGTAAAAAAATCCCGCCTATAAAGATTAGCATAATCCCACGCCGTACGAAAGACTTTGTGAAGAAAATGTAAAATATTTCAATCGCTTCGATTATTGAGCACCATATTATATTATAATGAGAATACCTGATGCATCTCGAGTGAGAATAAGGAAGTGAGAGGAGAAAAATCTTTGCGAAGACCGATAAGTGACGTATAGGGCAAGGACGACCGGTGTCGACCCGCACCTCGACAGTCGACGCGGAAGCTTTGTCCTGAGAAATTCGATAATTTCGTAATGAGTGCGCATATACGTACTTGTGCATGCCGCCGTGCGGTGTATTATATAGACTTATTATATCGTAGATTTATGCGCGTAAACATCGTGCAGCGAAGAGCGAATGAATGTATATAGGAGGTGCTATAGTGTAAACACATGGATGTGGAATCGAAGAAGGACGTATAAATTGTCTTTGGGAATTACCGTTTTCTTTGGTGCAAGGGGATACTTTATCTTCTACTAAAAGTCGGTTTAATACAGACGGCTATGGGTAAGTCGATATCCGTATACTTACTCACCTGCCTATTTGCTTTTTTTTTCTCTATAATCCTACATTTCCTTTGTATAGGTATACACTTGTCCCACATGAGCAAAAATAAAATATCATCGTGTATAGTCCAAAATTAGATACCAAAACGCTTTTAATAATGTTGACATTATACATACATACAGAAATTCGCTGCTGGTCGCGTTTCGAAAGTCCCAAACGAGGCATTTTCGCTGATACCTATGATACAAATGCGCTCCTGCATCTCCAAAAGCCGATATCCTTGATCCCGATATCCGCAGGCTTGCCAAATCTTCGATATAGATACTCGCACACACACACAGCATGTATAGTCAGTCGTGCAAAACACAAATGCAATTATAGTATTAGAATATTTCGGCGAGCCTTTCGTTGGCTAATATACATAAGTTCATAAGTTCACCGTACGGCTGCTGCAGTGTATGGGCTAGAATCCGTCGACGATTAGAGGAGAAAAAGGAGCTGGAATGGGTTGACGAAAGTAGAGTCAGTGCGCACGCACTGGAAAGAAACGGAGTGAAACCGCACGAGATACTGATGCGATGAGCTTTTCGGTCGGTATATCTATGTAATTGACATCACTTAATTATTGCGATCCTTTTAAGAGTTTATTTTCGTCCGCACATATATACCGGGGAAAATCATTATTAGCTTTAGCAGTGGATCGAGATCATTGTGCGTCATATGTGCGCAGGCGTAAGTTTGTGTTTGCGTAATGAGCGATATTAAGATCGACCCGTAGATGAAGTATTGCCGGCAAAAGGAGATATAGGGATGACACCGTATGTGCTAGAAGAAGCCAAGAAAGCCGAGGACCGAGACTTTCGAGTTCCGCCAGTATTTACTTCCATCTGTAACACGCGTTGCACTTCTGCTAGCGTCGTCGTACTTTTCCGCGTTTTTGTATCGCTTCAACAAAATTTATTCATATAAACGTTGAGATAATTTTTTTTTCACAGTCGCAAACGTTAATGAAAGGAATGGATTATTATACTTCCAAAAAAAATGGTATGAATATAAACGGCGTCAATCTCACAGGGTATTTCAAAATTTTCCAATTTTTTTTCTTCTTCAAAACACCCGATAATAACAAATTACTGTAATACCTCTCAATCTAGGTGAACAATAAAAATTGCCGATCCGAATTCAATCCCCTCGCATATATACAAAATTATGCAAGACGCCGTCCACTTATAACGCGAGCTATTGTCATTCCGCGAAGAAACGGCTAATAAAATTGACTCGGCGTCGAATCGCCAATGGGGAGGAGTCGTGCGAATCGTGTTGTCCCTTGAATATTAACTAGTCTGTCGCCGTGGGCGACCAATAGCCGCAATATTAGCTATATATACGATGCTCACACAGTACGAGAGTGGATGTATCCGATGATGGGGAATGTCAGCTATGCCGATGCTGATCTTTTTTCACATTATGAATCTGTGTAACAGTTAATCGGCACAATGGGTATAGTTATAAAGGAATCATCTTGTGTTTGTTTGTTTGCTTATTGCTTGTCTCGCTGCTTGGAATCGTAATAAGGCACTGCGGCATAGACTTTTAACAAAGATCGTCTTTTGACCAATTTCAAATAAAAATAGCTCGAGACAGCTGCATTGTACGGCCGTATGAATCATTTTCTCAGAGTATAATGAAAAACGTCGCGATTATTCTGTTATTGTCAGCTTGTAAAACTGAAATTTTGCAATACGCGCTTTATACACTGTTGAGGAAAACTGCCGCACGTGTGTTGCCGCGACATAGCGCGGTACTTTCAATTATGCGCGTGGTTACGAGTTTTGCGGCGGGTATACCTACGCGGGTCATTGAGCGCGTAAGCGACGACGTGTGGCTCCCGGGCCCCGTAATATTAATTGGCAGTTCACGCTTCGTTGGTCCTTTTTTCTTCTCTCCTTTCGTACGATAGAGGCTAGTAGCTCGTCGATTGTCGTGTATTGAGAGTGACCCGAGAACTTCGATGGATGTATCGAAAACCGTATTATTGAAAATCTTGATTGGTTATCGACTATTAACAAAATATACTAGAATCTTCGTTATTTTTTGTCCCCATACTCGTATGCACATACGAATTGTACCAGAACAATGCAGTTCTCGATGTTTCGTAACGAAAGCCACGGCAAAAAAAAAAAAAAAAAAAAACAACAACAACATTTACCGTTTCCGCACAATGAACTATGTAACGGCGCGCCAAAATAAAATTTAATCATCATTCATTTTATGTAAGCTTCATTATGCAATCGACCGCTTCTATGTCACGTGCACTCCGATGCGAATTTTAAAAACAAATGCGCCCCAGTCCGTGCATCGCATGCAGTCGAACATAAAAAAAAAAAAAAAATCGGTAACAACAAGCTTTGGTTGATCGTCAACGCAAAAAATGCATAGTCCGAAAACTCGCGTACATAATGTAAGAGCGAACTATCCCGATCAAGCGAGAAATCGATACTGCGTTCCTATGTCGATCTCTCCAGAATGTCCCATCAGAGTCACGATCGCTTCGGCGAGAAAAAAATCTCTGGAACTTTCGCGTTGTATAGGTACGACGNCTTTTTTTTTTTTTTTTTTTTTTTGCAACGTATAGCATATGTAAATACTCTCAAAACTCGAGATTCCTGACGCTAGATAGACGAGCAATTAACGCGGCTGATCGGTGATGCAGTTATGTCACTGATGCGAGAAGCTTGCTTCTGTTGTCGTCCGCGCGGAAAAGGAGTTTCTCGTTTCTACCTACAGTACTCTTTGTTGAGCATTTATTAGAAATCGCCAGTCGGCGTTGATGAAAATGCTGTCGTTTTCGGAGAATTTGAAAACCTTCGATATATAGTCAAGGAAATAACTTTCTCTATTATACGCGACTTTTACGAAAAGTACGTCTGCACTATTTGTCGCCTGAATGTTCTTCAATTATACGTTGCACGCGCGCTGATAAGTCGCCAATTGCACGATAGACGCATACAACCAATGTCGTCGATAACTGTAACGGTTATTATATACGCGAATAGTATATAAGTCGACTCATGAATAACCGCGTGGACACGTGTAAAAACACGTGGTTTGGAACGAATGTACTTCAATGGTATACTTTAATACTCGAAAGCTTTTGCAGATTTGCGAAATCGTTTCCATCTCGGATACACATCTTCTATATACCGATTTCCACGAGTATACGTAGCCGCAATGTATGAACATTGACAATTAAAAACAGCAGCAAGCGCGTGCTGCTGTCGATTAAAAAACGTGAATCGTCGATATCGCTTTTACGAGCGGCGATAAATAAATATCCTTATTTTCATTCACGCATTGCACTTTGTTGGCGCGAGTAGTGCGCGCGATCGTTTATCGATCTTACGTGAATCGATCGGAGAGAGAGAGAGAGAGAGAGAGAGAGAGAGAAAAAGAAACGGGTTACACCAGATCACAATGCGATTTTCTTCTTGCGTCAATGTAAATTCGTTAATCATCTGTTTTGATTCCTGCGCAGCGCTAAATTTTATTTTTCCGTATCTATGTAGGAATTTCCCCAGGACGATCGGTATCGATCTGCAACGAGTTTTTATACGCAGATTATAAAAAAATGTCGTTGATGGTTAGTGATGCTTGTTTTTGAGATATAGACATAGGATATACGTTTTCGTGGGTGTGCGCGGTTAATTGAAACAAACATCGATGAGGTTTCGATCTGAAACTTCGAGAACCTTGATATGATGAACTTTCGAGAGGTATGTAACTATAGTTTATTCAGCGATGTTCGTGTTTTTGTAGCATCGGCTTTTCGTGCGTTTCCGCGCCTACGCACGAAGATAAACAGTTAGCAATTGTTGACGCAATTGTTAATTCGTTTTCCAGACGATAAATTAATTAGTTAAATAAATTGAGAAAAGCCGGAAGAGTGATCTCGCCTCGATAGGTGATAGTTTGAGACTCTCGAGTATTATTTAAGTTAAGTCGAAAACAGCAATAATAATTATTGTTTACCTTTATTTATCAGGCTATACCTCTTATTTAAATGTGCATGACATTTTTTTAAATATTCAGGCAATATATTAGTACTAGTAGTTATTGAAACAATTAGATAAACATTGTATGCCCTTCGTTAATAATAGTATTGTGTGTGCCACTCGTTTATTAATAAACAGGCGTATTAACGTTACAGGTCGTAAAATAACACATTACGTAATAATTCAATAATCCTAGCAACGATGTGACCTTGTTCCGCACGAGCCTGGGAACTTTATAACTGAGCTCGACAGATACACCTTTTGCATACATGCACTAAAATATTACATTTATAATAAACTCGCCAGCAAAAAAGAATCATATCACGTAGTCATAAAGTATATAATTATTCCAAAGAACGGTGAACCAATAATCAGATCGAGTTCAACAAACGCATTGAATAACAAGCGCAACTGTCCCAATAAAAAGTGCATCGATTCAGCATGCACCGTGGAAAAATTTTCTGATACACAATTTCGATTGTACTACTCGACGTCAGTGTGAAATGCGAAACGACGAGTTTAATGGAGGGTTTGTTTGAAAGTAAAAAAAAAGAGGCTCATTGGACGTGCCGATAAGTCGCCTTTAAAAATTCGACGATTAAGTGTTTCTAGAATTGGATATTATTTTAATTATCGAGCTTATCGAAATTTTTCTGCGTAAAATTAGCGTAATTAGTAGAATAGAATAATCGAACCATTGCAAATAAACATGAAAACAGAAATTATTTAATTAAATGCTAATCATTAATTGCAGTGATCCACATACCGGCATGAGGTATCATATTTATTTAGCAAACGCCATGATTAAACGTCACGCGAACGTCGACCCATACAACCTTGCCAACATCATGTAATACTAATCTGAAAGACACAATTATCGAACTTAATAAAATACACTTTAGCTGCAAAATCGCAGCTTATAAATAAAAACGGAAATGAAAGTCCCTCGGATCGATATACCTTCCAGTAGTCATTCATTAGAAATATATGATTACAGTTTTTCGGAACGACAAAAGCAAGACGATCCGCATCGCGTGGGTATATATAATTAAAGCCTTAACGTGATTTTTTTCTTCATTTACCGCGGCAAAATTTTAATCAATTCTCAAGGCATAATTCGGTGCTTATTACCTATTACCTGATGACGGGCGTCAGGAGTTACGCAAGCGATTTGCCTTCGTAATGGTCATTAGCGCTATCAAGAAAATGCTATTTCGAAAGTTTAAATTTCCGATGATGATGCTTGTATCGTGAGTTTTCTGCGACTCGGGGATTTTTTTGCTACACTTTTTTTTGCAACCAGTCAGTCGTGGGACGATCAAGAGGAGGTTGTAAAGTTCCTTGTATGGCTTGACGGGATTCCATGACTGCGAGGCAGATAGTTTATGCACGTACATTAAGGCGATGATTTAGCGCAGGTAATTGATGTTTTGATGCTTTGTTTGATAAAAAACAGCTGATGCTGCGGGGAACTCCATTGGATTGACAACATATTTTACGCAGAAACAATCAAAGTCCAGGGTACGCTATACGTATGCTTATAAGAAACGAAGAAAAAATATGAAAATTTTAAACTTGATTTGTGTTATGTACTTTGCATCTTTATGCCAAAGCGTATAACAACGTTCATGCCGTCAAAAGTGCTGTTCAACGAGAATTTGAAAGCAAAAAAAAAAAAACCCGCACGACGAAGCTCTTAACGTCATGTCAAAAGTTATAAAAAAAAAGACGAGACGCGCGGCTGATAAACCGTCTCCAAAATACCGAATGATCACCTTTCAGCGCCACCTCATAATTGATACATCCCAAACATTGCCATTACGTCAGAGACCAGTTCAATAAATCATCGAGAACCGTTCGGCTCGAAGAATGATCAAATCCTGGCCAACTATTTTACGATCCAGCTTATTGATTTTCGATGAGCTCCGCAAGGTGAGGCACAAAACCGCAAGTGTTTTTCGCGGAGTGCATTCTTGCGGTCAAGAGGATTAGTAAAGAAAAGTACCCAGAAGGAAAATTCTGAATTTAGCAAATCGACAAAGCGGTTTCAATTATAGATTCGATGTAATGCACTTATACAATAGCCGAGTCCTATTCATCCCGTGTCAAGACAAGTGCTTTTTTTGCTATCATCTCTCACCAGACTCATTCACGAAACTAGTATACTACAAACAAGTTCACAATAGCAAGTGGATTATCCATGAGTATAGATGCAAATAGTTCCGATACCAGTAGTTTTTTTTTTTTTTTGCAGATCCTTTCAGATCACTCAATCACCATTGAGATAATGTGACAGTAAGTATACATCGGAGAAGAAGTAAAAGACTTCTCGAAGCATCTGCATTCACTTACAAAAGTCGTCCTATTAAATAAAAGATCCGCGAGAGAATAGCTTGAGTGATTCCACGGGGCAGGGGGGGGGGGGGTCGATATATACATACGTGGGTCGCAAAAGTTGTATAATTTATGCTAAAAATTGAGTTTATCGATTCGGACGAAATTGACATTCCGGTACGGGCATACGATTAAAATATACCACTATTATATGTAAACTCGCGGAACATTAGCTTCTTCTGTAAGTATACTTATTCTCGGATATTCTATTAATTGGAGATTCAAGCGCGAGTTTCAGACGTTTATCGACGTATTGAGGGTTCAATTGGCGAATTGCTTTTTCACAAATCGATTTCTGAGACAATAGAAATTTCGTTATGGTCCTGTGGAATATGCACCATGAAAAATTTCACGGCCACGCGCAGCGTATATACATTGTCTCTAAAATGCTCGTCTCTTCTAGAATAGTTTGCTTTTGTAAGGGTCTGAATTTCACCAGCCGGGTTGTATGCAAGATTTAGTCCGAATTTTTAACGAGCTTTTTAAAGGCGTATATCAATGAGGGATTCTTGAAATTCATTCGCATAACGTGTATATAGAAAATTTGAAAAGGTCGTACGGGTTATGAACTTAAACGACGTCAAGCTGCGTTTTCTTCTGCTAAACGATCACGAATTCGCGATGAAATTGTTATTTTGTTTCTTAATTGTAAACGCACGTTGTTAAATAGCAAAGTTGAATGCAGTTCTTTTAATACCTCGAATTTAAGTGATGTGCTAGCCATTGAAATTAAAAAATGACGAGGAAAGAAGTGTGTATACTGCGCGAAAAAAAACAGTTCATAAATTATCTTTTATAACCACTTATTGGCGCGTTAACTCATTCATTATGAGGAGTCCAATCGCCAATTTGTAAGTATTCGAGGGAATGACTTTCGAGGAAAATGTAGCGACTCGATGCAAATACTTTCTGCAATGGTAATATTGGCAATTTATATATGCCTGAATATTTTTTTCAATATCCGCGTGCAGATATCGTTTAAATGCGGATAATCGCTCGGTTCAATCACCCAAAAGTAAATATAAAACACCAAAACACACTATTAGAGTTTTTTTTTCGGTATCGCGTCAAAGTAGGAAAAAACCCAGGGGCGATGTATGTCTGCGTGAAAAAAATTTGGAAGATTTTCGAACGAATAATAATCTTGGTCTCGTGACTCCAATCAATCGCGTGTATATAACTGCGCTCTCGCGTGTATTCCGGATTATTTGAATGTCGAGGACGACCCGATGACGTTATACCCGGTGCTCGAGCAGTGTCTGTCGTATAATATTATATTCACCGTATTCAGGTAGATCTTCCCTGTTATTTGCGTATACGTTATATGACGACTCAGAGGCACTGCAGATAAACAAGGTTGACGACCCGTTGAACAAAAAAGCATATCATAGGTATGATACGCACTCGCATCTCGACAGAAACTGGTTGTGCTCTCCGATGAAATCTTTCTGGAAATTCACTTTCTACCTCATCAACTCGATTACTATACTTTTTATAGCTCTCCCCGAGATGGAAATTTGCATATCAGTATAGAAAAACTTATGGTGGAGATTCTTTCTCGAAGCATTTTTTTACTCGCCAGCGGTGCTGTGCATATAATGCAGAAACGATTCGCTTTCGGCGAGAAAAAGTTATTCGATCGTCCTTGGACGTACGGATTCCTTTGTCGAAAAGTCCTTCTCCCGCGAGTATATATATTAAGCAGGATATTAACATTCGCGAGAAGTACTCGATGCTGCTTGATGCGTATTTTAATGTATGGAGTAATTAATTAAGAGAGTTGGGTCGACGAGGTGAGCGACCGGTTAAGAGGGGGGGGGGGGATGGGATAAATATTTCGTAACCAAACATACGTGAACAGTATAAACAACTATAGAGATATGCACTGTATAATGTTAAGGTCCCGTTTTTATCACACGAAATGACGGGTTATTGTCCAATACAATTGATGAATTTTAAGGTATCGCCGAGAGTAGTTATTAACATCAAACAATTATCATCGGCGATGTCATATAACAGTTATCTGCATCTTCGTGCACAAAAAATAGAGCCTGCTACACAACGGTTTTACAAATTTATGTATAGCTAGAGTAAAACGGTTCCTTCTCTCGCCAAGGACCATCATTATGCAATTCCGACGAAGCAGCTAGCGAGCCATCCTGAATAAAGATATCAAACGCACGTCTACACGACACTCCTCTGTTTCTACCTCGCGGTTTCTACCCAGATTCGACGACGAATCTCCAGCGTGGCCCGAGTTTAACGCACCGAAGGTCGCGTAAACGTTATGTACACGACACTCGTTACACACAACGAGCGCTATATACACGAGTCACAAGCAGGAAATGTCTCGAGGTATTGTTGTAATTTTTGCTCGCGCGCCTTTCTCCGCCCGTGTACTTTTTATATATATATATATATGCGTGTACACTACTTATAATGTGTAGCGATTGCTTTTCGTGCCGGATGCGTTTAAGGAAAAAGTGCGCGGGGTTCGAGATGCAATATTTTGCCGAGTAAGCAGGCGCAAGGTCTTTGTGGATCGTTCATTCGTTTTTTGCTTTTATTTCGGGATGATTGTTCATTTGAAAAAAGGGTCACTTTATTGCGATGAAGTTTTTTAAATAAACGCTACGTATACAAGATTTATTGCTATAGCGTCCGATAGAATTTTAATTATTTCCATGCTACTCGTATATAAGCTGCATCACACAAAGTGACTAAAAAGAAATACCCACATGTGCTGCAGGAAGCAATGACAGCGATAAAAACTTTTTATGCTCGATGCATCTATGACGAAGTTTTATATAGCGTTTATCCAACGCGTATTTTTAAGGGGAAAACTGTCACATTGTAATTATCGCATGACTAACATTTATTTTTTCAACGAATTCGCGCATCCGATTAATTGATTGGCAATAATGAATTTGCACAAGTCGTCTTGCGATAGGGAAAACCGGAGATTCGCGGTCACTACAGCTGACAAAACAACAAAAAATCAAATTACAATTGATTAATGTCCTGCTATACGGCAATCGAAACGCCTATTATTAAGGGCACCTGTGGTCAGATTCGCGACGAGGCGCCTGACGTCAAACGAGTAGTTAATTTCTATAACCAGTTTCCGCGCAGCGCAGAATTTTTCCACGGCAACATCCGTATATTTTCAGCTAATTCCAAGCCTGATGTGAATTAATCAAGGAGGCAGAGAGAAAAAACGGTTATACCGGAATATATTACGTCGAGAGCATGCACGCACGCATATGCGCGTTATATTATACATATATATGTATATATACATTGTCTCGGGGATTCCTCCGAGCCAGACGAGATCGCGAGTGACTAATAATTTATGCGATTAGTATTCGGGAAGAAGCTCGAAGATTCTATATAGACGAAAATACATGCTTTGTTGATGTTGTATGTCGCCGGGCGTATAATTCGTTTATATTATATCGAGGTTGACTGGGCCGGTTTCGTATTATTAATAGGACCGTAATCGTCATTTGGGTAAAGTAATTTTTTTCCGACTGGGCTTGAAATAGAATCTGCTCGTTCTTCCGGTTACGCTTTGTTTTTGTTTATACGCTTTTCCAATGCGGCGATGATTGAACATTGATCAATTATTTATGAATTAGAATATATGGGTGATTCTGCCGTAACTGGCTCAAAACGGTCACAAAAATGTTCTATACTAAAATCGACTATTTTTAACTTATCGGACGGTCATTCTAACTGGAATTACTTACAAAACAAGTCCCTAAAGCTAAACCACAACATATAACTTTTATAACAAGTTATGTGAAGAATCCATATTTGACTAGATTACGGAACTGACATTTTTGTAATTCGCGCTAATAAAACTCCAGTAAATTTTAATTTAACTTGGTAAAAAAAAAATTAAATCGTCTAAGATATATATATCTATCTATCTATCTATATGTATATGTATATTCACTCAATATTTGACAGCCTGTTCGTTTATTCACGAAGATCGCAATATCGTTAAATGACGAATTATTTGAAAAAAATTAGACTCTTATTAGACGTTTCCTTGTAACTGGAGCCATTTAAATACTAAAAAAGCAATGATTAGGACATTATTAATGTATTAATGATACTTACTGTATTATGTGTTACGGAACTGACGGTTACGGAATTGACATTTAGGCGTTTATCAGCTCGCATAGCCTAGCGTAATTATTATAAACAATTCTTTGCACATATATTCGAAAATACTTACTATTTACTCGAGAAAAACGCCCTATATGTTTAAATACATTGTTGCTAAGTAGTAGTTTACTAGCGTTACGGAACTGACAGGTTGTGCTTTTTTTCGAAATTTCTGATGAAAAATCAGCTCTCACTTCCACAATTTTGAATTTTGGAACCATGCTACGGTTGGATTTCATAAATAGTAGTATATAGTTTGAAATTCTACCGATAGGCGGCGCTATATGACACACTAGAACGCTTTTAACATAAGGTAATGTAGAGGGTACCTTTTTAATGCAAAAACGGGCGTCAAAGAGTAAGCGCCCAGCTTTAATATTAAATAATTAATTTTAATCCCAAAACCATGAAAAATATATTGTAATAGGTCTATAGTTCATACTATATATGATGGAATTTTTTTTACATGTCGTACTTTTATCTGCATCGACCTTTTAGATTGAAATCCGTGTTGGAGACAGGTTACGGAACTGACATTTGAGGCCTATTATATTGCGTAGTTTTAAATATAAGCCTGCATACTCGGTTTTAACTATTGGTAAATATAGTTAGTTATGCCAGACATACATAAAACCGCTTGTGCGATTTTTTTTCAAATGTGTGAACGCCTGGGAAGCAGGCGCGCAGAATGAGCCAGTTACGGCAGAATCACCCATATCTATCGAATAAAGATAAATACTATAACTAATTATTTGATGGAATGATCGCTGACAATAATTAAGATATTATAATTGCACAAATAACTATTCAATGAATGTCATAAATAAATCTTTCAAGTATATAAGGCCGATGAGAATTATTTTCTCATCTAAGAGCAATACAATGACAGATGGCATATTTCAATTCATTTTCAATGCATGCATCGTCGAGATGTATAATAATAGATCCTGGTTGTTCTCTTGAAAACGGTTATTTTCCAAATTGATTCATACAATACCTGTATAGAAGTCGAGAAATACAAAAATAACAGAGAACTGATCCTCTCAATACTGCAGGCAACGTTTAGGGGCTCAGCCGGTCATTACCCGCCAGCTCCATTGCAGCAAAGCAAAAAAAGGAGATCAGCATCTCGCTCGACGAGCTGAAAAAAACTTGATCGAGAAAAAAGGAAGCGCGGGAGAGCTAATGTAATTCATCCGCGGCGCATAATGAAGGTGGGAACACAAGTCTCAAGGTGATCGTGGAAACTTCCGTAGACGCGATTAAACCGATCATTTGCCGATGTCTTCTCGAAGCTCGGCGACGAAAAAAGGTTCGAAAGAATCTTGTGGATGATGTTTGTGATATTTTGTCACTATATTGTAACGTAAAATCGGAAAAGAGTTCTAGAAGTTCGATGATCGAACGATTTGAACTCTCTAGACGGAGATGTGTTGTAGCCGAGTGGGCCAATGAGATGGTAATTTTTCCGCGGCTTTGAAGATTCTGGATGGATATACCTATTAGTCGCTGGTTCTCATATGGCAGACTGATTTTTTTTTTGTTTTATACATTTTCGAGGCTCGTGATGCGTCATCGTAATCCGTTCGAAATATAACGGGGAGATTTATCGCCGATAACAACACCAAACTATCCTGCAGCATAACTATATAGGAGATTTATTATTAAATCGAACACGCAAAAAGTTGGTGGAAAAACACGCCGACGAATACATATTATTTTGTTTAGTTTTCCAATCAAAACGCGTATTTTGTACGCCGTAAATGCGGCATTATGACACCAACGCATTTGTCGCAAAAAAAGTAGAATCTCATTAAACGGTTTTTCTCGACGACTCATTTGTCGTGATTAGACGACGAAAAAAAAAGTCCAAGTTCAGTATGATGTGCAGTAAACACACCCAATTTGCGAATTACGCGCGAACGTCAACTCGTCGCGAGTTATTATTTAACTTCCGTTCTGGTATCATAACGAGAAGGAATCGCTATTGCGTCATAACGCCTCTAGTATCGTTACAATGTTAATTCACCTTTGCGATTCAGTTTCCAACGTACAAGCGCCATATGAAGTGAATATAACTGCGATATGCAAACAAAAATATTGTTTTCTCTGCAGGTCGGCCTATATCGTTCGTCGCGTGTGTAATTGGAGAACTGTAATGAAGATTGTTTAAATTTTGAAGAGTTCCCGATTGATTACTGGAAGTGTGATAACTGCTAGCAATTTTTTTTTTTTTTTTATGTAACATGATTAGAAGCGAATTGATTCGAAAAGGTGCGAAAAACGGGAACGCAGTAATGACTTACCAATCATACCCTAATAACTGGGCACCGATGAGATTGCCTTTTGCAAATTATCGATTTTCTCATCATATTCAACGTTTAAAACCCGGGCGTGGGTGTGATGAGCCCACACTGGCGATCGAACGCATTCATCTAGAAACACTACGCAAGCACCACAACAATGACCACAACAACGAACACTCAACAATATTTCTTATTTCACTTTCTCTTCCTACCTAACTATGTCTATAATCTATCTCTTTTAGCACACATTACAAAAATCCTGCTGTTGTGGAGAATGCGGGAGCGATGACAACTGCCCCGAAAGGGGATGTGTAGAATGATTCGCCACCTGGTCTTACACGGCAACGAAGCCAGCGTAGGCGCGCTGCCTTGCAGGGGGGCGTTAGGATACGAGCGTGATTCCGTAGTGTGTCCGACGATGAGCTGACTCCGTCCTTATCAAAGTCGGAAAGCTCTCATACTTAGTTCTAGAGAGGTATGGGAGTTATCACCTCTAGAACGGATGATTTCACCTGGATCGGAAACAGGATCCAAAACGCGTGGTTCACTTTACTTACCAATGGCTCTAAAAAAACCAAAACCAAACAAATTCCAATGGGACTTAAAGGTACGTGAATTCCGTTTAGGAATCGTGCGCAGTTGAAGTAGAAAGCAGCGAAAGGAGCAAAGCGCGCGTACCGCGGTAAATCTTAAATAGAACTGGCGGGTACAAATCTAGACTTAGTGCTATAGCAAGAAACTCGTGGCAAGATACGGGTATGTAGGAAACGAAAACTTCACCTTTATGTCGGGGCGGGCGAGCGGACATTCCCTAGGTCCGGATTTCTGATTTTTCGCAAAGAATTATACAGCTTGGTTAAAATTTCGAAATCTCGTAAACGACAGACTCTCGTATTATCGTCTCGAAGGAGCTCTTGTGGTACAATTACGTGGTTATTACGTGCATTGTCTACGGTAGCGAACAAGGGAAGAGGTGAAGGATCTTTAATACGAGCCTTGAGCAATTATCGAACCAGTTCGCGTCTTACGAACCCAAAATAGTAGTGGGGGATTTCAACGCTAAATAGGGAAAGAGGAAAATGTTTAAGGCCCACTATAGGCAAGGAAAGTCTGCACGAAACCAGCAATGGATAACAGTATTAGAGTCATATAATTTCGCGGCGCAACAGATCTATATAAAGAGTACGCTGCTTCAAGCACAAGGATTATACACAAAGTAACGTTGGACATCGCGGACGGAGCACCGTAAAATCAAATCGATTCACTTTCTTATCGATAGATGGCCATCACGAACGTTCGACGTAAGAACCTATAGGGGAGCGGATTGCGACTCGGTTATCATTTCAGTAGTGGTCCAAATTAAGAGCCAATTAGTAGCTGGGGCAAAATAAGTAAACGTGCGAGCAAAGTAGAAAGGTTCGTATATTGAAAACTACGGAAGCGGATTAGAACGAATTTACAGTATGCAAGTAGAATACAGGAATCGGTTTCAGGATACCGAAGAAACGGATGCCACCGCGGAGGTAGATGACGAACCGAACAGTCTTTGGGGATATCGAAAAGCGATAAAAACAGGCCGCGAATTAAAGTTGCTTAGGTAGAAAGAAAAAGCCAAGAGTAACCATTTTTTGACGAAGGTGCGAATCTGGTTTTGAAAGGCGCGCAAAAAGCCAATATTAGACAGCGTTACACAATGGAGCGATAGGGCGTAGAAGAGTCACGCAAAAGAAGGCAAGTGGGGGCTGATTTATCAGGAAAATAAAAAGCGCGAGTATCAAAAGAATCAGATTAGAAAAATAAATACTTAATATGTAAGGAAAACTTAACCGCGGCGAGATGTATCAAGAGGATATTATACGATATTTAGGAAGGTGTTTCCAGAGTTAGATGCCAATTAATGAATAGATGGGGCGGGAATCTTCGTTACCAAGCGAAATGAACTGCTGAAGCTCTGTGGAAAGGATATTGATAAGTTACTAAACGTTTACTATTGAAAATCTGCGAGGAAAGGGAGACGAAAATCCACCCTGCTGGATACTCCATATGGAAGAACGCGAGCCTATCATAAGAAGTAGATAAGCCGCGATCAAAAAAACTAAACAATCAATAGGCCGCGGAAACTGTTCTTACCAGGCTGAATCTACTTAAATACGGGGCACAAGCGCTTACATTCAAATTTAACACTAGTATGTGGACTTACTCTTTGGCTAAGGAAAAATTGAATGTACCTCATACCGCAATAAACGTGGAAAGACATCTATCTCATTATACTCGATTTTTTTCACTAAAAGGGTTCGATGATAAGTCAGGATTGGTGCGGCATAGATCATACGTTGGGTGTATAATCTTATGCTTCTATGATTTAGATCCATGTGACACATTAGCTAATGAACTCTGTTTTGAGTCTCTTACTATGGTAATACTGACCTTGCTTCTCTATGTTGCTAATTTCATTTTGATTGAATTCAGTGTATTACATGTGTGCGCAAGGTCTCTTCTTCAACAGGGTGGGATTCCTCTTCTTCCTTCTGCGGAGTTAATAGGAGGCTATCAGTGTGGATTCCGGATGACATTCGTGCTCTCTAAGCTCGT
Source organism: Pteromalus puparum (assembly GCA_012977825.3). Taxonomy (NCBI): domain Eukaryota; kingdom Metazoa; phylum Arthropoda; class Insecta; order Hymenoptera; family Pteromalidae; genus Pteromalus; species Pteromalus puparum. The sequence continues at coordinate 75,156,982 of CM053170.1, read as the reverse complement.
GACATCTCTCCGTAACAGGTCGACGTGCGATCAAGTTTATTTAAGACAGTTGTTATGAGAAAATGGGAACATTGCTAACAATACATCCAATCTATTTTTAGACTTTAAAAAAGATGTTATCAAACGAAGCAAATGTATCTAATACCTGGTGCTCCTCGGAGTACCATAAAAAACTCGTTTGAATATTAATTCAATGTGCTGGAACTAAGCACGGGAAAAGGTCCGATGTAGGGCTGTAATACGTATCCGATCATTGCATGATGACGCGACGGTTTGAAAAGGTGACGGTCTCTCTACAGTTACTCTTTTAACTTAATCGCGAATTTATGTTGCTTTAGAAAAATTGCCAGACTAGCGGGCTAGGTTGCACCTTACGGAATAAACACAATTCTGGTTATGCGGGTATGACTTGGAATACTAGGGATAACGGTGCAGCTGGTTAGCGAGGTAAACGCGAATTTCTCATAAAGGCGGCTGGACCGGGTCTTAGAGGTGAGCGAATCGAAACGAAATATATGATCTATGGGTAAATGCGGGCATTTTGCGAAGGTGAGGGTCGATCTTAGAGTCGAGAATTTACTTTTGCAATAGGTTAAGCGAATTTTCAGTATTTTAGGCACATACCAATAAATTGATCGAAACGAATTTAAGCCGAGATTAACAAGAGACTTCATTCGGGTAATGCTTGCTACTACGCGTGAATAGTATTACTAAAATCAAAACTGCTGTCTAGAAATTGTAAAAATGTAAGGAATAATAGGGACTATATAATGCTCGGTAAATCCTGTGTACGGGTAGTCGTGAACTATGGGCGCTTACTAAAAGCCCGAAGAAACCCGATTTTAGGGCGGTTTCGAAAAATAAGGTTCTGTCGACAAAATAGTTACCGGCCAGATGAAAGATGAGGACGGGGAGGGAAGAAACTGCACAACGACGAGCTACATAACCTATTACGCGTCACCGATATAAACAGAATAATTAAATCGCGAAAGTAAGATGGGCAGGGCACGTTGCAAGAATGAGAAATGATCGCACGCAGCGGCGGTATAATGAAAGGAAAGCCAAATACATCGCGACCTCTAGGTAGGACCTAGACGCAGGTGGGAGAGGACAATGTAAAAGCGGACTTAACTGAAATCGGACGGGAGCGCGGCGGAAATGGATAGGGTTAGCCACAAATAGGGATACGTGGAAGGCTTGCGTAGATGAGGCGATGACTTTCGAGTTCGAAAAGCCCCTTAAAAAAAAAAAAAAAAAAAAAAAAAATTCAACGTTTAAAAAGGAATTTACTTCAATGTTTCAATTAAACGAGAGATTATTATTTTCTAACAAAAGTTCGCTACATTGTACAAATCTTTTGCATATTATAAAATGAGTAAACAAAAAATCGACGACAAAGACAAAAAATATGCAATCTGCACCATGACGAGCGCTGCAATCCCCGGCAAAAATCTCATTAGTCTCCCGGAGTCCCCGTCGCAAGTAACGCACGCGCGGCGACAAAAGCGAACGAAAACAAGAGAGAGAAAGAGAGAGAGAGAGAGTGAAATAGCGGAAATTCGCAAAACTGCAAGCGAGAAACAAATCTTCCGCTGCTTGACGTCATAGAGAGCCGCGTTGAGATCGTAATCGTTGCGGGGATAATCGAAGATATACGTTGCAACCGCGGTATGTGCGAGCACGTGGCGCATGTTATAGGTATTCTCGTCTGGTGGAAATTGTGCGACGATGGAGCGATGAGAATTGAAAATTTGTGACGATTAGGAGATGATGCGTCGGGGAATCGATGATCCATTACGCGAGAAGCAGGAGGCGCTAATAAACGCTTCTGATAAGTTGCAACGTATATAATAGTAGTATAGGTATATAATTTTATTGAAATTCGTACAAATATAATCCATCAGCGCGAAAACCGAAACAACAATGCATTCACTGTAGACTTTCCTCGCTGCATCAACGCACTCCTCGCACAATATAATCCAGCCGATATATAACATTTTACCATATCTTCAATGTCGCCCCGCGTGCATTCAGCGATGCGCGCACACACACACACACAGTCGAGCCGCACATCCTCCCGTCAACTAGATCACGACTGACTTCCAAACGAAGCGTCCCCATCATTCCCACAATCATAATGCACGTCTCTTCCCCCCCGGCTGCAGTCGAGACCGAAATGAAAAAAAGAAAAATCAAGCAGCCCATCCGCCTCGCATAAATAATTCAGAGATCGACTGTGCAGCTCGGGGAGTGCGAAAATCGAGTGACATTTCGCCGATCGTCCCGCGCGCTATACACACACGTATATATACGACGCGCATACATTCGCAACAGCAGCGCCGACAGGTAGATACGGAGCCGGTGGCGCGAGAGAAGGAAGGATAGATAATCGGAACAAGGCGCGCAGGGGGACGGCTAAGGCGATATATAAGACTGGCCCGAGCACGCGGAGACTTCAGTTTCTGGACGCAACAGGAGACAGGCAGATATAGGCGCGCGCACTCGCGCTATCGCATCAGACGTAAACACACATCGGACACCCATCTTTGCGGATATTGTTCGACTCAACGCTACATATATATTACGCTGCTACTGCTTCTCAACGTCCGGATCCGGAGAGCCGCTTTTTCATCGAAAAAGACAAACAAGAAAAAAAAAAAAAAAAAAAAATCAACGGACAGTTCAGAGAGTGAAGAAAGTGCTCCGAGCTTGGGATAACCTTCGGCTGAGGCTCTATATATTTACGCTTGCCTGGTATCGCAGACTCCTCTACCTACACAGTTATAAAGTGAGTATCACGATGTTTACGTATATACATGTATAGGCATCAGTGTGTTTTCGTTTCAAGTCGAAGAGAGCTTGAATTCATTCGAGCGTGTATTTTTTCGAAGGATTACTCTAATGTCTAATACCTCATTATAGTCGTCGCTGCGGTATGTAAGCCTGTATCGGCAGCGCGAACTTGAGGGCTATCGACAACCAATTAAGTGAAAAGGAACACAAACTGGTTTCGCGAAAATTGCCAACATTGACGCGCGAGCTCGCTACTCAATGTCGCGCGACGTAAGTGTATAATACACATCGCACGAGTGCTTTTTCGTCGGCTAAATTGCTCTCTCTCTCTCTTCTCTATCCTTCGCTCGCCTCGCGTATATAGATTAGATATAAATGTAATTGTCCCCCTTTTTGCCTTCGCTAAACACTGTTTAGATATGCGCGCGTGTGTACGTGATGTATTATGCAGACTTGACTTGTTATTTCTTTAATTCGATATCGTGTCCATGCTAAGCAATGAGAAATTCGTGTGTCCATCAGGTCTATTGTTTATTATGCTGTATACCATCATGATCGTTGCGAGTGGATTTCAGACTTATGTAAAAATTACAACGGAAAAGCGATTGCGCGAGTGATAATTTTGCAATGCGCTGATGTTACGCGAATATATAGGTATATAATAATAGTCAATCAAGCGTCGACTTTCATCGAGACTTATACTCGACTATCTTTAATTCGTTAACATTCGCGTGTACAAGTATACTGCACTCCGGCAATTTTCGCTGCTGCCGACGACGCTTGGTCTAATTTTCATTTTTATCTAAATAGGTGGTTCATCGGCGTGGTATATCGTTCTTATCCTTAGTAGTATTATTATTATATTACATACTATATTATTCTCAAACAATAATACGAGCGAAGCGGTCGACAAGTTTCCTCGTTACGTGCTCGATAAATTTACCATGAATATTATCAGACGTACGTATGTATAGACTCGCGAGTACAGTAATCAAACAATAAAATCGCAGCTGAGATGTATACACACTCTTCTCTCGAACGGGAGGCACCAGGCACACGTGACTCGTCGGCCAGCACGTGGTTCGCTATACGCCCGGGCTGATTAAACTTTTTTTTTTTTGACGATCTCGTATAGCTGTAACATGATATATGCTTCTAAAGCTGTCGTACTTCGCTGTGAATAAAAAAATTTTACACTCTCGGTCGATTCACCCGGATAATGCGAACTTTGTGTTCAGCGTTCGTCGCGAAACTACATAGGTCATAAATTCGACTGAAAACTGCTTCTCTTTCCCGTATTCGAAATTAATCACTCCGTCGAGTGCGGCTCGCGCATGCCGATGTGCGCTGTATATACTTACTTACACGGCGGCGTAAAAATTTTCACGACTCTTTGTCCGTCACTGCGTTAAATTAGTCCTACGATTTCTTGCGCTCGAACTCCGGCGTTTACTTATATTAGAGGAAACAATAGCGGGAACGCGCGCGAAGCAGGAAAATATGAACGGAAATTACAATCGAGCTATATTTAATAATGCATTTATACCGAGGTGACTTACGCGTATTATAATATAAAAGCCGCTTCTAAACAATGAATTTCAATGTTTTTATACTCTCCCTCTCTTTATGTTAGCGCGGAAATGCAAATTGATATACATTACACAGTCGCGTATATACGAGTGTATAAATCATCGAGAAAATGAAAAAAAAAAAAAAAAAAGAATCCTCGCGCGCGCGTGTCTACTCATCCGTGTATCATCGTGGCATTTAAAACCACATATAGTAGCTAAACAGCTTGTCGAGTCCGACACTTAATCGGTAGTTCGGGGGAGAGCATAGGTACACAGTGTCAGTAGTGTGTCTACGTATATAATTATATGAAAACTGCCGCGTTGGAATATTAATTGCAATCTCAAGAAGGAGAGACACGCAGAAAAATTGTAGGTTTCTTTGTGCGCGCATATACACGCGCTGTATGAATTAAAGGATTTTCCGAAGAGACACGCGCGAGCGACTATCGCGGTCGCCAAGGTCGTCCTCGATGCTCTCTCTCTCTCCGTTAGTGCATCGCAGCCTGTGGGAGAATCTCTCGTTTTCGCAGTAGCCACCTTCTTGGAAACTACGTTGTTGGTTTTGCAATTCTTCGCTTAATTAATAGCCGACGACGATTTTACAGCGCTGCAGCTTCGGTCGCGTTAATTTCGTTGATTTATAGCATTAGTTATTATATACATCGATGCATCACCTGTATTCTCAAAATAGTTTCTTCCAAAATTAGCGATCTAGTCGCGTGCGCGTTATGTATGTACGCATAACGATGTTTTGTTCGCGACGATTAGTAAACAAATCTGCGAGAGGCACCTTTAGCCTGCAAATCGCATCCTTAAAATTCGGGTCCGGTCGCTTTCGTTTGCGAAAAAGAAGAGCGCCGTTACGTCGCTGTTATAATCGAGGTTCTTTTCGAATTTCGATTCGTACCAGCGTTCGTTATCTCTTTGCAATGGCTTTCCATATAATACTTGCGATATATACCCACACACGATACGATATACCGTGGAACCTCGCACGACAATTATACGCGGCGTATCTCGCGAAAAATAAAGGAAAAAATTACTCTGCATCACAATGCGCGCCTCTTGCGCGAAACAAACGCCATCAGCATCTTCCAGAACTTGTGCAATTCCACGGAGCCGCTGTGCGCTCATCGCGTTCTCGTGAATTTTCAAACAATCCCGCGAGCACTTGTCGTCTCGCTGCTAATGAGAAGAGGCATCTCATCCACGAAATTGAAAAAGAAGGACGGACTTGCAACCTTTCCATTGTATGTACTGAACACACAAAACATAATCGTTTTTCATCATGTGTTTCTGTGCGTATGTGTATATGGATATATGTCGGCATTATTCCTGGGCGCACGCGCACGCGCGCGCGCAAGAGAGAGAGAGAGAGAGAGAGAGAGAGAGAGAGAGAGAAACAAGTTTTCGGAGCGCGAGAAAAACTTTTTTCCTTTCGTTTTGTAAAGATTGCGCAAACGCGCGGAGTCGAGCCGATATTATACATGCAGTCGAGATCTATACCACAGCGTAATCGCCGGATAATATACGGATTCTCGGATGAAACGCGATAATCCGGTTTTCCGAAAACTCATTTTAATTTACGTCCTTTTTTTTATCCATCGGCCCTACAGCAATTATACCCGTATACAAACGAGCTTCGCGCAAGCGCTCTAATAAAGATAAAAAACGAAGTAAACCGAGCCAGCATCTAAATACCAGTATCGAATAATCAAGAGCAGCAACCTCTCGCGCTCGATTCAAGACCATTCGGCAATCCAGTTCTCCTCAAGCGAATTCCTTTAGCAGGGGGTTGCAGCTGTCGCGCGGTACGAACGTTCGCGAAGGAAAACTCGAATCGCGCGCGGCGATAGTGAAAGGAAAGACGCGAGTATAGAGCTTTGGCACACATGCGCACACACGGGAGGAGTCGTCGGAGCGCGAAGCTCGAACGGAAACACCGGGCGGCCTTATAGCCGAAGGTTCTCGAGTTCGTATGCACCTCCCGAGAAGGTAATTACGAGCCTCGTTCGTATATACCTACTCTCGTATAACACATAGTAATTGCGGTACACATAGCTGATGCTGCCACGCTTTTATGCGTATTTAGCGCCGGATATATGCGTCCTCTCTGCTGCTGCTGTGCGATGCAAATGGAGCTGGTTATGCAGATATTTGACGAGTCGAGTCGACGGCAGGTTTGATTGGTTAATGCGAGGGTATACACACACGCGCGCGCGCGCGCGCGGGGAGGATGACGATGGGGGATTATTGCGCTACAACGATCCGTGAACGCTCGCGTTATGGTCGGTGCGAAATCGAGAGGCGGTCAATTGCGACAGAGACCGAGACAGAGAGAGAGAGAGAGAGAGAGAGAGAGAGAGAGAGAGAAAAGTGCGGTAAATTGTAAATTAGAACGGATTAGCTGCGGCAGCGCGTAAGATTTGTGCAAGATTCTAGCGGCGCAGAAACACGCATAAATTTGTCGACGATCGCCTCTGGTTGTATACGCTTATATATCGATCAAGTATATAGAAATTTGAGCAGTTCCTTTGCGCGATACAGCGGATTTAACAGCGTGGAATTTTCTTTGTTCCAGATGGCGCAACTCGTGCGAATGGCGTACGACGGCTATCGGGACCTGATGGACAACAAGAGCGACCCCAGGGTCAACGACTGGTTCTTGATGAGCAGTCCATGGCCAACTCTGGCGATCTGCCTCTCCTACGCCTACTTCTCCAAAGTCCTTGGGCCCAAACTGATGGAGAACAGAAAGCCGTTTGATCTCAGAAAGGTCATGATCTGGTACAACCTCTTCGAAGTCATCTTCTCCTCGTGGCTCTTCTACGAGGTAATTTCACCCAAGCATATTATACCTGCACTCTACGAGTGCACGATGCGCTAACACGTCCATATGTCTATTGTCCGCAGTGCTTGGCATCTGGCTGGGGCGGTGACTATTCGTTCAGGTGTCAACCGGTCGACTACTCGCGCAGTCCTCAGGCCATGCGAATGGCGCGCGGTTGCTGGTGGTACTTTTTCTCCAAGTTCATCGAGTTCATCGACACGCTCTTCTTCGTCCTCCGTAAGAAGAACGACCACATTTCGACACTGCACGTGATTCATCACGGAATCATGCCGATGTCCGTTTGGTTTGGCGTCAAGTTCTCGCCAGGTACGTACAGCTCGTTTAATCTCTGTCCTTAATTGGCGCGCGAGCGCTGGAATCTCGAATCTTTGTCCGATGGCGCTTATAATTGCACAGAATGACCAAACCGGAGAGCAGAACAAACAAAGCGCTTTATTGCTGTACAACTCGATTAGAATCAATCGCGAGCCATTTTAGGAACTTCAACGATTAACATTTTTGTTGCGTTTCTTCCAGGTGGTCATAGCTCTTTCTTCGGCCTTCTCAACACCTTCGTCCACATCGTCATGTACAGCTACTATCTTCTGGCAGCTCTGGGACCGAAGGTCCAGCCGTACCTCTGGTGGAAGAAGTACCTGACCGCGCTCCAGATGATCCAGTTCGTCCTAGTCATGATCCACGCGTTCCAGCTGCTCTTCATCGACTGCGACTATCCCAAAGCCTTCGTCTGGTGGATCGGCATGCACGCCGTGCTCTTCTACTTCCTCTTCCGCGACTTCTATAACCAGGCCTACAACAAGAAGGCCCAGAAGAAAAAGGCGGCCGAGGCCAAAGAGGCGGCCAAGCAAGAAGCCCTCAAGGAAAAGCTCGAGAGCGAGAAGCTGCTGAAGGATCAGGAGATGGAGAAGCAAAGCGAGAACGGTTCGGTGTACCCCAGCCAGTACAAGATTGCCACCGCCTACATAAGCGACAGTGGCCTCAGGAACAGGGTGTTCATCGACAAACGAGGCGGCTTCGACGAGTGATCGCCAGCAGAGTCGGCTTGTCGTTCCTAATACCTTCGTTCGCATCATCGTCACTGGCTGTCGCGCATCACAGGAATCTCCGTTTTCGGGACGTTCTCGCGCGCGGCCAGTTGACCATGACAATATACATTATTCTGGACTCTGGATCCGGACAGCCCGCCGCGATTCCCGTCGTCAATCTCAGACTGAAGATAATAAGTCCGTGTACAGTTTTATGATATAGGATCAGTAGCGCGCGAACGCCGTGAAAGACAAAATACAGGGGAAGGAGATTGCACGTCGTGAATCGGCGACGTTGGACGAATCGCGAAAAGACTTTTTTTGAGTATGTCTCGTTTGTTTCTTGTCCTCTTATCTCTGTCGTCATTGATGATCTACGATTGAGAGAGAAGATTTGAGTGCACATGACCGAGTGAATGAGTATACGAGTACGAGAGTGGATCACACACAAAGGCTGTTTCGAGAGTTGAAAATGCTGCTCGTCGAACAACGGATTGTTTTTTATTCCAAGGCCGGTCGCTTGGAGAACTATTTTGTAAAAATAGCCCCTCGCGATTTTCCGAACGACCGCTGACGCGAAATGTTCTACGCTCTCTTGTCGTCAGTGTCTTTTCTCACGAGCGGTGTATCGTGTGACACGAGTCGCGCGTGTATTATAACATCAGCGCAATCCGTTGCTCGGTGATCCGACATACTCAAGAATAAATCGTCAAAAAAGAAATCGAGTAGTAGAGTTTGCGTAACGACAATTTCACAATGAATGAGTGCCAAAAATTAATGTTTTAAGAAAACTACGTTTTAAGGATATGCAGGACATTATTGTGGTGGAGAGTAAAGCAAAATTGTGTATACGTCTGTAGCCCTTGTTAGGAAATTTCGTATTGAAACTGTTAGACTGATTTTCATCCGGTTTTTTAATTCAGATCTCTTGGAAATTCGTTTCGATTCGCCAAGTATATTTTCATCGATATTTTTTTCATAATTGAAATAGAAGTGACGCATGAAAAATATTTCGACGATATCCGATTCGATTCAATCCGAAATTTCGACGAGAAAGATTTGTGTATAGAAAAATCGTTAGAAAATCAAACCCTATGTACCCTATTTGCCTTAGCTGTTTTTAACGAGAATTCCCTATAGGTCTTAGAATTTCGCGCCGAATCAGTGATGGCATTTATATTTATTTCTTGATCATTGTACCGATATACATATATGTAAACCTTTGTTGATCTAATTTAAGTTGTGGACAATCTGTATTTTATAAGCGGATCACGAAAGTTTGTTTGTTTTTATTTTTAATTAACTAGTTTTAAAATAATATAAGTAACATGATTTTTTAAAAAACGAATTTTTGTTTGTAACGATTTGTGTGAAACTATCATTAAAGAACAATACTTTTATATTTACATTACTGTTTACACTTATATTCCTATAGTATGTGTCCCTCGTGTGACATTACTGAATTCAGTTTTGCAATAATCATATAAGTAAACTCTACAAATCATATGCTCCTCTAATCTCTATTGATGCACCTGAAGTATACAAAAACCACACATTAATCCCACGGTTCTTGATCAATATTCATATGCCAAAAATTTCCCATGCTATATGCAATCCGCGCATGACTCTGTGTGATTTTCAGTATACTCCCGCATAAGTGCATGCGACTCTGCACAAAGTACAAGTGTCCCCAGAGAATTGAACAAGTATTGCGCGAAGTGATATTATACGGCAGAAGTAAATGAAAAAATGTCGGTTGAAGGGAAACCGGTAGTGCGTGTGCGGTTACCGCCAGACGGTCGAATAAAGATTCGCGAGCATTATACAAATCCGCATTCTCGTCCTTTGTCCTGACGATGAAGAAGGCGGTCTGACGATGTGCGCGCGAAATGACGCAAATCGTGATTGCCGTGGTTTGAGAACCGACGAACAAAGGGGCGGCTTGCGACTTTTAATTTTAGTACGGGAAAGTGGAGATGAAATGGAGGAAACGCACTGCTCACATTGTGGCGCGCAATTGAATGGTAATTATGTACATATACGGAGAGTCATGACGTTTTGAGTTTCGTTAATTATTTTAATGCAGGATGCAGTGATTTTTCTGGTTCTGATTCATTTCACCGTTTTTTTTTTTTTAAGATTTTAAAAGTGTTAGCGTTTCTATGTATTGCGGAAAGCTAAAAAATATTTAGCTAGGGTAATTATACTTTATACCATTGAAATCTGGTTTTGCAAGTCCTTATCTTATCCATTTACGGATATATTGCATTATGGTATGTGCAATATAATAAGAGATATGATTTTTGCAAGGAGTAAACCGGTTATGTGCGCTTGTATGTATGTAGTGTTTTTGTACTCAGGCACTTTGTACGCGCATATGATAATACCTGTTAATGTTCAAATAAATGTACTAATGCTTTTATAAATAAGCATCAAAAATAGAATCCTTTCAATCGCTAGAAAAATATAATTACAAAGTAAATTCATCAAAAATATTTTGTTCTGATTTTTCGGAACTCAATCGATACAGGTAGCGAATGATCGGTTCCTTACCGATCGCACTGGCTGTATAGCCCACGTCGATACATGTATACGATACGATTTCAACCGCAAAGCTGCTCGAGGCTCTGGTAAATTATTTTGTCAAAGTATAGATGGAGCTACTTGCATTAAGTTTTCGTTCTTTTTAAAATTTTGCATTATATCGCTTTGTATGTCTGTATAGCAAAAATGTGGTACAAAACACACATTGCTAGCGTGAAAAATCAATTGTGCAATATTTTTGGATTGGAGTAGCATATATTAGAGAGTAGTATTGAAAAAGGCGCTTTTCTTGATCGCTTCATGGTGGATGTCATTTTCAAATTTCATTATTTTCACTTATTTATAAAACACTTTTATGTAAGAATTGATGTCATCTGTATAAACAAGTACTTCGCGGTAATGAATACCAACCAAGTTTACGGAAGTTAGCTCTCTAATTACCGCATATTAGTTTCCAAGCAATCGTCGTTGAAGTGTATATGGAAAAATCCTTTGAAGAAAACGTTGCCTAGAAGTTAAGCAACAAACTCACCGAGCAATGAAACAACTTGAATTTCTAACGCTCGCAAACGATGACAAAATTTTGATAATCACATTTTTTGTGAAAAATATATGCTAAAGGATTTAATTAACATTCAAGAATCCAAGGAAAACAAATTATCATCATTCCATCATCAATAATTGCCAATGATGATGTGTGAATTGTTAAAACTATTTGTAAACGACCTCAACATCACATGGCATTTAGTGGATATAATCATCCATCTCTAGTATTAAACAGCATTTTATATCATCAACTAACAGGACCGCAGATATAGGCTTTGAACAGCTTAGCGACGCTAGATGATCCGTAAATTTTTGATGATAAAAAAAACGAACCCCAAAGAAATCCATAATAATACCGTAAAAAGCATAAGCGCGCAACCGATTTCTTCAAGCATCCTCGAAACCAGGTATATCCAGCAATGACCTTCGCTCCTCAAGATCGTTATGCACCTCGAGCAGCCGGCGATTTCTCCGCATATAGCGTTCGTCACGCATTTCCGAAACTCCGCCGGCGCGAGAGCACGCGCGTTACAGCATCCGCGGCCCCGTGCGCGACCTTCGATTCAGCTCGGCTTCTCTTTCCGGAGGAAGAGCATGAGCATCGCGCGGCGGCACAAATTTCGCGCGTAAAGTGGCGCGAGGCGAGGCTAATTTTCAATAGTGAAAGTGCGCGCGCGAGCCTTGGGGTGAAAGTGCCATAGAGTCGGCTCGAGCTCGACTCGTATTATATACATGTGCGCGTCGCTGGCGCGGCCGATTACGATAGAGTGACTCTTAATTAACTGTGTCAAGAGAATCATATTTGGAGAGCTGATTTTTTTTATGGCTTTCTTATGTATCATCACACGCGAGCTCAGCTATTCCGATATTTAAGGAGACGATCTTTTCGCTTTTGAAAATACAGCGATTTTTGAGGAATCGATCGTGTGTGCGCGCGCGGTGCGGGCAAGAATGGCTTTTCATTTTTTCCGCGCACCTTTCACTCGCGCGCGAGAGTCATCGATTACGAAGCTGACGAAAGGTGATGTCAGAATGTTCGAGATGTGGTCGATGTAATAACTGGCTGTAAATCGGCATCTTCCGTCGCCCGACGTATACTTGGGCTACTCTACTTATCGCTTATCCCTAAGTTTATTAAATACAATAAATTATGTATCTGCGATGATGTTCTCGCATTTTTTTTGTTTTTTTTTTCGTTCATATTACTATCGGGATTTGTCCATATTTGTATTAAAAGTATTAAAAAATTCGTACTCCTCGCGAATTCCAAAACGACGTTGCGACAATAGTACCGCGCGTGTTGTAAAATGTGACACGTATTATCCCGCAGCGAGATATATAAAAGTTTATTCAAAAATGAAAGTGGCACAGGCCTCCGAAAATATTAGGCCCGATTTGCTCCTTTCCACTACGCACTCATACCCCTTACATAAGCCGATCTATAACCGACCGCGCCGCCGAACGCAACGTCTCGAAATTCCCTCCTCCTATTCTCGCGCCAGAATCGTACGATTTTCATCAGCTTGTGCGGCCGTTTGAAATTCCCCCGGCATTTTCAGGAAAATCCGAAAATCACCTCCGCGTGTTGCCCAACATCGAGAGAGCGAGAGAGACTCGCAACGACCTTGTCTCTCGGATCCGAACTTATATGCGCATATTACATCGGCGTATACAAAATACTCATAAACGCCGAGTCGTCCACGCGGCTGACCGACAAGACACACGCGCGAGCTAAGTTAGCTCGCATCCATAATTCATCGATCGCATCTCTCTCTCGCTCATATAATATATATACCTATACACAGCCCCATTATGTCACACAACGAAAAAGCGCGCGCTACACGAAATCTGGAACGCGCGGTGCGCGTTATACGAACGTGAATGTTAAATATTTACCCGCGGCCTTTTCGAATAATCGCGAGGATGTCTCTTATATCCATATTCATCCGCTTCGCGAGAGGAGCATGAGACTCTGCTTCTTTTCTTTCACGTGCAAATTCGCCCACTCATCGTAGTCTTTTTTTTTTCTTCTCTGCAGAGATGTTTTTGCGCGCACATTTACGTTATATATATATGTATATATATATATATATATATATATATATACTTGTGTACTCGGCGCGTTTGGTGTCGTCGATATAATATAATATCGAGTGTGTGGGAAGGAAACGAGGAAAACGCTTCGATGAGACGTGTCGCGGAGTCGCGAGGCTGAGATTTTGCATTAATTAACCGGAGACGAGATGAACGCAATAGAGTAGGGGATTTGTGAGTTGTAGGGAATTTCGAAAAGTCAATTTCATCACGCTGAAGTAATATAAACTATTTTATATCCGCATTACTCGCGCCAGGCCCGCGAACGAAATTGCCAAACTATTTCTCATCTTTGCTCGCGTAGCTCGACGGGATATTCTATATACCTGTATAGGTGATTTGATAAATTACAGCTGCTGATGATGCCGTGTTTATTATACTTTGATTTACTTTGTATAAAGCCAAAAACAATCGTATATAGCATACAGCCTCGACAAAACTTTCCGACTGTTTTGAATGCAAACGAAACCTTTTCAAGTCCATTCACATCAAGTGAAACAATGTAAAAGTCGACACATACGACCGATTGTGCGATCGGATTACCATTGAAAGCTGTCGTTAATGAGTGCGCGCGTCATTTGGATCTTTGCGCGCGCGGATCGTTTACCACGCGCCTTATGAAACGATTTGCTAATTTTTCCGATTTGAGCAATAAAACCATTCGCGAGAGTGCGCGTGGATTATATATATCCACATATGGTAATTCCAGAGCTTTGAATTTAATGCATTTTAATAAGCTTGGAACAACTTTATTGAGCGAGCTGACTTCCGTAATAAGGCGCCGTTCGTTCGACTTCCTGCATGAATAAAAATTGCAAAACTGATTGGACGTGTTTTCTTCAAACTATCAATCCGATCAAGTTCTGTTGTGACACCAATGAAAATTGACACGACCTTGTATCGGCGACTAAACTACTACTCCATTTATTGCATAAATCACGAAGATTCAGCATTTCACCGCTATAATACCATCTCTATTTTTTCCATCGCGGGATCGCTTATTTTACCTCTGCCCCATCGCTGCAGACTTGTTTACAATTACCGCAGCGTTTATGGTAAAATTTTGCCAGCTCACTGACGTACAACACAATTACGTATACCAAAACAGCAGTCATCCGTGGGTGATTGACGCAAGTCGTCTCTTTCTCTCTCTCTCTCTCTCTCTCTCTCTCTCGCTTGGTGAGCGCTAACCTCAGTGTACGCGATATGATAAAACTGTAGCGGCGGTTTGTAACTATAATATAAATCAGAAAGCAACTTTAAAATTCGTTATTCTGTTTGGACGGCGTAATTCTGAGGATTTATGCTAATTCGGACAAGCGTTTGTTTTTTTTGCTGTTTGGAACACATGAGATTCATATAGTTCTCGGCGATTGAAGTCTTAAAATTAATTCAACGCGAAGAAAAATTTTCCGACGCGTTTTTTGCGTGCTTCACCTGAAAATCAATAAAGAATCGATCTCCAGTGAGTTTACTCAGGTATTATAGCGGATGCAAATGAATTGTTTAGATGTATAATTAGGTAGCGTTATAATAGGATGGTTGAATGGCGCTTTTAGAGCGACAATAAAAATGTATCGTAAATCATTTGATTCGCAAATTTTATACCACACAAGATCTCCAAACTCTACGAAAGTCTAACAATAATGTAGGTATATCCAACGATTTCTACTTCTATATAAGAAAAGCAAGCAGCAACAACTGGACGAACCTTTCAGCCGGTTCTCTACCGAATCTACTCTCACGGAAATTCATCTAGTCACGATTGACCAACATCAGCGGCACAGTCGAGAACCGATTGTCGAAAGTCTGCGGTGCCGCTGTGTCTAGAAGTGATAACGGCGCGCGCGATAGTTTAGCATCAGGAAAATAGAAGAAATTCGGCTTGATTGTGGACGAGATTTCTGCAATCAGTGCATGATAACATTTTAAAAATATCGTGACAATTTTTCAATCAAAAGTTTGCTCACGATATAAGCTTGATGAGTTCAAGGCTATTATTCACTTCCTTTATTGTCAAAAATTGATATTTATAAGACACATCTTTTGGCAAAAATATCAACAATTTTTCACTGTGTACCGAAAACACGCACCCCAGCCAAACGTATAGTCGATGCGACACCGACGTTTTAAAACGCATATCGCGCTTAGCTCATCCTATCTCGTATACAAGTGTATGCCACTTCAACTGCAGCGCAGAAAAAAAATCTACACAACGGATCTCCGCGAACGTGCAGTGCGTCTGACGCAGAGCTGCATATTTGAGAAAACGTCCTCCACGGCTGTGTCAATTTCAGCTTCCACTATATACGTATACCGCGGGGGTAAACACGCGGCGACTTCGAGGAAACGCGAAGCCCGGATTCTGATCTTCCGCCGCAGTTCCCAGAGCCGACGATGAGATAATCGACATGAACTGCCATATAAACGACGCTCGAGATTCAAATGAGATTGATATATACCCATAACTCGACGTTTACTTTGCACTCCTTCTCTTTGCATTATATGCTCTTCCAGAGCTTCTATACGTCACCGTGACAATGTACAGACGTTAGGGGGGTTTTTTCCGAGAAAATTCAGCGCGTTGCGATGGAAACTTTGAAGCGTTGTTAAGTGTGCCGGAGAGATAAGCTCTAATGAATTAGGGAAATTTAGAGATTTTTTTTCGAGTATAGTAGCAGCAGTATTAGTACCAGGTTTTTGGCGATAAACCCGAACGTTTTATTTCTGTACTGACGTCACGTTGAAAAATTCCTCGACGGGAGGCAAAAAGTCGAATGACCTCTGGACTTTTTCGTCGCGACGCATACTATACTTTTTCCACTCGGTACTTAAGCGCGAAACCATATATATATACACACACACACACATCGTCGGGGATAGCTACCAGATTGTTTTTATAGAAAAGTGCGGCACAACGAGTGCAGGAAAAATAGAACCTTCCAGAGTATATCTGTAAGACACGAGAAGCTGGGAATCCCCGAGGTTCCACCTGTTCCACCTCATCATGCCGCGCAATAATACAGCAAGAGACCGCGTAGCGGCATATAGGCAGCCATTCAAAAACAAGTAGAATCGCTTTCGCTGACCGCCGTTTAATATCCCTCCGTCTCACTCTCACTCAACTCGCATACCTACACGTACACACGTATATACAGCGCGGTATATCTATCTCTATACCTGTGAGGTTGGCCCGAGATGACTTGCATAACCCCCCGGCAAGGCTGTTATACCCGGTTACGCGGATTCCGGCTCTCTCTCTCTCTCTCTCCTGCCCGCGCCTTTCTTTGCCGATTGCGCGAGAGCATAGAGTCTCGTTCTGGGATACGAGTGTATGTGCGCGTTGATGCCTGTACGAGAATGTCGAGGTATGCAGGTGAGATTGGCTCGGACGATTTTTGAGCTGATGCATGATGTGGGGTGACGATGATTGTGCAGATTTTTCGGAGATGGAGTTTTTTCATGGGACGGTCGAGCACTTGATTGGCAATCTCGTCGTATCTCGTTTCGGAGGAAATCAGTATAGAATTATTGTGTTCAATAAAGAGTTAACAGGTGTCTCTAAATAAAATCTGAATGATAACCGCCGCGAGTCCTAGGTAATCCTTCTATTTAACGAGCGGAGTTTGAGAGATTTTTGCGTCGACAAGTGATAAAAAACCGGCCTGAAGAAATATTGTGACACCTTGAACGTGCGGAAGCAGCACCTGAAGAAAAGAGTCTGTCAAGCCTATGGCCTAGTACGACCTAGCACTGACATATTTACTGCACTCCCGGTACATAAACATAAAAATTTACAATTTATCATTTTTGTGTAAAATTTTATTTTTGTATACTCGAGTGTATAAATACAATTATACACGCTAACAGGAAAATTCTCGCGATGATCGATATAATTAAAGAATTGCAGCACAATTGAATGACGAGATATAATTGGATGCTTTAGATGTTAGCGGTATAAAATTCCATCTCGTTCCAATCCCAATTCGTATACAATATTTCTATAACGAGATCTGAGTAATTTATCGCGATTCATAAATGTTAATTATGCAATGAAAATGAAAAAACCGCTGCCATGTCATTGGCACTTAGCTTCCTCCTATTCCGCTAGTAGAAGATGATTACGCATAGTTTCTAAAAAATCTGTACGGATGCATGATATTCTTTTGACGATTTGAGAGTTTAGACGCATGAACACGACACTTGTAGGGAAGGGGTATCAGGGAGGTGGGGGTTAAGGCGGATGCCAAAAGGATAGGTATAAAAGTGCTACATCAAGCAAGGCCGGTCGATCTCGAGGGCTAAGCGGAGAAAGGAAGGTAATTTTATTCTCTTTTAAATGCGCTATAGCTGTATTTTTGTGTAACATTAAGATTATACGAAAAATGTCAAAAATAATTTTGCAAAATTCAATAAACGGCCATAAAATAAAATTTAGTTAACACAATTGAAAATAACTTATTTTCCCGAATTCAGAATCCAAAAAAGATACACACACACACACATCCGACGGACATTTTCTAAAAACATGTGATTCGAACTCCAAACACTTCAAAGTGCGTTTCTACAAAGTTTTAGCGAAAGTGAAAATTTGACTACAAAGCTTCCTCCTAGGAGGAAGCAAAACTATAAATGTATCCATAATCATCATCTATCAAATCGCCAGTAATAAAATAACAGAAGATCGATCATGTTCATCCTCTTTCTCCCCACACACACCAACATCGCAAAAGGAATGCATCATCGAATCGACGCGGTTTTTTAATACTCGCAAAAAGCCAACTAATTGACGGCTCGCAATGAAATCATCCGCAAAAAGTACGCCTTTATACACCTTTACGTAACTATATTATGTATCTCGAGTAATACAGATAAGACTGACCACTCGGCCAATCTCGCTCGTGTCCAATCTCGTTATTAAAATATCCCGCGCGACTCAGTACCTGTCAGTATGCCGGCGTATCATGTGTCTATATATGTATGTTTAAACATATGTCAACCGGTGGAAATCCAGAAAAACACATAGGTGCACGAGACGTTCGCGCTAGAGGCCAAAATTACCCCATTATTCGCGAGTGAATTAGTTATCGCGTATTACGCAAATTATGCAATTAGCTCGAGAGAGAACGCGTATATGTTGTGATGTGTCTCTATGGGCCAGCGGCGTAATTATATGTACACGATGCCACGCAGTGAGTATTATTAATCTCACGCGGCGGCGCTCGTTTGTATAGCGCGGAAAATAACAAGAAGGATTATCCAGAAGCACATACATCTCAATTTTCGCCGATCCTTTATACTCTTCCTCGCAGGTAATCGACAGTCATTTACGTCATCCTTTCGAAGATTGTTTCGTCCGATAAATAACAGGTTGTCGACGATTTCTGTGCGCGATCGGTTGGTTATTTACACTGCGTATATTTAAATTAATGCTCAGCGCTGCAGAGCCAAAACTGTTTCGATCTTTTGGGACTGAATGAATCATCTCTTATGCGCGTACGCAGAAAATCTGGGGAAATTTTCGAAGACTGGAAAATACCTGGTGTAATGCTATTATATTTGTATATTTAAACTCCGTCCGTACATAATTTCCATTGTCAGACCTGGCGCGCGCGCGCTGTGCGTAACATTGAATCGATATATAACGACGTCTATAATTTACGGAGACAGCACTTGCGCTCGTGCTTTCCGTGACGTTGTTAATCAAAGTCCGCGTCATTTTCGGCTAGGCCGAATTATTCCACAGGATGTGAAATCTAGCTCGTGCTCGTGTAGCTTATACGTTATCTACGTGGAAAAAAGTAAAGGAGTCCGAATATGCCCTATATGTTTTCTTCATCGATTAGAGATGCATGCTTCGAGGTCGTTTGGCGCCTGATCTTTTTCTTATTATTGAATTTTGTTGCTTTGGTTCGATTCGGTAATTCATTAAGGTTAAGGTGTACACCGATATCGTCTTGTCCACTTGCAGCAAGTGTAAACATCGATGGATGTAAATCTCACTTTACCGAACCTATAATACGGATATGAAACTCTCGAACGATAATCAAGAAACATATACATATTATATCTTCTAAGGATGTGCGGAGAAGGAAATTTCCGTTTCGACTTCGAGATCTCGTCTCCCTCGACAATTTTGTAACTTTTTCGAAAATGAAAAATTGATAATCTTATGCAGTTTTCTTTTATTTAACTATACAAAATCAATTTTCCGAAATAATTTGTTGATGCTTTAATTTAATAACAATCTGCTTTTTTGCACTTAATTTGAGTATTACATATAATGCAATTTTGATTTCGTAAGTAAGAAAAAACTCTGCATGTAAGATTAAGATGTTCTAAGTGAATAAGTGATTACATTTTTTAGTTATCTTTTTTAAATTTTTCGAGAGTTTTGATTGGGCTTGAGAATCTCGAAAATTCTCGGGATGCTAGAAAAAGTTCGAGATTGTCGAAAATGATCGAGATAAATCTCAAGCCTAGTCTCAGTAGTCTCGAACATTTTTAAATTATCTGCCTATATGAACATCGTGCTGTGAAAATGGCAAATTTCAGAAATTGATACTTCAACTCAAAGCGAACAGATATATAACTCTAAGATTTTAAACCTGAAGCTAATATAGTCAGCGAATTAGCAAGTAGAATGGTATCCATTGTACAATAATATCACCTGCAATTTGAATAAATTCAAAAACATCATATAATTAACTGGTTACGTTCCCAAGAATTATATTAACTGGTCCCAAAAGAAAAATATACGTCAGTACAACTTTTGAACTTGCGCAGTAAACTTTTTCTGCTTCCTTGACAATGTCCGTCGGCGTACAATATATAACGAAAAGCGCACATAGACACATGCGAGATATATAACAAACAAATTAACGGTGTGTATGTGCATGTGACGCAAGCGTATAGGAACAGCATCGAAGGAAACTGCAATCGACGGCAGAGGAGCCACTTTCAAATTTCATTCTACGGTGAAAATAACAGACGCACACACATAAGTAACGAGCTGCATGGCTGGTTGCGAAAGCCCAGGGGCCGCCTATAAGCATGACTTTGAGTAAAAAACGAGGTAAAAAAAGCCGACGATGCAACAGTCGCGCACTGACGTCGAAAGAAATAATAAAACAATGCAATTAATTGGGCCGTTTTTCGCGCGTTTGATGTGAACCGAAGCCGATCATTATACCTATAGCTATACCTATATGTATATCTGTATACGCGCGTGGAAAAGTTTTATGTAACGACTAGCTCGAATTCATCGTATTGATAGACACGCTGCCGATAAAATATATTTTTTCGGATCTCCTTTTGGCGTGTACAGAGATGATTGCGGAGTCTCGGCGGGACATGAATGAATCGACGTTTTCGTCGAGTTGTTATGCATGTGTGTACTTATATATACATGATTAAAATTACGGACGAGTTTGACGAAAGGTTAATATAATATATACAGCATACGAATGAGTCAGAAATCAGTCACCCTGCTTCACTGGTAAGAAGCCTTATTGACCTAGAAATCTCCAATGGGAGGGTAATCAAGCCGCGTTCGTATGAATGACGTCATTTTGCATCAAACCTTGAATTTTCCTGAAAACATCATCATCAGCTGTTTTTTTATGCAGGGCAGTCTACAATATTATTGTAGCTATTAGTGTCATATCTCTGCGTCAAGGTATATTAGAAGAGGAAAACTACATTATTAATGACAACCACACCGTCAAAACTCATCGATTTCCGCATATTATTTTCATTGAAAAAATAACCCTTTCAACCCAGATTCTAGTCGAAACATCATCTCTTACATACAGTCAGTCCGTTGAGAGCACATTATATATCAGAGAAAAAGCGCACCTTCCGCGAGTGCCAACCGGAAAATCCTATGGATTGCTTTACTATATAAACTATGCGGCTGCACACTGCGCGCACATACTGTATGTATACACACACACACACACACACACACACACACACACACACACACACACACATAGAAGTTTGTCCGCGACAATGGGATAGCGGCAACAGGTGGCACGAGGAGTCGCGAGATAATTCACGTAACACGCATACCGCGTGACGCAATGAATAATCGAGCGATTTCACCGAGCGCCTGGCACATAGCCTGTCCGGGATAAACTACAACAGGGAGCCGTGTTGATGACGAGATTTTTCTCGCTTCTGTGAGACCTATATATATTGTTTAGTTATGGGAGATTCGGTGCACCTGTATACTTGGAAAGGTAATAACGAAGGTTTTGGGAACAAGAGTTTGAGATATATCGTATAGAGTTTTATCGAGTACTGCTCATATATATTCATAATCATCTTGCTATATTTCTATTGAGAAAGAAAGTGCTACTCTTTTTCTGTATATGATTATATTATGATGACAGAGAACCGGTTTTTAAATATACCTACACCGAAGAGTCTACTTAGTGTTCTCTCGGAAACGGTGCGTTTATTATAAGATCCAATAAACAGACGATCAAAACACGCTTGATGGTCCCGCGTTGTTATTAATCCGACACGACTTCTTTATTTCGTTTATTTCCTAATACATCGTATAATAGTCGAACTCTCTCGTAAAAATCAATTACAAATCAACTACCTCACACCCCGGAACGTCGCATCGCAAAAAAATCCACGAGAAAGAAGTGCTTGCGCGAAAATTAAGTATGCAGTCTCTTTTCGGGAAATTAAATTTCGCAGCGCGTGGACGTCAACGTGGGCAAAAAATGGTAATATGCGATCGTTGCAAATTCTTTTATTAACGCTTCGCGAGCGCTCATTCGGGTAAACAAGTGTATTATTAACAGAGCGGGTTCATCGGTTTCTCTTTATTGAACATCGGCCAGTGTGTCCGTGTGTATGTGTCTGCGCGTGTAATATGCGGCTGACGTTGCGGCCAGTTTGGAGAAGCGCGTTCGAGAGCGTTTTGACGTTACATTCCGAAGATTTCTATGTCGAGAGCTGTTAGTTAATTTTAGCAAGAATAATTCGCTGATTCTAAGAACTAATTTATCATATATGTATACCCATCACCCGTTTTAATGAACGTCTTTCAAAGATTTTTCGGGATGGACAAGAGAGTTTCATGTTGCTGAAACATATTCAGAGCTCTTTTCCACTGAGTTAATTGATATGCATCAGTGCATCAAAAAATTAAAAATACACTAAGTATTGAGATCACGCGAGTAAACAAAATAAAAGTTAAAGCAATCATGATATATTTTTATACCAACTAACGCGCCGACATCAGCTACTAACATAAACTAGTTTTCCAACGTAACTTCCTGCACGACGCAAAAAAAGCAAAAACTATATGAGTATACCTATAGCGCGAATAGCAAAGTCCAAACTAATTTCAAACCACATTATTTCTCTGGGCGTGGAAAACAAAAATTTTGCAAGCACTGACCGATGTGCGTATACTCCTCGAGACGACCACGAGCAACCTTGAAAAATTCATGCGCCCATAATAGCAGCACATCGACTTCAAGATAAAACCGGTACCATATACTTGGACGGCTCACTCCTATACATATGCGAAAACCAAAAGTTATCGCATTTCTCCGTACGAGTAGAATATAACTCCTCCCCATCGAAAATTATTTCAAGAGATAACCCTATTATCGTCTAGCGATACAGTCGAATATATAAATTAAGTGAAGGAAAAACAATGTGAAAGTCATCGACCTTGAAATAAAAGCGATAACTTGCCTATACCTATATACACTACTTAGTGTACGTGCGCGCATGAGTCTAAACTTGAAGTTGACCTTGTTATCTTTTTCGAACAATAACGATCCCCCTCGTCGACGGGGGAGCAACCTATATGTATACATATTGAGATATATGCAGCACGCGCGCACACACGCACGCCTTTAGCTCTTTATGTGCCGACAGTCTGGCCTTTGAATCCTGATAGTTACTTAGCCATTGCCCTCCTCCCTCTCAGTTGGTCGATGTGGGTATGGCAGGTGTGTGTGTTAAGTTTGGGGGCCAGCCCCGATGTGATCTCCGGTATCTGTCATCGTTGGCTTATGCGAAGATGATGGAGGAAAATTATACCCACATATGTCTGCGGGTCAAACGCGGATGTCACCAGGTCAACGACGTCAGTGTCTATTGTCACGTGGACGAGAATATAAATAAAAACACGTGCGGATGCTTCACGTTTCTTTCAAGAGCCGAAGATTGTACAATCGATCAGCGAAACGCAACACTTATAAATGTTAGAAGCAATCATCGCCAATGAACAATAAAGTTTTTAATTAAAAAAAAAAAAAGAAAAAAGAAACGCATATTAGCGAGCTTTAATGAAGACAGATCGTCATCGGTAGCAGCACGTGGATACTCAAAATTCCTTACCAGCGTCGTTTGACATTGCAGAGACAATGTCACACTATACTGGTGTATTATGCTCCGCGTACGTTTGAATTTCTGCATGCATCAATATAGCTATACATCTAAGAGCGACAATTCCTTAACCAAATTTGTATAAGAATTGCGACACGTCCGCGTCTGCGTCAAACATTCGCAGCTGATATATATTTGCAGTAATCGCGCCTCGCGCGGAAACGTGCGCCTCTCAGCTTTCCCTTTAGATAAAAACAAATATTTGTACATTCCGCACCCCAATCAGCCCGTTCGTTAAACCCTCTCGAGCGCGCACGCACTCGATAAGCCTGAATGATTAAGATCCCCGAAATTTGCGTCATCTTGCCTGTAGCAAGGTCGACGTGCATAATTCAGAAAGTCACGGTAGGCACGACGTTTAGCCATAGCCGACAGAGCTCATTTAATTTCAAAGTCTGGCTGTATGCGCGAGCGCTCGTCTATACTTACAGTATAAGGAAGAGGGGAGACGAGACGAGTCCAAGAAGAGAGCCCCGTCAGTATATGGTATACCTATGTGGGAGGAAGGGGGATGGAAATTGCACGAAATGCTTCGTCGGTGGAGGAAGGACGGAGAGAGCAAGGCTGAGGCGGTGGGGAGGAGTGAACTGTTATGCTGAGTTTACGATTGTCGCGCTTTCCTATCGGTGTGCATGGATCATCTTGCAGGGCTGTTTTGAATTTAGGGACTGTCGATTTGCTGCATTCATTGCTGCGTTGCTAATCGAATTGACGGGGAAGCGTGAAATGAATAAAAAGTAATCCTACCTCATTTTACTGCGATATGTCATTGATTAACACGGATATGCCGGTGCACCCTATACGTCCTGACTTATCGTGTTCAACCTGTACAAAAAAGAAAAGAAAAAGAAAACGCTGCATTATCGAAGTATTTAATCGTGTTCTCTTTGCACACCTTAAAAATAAGTACTTATGCATACATCGCTGTTAGCTTCTTTTTTAATTACGAGTCGCTATTTAAAAATGTCCATCAAAACAATCGAATCAACGCCGAAGCACGAATGAAAACAAAAATCCTTCACCTAACCCCAAAACAAGCCACAGTTACTCAAAACATGCACATACCAGCATTAATCACCCACTACCAAAGGACAAAAAAAAACCCAAGTTCTATTTACAAAAAAACACCACATAAATAAGTATAAGTACCTTGAAATCCTCTCTCCAAAGCAACAGCTCTCAGCACCATTATCGGCAACGGTGGGCGCGCGCCTTAACCTCAAAGCCCGGTGGGGTGACTCGGCGGGTGGAGTGGGGATATAGTACACAGCGGCGCGCAACCTCTCCTCCCTATCGGCGGCGCGAGCGAGAGCGAGACAGCTGCCGCGCGAGCAAGCAAGCAAGCAGCAGCAGCAGCAGCGACGAGGAGACTCTAGCGGCGGCGGCAGGAAAATCGGGCGAATAGACTGCCGCGCTAAAAGGCGGGGACCGCCAGTCGAGCGCGACCGCGTGCAGGACTAACATCACACGGCATCATCGGCCGGCGCTCAGCGACGACTCGCCTCTGTCTCACCTAAATATACAGTACAGTAGTGAACTTTTCTCTTCGCATTATCTTTCAAGTGCGCGATTCTCGAGGAACACGTCGTCGTCGTCGTCGTCGTCGTCGTTGTTGTTGGTGGCGAGGGAGATAGACACCCACGCACACACAACTACATAATACACTTAGTGAGGAACTTGTAACGGCGGAAGCAACGCGTCGTCGCGTACGCAATTCCTCTTTCCCCCGGCGATCGAAGGGTCTCTCTCTCTCTCTCTTTCTCTCCCTGCACTCTGACCATTGAGCATCCAGCGGCGCTGGACTCCAAGGAAACGTGCGCGTGTATACAACAAGGGGAGACGCGCGTCCGATTTATTTGCAACAACTGGTCCGCGCTCCGTCGCCGGTGCGGAAGTAGCAGCAGGAGTGCACCTTCCTCGCACACACCGAGTAATCCGCGAGAAGAGAGACTAGGAGTATAGCAGACGACGCGAGCTAGTGCTTGCAGAGCTATAGGTTACTCGACTCCTCGACGCTTGCAGTTCACGTGCGACGTAGACAACGCAGCATACAGTCGCATTTATGCGATCGCTCAGGTGACAGTATATCCAGAACAGAAAGAGAGACACGGCCCAGAGGTGACCACTGCCAGGAGAGGAGGTTAGGAGGAGAACGCCTGGAACGAGCGGAACCCGAACGAAAACGAGCAGGTGGGTGTAGTCTCCTCGTACCCCTTCATAATATCTCGCCGACTGTCCCCCTTTCGCGACTCTCTCGGCAAGGACTCGATCATTTCGATGACGCTTCTCACGAAGCTTCTCATTTGCGGTACCCGTCATCCTTATGCTCCTTCCGCCTTCGGCATACAGTATATAGTGCGGAATCTTCGAGCCTCGCGAGTTTTCGCGAACCTTTGAGGTTATGGCTCGGAATCCGGAACGGAGCAGCGCGACTCGTCCTGGACTCCGATGCAATACCTACGTGCGATGCCTATGTAATTCTCGTAGCTATATATAGAGCCCGTCGTGTAAGTGCGAGTGGATTGGTTCAAGATTCCTGAGACGTGTGTGTATGTATAATTGTATATATATAATACCGTTGCGCCGTATATACAGCCGTTCGTATACGCTGACGCGTTTGTGTATATATCCGAAATAACGTTATTTGCCGATGAGACTCGTCGCTGCTATGCACAAAAGCATATCTTGTTCACGGTGTGGGTGCGCGGAGGCATTCACGCGGGGAATTCGCGTGCGCGCAGCGAAAATAGACGATTCCGCGGCGGACAAAAATAGAGTCCGAGAGCGCGATCGTCTCAAGGCTCCGTGCGCATCGTCATGAATGAAAATCTTGACGAAAGCCATTGAAATGCGTTTACACGCGAAGATCAAACTTAGCGAAAGACGAGCTCGCATCTCCCAACTGAAAAAAATCCAAGCCGGAGAGAAAAAAATCGCAGCAGACGCTCATCGGCACTCGTGGTATATAGGTTAGGACGCCGAAGCGCGCGCGACTCCCGAGAAGGACGGATCGATTCCCGGCAGCCGACACACGTATAAGTATACATATATCAGCTTCGGACCGTGTGTGTATATGTATATTACGATCCGTTCTCGCGTTATTACGTACAGCCCCTTTCGGAGGCGGCGAGTTCTCTCTCTCTCTCTCTCTCTCTCTCTCTCTCCCTATACACTGCGCGATGCGTGAGCACCTTTTACGCCCGGCGCATCGCAGACATCATACGCGAGGAGTCTTTTTACTCGTTGTCTTTTTCGCAGCTCTGATGATGCTAAAAGTCCGGGGAGCGGCGCCGTTTCGTCACTGTGTGGGTGTGATGTGCGTGTTTTAAGAGGAGAGGAGTGATGCGCGCTCACGGTGTGTCTGCGTGTGTCTTTCGGGTAGTAGGTACTTATTACACAGTTGAAACGAGGAATAATGTTTTCTCTTCTACGAATCACTGTGAAAAATCTGAATATTATTGGTCGTAATTCGTGGCGTGTTAATAGTCGATTAAAATACGGGCAGTTGAATTCTCCGCGGGAAAATATTTACTTCGCGCGCGGACGATCACAATTATTCTAATGCTCCGCGCGTTTTCTGATAAGAAAGCATTTTTTTAAGACTCTTATCTATTCCGTTCTCGGTACGAGCTATCCACTCCGCATAATTGTCCCGATAAACAAAAGTTTATCGGCACTATTACTCAGTGTTTCAGTCATCAATTAATAATGTCCAATGACACGCATCGTTATATGGATGTTTTCGATGCTTCACAAATTGTCTCTCAGGCTACTTTAAATAATCGTTATAATTATACGGGTCCGTCGATAATCTAAAAAA
Organism: Pteromalus puparum; assembly: GCA_012977825.3. Lineage (NCBI taxonomy): Eukaryota > Metazoa > Arthropoda > Insecta > Hymenoptera > Pteromalidae > Pteromalus > Pteromalus puparum. The sequence continues at coordinate 75,129,316 of CM053170.1, read as the reverse complement.
AGTCCGCAGCCCTTCTGTTTCTCACCGAGGCATTCCCGTTGCATGTCGAATCCCCTGTATTCAATTCAGAGGAAAAAGTAAGGGAATAAGGGAATAGCAGGAGCGAAGAAACCTTGTTGCATTAACTGCCAGCATGTGTCGCGTGCCCTCAGCACTTGCCTCTTCTTAATTCATTATGTGAAGGTGCTTGGAATGTTTTCTTCCTTCCTTGACTCTCCTTCTAAATGAATTACGAAGTTACGCAGCAGTAAGCACACTGTGTTCTAGGCTTGAGTTATGGGGACGAAAAGAGCTCGCGGAGGTGTTGGGTTAAAAGATAAAGCTTCAAAATTTGCTTTTATTCAATTTTTTTTTTTTTTTCATTCTAAAATAATGAATTTTAAATTACACGCCTGCACATTCAACAGGAAGACGTTTAATTAATCTCAAAATGTATTTTAGAGATGTCTGTGCAGTAAAGTTACTAACAAAATCGATGGGCAAAAAACGGCAGCATAAAGATTAAGAAAAAAGTCGTAACTCTCATTTTGCAGAGTGAATAATAGGTAGGCAGCTCTCGTTGCCTCACATTACCACCTCTAGATCTACCTCTCTCGCTATCGTGCTTCCGCTTCTCCCGAGACACGGACGACGACACTTTCTCTCATCCGCGCGCGCGCGAGCACAGAGCGGTTAGAGCCACTTTTTTACCCCGGCCATCGGTTGATCTAATCCCTCGCCTTGCGGCCGTTGAATTGCTTCGTATTTTGTTGTTGTTTTGACGAGACGAGTGTACGCGATTTTACCAAAGCATTTGGATGTTAAGCTACATTCAAACTCATAATGAAGACTGTTTAAAATATTTAGATAATTTTTGTTCTACTTTTGCAAAACTTTAAGCCGACACTTTGTTTCTGAATAGATATGAATATCATAGTGTGTGTCCCATTTAATAAATGCTTCAATTTTAGTTAAAAAAATTTTTTCAACAGCGACTTATTACAATTTGCCTCGAGTAAAACAATAGGCATATACGAATCTCTTAAGTAATTTCTCATATACGAGGAAAGACGAGTTACACTCGCTGGCGAATAATAATCGCGTGAAATTGCTATTAACGGAAACATGGCTCTTATGTCGACGTTACATAAGGTGCCATTGACACACTTGTCTTAATTCCGAATTCCGAAATACCTGGATACATAATTGGCGTCGATTCTCATCGACGACGTTGACCACCGCGATCAGAAATTTGACTGGCAAATCGTACAAGCATAAAATAGGAAGTCGTAATGGTTGTATAAGATTCGGCGCCACACGACGATAGCTCGAGCACGTGAACTGAAATGGAAATCAATCGTTGTTGGGATTGTCGAAAGATCTTTTAGTATTTTTACGCCGTTTTAATTCTTGGCTTGAGGAGCAAAAACATCTCGTGCTCCAGAGCATTGTTTCGACACAATATTAATAGTCGCGGAAAGTAAAATGCATGTCGATTAAGATAACAGGTGGGGCGATTATGCGGCAAGTTCGCACTTTAGAACTGTTATTATTGTAACATTATTTTTTGTAGCTTATAGATCGAATAATGTACAAAATATAATGCGAAATTTTGTTTGCTTTGGTACACTAATAAACAACATCAAAATAAACTTTATCTCAACGGGATCCAATCCGATATATAGAATCTTCAAGCAGATCTTGTATACTTTTGATTTTTCTAAACTTGTATTATATATAGATCAGAATGAATAGATTGTCTCTGTCTCGAGTGGAATTTGAAATGCGTCTCGAGTGAGTCATGATAAGCTATCTGGAGTTTTGATTCTACATTGGGTATTTTTCGAATGAGTCAAGATACTAAAAAAATAGTTATGCTCATAGCTCAACGACCCATCGGACTATCATATACGCTGCAGAGTCAATTGGAAAATTGCACAATAGTATGCATAAACAAAAACACATCCAAGTCTTGGTAAGATCACAGACCATATGATGCGCTGGTGCCGAAAGAATCGTGTCGTCAGCTATCGATCAATAACGCACTTATTTCTGATGAATTGATACGCGATGTATCTCCATTCAGCACCACACGCGGGTAGGCATTCGACAGAACATCGCTTCTTTATATAAATCCCACGGTCGAACGGGTCGGTATATATTCTTTACTGTATATATACGAGGTACGTGAGGGAATGCGAGCGAGTGGGAGAGAGAAAACGACTTTCTGCGTTTCCGCAACAACTGTGCCTACTGTGTTGCCGTGGATTATGGTTTCCCGAAAGAGATTCGGAGAGTCAATCCGTGTGCGAATTGAGGTTATGTTCGCTGGTCATATGGGAGGGGGTAAATGATTGTCTGGATTTAGCTATCGTTCAAGACTGGCTCAATTTTGTTTGTTCAATTGTTATGAAGATGAAGCTTTGAGAAGAATTATAAAAAGGAATTTAGCCAAACCTCGAGCGAAACTGAATGAAAGACTCTTTCGTAATGAAGGAATAAAGAATTTATATTTTTTTCGGAATGAATTATGCTCGGCCTTGCGTCACTCCTTAAGCTTCATTACGAGTCGTCTGTATTGTCTCCTCTCTACAGTGAGAGAGAGAAAGAGAGAGAGTGAGAGAGNAGAGAGAGAGAGAGAGAGAGAGAGAGAGAGAGAGAGAGAGAGAGAGAGAGAGAGAGAGAGAGAGAGAGAGAGAGAGACTGGATAGATAGTGTCACATCTTTAAAAAGAAAGTTCGCTAGGGTCGAAAGCCTTTGAAACTTTTAAACGACTGTAAGGTAAAATACCTTAGTTCGTGACACGAAAATCTCGAACGGGAATATCCGAGAGTAATGCCTCTCTGCTGTGATGAGACGAGCTATGTAGTACTTAATATAGGCGAGCGCGCGCGTCGATATAAATTATACTTTCAAAATTTCATTGCGCACGCAGAAAAGACACACGAAATTCCTCAATCTTCTCGGGAATGCCGACTTTCTCTAAAAAAAAGATCGTCGTATTGTTCACACTCCGTTCAGCCTCTCAAAAACGTCAGGTTGATCACTATATGTATATAAATCTCTTGATTGCTTCACTTCAAATTAATTTCTCCCCTTGCAAAGTTATAATAGCTGCCATGCATGAACACGCTGTCAGCTCTGCTCGTGCGCAACCAAATGTCTTATAACGTCTCGGTGCAACTTCCTCGGGGAAAACTCACCACCTCTCTTTTCCGAGTCTCTTGACTGCCGCAAAATTTCAATTGCGGAATGCAGTCCGCGAGGCGGCTCGTCTTGTTTTATTTTTATCGCCGAGCATCCAGGTCTATGGACGGCCGATAATCTCCAGTGTCTCGTCGAACGGAGCAGAGCACACACAGTGAAAGGTTGATAGCCGATGAGGAAAGAGGAAAAAAAAGGCCGAAGAATTCGAGGCAAAATCAATATCTAAAAGACCGCGCCCCGGAAGTCGAGCTTTAATAAGCACTAAACACGCGCTAGAATAGAGAGATACATAGATGACGATTGCCTATACTTTTGCTATTTTCGCATTGAAAACGAAGCGCAATATGATAAAAAATATAACGAGAGTAAATCTCGTATTTCAACTGTATAGCCCCACCAGAAGTGTAGACCGGCAAAGCTTTGGTTATACAATTTCGCGCGTGATATCTACCAGCGTATCGCTTTGCGACGAGCATTCTATTCGCTCGTGTTGTATATGTATACACAGGTATACAAAACGCCTATATGTACCTCTATGTAGACGCAGTATTAAGGGGCACGTGTCCGTGGTCGCGGTGGCCGATAGTGGAGGGCGATAATTATCGCGTGGCACGCAGCAGTTGAGGGTGACTGACTGCGGGAGCTTGCGGAAAATCAAAGGGGTATAATAATACAGTCGCATGTTATAGTGTATTGGATGACTGCTTCTTGGACTTGCTCATGTTTTTGTTTTGAAGTTTTTGGAATTTGAAATAACGAGAGGGATCAGTCGATTTTTCGCCTTTCTTTTAAGATCCATAAAATTTTTCTATTTTCAAGCTTGGATCGGTATATATCGACGGCTGAGCGGAAGAAGCTCGTATCTCGGCCGCTGCTCCGAGAACGTCGTATCCCGGCGGCGGCTCCGAGAACGTCGTATCTCGGCCGCGGCTCCGAGAACGTCGTATGCCAGAAGAGGCTTCAAGAACGTCGTATCCTAGAAAAGGTTTCAAGAACGTCGTATCATAGGATTGGCTTTAAAAACTACTTTTACTTTCGTGATTCTTGCTAAATAGACGATAAAAGATTTTGAAATAGATAGTGTCAACTATTAACACAATATAGCATCTACTCTATTTTTTTCAAAATCTTTTGTCGCGTCTATTTAGCAAGAATCACGAAAGTAAAAGTGGTTTTTAAAGCCAATCCTAAGATACGACGTTCTTGAAGCCTCTTCTGGCATACGGCGTTCTCGGAGCCGCCGCCGGGATACGACGTTCTCGGAGCCGCGGCCGAGATACGAGCTTCTTCCGCTCAGCCGTCGATATAGTGCCCGGAAAAGTTGTAGCGTGACTGGCGAACGGTGAAATTTCGCGCGTATATATAAAAAACTATAAATAAAACAATTCCGATAACAGGATTCGTTAACCTCACGCTATTTATACGCAGACGTAACGACGCATGATTTAGGTTGAGATAAAAAATTATTTCGTTGCCGCTATATAAAAGAAAAGGTGTTTTACTTAGAATACTTGTATGTTCGTGTTCTCGAACCCTATTGACGCATTTTCATAATATAATGTTGCAAAAATCACGCGATTTTTATTTGTAAAATTCGGACGCATTGCGTGTCCACATGTTTAATTTACTGTATTTGCAGCACGACGATTTCAACAAGCAGCGCGACTCTCCATTGAAAAGCGTTATTTACTATAGCTTTGTGTGCGTCGATGCGTTATAGATAATTAATATACCAGTGAAATGCAAAAAAAACAACATCGCAGCGGATCAACATAAACAGAGTCATTACGATTTTGAACACTTTGAACGAAAACAAAATAAAAGCCGACGATAGAGTATAGTATATAAAAGAGTAAAACCCGTGTATATACAAATTACGCCGCCGGTACCAGGGGCCGATAAGTCGCGCAGCAGCGGCAGCGAATTACGCGAATCGTTCTCGCACACTCAGCTGTTCCTTTTACTTTTGACGTAAACGTCAGGGCAAAAATCGTTCCTCGGCCTCTCGCCATCATCATTACGTGCGCGCGCGCTCCCGCGTGAACCGTTACAATATCGAGCGCCACGGAGCGAGACAACTCGACGCTCGAGTGCTAATCGCGTGTACCTTAAGTTTTGCTTCTGCAGTTTTCAAAAAAATATTGTAATGATGATTCGAACGACTTGAACATTCGAACGGTTCGAATGATGAAACGGGTATCTGTAATAGTCAGTTGGTGTTCGCGGAAACGCTAAATCAATTTATATTTGAATCTTGAAAAATCAACGCTGACCAAAAGACGTGCAAAAATTTAAAACGTTTCTTGATGAAACAAAAAACTCCTGCTAAAATCGCGACAATGTTCCGCGAAACAAAACAGTCCTTAAAACGAAAAAAAAAAAACAAGCATAGATATACTGTTGAACAGTCCTCTTGGCATGGCGCGAAAAGCTTCGACTTCCATTTCTCTCTCTCTCTCCTTTTGCAGTCAGCTTGTCGCCGTCACCTAGAGATGAACTTTTGTGGTGGTGTCTTCAGAAGAAAACCTCCCTTCCTCCCTCTCGCTCTTCGCGCGAAGTAACGTGTATAGAGCGTCTTTAGAGTCGACGCCACTCTGTTTCTCTCAAAAGAGGGATGATGATGATGTAGGTTGCCCGCTTGGCGATTTTTTCTCTCTTCTTTTTTTTGCTCCCGTGTGCCACCTCGTTATTATATACATAAGCGCGCGAGAAAACTGATTCAGCAGCGCTAGTTGCGATAAAAATAGGACGACGATGCTGCCTATATCTAAACATTATCTCTACCACGCCCGTATTATCGTGATTATGCGCGTCTGTTTTTTATTCGAACCTAAGTGTTTTCTTGCAAAATCTGGATTTTTTCAAGGCTTTTCGGGTGGTGGATTTATATTTTATTTATCGTATATTTAGAATGAATCGCGAGGGCAGGACCGTCAGACGAGTGGACAGATCGATATCAGATCATCGATTTCGAGAGCTTTTTTGTCTCCCTCTTATCGGACCCACTCGAGAAATCATTCAATTCGAGATGCCGTCTCTCAACACATAATTTCTTCATTTTCTACGAGAACATATTATAAGATACCGAAATCGACTTTTCTTATCCTTCCTGTTATAGAGCTACACGCGGAAATAAAAACTCGCATAAATCTCAGACATCTCGCTCGTGAGACAAACCGCGAAAAATAAAGCTGGTCGATCGGATCACCCAATAACCCAATGTAAAAGGCACGAGTTCGTCGTTGGTGATAAAGTCGTCGTAATCGTGGCCCGAGTAACTTTCTCGCCGATCTTCGGCCGCCGCGTCTTCTCTCTATTCTGTACTTCCACTACAACTACTACTATATACCCTGGGGAGAGGGAAAAGAGGCTTATGTAAGAGACGCGCAAGCGGCGTAATCCGGAATAAGTAGATCCTCTCCGGATTCACCGCTGGAGAGAGAAATGCCGGCGGCGGCCGCTGCCGAGGATGACGATGACTTGTGAGGACGCGCGCGCGGAATTTCATAAGCTTACACACAGCGTTCAGCTCTTCCTTTTTGCGCGGAGTTTCGAGAGAGCCGCGGGACGTATGGGACGTGTGTCATCGTGGGGTTAAATTGAATCAGTTGATTAATTTATGCTCCATTTATAATAGATCGAAAACGATCGGTAATATAATCTGTAAAACACTAGAAAATCGCTAAACAAAGACCTCGGCGTCTTGCTCCTATAAAAAAAAAAAAAAATTGCCAGTGGGCCAATGTACGCAAGCATTCCTCCATCTCGTGTAGTCGTGTGTGGCTATATACACGCGCCACCAGCAGTCATATAAAATATACGACCCGTCGCCGTCGCTCCACGTGCCATTTAAATTCTTAATGGACAACTGGCCGTATGCAAATCTTCTCGGAAGTTTACGTTTTTTTTTCTTGTCTCGCCTATATAACGTTACGCACTGAAAAAGGAGGAATCTGCTTGATTCAAATAGAAAATCTGTTTGGCATTTTTGCTTAATAGAAATCCTCTTGCATCAAGAAGAAAATCTGTTTCGCCCATATCCGCTTGTAGAAAACAAATATATACTTGATTCAAGAAAAATTTTGTTTGAAAGTTATTTATAAAGAATATTTGTAACTAGCGACTTCAAACGGCCTTCATGCATATTTATTTAAATTAAATAAATTAAACAGTGTAGATGACTGAAGGAAATATCTGAAGGAGATAGAGAAAAATAGTAATCATCTAGATTTTATTAGAAATTTGTATATTCAAAATGAAAATTACATAAATGTCTTGATATAAAAAACGCCATGATTAGCTGATACATTTTTTTTTGCAAAGGGCTGCAATTCAACAGCTCCTTCGTAATTACAAACAACCCAATCGTCCTGCGATTCGACTAAGAATGCACGAAGATGCTTGCTCTCTCCGAGAGCAGACCAAAGCTTACGCATAAAAAAATATCTTTCGTATCTTCGATGTACAAGATATGAAAGATTTCCGCAAATGTAGGCAATATACCTCCTTTTTTATACAACAAAAAAAACCTGGCTTATACTCCCAACCTTGCAACTTTACCCATTTTAATACTTCCACCGGGCAATTTAAGAGCATTTTTGATAAATTGCCTCGGAATTAAAAAAACTGAGGTAAATTCTTTACTTTTGTTTTCTTTTTAGGCCCATAAATAATTTCTTTTTGTAGATTGTTGCAAAAAATAGAGGCTAAGTAAAATTGATGTTTGATTGTTAATGACAATGGTAAATTTACACGGTTTTGCGTTACTTTACTGTACATAGTCAGACTTCTATATGCTTCGCCTCAAACCTCCTACACCACGTATTTATAATCGGACCTACTCTAAAATACAAATCAGGATAGTGCAATAAATAGTGGTGCATAGGTTTTAAAGTTTCATTCGGGAAGAGTTCGAGTCTTAAATCTAAATATTCTTTTATTGTTGATGATATGATATTTATCAATTCAATTTGAATATTTTTTGATAATAAAATATCCATCATTTGTCTCATCAATAAAAACCAATACCAACTTTTTGAATCTTCCGAAATTAAATCACCTATTATTAAAGGTAAATATAAACTAAGTGTCAACATTTCTGCTGCATACATAGACACATTTTTGGTCTTTAATTGAATTCAAGATCGGACTAGGTCTATCACTTAAAATCGCGGGGAATTGGGAATATTTGAAGTTATTTAATCCATCGGGTGTACTTATAAGTATTTGGTTAGCTACGCAGATTCTGTTAATTTGATAAATTTTCCACACTTTGCCGAAAATTAGATAAATCGTGTACCTAGTTCGATATTTCTTGCAATAAAAAAATATATCTGTTAGAGGCAAGTATATTTTATATTCACCGCAAAAATATCGTAATTTTGACGGAAATGTATATCTACTTACAGCAAACATACTTATACTTGCTGCAAGCGGATTGACGGCAAGCGGAATTTGGGTCTTGCTTCAAGTATCCTCTTTTTTCAGTGCGAGCCTTCCTTTTCCCGCGGGCTCGCATCGCCGATCGGAAGATCGACTCGTCGCGTAACCGACTCTAATTGCTTTCGTAATCAGAGGCGTGTCTCCCGCGCCGCGGCGTGAGCTTATGGATTTTTCATATAACACGCTCTCGACTCATCCTGATGGACTACGCGTGTTATATGTATATCCTAGAAACGCGCGTGGCTATTCGGGTCAGTCGAATGAAAACGCGGATTATGATCAACCTCGTCGCACTATATATATAATTATAATTACAGGGTGACATATCGGAGTCGTCAAAGTTGATATATCAGCTTACTACTCGCGGATATAATAAAACTTACGTAAAAATCAAGACTCTTCTCCTGATTGCACAACGACAATTCGGCTCACCTTCTAAATTCGCAGTTTATCGGACCTCGTAACATTCCGATGAAACCAGTCAAAAAGCAGACTGTATAGTCGAGCCGCGAAGAATAAGCCTCCTCCCAAATCCGGGTCGCTTCATACACTCTATAACGTCTCAAATATTTCTAAAACGGCCAATATCCAGTGAATTTCCTGGGCTGGCTCCACGCGTTACTTAAATTATGGAAAACGGATATAAGGATTTGCCGAGGCCTCAGGAGAGATAGAGGGAGAGGTAGTAGAAGACGGACGAAGGCAAGTTGCTCGAAAAGGAGACGACGGCTCGGGGCTATCCGAACTTTGAGCGGCTGTCGGAGCTTCGTGATATACCGAAAGCCCGTTGAACCGCTCAGCGGCGTATGTATATAAGATTCAACGATGCGTCGTTAGTATGGTTTTTCAAATTTTTCTTTTGACCCGTCGTTGATTAGGTTTCCTCTTCAAAGACGGAAAAGACGCACGCATCCTTTTGCTACATCAGTATTTGGCGGAAGTAAATTACGTGCGCAAAGTTGCAAAGCCGGCAATTTTTCACGGTTACGTACGCGAGATAAAGGAGCAAATAAAATGTAGAACGAGACTGCACACAGAGTGATTACTCCACATAGATAAGGCCATGCATTATCTCCTCTGCGCGAGGAGGTAGATTTAGGTTCAGATTGTCTTATTTATCCCGGAGAATTAATTAATCCCGCTGATAGACGTCACGAGCTTTGCATGCAAACGGCTGTTGTTCTGTCTAGAAAGAGAAAACGCTTTGAAAATTTTAACGAGAAAATCAAGCTACGTATCGCATTATTACACGGGTATAGACACAAAAATATTTGTTTACGCAAAATAGCAGGAGTTTAAATCATCTGGCGCTTGTGTAATTTTAGCATAAAATGCGATTTCCAAAGATTATATTATCTCCTTATTACTATACACATAGTAGGGACGAGCTTTTAGTTTGATTAAGGACTAACATTATAATTTGCCTTTGGAAAATGAAGTTTCTCAACGCTTCCTGGAATCCATGAAGCGCATCCTAATAACACCGCGCTTTGAGAGCTTGCAGGAAAGACGCATAATATTGTCCCCTGATGCGAGAATCAAAAAGCAATTTCAATAAGAACATCACAGCATGCGAATTTCTCATATATTCACGATTCTGTTTACGGAACGCTGCACAGAGGCTCTATATTTAATTAAGTCATTATTGCAGTTCCCTGAAAAGTACGTTAGAACCGAGCTTTCACTGCTGCCAGGACAAAGGACACGCGATACGAATCTCGCCGGCAGCGGCGACGCGAAAGAAAACATTCTTGGCGCTAATTATCCTTTACTTACTGCGCCCTCGTCCGTTGGCTGCCAAGTTAAGCTACTGAACCTCGCGCGCGCGCACACAGCTTTTCTCTTCAAAAGCTTCCTTTGGAGTTGTACCAACTGTGCTCTCGCGGTGCCATCTGTATACTGACTGTAACTTTTTTTACACTGGGCTCTTCTTTTTTCGCGAGGTTCCAGGTGCCTGATTAACGCTGAAATACGCGGTCTCGGAAGAGCTTATTATAATTACGCTCGGAGGGTTGATATTGTGAGTGATGGGATGTAGTGGTTTTGAATTTGATGCCGTGATTGAGTCGGACTCTGCACGATGGATTGTAATTCGGTGGTTGATTAATTTGAATGGTCGGCCAGTGCCTGCATATCACTTGTGTAAAATACACATTCTGATAATAACCCAATGTGACTCTCTATTAAATATTATAATTTTGGAGGGAAAACTGCACTGAAAACAAAAAATCTTATTCTTTAGAGTATGAAACTACCTTTGCTGAGCTTTACAGCATCAATCGCGCACATATTTCTGATCCCCATGTACAGCCCAATTTCATGCATGGCGGGCTCCGTAAGCCCGGTTGAAAAACAACCTGCAGGCAACATCAAACCGCGGCCTCGTTATCGCAAGCCCGCGGGACACACATCGCGCGGGTGCAGTGTCCCGATGCTGATGCATCGACGGTAAAAAAATACATTGACCGTCGCTGCTTGATGGGCGGCTATTCAGGGGTGGGATGTGTGTGTATGTTTGACTCGAATTATTGGATATCGGAGCCGGATGAATTTGCCAGTATCGCAAACTTTGCCGTGCCCTCAAAGTCAGTTTTATTTTCTATGCTTTCTTTCGATACATGTACCTACATTTTTGTTTTTCAAATTCGTATTGATGGAGAGACTATTCCGTATATAACTCATCTCGTTTTACCGTGTGGTGCATGCATATGTGGATCAAATATTTCGTTCGAAGAAGACGTTCCACCCGTATTGTGTACGTGCGATATGGCCACATTCCGCTTCGTCTCGCTACGAAAACAGATCTATGATATTTAGAGAAAGGCTCGTCGACGTAACTTTCTACGCGCACACATTGTGCACGTAATTCTTTGCCAAAACCGATGAGTATGAGCGGTTTACGTAAACAATTAGCAGCAGCAGGCGTATAACTTTCGGAATTTCACGTTACCCAATATGCTGCGCTTTTTCTTATCACCAGTCTCTGACGCCCCTTTACACTGTACATCGTGTCCCAGCGTTGAGAGAGATTATCACCAACCGCAATTGTATACAGTTCGCAGAGCTTGATTCGACCGATATAGCGTTACGTATGCAGTGATCAATTACAATTTGCTAAAAGCGACAGTCCGAGTGCAAAGCGTCACGTTGATTCCTCTGGCTGCTATATCGAATTAATTAGTTTTCGTCAACCCCAACTTCCCTCATCGCTTACATTGCTGATGAGCTTTTTAATAATCAAGGCATTGCAACCTTTTTGTTTCAGACATAAGTCAAGATGACAAGTGTGGTAGCGACGATAGTCCACGGCTACAGGGACATGATGGACAATAAGTCCGGTAAGTACTCAACTATTACTAAAATTGTATGTCTCTCTCACTCTTACGTAAACCCGCATGAATTCTCAGCCACTTTTAAATCGCCGAGACGCTGCAACGAAGCTAGATAGCGCGTATTTTATCATCAGCCCAATATAGCGAGAGTAATTAACGCGCTAATTGAATGTAGATTACACACTCGGCGGATTCAGGAAGAAGAAATCCGATATGTATATATATATATATATATAGACTCTTGTCTTGTGACGGCACGAATGAAGCGGACGCTAATTATCTTGTATCGGGATCACTCTCTTCATTGTCTGGCGTACACTTTTATCCCAGACGCCATTGCGTTTTCATAGGCGAATGCAAAAAAGCGTCGTGAATTATACATTCATTACATTTCGTATAGCTGCTGCTGCTGCTGCTCGCCGGGTACATGTATAATTCATAAGTGCGTATAATTCGAATGTAAAATGCAAAAAGGTGTATGTGTATAATAAATCTCAGATCTTCGCAAGGCTCGAAAAAGCCCGCGCAGGTATATATATGCGTGTATGCGAAGTGTAGCAATAATGCAGGGATTATAAATATACGATAGAGTGACGATGTCGTTAGCGCAAAATCAATTTTGCAAATTAAACTAGTTTTTTGTTCGACGACGTTTCCGTCTTTTTTTTTATCGAAACACTGTGCACGCGGCCGGATGAATCGATCGAAATTAGCTGGATTAAATTTGTCTCGTTTGTTTTTTGCCATATGTAAACACGAATAACGAGTTGATTATCATCGTGGAATATTCATGAAGCGGTCGTTTTTACCGAACCGACGCGTCGAAATAATAAGTGCATTACCATACGAAAACAGAAGCTGCGACGTCCGAGAAAAAAAACATCATCGTCGTCGGACGATCTCCAAACACTGCAACGAAATGCCTGGCCCACGCGGCTCTCTCGACCCTTACATATACATATTATCGTTTGCACTTTCACAGCGCAAAAATCACTCCGTCTGTTTGTCAAGTTTCCATTTTTTATTTCGCCGTGGAAGAAGCTCATATAGACTCTTCTGCAGTCGAGAAAGAGAGTTTCCCGCGTTCCTCATCCGCGCGATTATTGCGTTTGTCTTGGTAAAAGTTCGTCCATCTTATGTCGATGCGCTCGCGCGCGGTTGCGCAATATGCGCAGTGTCTAATCTCTCTCCTTTTTCTTCTAACGAGAGATACTTTTTCACGAAGGAATCCCGCGTAGAAGTCTTTTTCTTCGAGGGACGATGATTAGGTCTGGCTTTTGTCAATTTAATTAGCGAACTGGTGGAAGAGTGTATACTGTATATATGTATAGAGGAAGCGTGCTCCAGATACCGCGTGACAAACTTAAATTGAGAAAAGTACTTTACTGGTTGACTCTGGCGTTGAGATCGAGAGCTGCGCGCGACGACGACGACGACGACAAATAGCGCGAGAAATTCAGTTAATCGAATAAAATTCGTTGGCAAAATATAAAGATATTACACAGCGTTGCGATGATGTATAAATTACGGCTCTGCTAGGTACATAACTAATGAAGTCTATTATTCAAAGTGAAATCGAGTTTCAAAAGAGTTTCGGCTGATGAATCTTGAAGGAGAAGGTTCAGGAGAAGGATTATAACTCGATTATTGAAGATTACACAAAGACTCGGAAGAAGTTTAGTAAAAAATTTGTTCAAGGTCTTACAAAAAAATATAAAGGAAGTCTTGACCAAACTCTCGTGCCTCTTGTCAAACTTTTGCAAGAGAGAAGGTCAACAACTTATGTATATAACCTTCGCCATCGCAAGTTCGCGTTAATATAATTGAACGATGATTTGCGACGTTTCGACGACTCCTTTAGCGCGCGCGCGCGCGCGCCTCGTCTCCTCGTTACACAAAGTAGCAGCAGCAGCAGCAGCAGCAGCAGCAGTATAGCAGCGACAGCCTCGTGCGTGTGAAAGTAGCTCGTCGTCGGTTTCGCGATATGGCAAAACGTATAAGGCTCTGCCAGCGGTCAGCATTGTTGCGACACGCTTAAATGCTCGTGTCGTCGTCGTCGTCGTCGTCGTCGTCGTCACCGCCGCCGCTGCGCGTAATACTTTTTTCTCTCTCTCTCTCTCTCTCTCTTCCTCTGCGCGCGATTGCGCCGTTGTGATTTTTCGACTATTACCTACGCATATTACGAGCTTTTTACTCGATCGATTGACCTTTGTAATAAAGCTTATATACAAGGGTGATCGAATTTTCTAAAAGAGTCGATCGGTGTATACACAAAGTTCGAAACCCGCACGGTTGGCATTCTGACAGCATCTGAACGCATGCATCCAACAGTCGATAAAGCCCTTTGTATATGCTATACATACACAGTACACGTATACACATCAGCCAGCAGAATGATTCAGCGACGCGTATATATGAAAAGCTGCCAATATCCACGCGTATATATACTTTCTAAATATCAGTTTCACGTCCACGGTCTATTCCCTCCTCTCGCGCTCGAGCTTTAATGGCAAAGCTCTTTCATCGCGGAGAACCGCCGAGCATATAATGCCTGCGGCTCGCTCGCGAAATTGCGCACGACAGCGAAGAAGACAAAGTTTGCTCGTTACCAAATGTTCTTTTCAGAGCCGCGTGTGTGTAGTATATAATAGTATAGCGTCACCATCGTCGTCGTCGTTGTCGTCGTGTGGACCGGCTGAATGAATAAGCAGTAAAAGTTATATACCCGAGCGTGAGCACGCAAGAGCGCCGCCGCCTCATGATTGGCAGGCCTGACGAAAGCGCGCCAAAAATGTTTAATTCGAATCACGAGTTACGCAAGCGCCGTGTGTCGCGAAATCGTTTTAGCGAGAATTCATCGCGCTCGATCGTGACTCTACTCTGTGTATGTCGATATGTTAGAAACGAATATTAATCTGTGAAAAAAAATTAATGTCTATAGCTGCGCGAACTCTAACTGTATAGACGAAAAAGCCCGAGAGAAAGAGAGAGAGAGAGAGAGAGAGAGAGAGAGGGGGTGCCAAGTCCAAGTGTATAGCAAGTGGAGTAAAAAAAAAGAACAAGCCCTCTCGACTTTGGCTGGCAGCTCTCGAAAGTTAACTCGCTCCCTGGAACTAACTTTCCGCAGCAATTAACCGGCTGTCGAAGCGTCCGATTGTCTCTCTCACACTCTGGCAGTGTACACACACGAGAAAAAAGCTAATTAAAAGGCGCCGACGGAAATTTAATCGCAAAAATTGCCGCCGCTGCGCTCTTCGCGATTTATGCGGCGCATTAGCGATTTTATTATGCTAATCGGCTTGAGAGAGAAAGAGAGAGACTTATTTCGTCGCGAGCTGATTTGCGCCAGTTTCAGCCCGAGCGCGTTTCCGGTATAGTGCTACAGTTTCGCCGCATTAGAGTCGCCTGGTAATTGCGTAATGCCGCCGCTGCTGAGCTTTTCATTTGTGGGTTTTGTTGTAGCGCGCGAATGGAATAAATAGGATAGAGCGTTATAAGAAAGATGGCTGAGGGATGAGAGACGCTTATCGCCGCGGACGGCTTATTCTTTCTTTTAAATGGAGAAAAATTGTTCTGCTAATTGCGGCGGTATAGTGCTTATTATCCGCTACTTTCGTCAGTCTTAGGGGACGATAAAAAAATTGAAAAGCGCGTTATATTATTATGTAAAAAATGATCTTGAACGATCGAGCTACTTTTGAAGCGAAGTACATTTTCACTATACTCTTCAGAAGTTTTTCAATTGAACTCCTTCTGATCACTTCGGATGGAAAATCTGAAAAAATTCATAATTGATGATTCGCACTCTGTAAAACCGTGTCCTCGAGTAACTCAAAAAAGCATCTCACTCATAAACCACCAGCTCGCGAACAGTCTATAAAGCTGCGAAGGATGAGCGTCGTCGGCACATATCCGCAGACACGAGTTTCTTCCCGCTCGAGTCGGCTCTCTCATATATAGCTCTTCTCTTCCCGTCTGCTGCGCCGCTTTAAATTAAGGTCTCTCGCACGAGGTGCTATGCGTCGCGCCTCCGCCCATAGCCATATCCCGTAATATCCTTTAGCTCTCGCGAGCGCGTGCAAACGAGCGAGAGTAGTGTATATAACGTGTATACAGTTCCGTAGCACCCACACACCTTGCGCTCGGCCGCGTTTACATAATTTTTAGTCGGTTAACCGATAACTCGCTCGCTCTCTTTTTTTCGCGCTTAGCTGCTGCTGCTGCTGCTGCTTTTTTTCTTCCATCCCCCTTTTCTATTCAGAGTGCATAAGTTCAAGAGACGAGCGATAAAGCGTCGAGTGCTCGCTCAGCAGCTCTTCGAGCTGCTCCACAGGGATTGACGGCGCGTTGACCCTTTTTTTCGGGGGGTGTGAACGCCCCCGAGAGGGTTTTTCTTATGCCCTCCCAGTATACACGATATGCTGTGCGTTCGTGTACGGCTTATATGCGTTCTTGACATGCTTCTTATCGTACATGCGGGAGAGTTGATAATCTACGAGTTGACAGAGAGCGAGACAGTTTAACGACGCGCGTAAGGAAGGTTATATACTCGTATTGATTATTGACAGTTTGTTCATTTATAAACTTGCGCGACGCTCGTTATTTTTTTTTCTCGCCCAAAATTAGTCTCTCCCTCGATACCAGTCGGTTTGTCGAGATTACAGTAAAACAAAATCGGCGCGCTGTTCGTCGCTCGATTAAACCGCTTCGCCTCCTCCTTCTCTCGGCGCGCGACAGCCCAAAGAATTGCGCCCGACCGGAAGATAGACTCGAGCCAAGTACTTTCGCCCCGAATCTTGGTTCTCACACGCGAGTGAGCCGACTCTGTGTCTTGATGCGAGTTAGCCTACAACCGCCTCGAGGCAGACTCTGATAACGAGTTTGTTGCGCCCTGAGAGACTCTCTTCTTATCGATTTTAAATATTGTCCTATTTGATCAAACGATTATATTGCTCAGAGAATAGATGTCTAGACCCGATAGGCAACCCGAGTGACGCGATGATTCTCCAACAAACATCGAAATCGACTTTTTTCTGCACACAGCAGCCTTTTACGCTCTGTCTGAAAAAAGCAATTTCCCACCGCAAAGCTGCATAGAACTTCAATCGTAGTTTAACAGATCATTCAATTCTTCAAAAAAATTTCAGGCCACACGCTCCTAGCTGTGCGCTGCTGGTGGTCAGCGAACTTTTTTTTCGCCTCGGCCATCACCTCTCTTTCAATGCTCGACGAACGCAGCGCAACTGCTGGATTGGCCATTGTTCGTTTTTCCTAATTACGCCATTGTGCGCGCGCGCGAGGTGAAAAAAAGTGTGTATATACGTGTGCAGTGTAGTCAGTCCAGAGGCGAATCTTTCGCCTCTAAACGTCCTTCTTCCTTCGGTTCGTCGACGCTCAATTAAGCGCCCTGTCAGAGGACAACGTGGCTTTCTTCGTTTTTCGCTCCTTGTTCTGCTTCTTCTTTCTTTTTTTTGTGGGTCAGAGAAGATTTAGGAAGTTGTGCGGTTTGAAGAGGTATAGATATTTGGGTTGAGGCAATGGGATGGGAGAATGCACGAGAGATGTGTATTACATTTTTTAATTTTACGCAAGGTCTTGAAAATATGTTAGCGCGATAATTTAAGCAAAGTATAACATTAATTTATGAGACACAGTCGTCCATATACATACTTTTCTTAACGGGATCTTTTTACGAGATAACACTTAGGTATAGCCTCTCTTAATATAATCACTGCAATGGAAAAATTGCTTATATTTATGCGCCATAAAAAGAAAAAAAAATGCACCAAGGCCGTTTCTGCCACTTTGTATATTTCTCTCATCTGTGTATAAGGATATTTTTACTGATCCATAAATCTAACTGATTTGATTTTCCAACTCTCCACAGATCCCCGAGTGCGCGAATGGCCAATGATGAGCTCACCGTTCCCAACGATAGCCATCTGCCTGAGCTACGCGTACTTCAGCAAAGTCCTTGGCCCAAGGATCATGGAGAACCGCAAGCCCTTCAACCTACGCGGTATCCTCATATTCTACAACCTCGCGCAGACCATCTTCTCCACGTGGATATTCTACGAGGTAAGTCTCTCTCTTCTCATATATTATACAACCTTGTTCAAGTGTATCCGATTAAGCTCTATAGTGGATCAGAACGTACACCTCTATAAACTGTTGTGTATTTGGTTGCTTATTGCTCCCCGCATAAATAATCTTAAACCTATAGCTCTTCGAAAATCGACTGATAGCTCGGAAGCGCTTCCTTTCAGGTATATAGCAACGATATGAAACTAATCGGGAACACTCCGCGCGAATCCCATAACCAGTTGAAGTAGCTCTCTTGTTATCGCGTGTATCCGAGTTGTCGCGATCGATGAAAGATAAACTTTATGTCCATTTTTTATTGAGTTGCTGTTATCGATAAAAGAAAATTTGACTTAAGTAATGATACTATATGTAAAATTGGTTGCGTCAATTAATACGAATGATAAATCAAACTCTTCATTCGCCGTTTTCAATGTTACGATACTGCGATACATAATAGACAGTCGAATTTAATATTTCAAATTACAATGCGCTCTTGGCGCACTGCTTGAATTATTCCTTTTGATCGATGTCGATTCTCTGAAAGCTTCGATCCCTCTTAAAATATCCATCAGTTTGTCATGAAAAATTTAGGACTCGGTCACTGAGCATCAGTTTAAGTAGTAACAGTCTCGACCGACATGACGCGAGTATACATTTTTCCGATCAATACACGTTCTTATCATATAGCCTTCCACATCACAGTTCGAATTCGCGTGTTTGCGAGCCATTTGAGGTTTTCGAAAACCCGATGACTTTATTCCACCGGTTATTATTACAGGTTTCGTCAGCTACTCGAGCAGAAGGATCGAGGTCCCTTTGGTCTCATTTATAACAAATACACGATAAAGGTTGCCTTGGTTACAAATCGATCGATAATCTCGTATATAACCATCGTTGCGTGCCTGCGGTGTGTTTTTATCCCCCGACAACAATCTCGAAGTTGAGAAAATTAGCAACCACATTCTCGATTCGCTCTGTTTGTGCAAATATTAACGAGCTATGCACAAACGCACTCGATTATGCGTCTTGCTCAAGATACACCTGCCGTTACATCTGAAAAAACGAATTACCGTCGAATTCACCTTGACTCTTTTTTTTTCTCGTGGCGCAAACTTTGTCATGTCGAAATCCTCTCCCTTCTATAATAAAAAACGTTTTTCATATACGTTTGTGATAGGCATATAGACGCGGAATACTCGCAACTCGTCTCCGCTTTTGGCCTGTCCAATGCTGGCCGCAGTGGCAGCAGGCAGTCTATTGTCGAACCGCAAGAATGTGAAATTGACGCGACCCCAATGTCGCTCCAATAAAACCCGCTGCAGCCAGGATAAATCGAATTGCGTGTGTGTGTTGTATTTCCAACTTGGAACTGTCCGCGCATATGTGTGTGTCGAGTGAAACTTTTGCGTTAGAAAAAGATTTGAGAGTCAATAAGCTTATATACCGACGTTGTTCTGTATACATTATAAGTTTGCGTGCATTAACGCAAACGAGGTGTTTTATAACGGAGTTTATAGCAAGCCTGTGGTGTTAATTGATAGACTCGGTGTACGTCAAATCTATACCTTTTTTCAATCGCTCTTAATACAAGTAGTATAATACGAATAGTGCGTAGAACAAACGCTTTTTCGATTGTGACTCAAAAACGTAGCGCCAACGACGGGAAGTTGGAAGCGATTCAAAATTTGCATTGCGATTTCGACATTTATATTCGCGCGTTAAAAAGAAGCGGCATCCGCCTCGCATTCTTTTTTCCAATGCACATACCAAATTATCGAACACCATAAAAACACTGGAGCGCGTTAGAAATAGTAGATAATAGTATAGGAAAATTAAATTTAACGTACATCACCAGCACAGCGCTCAAATAGCCAGAGAGCTTTACGAGTACCTATAGCGCAAAAGAGAGAAGGAGGCTCGACAGGAAGGAAGCGAAAAAAAAAGAGCTTCGAGCGCGTAATTTTCGCTGACGAGCCGCTTGCTGACCCATAATCCGAACGCAAGGTATTTAGCGGAATGCCGACGCGCATTCGGCGCACGATTAGTATTTCGTCTGCGCAGTGCGTTCGCCGCAACATACGCGTATACAGTTATGTATACAGCAGCGCCGCGACGACTATTCCACTAAGCCTTTCTCGCCTTCTTACTTTTTCGCTCCGATTGGATTTTCGGCGGGATTAATTTCAGCGCGTAATCGTTTTCGTTTGTGTATACTTGCGAAAAAAAAAAAAACAAGTTACCAGTAACGAGCTGCCGATATACCTCTATATACTCGCTTTTAAAACGCACACAGGTTAAAATTAAAACACGGCAAACATTCACCTCCCTTTTTTTGCACGCACATCTGGCGTTCTCCGAATCACAAGTTAACATAGAAGCTAAAAAATTCACGAGCTGGAAAAACAGTCGTCGCTATAGCCTTCAGTTTTGATGTGTGTACAAACGAGCCAAACGGAACACAGACGAAGAGAGAGAGAGAGAGAGAGAGAAGCACGCACGAGCGTTGATTGAATGGATGTATATAGTGACTAGAGAGAGATAGAGGGAGGGAAGGAAGATTAGCGGTTATCGGTGCCAAAATCTGCTCGATGGCGTGGTTCACCGTCACCGTTCATTATCGCCTCGTGAATCATGTACATATAGGCATGTGTACGTATATAAGCTAGCAGAAGGCTGCGTTGATAAAGCGCGTGTGAACACACACTATACACTGTATTATAGACCGGCGAGTTTGCGCTCTTACCGCGAGAGTTTGAATTATTTAATAATGCAACTTTGGACGGAGATGGATGACACTTCGCGCAAAAGAGCGTCAAGATCTCGAGGGCACGCGGGTTAATGCAGCTTTAACAGATGAGTCGTTCACTTAAATACACACGACCCATCGAATATCCTCAATTCGCCATGATCTAGGTCACAGTACACGATGAGAGCGCAAAAAGAATAGAATTCCTCCCCTTGAAAAAAGCAAAGCAAAAAGAAAGGCATCTAGCTTGTATGTGTGTGTTTGTGTGTGTGTGTGTGTGTGGGTGTGTGTGTGTGTGCCAGGCCATCCGCTCGGTCTCGCGAAGGAACTTCATTACCGGCCCTCGGCCTTTTCACCCGCACGCGCTCTCCACGCGCTCTCGTACACGTACGTCTACGCGTGTGAGTGTGTGTGTGTGTGTGTGTGTGTGTGTGTGTGTGTGTGTGTATACGTGTCGCCGCGCAGGTGCGGCGCGCCAGAGTCGCTGACACTTTTATGCGCCGACGGCGGCCCATCTCTCGGTTAATTGAATTTAAATGAAATCCGTAACGGAGTAACGCCAGAGCGAGATGGAGCTATATCGATTGGTATTGCGAAGGAGTAGGTATAGAAAGGAGCGCCGAGAAAACAATATGTGCGAGAGGAGGGAAAAAAAAACCGGAAGTGCGTCGTAGTCTTCGAATTCGATGTGTGCAGCGTTATATATTGATATTTTCATCAAACGCGTTGTTGGGATTTTTTCTTTGTGCGGATACATAGACAGCGTGCGCGAATTTGAAAAAATCCAATTTAGAGCTTTTTCGTTGATTGTTTGCTTTGCATCGATAAGGCTTTCTCTGTCGGTGGTTTGCTTTGATTCGGTAGTATATACAACGCTATAGCTCGTTTGTTTGCATAAAATTGAAAAAAAAAAAACACACACACACAGCGTGTGGTATAGTCGAGTTATTCGCTTTATATTTACAACGAAGCCAAAGGAATCTTTTTTCCCGTATATATAGCACGTATATTCGTCGATACTGATTGAATCAGGTAATGTAAGCAGCTTGTTTCTATCGCTCGCGCGGTTTCGTCGCATTGGCCAGCGTGAAGCATCCCCTGATGAATCGAGTTTGCCACTAATTTCGCGCGCTGTATATACCTGTATCGGAGAAATTTCGCGGCGATGCCAACTTAGCCGAGCGCGCCGCGTACGACGCTCAAATTAGGCGGGGTGAATGTAACCCGAGTAGTAGCAGGACCGCACGCGAAAGTTTGATAAATTAGGCCGTTTGCCCGTGCGCATATCTGTCCTTTGTTTTACTAGCGCACGATACGTATAATATCGATCAGATTTTTTTTTCGACTATCCGTCGCGTTTATTATATATACACCCACTGATAAAACTCGCGCGGCTGTTACGTGTCGCGGTGAAAAGTGCTCGTTGTGCAAACAGTCGCGTGTGCATTACTTATGTTTTATTAATTCGTGCAATAATTAGTTTGATTTTCCGGCGAATAATATTCAGTTGCGAAATAGCCAGTGAAATACTACTTCGATTTGCATCGTCGTACATAATACGCGTTACAGAGTGTGTTGTGCGTGTGCGTGTGTATGTCGAAATATATATATATGTAGGTGGTCTGATCGGTGACGCGTTAGACTTTCGGTGAAAATCGTAACGAACTTCCTAACGACTTGCGCAACGACGCTAAGTTTTATATAATTAAATGTGTTAGTCACCCGAATCATCGGCGGACCGAAAAACACGCTTTATTATTTTTACCCACTAGCGCGAGCAAAGAGAAGTGAAATCGGACGATTCTATAGGAATGAGCGAATGAGATTTATTCTGGATTTCCCGCGAGGCTCGAAAGCTCGCATTATATGGCAATTCCTAAATTAACGCACCTATGTGCTCCTGCTGGCTTGTCAACCCTGAATGTAAATCAGCATCTCGCAGCGCTAATGTATAAGTATAGAGTGTGGTATATATAACACACTCACGTACGGAATCGCTCCAGAAATAACCTTATCGCGGTTTTCTTCCGTCTCCTCCGCTCAGATATACAGCAGATAAAACACAGCGCGGCAACCTACTTTTCTCAAGGTCGTCTCGCTTTCTCCGAATTTCGTTTCGCCACATCGATTCGACGCGTCGTCGTGTATATAACGTTTAGCGCGTGAACGAGCTTTCAATTTTGCAGGCGGAGTACATGTACATGAGTCATATATACATAGGACGCGGATCGTCGCACCTACTGTCGCTATCGCGTGTCACACGAGGATATGTATACATGTATGTATGTGCATAATGCGTTACGTGCAAACTTGTATGCTTTTACGTGGATAATGCATATTTTCTTTGCTATACCGAGTAAAACGAGTACACGAAGCTATTCGCCAGCGTGTAGCAGGGCGTTATCTCGTTTGGAAGTTGCTCGCGCGCAAGGCGTGTAAATGAGTGCATGCGCGCGCGACAATTAAGAAGTATATATACGCTACATGCAGGAGTGGCTTTTGAGACTGGCTATACACTATATGGCTAAAATGCAATACAGACGCGCGAAACTTTTGACCGAGTAGTTTCGCGAGTCATTGTGCGCGCGCTTGTGTGTATTATCGAGTTGAAATTCAAGAGTTGATTATATATACACTTGCAGCAGACTGGCTATTCGAATAAGAAACGGCGGCGGAAAAATGAGGATTCATCGTGCGAATTATAAGACACGCGCAATTAGATCGACATAGCTTGTATACAGTGAGTATAATATCAAGGTAGAAAAAGAGAAAAAGCGAGTTGCCACGCGGGACGATATTGATTCTCGATAAAACCGTGCGGCGCTTTTGCGCGCGTTCCGCTTCTTCTCCTTCTAGGTGAAGCTTTCGCTTGAGCTTTATTGCACAGAGAGAAAGAGCCGAGGATGAAGCCTATAGCAAGTTTAAAATAAGGCGGGATCGTTGCTTCGCGTGTTTTTCTTTCTGCCTTTGTATATAGTCGAGGGGATGGAAAGTCTGCGATGATGCTGCTGCTGGCTGCTGCTGATGATGGAAGCTATCGGAATAAGGATTGTTAGACGGCGGCTGCTGCTTTGATCATTTCGATTGGAATGGATAGTTATTGATTGACATAGTTTCCTTTGTTTGTACGATTTATTGTACCGCATGCATAAGCTAACTCACGAAAGTTGTATTATATGCGTCGAAATTCGCGATCAAAATATGTTCATATAGGTTATTAAGCATGTACGTGCAGACAGTATACATCCTAAGGGTAAACAAAAATGTGAAATTCCACATGAGTCGACAGAACGAAAAATATCCCGTCCGCGCGCGATTTAAATTTACGCACGAGCCAATGCAAATTGCGCGCGAATTTTCCACGAGGTGCTAAGTGCGCGCGCGCGCGCGCGCGCCAATTTCAAATTCAAATTCGCCGAGAGAAGAATGCAGCGGGCATCGAGACGCACGTCTCGGGAATGCCTCGCGTTATGTGAGCGATGACTCGGAAGAAACGAGCGTACTATGCACTTAAATATACGCGCTATGTGTGTGAAAGAGAAAAAAGGTTGCGAATTATATAGATTTTCAGATTGCATTATTACAAGATGATGCGCAATTTATTATTATTAGATTTCACTTTCATTCTCTTCGAGTATGTTATAAGTATAACGCGCATCATTTTCAAATATAGACAGTCGATTCATACTATACAAGTATATAGCTCACACACCTCTCGGAGACGCAATTTCACAACGTGTCTGTAGTATAAGAACCGCCGCGATTCCCAAAAGCGAAATAATATACTCAAGGATATATGAGTATAGGAATTCATATTACTCGTGTCTTTTCTTCCAAAGTCCTTCGGCCTCAACGTCTCTTCATTCACTCGCAAACTACACTCCGAGTTTACGGACAGCAAAGTCTCTTCTGCGCGAGAGGCTGGTTTCTCAGGTAAACGACATAAATTTAAATTCCGCGGGTCAGTCGTTTGATGTTATACCTCTGGACGGTCGAACAAGAGGATCTATTGTATACAGCGCTGTTGAGAAAAAAAAATTCAAGGCTCGTATACCTATAACACACACATGCGCGCGTATATGTTTATCCAGCAATTTTCCCGCTAAAGATTATCATCGCAACTGCGGATCTATCGAGTATAACTATACGCCGCGCGCAATTAAGCGCGGGTAAATGGAAAAATTGAGCCTGTTTGCTGATAGACTACATTTCCTTGAAAATCCTCCTCGCAGACTGTACATGCACGCGTATTCCTCCGGATTAACCTGAATTATCCAAGATTCACAAAAGCGCTATTCCACGTTCTCTCGCTTTATTTCCTCGAAAACTAAAGGGGGACAAAGAAAATCAACTAAATCCCCCCATGATCGCAAACAAGCAGGAGGTGCTGTGAAATAACGCATGTCTCTTTGCTCGAATCAATGATTCCAAACAGCGAGGAAGGATTATAGAATAAACCTCTGTCGTTGCCGTGTATATACGTATATAGCATTGTAAAGTCAATCAATATCTTATTGCAGAAAGGAAAGACAGATACACACAAGGTGTATAATCGAATCAAGCAACTAATCAAAGGTCTTGCATGTTTCAGTATTTGATGAGCGGCTGGGCGAGGGGCTACAGCTTCCGGTGTCAACCGGTCGATTACTCGAACAATACCCTGGCGATTCGCATGGCCGCGACCTGCTGGTGGTACTACTTCAGTAAGTTCACCGAGTTCTTCGATACGGTAAGTCGATTATCATTGCATATACTATTTGCTCTCTATATCCGCTATACTTTATTTCAACCTGCTTTTCTTTTGCAAATACCGCGTATACGTGCAGTATGTATTATAAGTCGGCTGCTTGTGATAGTCACATAACGACGACAATATAATATAGAGTAAAGGTGGTTTTTCTGGTTTCTCATGTATATATTAGTTGCATTTTATGTAATTTCAAGCGCAGTTTGTTTGTCCGATATTGAAAAAACGCTACTCGGATAAAATTTAATTACGCAGACCTATATAATACAGCGAAACACTTTTTCAAATGCCAAGTCCCCGTCATCAATCGTCTCGGATGACTCGGCGCGTACACTTAGCTCGCGTACGCGTGCGCTTAGATACTTCTCCTCTTTCTCCTGTTTCGTTCGAGCTGCACCTGTTGCACCCGAGACTTACGGTTCACCCTGACCGCGAATCCGTTGCTCGCTTCTTCTTCTTCTTCTTCTTCTTCTTCTTCTTCGCCGCTGTATATAATATACGACGACTCACGCGACGGAGATGCTTATATGCTGACTGTCGGAGGATTCGGGAATGTTAACGATCGAGGGTTAGTAGCTGGTTTACGCTCTCTCTCTCTCTCTCTCTCTCTCTCTCTCTCTTTCTGTTTGCATTTCAAATCCTTGAACAGCAGTATGTGTGGAACGATAAGTAGCCGCCGCGAGACGGATCGTTAAAGACATTCACCTTGCGATGTGGCGATTTTCAAACGGAGCCTTTATTTGAAAAATTACGTAACACGCAGGTCGACGTGCAGTAGCCGAGAGAGAGAGAGAGAGAGAGAGGTTAAAGTGATTCGATTTGCTCGGGAGCTCGCGTTGAGAGAGACTAGAGAACGGCACTCTTGAATTGATGCTAAACGAAAAAAAAAAATCTCAAGGTCGACGCCGTTACCTAAGACATCGCCGGCGTCAGTCCAAATGCAATTAGGCTCGTAATAAAATGCGAAATCGCCGCTGCGAGAGAGTGAGAAAAATTCAATTGACGCTGCGGGAGATAACGTCTATTTTTAAACCGGCCCCGTATCTGCTCTCGGCTCGATGTATCTGGCGTTTCGAATCGCGAAATTGTGGGCGTTGAATTTGTTTCCTTATTGTCAATTAAAAATACTTTGACGCTTTGACTAATGAGTTTAATGAAATCCACAGCTTTTCTTCATACTCCGCAAGAAGAGCCAGCACGTCTCGACGCTTCACGTGATTCACCATGGAATCATGCCGTTCTCCGTGTGGATGGGCCTGAAGTTCGCCCCCGGCGGCCACTCGACTTTCTTCGCGCTTCTCAACACATTCGTGCACATCGTCATGTACTTCTATTACATGATCGCCGCCATGGGACCCGAGTACCAGAAGTATATCTGGTGGAAGAAGTACCTCACCACCTTCCAAATGGTATAATCCTTGATTCGCTATTATGCACGTATTATCAAACATATACAATGGAAACTATTGATACTAACCATGTGAATCCGGTTTTATCCGACAGGTCCAGTTTGTCCTGATAATGACGCACCAGTTCCAGCTGCTCTTCACCGAGTGTGATTACCCGCGCAGCTTCATGATCTGGATCGGACTTCACGGCCTGCTCTTCCTCGGCCTCTTCTCCGACTTCTACAAGGCCAAGTACACGGGTGGCAAGAGCCCGAAGCGCGCGGTTAGCAGCCGGGGCAACAATCCCGGCGCCTGTATGGCCGTCCTCGACGAGGACAATCAGACGACGACGAGCAGGCACAAGCAGAACGGCGTCTCGTCCTACGCGACGATCTACAACAAGGAGTACAACAGCTGTTACAGTAACGGCACCAACAACGGTTACGTGGCCAACAACAACGCCAGCGACAAGAAGCTCGCCTAATCTCAGGGGCAGCAGCAGCAGCAGCAGCAGCAGCAGCTTAGCAGACGACGTGGCAAGCGCAGACGCGTCAGCGGCACGACGACGACGACGACGACGACGACGAGTAGCACCAGACGACAGAGGATTGTTCTGGCAGCACAGTCATCCTGATCGGCGACTCTCGTCTGATTTATCGCGACGCCACGGCGCTCCAAAGATCGCTCCATGTAGAGCGGGAACGACGTCTACTATGTTTGTGTGTGTACGACGTGCTGATATGCTTCGAGGGCTTTTACAGACAGATGCACACGTAAAAGGATGCTGCCTCCGGCTGACTCGCTATTGTTGCAGCCGGTTGTAACGGCGTAGTGGAGGGAGAGAAAGAGAGAACTCTGTACTACTACTACTACTACTACTACTACTGCTACTACTGCTACTGTATACTTGTTCGTTTCCCTCACACAACTTCCGTGTCTACCTTCTTCTACTTTTTTTTCGTTTTAACTCTATTATTATTATATTATTATTATTGTGCGGTTCTACACTATTTTTTTTGTATTTTTATTATTATTATTATTATTATTATTATTATTATTATCATCATATTATCATTATTGTATATTTAGGCGTTAATTTTTCGACGCGCCGAGGCTACGCGAGAGTGTGGAGGTTCTCGCGGACTGGCGAAACGTCGCTTTGGACGAGTCCGTAGAGCTAGTGCTATAGGGTTTGTGCTGCTACGGCCGTTCAAACGACGAAAAATGTGACAAGAGAGAGCCGATGAACAAAATTATGTGACCGCGGTTTGCAAAATTATTATTGTGTCTAATTAAAGCGAGAATGTCTAAGCTAGTTTTGTTGGAGAGTATACGCACGTGTACTTAACCGATGTTCATTTCTCTTGCATCTGAAAATTGTCAAACTGTACATATAGGAGCAGTGCGAAAGAAGAATGTTTATTTCATATTGCTACGAACAAAAATTTCTGTGCGAATGATTTGTACGTCCTTGATGTACAAAATTGAGACTACTTTTGCATGCTGGAAGGATGTTTAATTACAAAACATGATTTACAAAATAAAGCATGTTGTTCTTTTGTTAAACTTTGAATACCGTTCAATTAAATTATAAATTGAACAAAAAGTAATAATCTTAGTACGTCAGAAAATGAAAGAGAGAGAAAGAAAGAGAGAGAGAGAGAGAGAGAGAGAGAGAGAGAGAGAGAGAGAGTAGAATTGAAAATTATTTTTTGTTAAAAAACTGTAAAAATCAGATATCTTTATTGTTCGATTGGACGACTGATTATACTTTTCTCAGCTCGGCGAATCCATTAGAAACGTTGTTATCACTAATTGTAGCCATTAACTATATAAGAAAGCCAACCGATCTTTGAAAAGTCTGAGAAATCGTCTTGCTGAAACAAGAAGCAAAGAATCAGCCACATTCTCCTGCCTCGCACGACGTGTACATTCTTCATACATTGCTACCTTTCTTTTTAATTGTCATCTACTTTTAATTCGTTTGTAACTGCGAGTGCCTGTTCGAGTGCGTCCAGTTTCGTGCGCTAGTATAAATATACATTATAAATATTATAAGTGTGCGTAATTTTCTCGTTGTGCGTGTGTTTATTAATTCTCTGCTTGTTGAAACAAAAATGAAAACAATCGGGCGTGAGAGAGAACAGAGTTGTTCACATGTGCGTGTGAGAGAGAGAGAGAAAGACCGATTTATCGCTTGGTCCGAATGTGTTCATCAACAAAAATGGATTATAAGAAAAAAAATTTAATAATAATAGTTGATAACAAGAAAATCATTAAGCTTTGGTGTTCATCCTAGAAACTATAGAGCTTTTCGAAGAGAAAAGAGATGCTCTCTGTCTTGTTTTCTTTTTCCAAAAAATTATTCGTACGTATCGAACTCGTACATCACTGCTTGTTGCTGACTTGTAAACTTTTGTAAATTAGTCTATGGTGCGAAAAAAGTGAATTTCGATTATGGTTTTCATGTTTTTTTACGGCGTGAAAATGGTGAAACGCAACTTTATACAATTTTGTACAATTATTAGTGACGGAGATGTAATAAATAGTTCTGATTTTTATCATAAACTAATTATATATTTATGGACTCGGAATCATGTTTACTGTCATACTATTGTTGGTTACACTTGAAATGATCGAATCCAAACTATTAGCATTTATCCAGGAAAAATGAAAATGATTATTTCTAATTAGAATCAATCATTTGAAAACATTATAATAGTTTATAAATTGTTGAATATTCTACACATCGATTTTAGATAAACAAAATGATGAATAGCATAATAAAATGTAACTCTTAACTGGTGATCGTCGACTCATGTCAAGTTCGTATAAAGTTCTATTTTACTGTAAAACACGTAAAAAAGTGACGAAATATCGCTGTTTCAATCCCCAAGACGGTAAGAATATTCAAGAAAAAGGACAAGACGATTACCTCGATAAAAAAAATTAAGCGTGGTTTCTTCGTTGTTCTGAACACTCGAGAGAAACCTTGTTACCGCTTGCTAGGTGAAATAAACAAAAAACAAGATATCTAGAAATATAATTATATGCGATATTTGCATATAGAACGGCGGAAATGAGGAAGTAAAGATATTTCTTTCCCACGACTGCTTTATATACCTGTACTTGAAAGTTTTCATTGGAATTGAATCAATGAGTTATTGATCGTTGAGGCGGAATGTGATAAATTAAATCGAATCTCATTGTTGTAAACATTTGAAATCTTTATAAATTATCAGTGCTGTTTGTAAACGTTTCAATGATTCGTAATCACACATCGAGAGTAGCATTTTCAATGAAGGATTTCACAACGGACAGTCGAGGCCGCTGATTGGAACGTTCATTATACTGCATTGTAATGCATTTTTTTTGTATTTCTATTTGAGGAGGACACAACAAACAAAAACATGATGATCCCTTCTTGTGACTGAACTCTCAATTATCTCGCCGAACCCAATGAAACAAAAATAGTAGATTAAAAAAAAACTACAAAAATCGATTCAGCATTTCCAAAATCTACGATAGAGGAATTGATTGGATTGCCCTTCTATCCTCGTACATATTCCTGTTCGTTCGCCCATTCGAGGGGCTGTGATTCTGCACAAAAGTAAAGTGGTACTGTATTAAAATGCATATTTTCATTTTTATCATAGCGACAATTTTTACTAATGATTGTCGAACACATGCTGTACTTGATACAACTACTGTATCCTATTTATTTAAAAAAGGTTCAGCAGTTTTTCATCATGTATCTCTTCGTTTATTCCTATGTATAACAAAGTACTGTCATTTTCTAAATAACTGAAATGCATCAAACAATTAGTCTGCTCTAATATCTGAAACTTTCTCCTACTCGCATTTCTCAAGCAAAGTAACGATAGCAACAATTATCGCCGCCGAGTAAAAAAAAAAAAGACGGCACAAATAATCTGTACAAACTTTTTTGCAAGCACACTTATATTGTATACAAAAAAAATAAGTCTTCGATTCCACATGAGGGAGGAACTTTCAGAATTAAATTTACAGGCTCTGTCGAATTAATGAAAGAAAAAGCGTATTTTATCGAAATCTAGAATTTTTATTGTGTTTTTTGTAAAAAAATATTGTAAAAAAATTCAAGTATCCAATAACACGCACCGTTGCTTCTATGATCCGCGAGTTCGCGAGGTTTGTCGACCGTCTCGGAGACGAGGCGTCGCACAGCCAACTCTGACCTCGCGTCGAAACGCGTCGACGAGCCTCGTAAGCCGGAAAAATGTTGAAGGTATAGAGGAAACACACACTAGCGTCGTCATTGTTTAATGAAGATTAATGAGGAAAAAGACAAGACACTTGTAACAATTATTGATTCTTATTATATTTTTGTACATATAATATTATAAAATTGTGGGACGGGGGGTTATACCGATGATACATGTTGATACACACGAGAAAAAGAGGAAAAAATTACAACAAAAAAAGAGAGAAAACACTCGTCTGCTTTGTAATCGCTGCTCGAGCGTTTTCCGTTGCTTTCGTCTACTGTGCGCGCATTTTTACGAAAAAAAAAAAAAAAAATGAGAAAAACTAAACACACTGTGTACCACGATTACTACATTATATTATATATATAAGCTAGAAAGAAAGAAAGAGTGAGAGAGAAAGATAATACTGTGCGAAGTTTGTGCGTGTGAGCCCTTCTTCTCAGCGTGTGTGAAAACTTATTCGTTGTAAACGAACGAGAAGGAGAAAAGCTCGCTTGTATGCATATACACGCAAAATACACACACACACACACACACACACACACACACACACACACACACACACACACACACATTGTGATCTACGTAGAAACATTTTTTTCACGAGAGAGTGTTCACACAAGCTGCTCCTTATTTATCTTGCGATATGGTTCTCCCGTTCGTCTTCTCTTCTTCTTCTTCTTCTTCTTCTTTTTTTTTAACGTAAATAATTGTATGGAGGAAATCAAAGACTTGCAAAGTTTTCTTCTGATGATGTGAGACGAAATATATATATATATATATATATATATATATATATATGCGAATATAAATGAAATACACTTTCCGAGAAGAGGAGGCAAGCTTTGCTGAATGGGTGGATAATTTTATACGAAACGTTGGTTCGTTATCTTTTTAATGATATAAGAGAAAAAGTTAATACTAATAATAAACGCTTATTGGTTCACGAAATGAAATATGTGCATTTTGTCATTTACTCTACGTACTTTTACCAAGACAATAAGACATTAATATTTGAATGATATTTCATTTTCAGGCAATTTTGCGGTTGCCCTAAATTAAACTAACAATATAATATGATTCATAATAGTGCATTGCGGAGTGTCAACAGCCATACTACGCTGAAACCACCGGTTCTCGTCCGATCACCGAAGTTAAGCAGCGTTAGGCGCGGTTAGTACTTGGATGGGTGACCGCTTGGGAACCCCGCGTGCCGTTGACATTCTTTTTTACTTTTTCTTTTAATCATCGCCATTCATTTTTTTCGTATTATAAAAGTTATAGCTACTCTAATTTAATGCACGCAGTCACAAAATCATAAGAGATAAGCTTTCGCTGGCGTCATCTGCAGATACTCGTACATACTTTTAACGCCCGATGAGTAACCATCTATTTTCTCGTCGTCTTCAATTTTTGCTTACACTTGCTACTCTACTATCGCAACCAGTCGCCCATTATATCAGTGAGTTAGACCGGTCGCCGCTGCGTACTTATACGACACTCTGCTAAAGATTTCGAGTTTTGTATAAGCGCGTTCGCAGCTCGACTGATCGAAAATGCGGAAAATATTCAATTATCTGGTGAGCCTCGATTTATGATAAATAAACGAGCAGATAAGTATTTATAATTAATTAAAGTTAAAAAAAAAAAAACGTTTAAAAACACATTTCAGAAAGCCGTTTCAAGTTTCGCTAATGAGAACAGTAGCAGCCGCGTGTATTCACTCGAGCTCTCCAACGTATAAACCCAGTCACCCACATATTATGTAGGAAAGCATTTTCCGCGCTTACGCAACTCGTCCCGCGCGTATACGTATATGTACACCCGAGAGATATAGTGCTCGACACGTAACGACGTAACTATACAGGCATACACATACGCGCGCAGAGAACGCGTTATTTGCGTGCTGCCTGTGTAATAAAAAATACACACGTTTAGTCAGTCGCGTCTCGGGGATGGATAGATTTACGAGCAAGACGTTGGAAGGATTTTTTTACTTTTAGGGATTACCTATACGGTGCTAGGAGAAAATTGGAGAAAAATCGAGAGGCTTATATGATTTTTTTTTTTTTTTTTTGTACTTTGCCGCCAAAGAGCTTTTGATTCGCTTAATTATATACGACGTCCAGTAGTTGGACACACATCGGCGTGAATCGACTCTTTATTTATTCCAATTTGAATAATTCGATATACTTTGATTTATGCCGCAGTATTTCAAACCGACGAATCTAATTAAATATTCCTTCTAGAGGGAGTCCAACTTTCGACATAAACCGGTACAAAAAACTCGCGC
Source organism: Pteromalus puparum (assembly GCA_012977825.3). Lineage (NCBI taxonomy): Eukaryota > Metazoa > Arthropoda > Insecta > Hymenoptera > Pteromalidae > Pteromalus > Pteromalus puparum. Next base: position 75,095,851 of record CM053170.1, on the reverse strand, counting down.
TCGTACACTCTTCAGGTAAGTCCAAACACGCGTATAAATCAGTATAAAAAATTTGCCAGATACATCGCATACATCCGTGAAATGGTATGCATAGGCAAAAAAGCTTCCGCCATAACAATATATCAATTAAGTCATCGACCGTCGCGAATCAGTGTTTTGACGCTCGCCCGAGCGATAACGAATTAATAATTCGCCTTATTATCGCGACTAGACGTCGCTATACGAGCTCGCGAGAGACGAGGCAAAAAATTGTATTAATTGCAATCGTGCACACTCGAAAGCTCGATAAGCGGCATATTATCGCGTGGCTGCAAGTTATTGAATCAAATTTGTCTTGTGTACGCGATATAGTCTCTCCGTTTTGGCTACTTGACGAGTAAATAAGAAATCGCAACTTTGAAAATGTCTATGATGATAGTTGGAGGGTATAATAAATTGTTCGAGCGGCTTGATTTGAATTGATTAAACGCGTACGTTGCAGTACAGCGGGAAATTAGATTTTGGACTGTGTTATAGAATTCAAAGTTAGGAACTATATATTGCACATATATATTATAGGTATTCCGCGTATAATGTAGTTTCCAATTTCAATTACATTAGACGTACACGTATGGTATCACGTATCCGAACGGCACATTAAGCTCAGGCGTATATTGTATAGTTATGGAATTCGTCGAATAATTCATGTGGTTGAAATTCTGATGAACCAGAGTGCGATGGCGGGAAGTCTCGAGTTCAAAAGCGAGAATCACGTAACTGTATTTTGCAGCGTAGTTAGCACTCGAATGGGTGCTCTCACGCAGTTTGCAAATCGAACCTCGAAATCCATGAAAAAATCTCAAATCTTTGTAGTATAATTCGATCATCTGCGAAAAATTGGCGAACCGTCAACCTTTCCCTCATCTCTCTCTCTCTTTCTCTCTCTCGCTCTCTCTCGCGTACTCTAGGTACCTATATTATCACAAAGCTGCGGCAAAGTAGCTCGCTTCCAAATGAAAACGTGCGCGCAAGCTCCCTCGGGGATCCCAGTGCTCTATATATATTGTAACTATACTCGTTTGGACCGCGTGGAGCTTACTGCAATAATAACGCGGCGGCGACTGGGTCGCTCTCGCAGCTATACTTGTACACTTGGAAATCGATGCCGAGGAGGGAAACGAAGTAGGTGGAGAGGTGTCACGTGCTGCTCTGACTTTTTAGCCGACTAACGTTCAATGACTTGGATATGTCATATACACGCGGGTTGGCTATTTGTCGGGGCTGATCTCATCGGTGGCTGGGATGATATTTTTTTTCCTTGATTCGCGTGTACGGTACTTTTTCTCGCGGATGGCGTGAATTTTTCGTAACAAGTAGATACGTCAGTCTTGTCAGCTATCACTTGCCGGCAAACGGGGAATCCTAGAATTGATGTTGAAAAACCTGTGCGATTAATTTCTTTAAAGAATGTCGAAATCGAATATACGGTATGTACAGCTCGAATCTTGTCCAGTCTCTAAAAACAAAACGGTGTTTGTCGTGCGAATAAGCATAAAAAAGGAGATTCCCTCACACCTCGTGATCGGTATCTCGCGCCCGGGAAGATTTATCGCCTCGTAATGACGAATCAATTAAGCGACGTATAGGCGATCAACTCGTGCGGCTCGTCTGAATTTACAGCCCCGATTAAATTCTGTATATAACCGTCGCCTGAACTAACTTCCTTGTTCGTATATGACGAGATGAGCGTGACAGAGTTGCATATGTAAATCGATGTGGCTTATTAAATGTATGTCTGTACGTGGATTTGCACGCGAACAAATCGTTATACAAGCGAAAATACAATTGACCATGGAGATCAATCGTACGTTTATGCGACGTATCATCGTGTATCAGAGCTTCTCGTTTTTAAAACGATTTTTAACGAGCTTATAAATATTAGTACAGATTTATCATCAACGTGCAGATTTTCATATTGACCGCCAGAATCGAAATCATCAGTCTGAAACGACGTTCGTCGACCGTTGCCGCAAATCACCTGATGTTTGTTTTGAAAATAAACGCGCGTTGATAAAGGACCTTCCTCGCCATTGACTGCGATGGAATCCCTCTGATCGCCCCACATCGACATCGAGTCCCTACTATTATAAGTAAATCAAACATCGAATTTGTTCTCTTCCAACCATGCGTATAAGCGAACGAGAGCCACTGCATCGGGCGCAAAATCGTCGAAACGCTTCGGAGTTACGTAAAACTGACACGTCGAGTGTGTGTACAGTGGCGCAGTAGGTTTGCCTAATAAACCAAACACGGCTTTTTGAGATACGCCGTTATCTCGCGCAGCGTTTACGTATAAATCGCGAGACAGTCTGTCGAGCCGAATGAATTTAGAGGCTTTGCGCGATGTGTGCGCGCTATATCTTATTATCTTATCAATCGCGGTTGTTCTACGAAAAAAAAAAAAAAAAAAACGGAATTTCAGCGTTGCGGTTCGATTAGACGAAATTGCAAGCTTTTTTAACGCTTCGTTTCCGCGACGAGTTTGCTGCAACGAGTTTTTTTCGCACCATGAAGATAAAAATAAATGTTTGATATATGCGGTTGCAGAGACACGCGAAAGGAAAACTTTTTTAACGGTAGCATTTGTCGGAATTTATTATTATATTGAAAGAGCGCCGATGGTTGTTCACGATGACGCGACTGGGAAAAATTGAATTATACAAATATATAATGTGATGTGTATACACGCTGGAAATGTGTATTATTTCATGTTTATATACCACATCAAATAATACTCGCACATGTGTATATGTATATTATACAATACGTCAAAGTCGGATTGTTTGATTCAAATGACACGCCTGCAAAGTTTAATCAGAAAATAATACATGACATTTATTCGTTTTAAATCCACGGGATACTCAAATAATATTCTGCTGTATACCTGCGGTNAAAAAAAAAAAAAAAAAAAAAAGAACAAAGAAAAGCAAATTTTTAGTTACATCATACATGTCCTTCGAATGAAAACAGCCATTGCATATGTATAGTCCCCCACATTTCAATCAGCGAGTAACTTTCCAAATCTACACTGATGCATATTTTTCCTTCTTAGCTGGTATAGCTATGTATACACCTTAGGAAAGGAACCACTCACCTACTGCCTATGACAAGCGAGTATACACAGAGCAGACTACGCGGCTTATCTCATCGGCGTTCGACCTGCCTTATACACTCTTACGACCACTCAGTGCTGTTTCCCCGCAGCTCCGGGGCGCTTGGCTTTTCAAACGTCGATTCGCAAACGCGTGGATTGGCTTCTTTCTGCGGGAGATTCGAGCTTTCGAAAATTTCGATTTAATGTTCTCTATTATAATATTATACAGTCAGTGTACAGCGCTGCCTTAATTGGATTTCATCCGTGAGGAAAAATTGTTATCCTCAGCGCAAACATATCGTTGAACGATCAATGGTGAATTAATTGTCGATCGATTAAAAGTCCAGGAGAGATAAACCTTTTTACGTAGGATACACTATATACATATCCAGCGCCATAGCTATACATTAGTGCCTCAAGTCGCTCACCGTCCAGTCGCACTCGGGAGCCGCAGTTATAGTGTTTACGTCGCGAGTGACTCGTATACATATTTCGAGTAAATAAGAGAAGTTCAATAAGGAGAAACATCGATATTCCGCCGAGAGCTTCATGCACTTGTCGCAACGATCCTGGTGTCCGCGAAGTGCTCGCGAACTCTGTGCTTCGTTTCTTCGTCGTTCTTCGTGTTAAATCGAGGCTGTTGAATAAAATTAAAGTGAGTGCGTTGGAGAACGGGGCTAAGAAGATCGTCGAGAACTTCGATCGCAGTGCGGGTGAGTGGTGTGCTGTGAAAATAATCGACTATTCGTTACCTTTGCGCGCGATTTTTCCTCGATTTTCGCACGCGCTATTCAAAACGGCTTTATAATACGATGCGTTACATCTGAACGCGGTCAGGGATGTAAATCATAGCGTTTATGAATTTTTAAGGGTTTATTATTAGGACAGATATATAGAGAAATAATATTTCTGCGAATAATAATCGCATATTATTCGAGTACGGTAAAATTAAAAGAGAGCAGCTAGGAACTAAGTGTCACGCGTTCAAGGCTATACGCATTGCAAAAATTATCCATTAGTCACCGTCAATCTAATCTCTTGTTCAGCCTGAAGCCTTTCTATACTGCAATATTTGCAATATCTTTCGGGTCGATGCAGTTACGTTGAAAAATTAAAATATGTGATACTTAAACTTACTTATTCGTTAGGGATTAAGCGCGTATACTCTGATAAACCGGTTTACGTATTCAATAAAAGAAATTGCGAGCGGAGAATATGCATACAGACGACGAGAGAAACGGACAATTCCAAACCGGAAGCGGACTAATAATAAAGAGACGCCGCTGCTCGCTCGATCCAATCTCGGAGTGTGCCAGTCTCGCGCGTATAAGTATGTGTGTAATTCTGTCGTCTTGTGATTCGCGTTCGCCTCTCTAATTCGATATACTCAGCGAAGATGTGTGTGTGTGTGTGTGTGTGTGTGTGTGTGTGTGTGTGTGTGTTTTGCACAGGACCTATTGCAAACGATTCTGAAGTTGATTTCGTCTGAAATTATCGACTGTTTCAAAAGAATATTAAAAGAAAATCGTGCAAGTAGTAACGGTCGCGCTCGGGCGAGACGAGCATCAAAGAGCAACTTGCAAAATTTATCGGCTCACTATTAAGAACCAAAGGCATCGAGGAGATCGTTATATAGAGGAGCCGAAGCAATAAGAGAGAATATATCCCCGTTGCCCGCCGACACACCATAGAATTACTTACGTCTCTCTGCTGCATCGGAAGCGGATGTCGGCTCGACGCGATAGCACGTGTGCAGACTCGTGCGCGTCCTCGCCCCTGCGTTAAATTTGCTCGTTTTATTCCTTGCCTCGAGCGCCTTGGGACACACATATTCTATAGACTAAGGCGCAAGCGTATATACGCATGACTGTGCTAGAACTAAGAGGATTTAGTCACTGTTCGGCAGAGCGTTTAATCGGAGTTTTCGAGGTTCGATTTTTTAAATTTCTGATGGGCTTTATGTAAATTTGGATTACGCAAAAGAGTATAGATCGTTTTGGGTAGTTGTGACTAATTTGCATAATCTCGCCACACTTCAATTTTGTTGATTTTTGCTGTTTAGCTTTAATATTAAATTTAATTTAAACTCACCAAAATACAGAGAAACATCACACAAGCATCGTACACGCGTGTAAAAACTCGCGATAAGTATACATATACAGCGGGTCGACAATCGCCGCGTGTTTTTTTAAGACGTATATGCGTCACGTACTCTCTTTCCCCTCTCGGCACGTCATACCGTTTCGCAGATTAGATCCACGATAGCATAATATAATCATTTTTACAACGCCGACTGCGTCCATCAGCGATTGAGAAGAGTTTGCGATTTCATCGTCATGAGACAGAGAAAAAGATTTGAGATCCGATTTTTTTTTGTTTTTATATCATAACACGCTTAAATCGATTTACGAGCATTAAAGCGTAAGAGAAGATTTTCGACAAATTTTCCTCATCTCGCTGCGCGCGAAGCAAAAATGAGCCGGTGCACCGGCCCTGAGAGCTATATAGTATCACACATGCCTGTGCACCGACCGAGGAGTGTATTTCTGTCTTCGCGAATCCGCATGCAGCATCACATCACTGGGTATACGCGCTTATAATACTTGTACCCAATTATACTTTCTTTTCCGCGAAAATATAAGGGATACTTATAGGCGCTTCTTTTTTTTTTACATTTTTTTTTACTTGTGCGTCCTGAAAGTATAATATCGGCCTCCCTTTTATATATATAGGGAAACATCGAAGGAAAAGTTACGTAACTTTTCAAAAATACTGCCACCGCGAGCTTTCGAGAGCTTTCTCTCCCCGTACAGTACAAATAAGTTAAAAATTTAGCGGTCTCCAAGAAACTTCTTCCCTCGACTCGCGCGAAAAATCTGTCATCCTTCATATACCTCTATAGGTACTTATATACTATAGGTACTTGCATACATACCGTCTCTCTGTTTCGCTAGTGCTGCCCCCGCGCGCGTGCCGTCGGCGGCATAACTCGGTGCGCGCGCGACTGTGTACACACTCGCGGCTGCTGATCGACCTCGTCACCCTCATCGCCATCCTCGTGTTCTCGAGGCTCGTCGATCTTCATTTCGGTCGCGCGTCTCGTCTTCCGCACAGTGTCTCGACAACGGTATACCTTATACCTTATACACCACGAGTCGTCGCGTAGGACATAGTCGCGAGTGCGCGCGGAAAACGGGAGGAGTCGGCAATTGTAGGCAGTGCGTCACGAGGCTCGGCGCGCGGAACGAACACGACTCTGCAGTATAAGTGTTGCAGGTGCTAAGTAACATCGCTGCCTGCCGGGATCCTCGTCGACGCTGCGCTTCGCGAGTATCGACGACTCTCTCGATTAGTCCATTTAGTCCAGTCGGGCAACAGGTAAGAGAGTGTGTGATATGTGCGTGACCTACCTCAATGTTCAAGCTTTGCTCGACCCTCGTCCCGTATTGTTCCGTGTGTACGGCGAGGGTCCATCAAGCTCGTCGTGACTAAAATCTCGCGGGATTTTCAGGTGTGACGACGCGCACGGCGCAGCTCGTCAACTGCTCATTAAGGTTAGAAAAACCGTCAGCCCTCTGATGAGCTCTAGCTTTTCCGTCTGCTAGGACAGATGAAAGCCGAGAGATTCTCCCCTCAGCATCGATCCCTTTCGCGAGTAATATGCACATGCAGGCCGTGCGCGCGAACGGAGCCTCCTCGCGGAGAGAGAAGAGTTTTCCGCGAGTCTCGCTCGCGTTCTACATAAGTATACATAAGTACCAGGATTGATCTGTATACGACTCTGGGGCAGCAGCAGTGTAGCTTCTAGCAAATCTGCGCGTACAGCGGGATAGCGCAAAGTGCAGCGCGGTCCACGGGCGGTCAGCTGATCGCTTCCCCTTATCTCTCTCTCTCTCTTACTCTGTTTGTTTTGTCTGTCAAGGCTGTGTCGCGCGCGGGCCGCGGCGTTTTTCAGCTACGCTGTCGCCTTATCTAGCCGCTCGTGTCTACCTATATACGATATGTATGTAGGCAGACTCGCGGGAATTACAAAAGAGCAAATTGCGGGAGAGAGAAGGAGCGAACGCACGTGGATCGAGGAATGGCGCCTGCGCGTCGCGAAGAAGAGGAAGAGGGACACGTGCTGCGCGACCGGCAGTTAGTCTGCCTAGTGCCAGGGGCGATACTATATTATGCTGTATTTTGTGTTCTATGAGCTTGAGCTATCTGTTTTCGGGTGTCGCTGACCCTTGCGATTTTGTTTTCGACCGATGGACGTTTTTGGATAGGACGTTGGCACTGCTGTCGGTTACCGAGACGTTACATTAGAACGGTTTTAGAGTTATCTAATAGTCGACGCTCAGCTTTTTGTTTTGATGGTCATTCTAATATTGATAATTGGCGTTGTTTCACACTCGAACGATTTCACACTTTGGATAAGTATGCGCTGCTACTGTGCGATGAAACTGAAACAGCCGCGTGTACGCGTCGAGCGAAAAAAAATTTTCCTTTAATTCGTTTACATAACGGTTGCCTATACTAAATTTCTTAATTAGTTTATAAACTTTATCGCTGCAGTGCAATTTTACCTCTAAAAGAACTTAATTAGTTGTCCATACACCCAATCAAAATTCCTGTCCATCGCAAAAATGTATGCGTGAAAAGTTTCCTAGATTGCAGACCCAATCAAATTAACGCCTCCCGCCATAGATACATTATACTTGTTCTATAGGCGTACCTGTATCGCATACAGTCTTGTGTCCGAGAATCACGGCTGCGTTACTTTACGACTGCGGCGATTGAATTTTACGGCCAGCTGCAGCGAATCTAGAAAAATACTTTACGGCCACCGACGGGTGACATAAGCGCCTCGAGACGTGAAAATAGTTTTGTTGTTGCTTCGTTATTCGATTTGACGACGATTATTTTACTTCTGTATGTACATTGTCACGCTGCTCGATTATCGTTGTTTAGGGTATTATACGAGTCTCATAGTCTCAATTAAATTTTCTCTCGTGGATTTTAACAGCGGTAATTATAAAGAAGACTTGCGCAAACAAATACATGATTGATCACGAGAAAAATGGGAGAAAAAAATCGATTTCCTGAAAATTTTTTCGTCACTGGAAATTCATCATTCTCTCTTTACATAACCGATAATCATTGTTGTTTGATAGGTATTGCAGGCGATTTCGAATTTTCGAAAATAACGCAAGTGTCTTCTTCCTTAAGATACGAATAACACGTTTTTCAAATGATTCTTTTTCTGGAATCCATTACACGGCGCAGACAATTCAAGCGTCTTAGAAAAACACACTCTTCCAAATGACCTGAATTTTTCAAACGCCAACTCATTACATCGAAGAATCCAAAATTGGGTCGCCCAGAGTAATACAATCAAATACAGTGCGCAACAATAATCGACTATCAAACCCTTCTCTTCGACGTTACGCATTTTGTAAGGCTTGTAATTTGTATAAGTGTCGATTATAGCAACGCAAGGCAAATTAATCGCGTTTGAAAATTTAACTCGTTAGAGGGAATGAAAGTTATGACAGATCAGCACTGAGCACATTTCATCTATTCTTATCTCGCGCCGAGGCGTTAAGGAAGAATGATGTTTTATCACCAGTGGTTTTTGCGAGGAAGACAACTTTAAGCTTTGTTTTTCGTAGAATTAACGACACTGTCTTGTGACGACTTAAGATTGAATTTCCTGAGTTTCAGGTTTGGTTTATAAAGCTGCGGAAGTCATAGTTTTGAAAAATAAAATGTTTAAAGAACGAAAGTTAGAAAAGTAAACACGGTTTGAATTTACGCAGCATAAAACACAGTTTCTGTACACTTCCCTCCACCCGATACGTTTATTAAATTTAAAAATTCAGTATAGCATACTGAATTTCGCTTGGTTTCCTGCTTGTTCAAGCTGAACACGTAATTCTTACTCACGGACTTTGTCCCTTGCATCGTTAAATTCGGGGAGTCACTTCTGAACATTAAATTTATTCAAAAAGAAGGATCAGATCTTTGTATCAAAATATCTTTAACGCATCACTAACAATATACGAGTATATATATCTAAAAAATCCATATAAGTAATTTATAACAGAAGCTTATAAGTATAGGATAACTTAACCGAACAAATTATAATGCTAATTTAGATATAAAATTAAATCGAATATTGAACGCCACGTATATCAGCTTATCAGTACAATAATCAAATTGAATAGCCAACTACGCTGCCAATTAAAAAAATTCGCATTCACAAGAATGCAGAAAAGTTTCCAACGACAATTTTCCAAATTATCCGACACGTGTGCGGGTATAGCACAAGTCCGATTTTCCAACTAACAAACCAACTGCAATTTCGTCTAATAGGACAGTGCCACTTGGCTCTTCGCAGCGCGCTTCTCTCCCTTCCAACTTAATAGTCAACTTAAACTTTGCGAGTACCCGGTAGCTCTGTCTGTCTGTCTCTCTCTGTCTCTGTCTCTCTCTCTCTCTCTCTCTCTCTCTCTCTCTCTCTCTCTCTCTCTCTCCTCTTCGCATACTTTGTTCGCCAAGACGTATAGTTGTACACACATTGTCGCAGCCGGGTCGACTCATTATGCAACGGTAGTTACACTCGGAGTCACAAGATGGAGGACGTACACGCGTATATTTAAATACATAAAGCAAGGCACACGAGGTGTGCGTGTGTGTGTGTTTCCGTCGTCTCCGAGTCACGGGTCAAGAACTTGGGCGAGATTTTGACGCACGAAAATTTTGCACGCGCGTGTTTTGATCGTTCACTTTGTTTACGTCAGAGTTGGATTTTGTGCGTGCAGCAAATTTGACATTTTTAGATTGTGTGCGCGAGATTTTGCTTTTTATAGAGGAAATTAAGTAGTGTGTTTGCAGCATTTGGATGGGGAAGTTCGGGAAAGACATGCTTTCGAGGAACTTTTTACTAGAAAACGAAAGAAATAACCTGATTATAATGGCGAGGGTGTTTGTGTCAAAGACGGCCTTATGAATTTCGTCCTTCTTCCGTATACGTGCTCAGACTCTCGTGTCGTGTGCTATAGGCGCGTAATAGTGATCATCAACGCAAAGGCTATTTATTATATACAGCGAGGACCATTTGATTGCTGATTTACCGGATAGATAAATCGGAACCTGATCATTAACATAATTTTATATTACGTGCGATTTGGCATGAATACTAGCTCTGTCGTATCCAAACAAGAAGTTGCAATCACTTTTGAATAAAGTGTGAAAAATCTAAATCATTTAGAATCGTGGAATTTCATGGCAGTATAAGGCCATGACTTCTGATGGTATATTCCGAGAGAGGCTATTATTTAAATAAAATATGTTCGGTTGTATCACTGCGATTCAAATGAGCTACTTAAATATTGATAAAGGTCAACAAGATTGTATTTGGGCCATTGTTTCATTTCCAGTATATACTTAATCTTTGATGGTTCAATGACCAGTTTGCGATCATCATTACAGCCTATATTTAAGAAGGGAGTATACGTATATATAGTTAACAGTATTATATGTACGTATACCGCCAAAATTTNTTTTTCTAATTCTGAATTTAGGTCATTTTTTGTTTTATGATTCTGACCATTTTATGGCCATATTATAGCCATTTTTCTATTTTTGAAAAAATATTTTTGCTTTTTTTTAATGATATGATTTATACAATATATTCAACAATAGTGTATCTAAAAGAACATAAAATTGTTCTAGATTGACCGATCTGTTCATTTTTTATGATATAAAAGGTAATTTTTCGATAAACATATATAACTCAAAAAATAAATAGTTAAATGTTTTGAAAAAATTCATGACAATAAAAAACAACGATATCTACTAGTTGTAAAAATTTTAAGCCATTTTGGCGACTAGTTTTTGTGATACAAATAAAAAACTAAAAAAAATGGGTTTTCTATGTCGTACGATTACGGGAGTAAAAAGGTTTAAATTGAGTTGAAATTTTAGGAAAAGATTGATCTTTTGATCATTTTGGCTAGGTTATTTTTGTAGCTTATGAAACCGTTTAGTTTAAAAGAGATTACGATTCAAATTCTTCAACTCTTACCCTGTATACCTTGTGTGACTGAACATTATTATTTTTGTTAAACCATATAATTTGATAATTAAAGCTTAGTATATTTTGAGAGCTTTCATGATTTTATAAAATGTCCGTTCAGACGGTTGTGTGTGTGTGTGTGTGTGTGTGTGTGTGTGTGTGTGCGCGTGCGTGCGTGCGTGCGTGCGTACGTACACCGTACGTAATCGATCGTAATAAGATTGGACATGCATATATGTTTTCTGATTCTGAATTTGAGTACATTTTCTTTTAAGATTTGGACTATTTTATGACCATTTCATGGCCATTTTTCGATTTTTGAAAAAATATTTTTGCTTTTTATAATAATATGATGAACGGATCTCCGGTGAGACCTCTCTCCCAGGAGCTATTCTAACGTCTGGTGGATCTCTCCCCGGGCTGACCCTCCGGTCGAGGGAAATCTCCCAGGAGAATCCCTACCCACTTGGTCGAGCAACTCCCGGGCTTCACCGGTGATCTCATGTGAGATTTTGCAGTAGGGAGGTATATAAGATAAAATATGGGTATGGTGTCAAAGTAAGTGGTGGAAAGTTTACTAATGCATTAAATAGGCAGAGTGAGAGGTTTAAAAGGATAAGGGACATATAGATTCCTAAAAATCCGTCTTTTTTAGTTGACATTTACCCTTTATGTTACTATCTAATGATATGTAAATACAGTATGTAAGTAAATGACATTTTATTTGTAATCACACTTTATTAAGCCAGTATCGATTAATTTTTAAGGTCAGGCTTGAGGTTGAATTTAATTATCAATAGTTTTAATTATATTTTGGAATAAGAGGGGTGTTTGTATGCCATGGAGTCTATTGTTAGGTTTCAGCTTTGATAACTCTGGTATTTACTTTACACCCACGGTAAAAATCATAGTCAAAATAATTGTGAGTAGAGCAGTTGCCTTTATTTCAGTTCAAAATCCAGTCAATAAATACAGGTTGAATCAATGGATCAAGTGGTTGAATAGTTGTTTTAATGAAAAGATATATTCTTCTACATCTATAACGGAGCAAAAACATCATGGATTTGATTATTCATAGTTTCAATTATATTTGAAGATGATTTCAATTATATTTGGATGATGCGCGCAAAAAATTTTTCAAGCGCACTAATACTTGGGACATCAAACAGCTGCTCTCAGCAGCATGCACATCGTAGATTTTCCTTACTTTTTCTTTAGTATATTTGTGATGCTAATATAATTAATAATGACTATACATTGTCATTGACGTGCGTCAAATAACGAATAATCCACGGCTAGTTGATGCACAAAAATGCATACACCAAAATGCATTATACCTCCCACTAATGGAAAAGTAGTAAGTGCAACTCGTGTGGCGTTAGCATAATCTACTATTACATTTAAAACAATAACAAAAAACGGAATAGGAGGAAGCTAAGTGCTAAGGACTTGGCAGCGGTTTTTTAATCGCTGTAGGATCTCGAAAGGCACACTTTTCTAGTGTGTAAATTTAAATAATCACTGAGAATACCTCGAAGAATACATCCGAGTATCAAAAACTTTAATGACCGATAACCGTAAGTCCGATTCGTTTATTTTATTCAAATGTATTCCGATTACCTATTTAGTCTTTCGTGTGCGTAATAGGGAAACAATACAAAAAAATAAAGCAACATTTATTATTAAGATGTTAATTTTCAAGAATTCATGTCTGTCAGTATCGACCCCATTATCTTCCTTGTCGCGGTTTTGCGCGTATGAGCAAATTTCGAAAATTTATTCCATAATTATAGTCGCCACCACTCAAAATATATACAAGCATATTTTAATTAGTGATCTCTATCCTTATTGTTCATCCTTGAAATCAACGAAATAACAAGATCCCGAGTAAACATCTTTAAACTTGATCTATGAAGGGCAATGTGCCATAGCAGTCAAATTTTTATGAAATCTAGGATTCATAAGGAAGCATCTGTTGACTCACCTCGAAAATCTCCGGGATCATCTTACTCCTTGAATCCAGCATTGTCTTGGCGACTAAGAAGAGAAGCAGCGAGTAGCAAAATAAAAATTAAAACAAACATAAATCTTAGAGAAAAAGTTGAGGACCACGTAACAAGGACTTGCAAAATCTAACCTCCGGATTTCGGCGAAAATGTCAATAAGACCTTCAAAAGCCGAAGATGACCGATCGAAGGTGGTAACCATCCTTGACTCTCCCATCTCTCTCTTTCTAGCGAAGACAAAACCGACTCACTAAATCACCGGATTTTCAAATAATGTACTCTCGGCCTCCGTCCCGCCCGTCTAACCTCCTTCTTTCCCGGTAAAATATATATCGATGGCTCATCGACAGGCCGCTCTCTCGCGGGAAAGTCACTTTTGCATTCTTGCGGATATCTCCTTAACCAGCCAATTGCGTAATGGCTGTAGCCGAGCGCGTGCTGCTACCGCCTCCTGTATAATTATGCCGTAATATTGTAATGCGCGCTCCACTGATTCATTTCGACCCACTATAGTTGATACTTGGCTCGACGTATTGTTGGAAGCATGTTAATGTTTTCTTTTTCTCTCGGGTAGATGTACCCGATCGCGTGAAGATGAGTATCTGGAATGTGAGGAAAGAAATAAAGACGCTACTGTGTAATGTGTATAACTGATGGGTTGTGAAAGTCCATAGATTATTGGATTCAACTGCACCTCTGTTCTTAACGCTGTTGATTTTGTTGTAATATTGAGTAGAAATTTTTATATTTTCAAAGCATTTTGCATCGCTTCTAAGATTAACATTTATAATAAGTCAATGGGTTCACCGTTGCGCCCGATGACAATAATTTCGTTGCGATTGCGATGCTACGATGGTATATATGAATAGAAAATTAATATAGCCCGAGGAGGTTATCTAATTGAAAAACGTGACTAGATAATAATTTGCACATTTCTATACATTTGGTATCGATGCGACACTTTGCAAAATCCTGCATTAACATACTTTCAATCGCGATTACAATTATGATTTGTACATGATTATAAGTTTCATGTTCGAACTGATTAATTTGCAGATTTATTATTGTAAGACCATGAAGAGTTGTAAAGAGTTATTACTTGTATAAAACAATATTTTTTTATTATTGTTTTTTAATACACTTCTATTTATATTTGTACAAATACATATACTGTTATGGTAATATTTATACACACGAATATTAAAATATTTCGCAATCTAAAAGCAATTTGAACATAATATATTACAGGATATTAATATTTTTTCTTGAATGTAGACAACAGACAATAACAACAGAAAACAGATTACGAGTTTTACATACCCGATTAATTGTGCCGGTTCTTCTTTCCTTTTATGTTGAAACATAAATAGGAGGCGTTAAAAAAGGATGCGAGACACAACGCAGTGCGTAGATAGGCCAAGGCCATAGAACTTAGCGATAACTTTCCAGTACTAGTTTTGTGCAGAGTACCGAATGGATTTCAAGCGATAATAATATAGGTTTGAAAAGAACATTTTTTCATATTATATTTTAAATTATTTATAATGTAGGCCAATCTATAAAAGTTCAGATATTCGCTTTACTATTGGGTAAAGCAGTAATAAATATGTTTCAAGAATTTTCTTAGAAGAATTTAACATAAGATCCACTAGAAGAAATATTATAAATTTTATTTTTGTTCGACAAACAATTTTTTATTGGTTATTCGAACGCGATGATAACGGTTATAAGTCAATTAAACCATGTGCGTCACTAATATCGAAGTGTTTGAAAATAAATGACAATGTTATAAAAACTAAGAATATCCACAATATGACAATATCTGCTTGTCATCACTTAATGCTTTTACGCCCGATTATGGAATAGCGATGATGCAGAAGTATCTGGGAACATTATTTCAAATAGTGACAATGAAAGCTTAAGAATTCAAATTTTATTTTGCATCGAGGTATTCCCCTGATCTCTGGATCGTTACTATCTATCTGATCATATGATATTTATAAAATCTTTGACGCAAATATGCTCATACGGCATTTTAAGTCGGTCATTTCCGCGAAGTTTCTTGATGATATGCTTAAGTAATAAGCAGTCGAAGTTGTTTTTGTAGAGAAGTTAAATGATGCTAAAATTGATAATGCATTTCTGCATTAAAGTTGAACGTCTATAACAAAGTGCTTGTAAGCTAATTAACTCCTATAAGTCGCCAGAACTAATTATCGGTAGTTTTCTGCTGTTTCAAAATTCTAGTCTCGATTTCGATACTTTTTTTTTTAAACTTAATGCAAGCAGTTGAGTTTCTTTTGATTGTACCAAATCTTTATAGTACAATTATTCGAATTCGAGCTATTGTCTATAAAAAAATTAATGAATTTGATGAATCTTCATCTTTTATATAAACATATTTTCCTTCTTCGTTGTTCATCAAAACATACCAGTTAATTCTTTCAATTGCATAAGAGCAGACACGTGTAATAAGTATGATTCTTCGAGACTATACGATATATCTGACATAACATTAATGAGGCAACTGATTGACATCGTTAATTCTTCTCTTGAACACGTAAACATGAATAATTTCGTTTAATTTATGAAATGAGAGCAATTTGAAAGTATTTCTGTCTGATAAATGTGGATCAAAAATGCCAATTAGCGATACGATCGCAACGTTGAATCTACAACATAGAAGTCGCAATTTCTTGCGAAATCCGCGCCCGTTCCAACATCCTTCACCAAAAACTCGTCCCGGAGAACAAAGACCTCGGGAATCCGTTTTAAAAACACGTACTTCCCCAAAAGCTTCAGACATCTTCTTCGTCATTAAATCCAGTTCCAGCCATAAACGCGAATAAGTCCTTCCGAAAACCGCAGGAATCGTTTAATCTCCGGATAAATCCATCTCGCGGAGTTTGCACCCTCAGGGCACGACCAGTCGATGATTCAGTCAGTTGATTCTAATGATACAGTTTATACGTGACGAAATCACCGTAGTGTAGCTGTAGAAGGAGAGAAGGTCGCGGGAGATTCGTGAAATTCGGATGATGTCGCCGAATACGTGTGCCTTATTGCATATGACTCGACAGGAGCTTACGTTATAGTAAGAATTATAAGTTTCTCGTTTTCTCAATTTTGCGGTGCGATGAAGGATACGGTTGCCTGTATTTTTTTAGCTTCGAGAGGGAAAATCCTGATGAAGGGATCGTCTGGAGGAAAGTCACCACACTATCCACATACTTATAATTACCATTCAATTTCAGTTTTACAGCCTTATCGCAACGAAATAGAGATTTTTCAAATACCTAATTCACTGCAAACATGAATAAGCTGTGCGCACTCAGTCTAGTGGAATAATGTATAACGAGCGTTAGTGATCCGTGGAAATTAGCGCGAATTCATGATCGTCCCGACGAAATCGGCAACCGCGAATTGTTGTCAGTGCAGGCATGAGCGATAGTGAACCGAAGTAAAAGTTTCGACCGGCTTACGTCGACGTAAGTGCGTTGTGACTCATCGGTCAATCTTGTGTATCTTTAATGCCAGTCTTTGATAGCCGCGCCACGCCGATGATTGAACAAATCGAGAGTGTCTTGTATTGGGTGGAGTGCGACTCCACAGCCGGTATTGATATAATGTTTTTACCTTTCTTTGTATCTAGTTTTGAAATCTCGACTTTAATACGATGCTCACGCGGATTCCTTTTGTAATTTATTTTTATTACAAGAAAAGTGTTACATTCTTGCTATACTAATATTATTTCATTATCACACGAATTCAAGGTTCCATATTAAAATAATATGAAGCCTTGAATTCTTTGTATTCTTTATTCGATCATTCTACAAATCTATTCTCGAAAATCGCTTACGATACGATAAACGATTATTATACACCGTACAAAAAAAAATTTGAAATTCATAATACATTTCATCAACAAAGCTCTGCGCGCCTTAAAAATCAAGCACGCAACGAGCAGACCGAGAGATTCGCAATGCGCGCACGAGAAAACGGAAAAGAGGAGCAGTTGTCGTGGTGTATCTGGCGTCCGGCCAAAAATCCTTGCGACCTCTTTCTCTTTCGCCGCGCGCCGCGTCCTTCGACATCGAGATTTATGGCTTCACGTGCGATTTGTGCAAAAAAAAAAAAAAAAACCGGCAACTCACTGCGATCCAAGAATGCGTTCGTCGATTGGAATTTAATTAAACGTTGTACGATATCTATCATCGATTTTGCTATTGTCCTGGAAACTGCGTAGAACAGAAGTTTGAATCAAAGGAGTTGCATACTTTTTCAATAAAATTTCAAATTTTAAATCTCTTATTTTATAAATTTTAGACTACCTGATGAATGATGACGGATGTATTTAAAATGTCATGTTTCAGAAAAGTAATAATGATTCGATATTACTCGAGTGTCTACGCATATAAGTATCTCATTCACATAAGTTTGTAGAGGCTTTTGGCTTTGAATTTTTCGTCCGTCAGAGTACTCTTCTCTTACAAAAGATCATCGGCCGGCTCAAATGTCTTCTAGCACTACTTAACACATCTGTACATATCTGTACACATCTCTTGATTTTGCCGTGAAGGTTCATCTAACTAATATAATTTTCGACCCGCAACAGTATAGTATTTTTATCGATATTCATGCGAGTATAAGTTTATAATTTACAGTATTTCTGCATTCTTGGATATAATCCTAGACTCTGAATAAAACTCACGAGATAATATTAATATCATGTAATATTGAAATCGCTGTCTCGCACGATTTCCCAAAAATTATAATAAATCTGAATAAACAGGATGCGATCGCCGAGGAGCAAAACTATCAGACGCAATCCATAATTCAGTGTCACCGAACGCTGAAAATCAAATATTTCTTGGCAGACAAAACTAACACGATTATATGACTCGTTAAAAAGCGAACGACAAGCTGGCATCTTGATCTGTTAAAAAAGAAAGAAAAACAACGTTAATAGGTTGTGCAGCCTGCACAAAGGTAAATTTACGAGGCGGATGCAGAAGAAAAAAATTATGGACGCCGCTCGTGGTTCCGAGTAACAGTTTCGACACTCCGGTGACAGGTGAACGAAATAAATATTTGGAACTGCGATTTTTACGATTCCGCAGTTCTCTCGCTGGCTATTACCGATTTTACGCTCGGTTCAGCGCAGTATCGGCTTTGTTCCCTGACTGTATTAAGACAATCATTTCGAGATGCCGCAGGCGATTTTCGGATCTGTAATCGGTGCATTCACAAAAAAGTAAAGCGGTGATTCATCGGGCTTGGCTTTAGGTTTTCAAGGCCTCACGATGTTTGATGCTTCTTGTACAAGAGATGAAAGATTTTTAATTATAGCGTAATTATCTTCATTGCTTCTGGGTCTATAGCAAATTTAATCTTCAAAAATATCATCATCATCTGGTGTGTTCTGACGACTTAACTCGATTTTAATTTATTCTTCTTTGCACAGCGTCTCTAACATCGGCAATAAATTTCAATCGGATGTAATTCACTCTTGATTAACATTCGCTTCCTCGATTTATTCCGGTTTTCGTGATATTTTCAGATATCGAAAAGTATATTGCTGATCAGTATCCAGATAAAATTTTCCGCTACTACGCGTTTACTCGATTACCTAGTGACAATTGCCCTTGAAACAGTGCATTAATTCGATTCTTAGTTCACTTTCTGGCCATTCATTCCGAATACTTTGAATCTAAATTTTAAATATACGAAATCTGGTTCTTCCTGCATTCAGCTTAATTATTTAACTTTCAAATAGTTGAATTCAATAGTTTTTGGACTCATTTTACCTTGAGAGTGGATTTTGGCACTTGAGCTGTTAATACATGTAACTGTAAAGATTTTAATGTTTTTATATACTTAAGGGGGTCTCAAAGTCAATTTTTACCGACCGAGTCGATAGAACGAGTACTCGGTAGAAAATTGCTTGAAACTAAATAAATACAGATCGACTTGAAACTTTGCACATAGATATAAAATGATGAGAGAAAGGGCAACTATGTCTTGGTTTTCCATAATTTGAACAAAAAAAAAAATAGTTTTATTATCATCCAAGCGATGCCGAACAGCTGTTCGTTGCTCTGTCCGCGGCTCTGGCGAAGTGAGTACGACGATTGCGCATACATTGTGCGCGTCGATCTGGGGACCTACTGGCGTCTGCGGCGACACGTTCACGCAGCCGCCACTCGCCAACCGTGCCTTGTATTTTGACGTTTTGAAGCTGCATCCCGGCCTTCGCTCGTTCGGTTCAACTTCAAGTTATTCAAAGGTATTAATTGTATAAGTGCAGCACGTCGACGCGATACAGCAGTGTTAGTGTGCTAATCAAAAGCGCATATGTTTTCAAGCAGCCTCCGCTCAGCGCGATCTCGCTCGCAGATCTGCTGCTCACGGCGAGACTCGCCAGTGCTTCGTTTACTTCTAATGCAGTGCGAGAAGTATATAAAAGTGATGCTCCGGAATATCAGCTACGATGCAGTGTGTGAGTGNGCGATACAGCAGTGTTAGTGTACTAATCAAAAGCGCATATGTTTTCAAGCAGCCTCCGCTCAGCGCGATCTCGCTCGCGGATCTGCTGCTCACGGCGAGACTCGCCAGTGCTTCGTTTACTTCTAATGCAGTGCGAGAAGTATATAAAAGTGATGCTCCGGAATATCAGCTACGATGCAGTGTGTGAGTGTCAGTCCGTCAAGGAGTGCTGCAGTAGAGGAAAATACGCAACTCCAGCAAGAAACTTGACTTTTTGCGCTTGGAGGTTATCCCTTGTTTTGGTGTCTGCTTCTGTTGCTGCTGCTGGTGCTCTTGCTGCTTCCACTTCTGCGTATACATTCAACTTTCAAGATGCATTCTAGATGTGGATCGACTATCACTGTTTGTGCTGCTTCTACGGCTGTGCTGATACCTTCCTCCGACATACTGTGTGTACAGTGATTACGTAGTTGTGTTATGTGTAGATGACTCTATAGCTGATTTACACTGTCTGTGCATTATAGGTTGGCATTGACGGCTACAAACAAGATGACTCTGGAGCTGGATAAAACTGTCTGCTGCTACTGATGCTGGTTGGCGTTTCGGAAGGCTTCAGTTATCTGGAGACGACTCTGAAACCAGGTTCACGCTCTTTGGTGGTGATAGCTGGCGTTGCTGAAGGCTTCAATCAGCTGAGGACGACCATGGAACCAAGTTCACGCTCTCTGGTGCTACTGGGTGGGGTTGCTGGAGGCTTCAGTCATCTGAGGATGACCTTGGAACCAGGACTCAAACGAGGCATACACGTTTATGCCATTCTCACATCATCGCATCAGTACAGGCAACGAGTATAGTCGCATCATCAAGTGTTTATTTGCCGAATAAGTGCTAGCTCATGAATCCATAATCCTCGTGTATAGATGCACAGGGGATTCCTTGTTTTCCGGCCGACTTCCTCTTTTCATTAGACGCTTATAAAAGTGAAGTAACTCTCGCGCACGAGAAGAGGCCAAGCATCTGACATTGACACTTTAATCGCATTCCCATAAGCTTCATCGTGGCTATAATATGTTTACGAGGGACCGTGAAAAATTATTTCTCTCTCACTCCGAATTAACGCTTATCTGCAAGTATAAATTACGAGTCCACGGCACCCTAAAATCTTCTGCAGACGCGCAAAAAGTGTTGATATCCTTTTTTCCACAATGACGCAGCTCATATTATGTCCAGAGTTAAGTCAAGGAAGATTGGAGAAGTACACCGAGGCTCTATATATTATTGACACAACGTCGAGAGCGCGTGGTAATTAAAAGGCAGTTTTCCGTACATATATGCACATGCGTATTCCCGAAGATTCGACGACGATGCTATATAGTACAACTCTCAGAAATTCCGGTGATGCAGGTGTCATAACGAAGAGTAGCTTCTCGAAAATTTTTTCGGACACGTGCATATGTACGCATATATAATATAATATGATGCGACGTCACGCGCACAGAAGCGCAGCGTCGTAAAAGTCAAACATTTAACGCGTCACATACACACACATTTAGCGCTTCGTTGATGTGTGAATGAGTTTGCGATCCGGTGATTAAGGAGCATTTATGTATAGGATATATACAGAGGTTCGAGGGAAAAGTCGCGTGCGACCTCGCTCGCGATTATCAATCAATTCAAATTCGTGACGATATGCGTAAATTAAGGCTGACTACGCGCTTTAACATTGTATAAAATTAAGTATTTTATACAGGAATATATTATTGAGTTACATTTTTTGCATTCACGTATAATCGAAAAGACGCAAGTTCAAGTTCGGCACAATAAAAACCGCGTGTGTCCTCTATATATATATATATATATATATATATATATATACCGATCCCACGATCGTCCGAAAATTCAAATACGGTCTGAAAGTAGCACCACACTCATCGATATCGTGACCGAAAATTTTCCCGTTCACATATAACGCAGCCGCCATACAGCTCACATTAATCGATCGAGCATCGAGGCTTTTCCTAAAAGAACAATCAAAACACATGCGCACATTAAGCTCATGCCGATGCCTTTTGTTTCAATCGTTGTACACATAAGCTCGTTTTACTATATACAGGTGTGTATAAATACACATACAGAGGCCAAGGGTCCGTGATGTCTGCGTCACGACTCCTGACGTCACGGGAAGCAAAGAAGATATGATGTGCGGTATATCTGTCTCGCGGCGATGATGAGGCGCGAATATAATTCGGCGTGTTACCGGCGACGATGATCATTAGACTTGCAGAGCTCGGACGCAAATCGCCGCAGAACAATATGTTTGCTAGGTGTTTATGATGCGACGTGAGGCCCATTTGAAAGTCTAACTTTCCGATCTATTTTGAATTTTTCGTAGCTTGGCGGCCGTTATGCAACGCTGCCGGCATTCGGGAGCCGATTTTTTTTTTTGCCGATTTTCTCGTTTATAATGGAATTTGCGAGCGGCGATTCCAAGATAAAGTCTCGGATAACTGCGAGGATGTTGGCTAGTTTAGCATGTGAATGCCGTGCGAATTCTCGAAAGCGTTGATTTGCAGTTTGTATTAGCCGATTCTCGACGAGTGATATGCCGGTTTTCCAGCTGGTGTATATCTCCGATTTAGCGATCGCGTCTCAATTTCCTATCAATAGCCGAACACCAGAGCGTGAATCCTTGCTAAAACCCCTCCAAACATGCACAAAATAACCGCACACGTCCTCTTGTGACACAAACAAGCCGATACCATGAAGGCAAATCATCGGTGATCGGCAAAGTTGCCGATGCGTAGGTGAAGCCGATCGTATACAGCTATAGCCATCAGAGTCAAGTCAGCGAACCGGGCGGCGGCGGGTGGGGCGAATCGCGCGCGGAGGGGATCGGCGGTGGTGGCTCGGCTAAAAGCAATGCGCGCCGCGGCGCGCAGACAGTCCGCGCAAAGAGAACCGCCGAGCAGCATCGCTCACGGGCACGACGACGCTCGCTTCTTCCTCTCTTGGTTTCGTCCCCCTTTTGATTTCGACCACCGATTGATTTGGCTTTTTTTTTCGACTTCTTCATTCGGTGCTCGTTCGTCGTGCCAGACTAATCTCGCGTGATAATAGTCGAGAAACAGGAGAGTGAGACAAGAGACTGAGTGTGTTTTGTGGATCCGCGCGCGCGACCAGCTGATCTTTGGGAAAAGATCGGTAGCGATTGACGACGCGCAAATTCGAGCGCTTGCTGCGTCCCTCGAGAGATCGGTAAGTCTTGGATGGTGTTTAAGTGATATTTTTTTTTATTCATTTTCCGCAACTTTTTTTTTTTTTATTTTAGTTAAAATGAAAAATTTCGCTGATATAATATATACGAGTGCTTGGTTTTCGGTATTTCGTAATACCACATTTTGTCCTGCTCGGAACCGAGTAAACACACGCGGCTTTTAGGCAAATAATTCCAGCGAGAGCTTCGGACCTCTTATCCCGTATATTTATGATCCTATTAAAATATTTACCCAACATCGTTGAAATTGTCGAAAACTATTTGTCTTGATTTCTTAAAAAAAAAAATTCCTCGTTTCACTAAACCCACACGAATTAATTGCCTCTTCAGGTAAAAACCAGCTTACGGATAATAAAAACCTGAAGTATAATCAGCTCCTTGAAAATCCTCTCGAAACGCGCAGTTTTCCAACCACCTCTCAAAACTACCAATTGGCATAACCGCACTGCGTCCTAAACCACAGCGATTACCTTTTCTCAAGCGACCCCCTAATGAGGCTTCCCAACCACGTTGTTTCGCGTGGATACCCCCTTTTTTCCTCTTCACGCTCTACAGTACTCGCAATATATATAAATACGTTTTCTAATCGCGTAGCTCTACGTCGACACAATCGGTCTTGTGCAACTGAGAAGACGCCGTTGCTGCGCGACGTGATGTCCGATCCTCGTGCGACTCACACCGTTCAGCTGTAGTATTTTACATTTTTTCGAAACGTAGTAGGTATTACTGTTTTCGAATCGTACACGGATCCGAACTGATGGCAAAGTGCGAAAATTTTCCTCGGTTTGTTCTTCGAACTGTATCAGGACGCGCGTGTCGATTTGAATTTCGCGCTTTGTGTGCTGCGTTAAATTTCGCGCTTGTTTAATCTCTCAAAAGTGAGAATAAAAAATAAAAGTACATGTGACAGCTATTGAAATAACAATTTATTCGAGAAATGTATAAGCGAACCGGCATATATAGTGTGCTACACGATCGAAGCGGGAAGTGAAGTCGCGCAGGGCCGACCACCCCCGGAATGTTACTACTTGCGCCGCGCGGTGTCAAGGCCTGCTTCATGCTTGCGAGTATACTCTCTTTCTCTTTCGAGGCGCGTGCAGTCGGTTTGGTTTTTGCAATCAAAAAGTATCTTGTTCAGGACGATGGTCACGAACGAATTGATAAGTGCGATTATCGTTTCGCGACTTTTGTTTCCAAACTACTTTATCGTAACCGAAATCAACCTCGGCTTTGATTGATAATCAGTGTGATATATCGCTAGCTAATTTCCGTTGCAATATATATATATATATATATTTCAAATTTCCATCAACGACATTCATCGATCCAAAGCAACAAAGCGAACGACCATACCTCTCAAGCACCGTCCACTCCTTTGCATTCGCGCCTCGTAGATACGCATCTCTCTCGCGCTGCAGTAGCTCCTCCTTCTTGCTATATAAAAGAGAAACGCTGGAATTTCAATTTGTCCACACAATCGTATAATATATCCACAGAGACACTTGAGCCACGTGTCCACGCGCGTGTATAATGATCGAGCAAACAGTTCGAGAGATTCCGCGTCTTTGTCATCGCCATTATATTGTATGGATGATTTTTTTTTTAATTTTCGTCGTGTGCTCCAACATTATACGTGCATTAGTACATATTGGAAAGAAAGGAACTATCAGACGATGCTTAGTGATAGCGAGCCGGACGTTTTTATTTATCAGCGGCATTAAAATTTTTATCGCCGACGTTTACATGATGCACTACTGCGACGGTAACTCGATCGCTATATACACACGTAAACTCATCCTTGCCCTGAAAAGTTGAAAGTTATTAGTAGAGGCGCGTTTTATGTTTTCAAAATTCACGCGTTATTTAAATTCCAGGTGCACTGCACGAAACAATAATTATGAAATCGGGCGGTTTTATTATACAAACGACAAAAACTTATACGTATACCGATAAACATTCGTAAGAAATTCTCGGGACATTGCGCAATAGGCGTATTAGTAGCATCCGATCAATAATAATCGAAATCGATGCCGATTTGAATTAACAACATTGCCGGCGCGACGTTCACTTTTGTGTGCAGTGCCGTGTAGGAAAAAGGAACAAAAATTGAATATCTCGTATATACTTGCGGTTATTCGCGCGAAACCAGATGTTCTCGCGGATGAGATAACGAGGTATGAATAATACGGGTGGTTGTATCGGAAATCGACGCGCTGTACTGCATTTTTCAGGCGGAGCGAGTTTATGAGATTATCAAAGTAGCTTCAGTATAGGCTGATACTATTGATCGACTTGAAATAATTTAAATAATATTCTGTTTGAGTAGAGCTGCCTTCCGTCAACAGCTCGACCTCCGCGACAGAAACTTATTAAATTATTTCCCATACGCGCGTCGCATTTCCGAGCGTATTATACACGTGTGGAATTTCGCACGAGCCTTCGTTATCCTCTCCAGTATCGGCGAGGCTGTGGTTGTTCTCCACATTCAAAAGAGGCGCCAATATTTAAATGTTTACGCTTCCCATTAAAAGGCCATAGTGTATAATAGTAGCCTTCGAGGGTTTCCACAGTTCGATCTCTTTCTTCACTTCGCGCATCTCTTTTTCGACTGTTTTGCCTCTCGTCGATCGCTCGTGTGCGTCAGCATAGAAGAATAAAGTGAAAACGGTGATTTTTGACCAACTCAAAGAGATCATTATTATATGCTCGGCGGCCAGAGGCCGATTAAAAATCGTCTAGCATAATGTCGGGTTCCGCGAAATTTCGAGACAAAGAGTAGATTGTAAGACTGCGGAAAAAAATTTCCTAAACCAAGCGGTAAATCTCTTCCTCTCTCGGCGAGATGCAACGTGACATCTTTAACTCATCGCGAATTTGACTTCCAAATTCAGAGCGCGCGCGCGCGCGCATCTGGATATGAAAGAACAAAAATCGGAGATTTCTCGACGCTGCGTTTTGCAAGAACTTTATATGCTTAGTTTTTGAACGAGCAGTAATACGGATTTCATCTGTTTATTATGCTACGGAGCCTAGCGCTAGTGCGTTTTATCGATATATCTCGATCATAGCGATTTCGATCGACGAGCAGCTGATGCGCATGAATAATTCAGCGTAAGCTGTGAGATCTTTCCGTGGAATTACACGAACGCAATTGCATGTCCGATCTTTGTTCCCAGATACACAATATAAGTGCATCCGATAAAAAATGAGTAGAAATGCAAATGCGCTGTTATAATTATCTAAAACCGCGAATAATTTTCCATACTATATATGGCGCACGTGTGCAGGAAAAGAGCAACGCGGTAATTGTATACGTACATCCAAGTAATTGATGTCTCTTTTTATTTCACTTACCATCAATTACTTGTTTGCTCTACTCCATTTACATCCGTTCGCTTCGGCATATGTATAATTCAAAAATAACAAAAAAAAAAAAAAAAAAAAAAAAACAACCGATTCGAATCTCTAGTATATTTGTGGACTTCGTAGTTCGCGTTATCTCTCTTTCTCGTCGTTTTCACCTCACGTTCGCGAGATATCCTTTGTTTTTGGCGGCGTCGACTTTTGAAAAATACAGCACCTGCAGCTCCACAGGACTCAGCTGGTGTTATGTCAGATACGTTTTTTCCAACTACGGACTCCTGCCGATCAATTAGTTTTTGCTTATTATTGTGTATTTGATGGAGTGATTATGCCGATTTTACTTCTTCCTGGTTCTCACATAACAATGAGCCGCGATTTTCTTGGTAAATAATTGTTTACTTCTTCATCGATCACGCAGCGACGATTGTACACGCTCTTGTATTTTCGTCACGTTTCGAGTAGAAAAAAAAATTCTGTCGCACACGCACGTGTGCACTATTCTAAAATGTATATTTTCCAGTTCTCTACAATATATACTGGCAGTAGTACGAATCAATGAGAGAGGCACAAAAAAAGCGTAATTTTCATTCACCGAACAACAGTTTCTGTTATAATAATAGACTGTGTAAAATTTGTCGCAAAAAAAAAGAAAAATAATAATAATAAGTATACTTATACACACCTTACGCAAGCTGCGTGTACAACGGCGAACGTTCGCCCGTCGCTATCCTTTTATCCTCGGGGCGATGCTCGAGCAACAGCTACATGCGTGCCGATTATCCGGGTCTAGGTCAATAGATCGCTGTATATGTATATTGTTCGCTTATACTGTGCGGCATGCATGAGTCGTATCGATCACGAGGGAAGAAAGATTTTCAATATAGCGATGAATGAAATTACAAGGACTTCGGGTTGATTCACTTTAGTTTTTATAAAATACACACCCTGCACACTGGAGGATCAAAGTCTTATTTTGACGCCGACGCGCACTTCGCGTGAATCACATTCCAGATAGATGGGACCTTGACTATACTCTCCCGTGGACGTTAATGAGAATTCATTATTGCGAGTTAGAGTGCAACTTAATAACAAGGCGCTATACGAGGCTCGTGCGGCGCGCTTTCCAACTAAACAATCGATGTCGACGTCAAATTCCTCGCTATACTCGTGTCATCGCTCGTGAGACAGCGTGTCTGTGTGTATATAGAACAATCATATCCTGTGAACTGTAATGGCAAAACCGATCTATATCAGAAAAAAAAAACGAATCAAATAAAAAGAGTATCAACGTGTATATAGTGTCCCGAAAATAAAAGCGCAGGCGCCGCCAAGTGCCGGTTGCCTCAGTGTATACACACAACGGAGACGGTCTCATTGCGTAACCGTAAAGATTCTCGCCGTCTCTGTTTCTCTCTCTCTCTCTCTCTCGGACTTTGACTATGCGCCCGGCATTAATGCGTTACACGGTGGCACTTTCGCCGCCCGGTGCGGAAAGTGAATTTCAGCTCTTCAGCTTGGAGAGATGCGCGACTGCAGGAAAAGGCTGCCGCTTATTCGTGGTCGCGCGATACGTTCGGATTTATTGTTCAATGACGAGGGTTACGGCTTGTTGGGTAATGTGTGTATTACGGTATTACACCGCAGCGCGGACTAATTGGAGGAGATTCGTAATAATGTGTAATATATATAGTTGAATAATTATTAGTGTCGTGAGTTTTCGAGTGAAATTATTCCTCCTTTAATTAAATCACATATCATCGGCGTTTCGTTTATTTTTTTCGCGCGATAAACAAAAAAAATTCCACGTGTTCGGCGTAAACAAGTCGAAAATACGTTGATAATCGTTCGCTCTCGCGAGCATAATACACACGCAGCACTCAAGACCTATTCGAATTCGTTATTATAATGTAGTCCTCGTTTGCACAGTCCGCAAGCGAGTGGCTTGGATACTCCACGCGCCCGCATGAATGTGCTGCGCTGCTCGATACATATATATATATATATATATATACATATATATATATATACACACACACACACACACACACACACACACACACATATAACGTATATGATAAAGCTCGAGGTGTCGTACATTGTCTCGAGCGTTTGTATAATTGATGCAATGTTTGGACTGCCGCGATCTTACGTAAATCGATATATGAAAACGTCTTTATCGTATTTGCACGGGTATACACTATATACTTACGGTGATTGACGCGAGCGAAGATCGTCTTGAATTTTTCGCGGGACCATCGACGCAGAGGCGCCGTCTTTGGGGAAAATAAAATCCCGACCTCTTCCCACAGTGAGAAGTATAATACGTCGCGCCGACGAGAGTTTTTGCATAATCATCCGCAGGAGAGGCGTATGTAAAGTAGTGTTTGACCAGGCGGTAAGATATTTACGCCAAATACGACGTGGAGAATATACAAGAACGAGATGATGATGATGATGATGATTGGATGATGCGTATATATAGTTGAGGCGGAATCAGATGCTTTCTTCTGGTTGTCATCAGGGTCAGTTGTGAATTTTCAAGTCCGCGTTTCGATTCAAATTAAATTTTGAAATAGAATATATAGGCACGCGCTCTCAGCGTCTTATATATTCACGGGAACAAGCGAAAATCGTTATTGGCATATTCCGATACGTACGATACGATAGCAAATTATTACGTTATTCTCTAATTACGCAAGACACCGAGTATTATTTTGAAATTACGCTATACACACCGGTGCGCGCGCGTGTGTGTGTACGTGTGTCATTAGTTCACCATTCGGAAAACGAGTCACGTTCTGCCGCTCGACTCTATAGCGCGATCGATTTAGTTATTTTTTTTTTCGCCTTTGAGATTACCTGCGCCGATCGATCGTTTCTCGCAGTGCCGATTCCAAATAAGATGCGTAGATATACATATGAATTGTTGTCAAATTTGCCCGCGTCCTCTCAAATTCCGCGATGCCATTATTTAATCTGCTCGCGAGCCACTCCGGCTTCACGATAATAAACGCCTTTATCCCGTATCGCTTTCATAGCGACGTCGTGTCGCGCTATACGATTGAATTGGCGGCCGCAAAAGGAGGAAGACGCGACGCTGTGCGGTTGCAGCGAGTGTATATAATTCAGCATTATACCATTACGACTGAGACGCGCTTTTTTCTGTTGAGTCGCGTAGGCGGCATTTCGCTGACCGTAATTTCGCACTTGGTAACACAACAATGTAAACAGAACGAAGAGCTTCTCGAGCACTGATGCAGCAGTGGATTGTTATTAAAAGACATTAGCGGTTATTCAACATTTTGCGATGAGATAACCGCCACTCTCGCTGCTTCTTTTTTTCCAGAGGTGTTTGTTTTTTTTTTCGGTTGATTTTGGACGCCTTATACCGATTGAACAAAACGTCCGTAAAAGTTTGAAAAAGAAAGATTGCAAAACGAGTGACATCCGATCGAGCATATAATTAATACTTTCGAAACATTGTATCGATAATATAACACCTGCTTTTCTCCCAACAAATCATGAGATAATCATCGGCAATTCGCAACCGTGATGGAGTCTACAGCCTAATCGCTCGCTCCGCAAGTCTTTGGCAATCTATCTATCTATCTATCTATCTATCTATCTATATATATATATATATATATATATATATAAGAGAGGACCACCTGAGCGGAAGACCCGCATTTTTCTGTCGCGAGCTCGCGCGCGCTTGGTTCCATGGTCTACAGGCGTTTTCGCAACGCCTTTCGCTTGCTCACCACGTTTTCGAGGGTCCTGTGTATAACAGTCGTGAGGTCGTGCGGTCTGAGACGATTTTGCAATGCCTGTACATACGGAGTATCGGTCTCCCGTGTGCACTAGATCGGTATATGACGAAACCGATCGATTTTCGTTCCTTGTCTTATGGCGTTTGACATCTTCGGGATGAGTTTGAACAGACTTAGTGGAGTGTCTGTGTGTCCACTTGGCTAATACCGCGTTTGGTTCGGGTACACAAGCTCGGGGCACTCGAAGGTTAAGCAAGACGGTACCGCCGTGTCTTTGCTCTAGCTAATGTATACGAGTAAAGTCGTCTCCCAGTGATTACATTCCAACCATACAGCTATAGCACACAAATCGACGATAAATCGCGCCGGTGAAATCGTCCGGAAACCGGGCGTACATTTCCAGAACTATCTCCGGCGGGGCATCAATAATTCAGCGATTAATTCTCGACAGCAGCACGTGCCTCCAATAATTTTTTCTTCTCGCTCTTGCGCCACTGTTGGCGCTTCCGTATACTGTCGTCCGTCGCGTTTATCAGTTATATAATCGACGAGAGCCGAGTGAAACGCCGCAGCTGACACCGTGTTTAGTATATTAGGTGTGTAGAAGGCTTTGATTCGTCGTTTTTTTTTTTTTTTTTTCAATTTATGTACATATTCATTCGCGTGGAGAGAGATTCATTTGCTTTCGTTTGGCTGAAATTTGACTCTGCGCGCGACGACAGCTTGTGAAACGGAATTCCGAGTGTGCCGTGATGTGTTTTCATTTTTCCACGTGTCTTTGATACACTTATATATTAGCACGCTCGGATATGAACTTGTTTGGCAATTAGCGTGTGGCAATATTATTTTAAATATCGACGCGATACGCGCGTGCGAAAAAGTCAATTTTGCAACTCTTCGCGAGTCTACAGATACACGCAATGAATTATCCTTAATGAATGAGTAACGAGTTTCTTTTTGGCGCTGCAGGTAGTCCGCGCGTGTGAAGTTTTTTTTTTCCATCCGTGCAGACGTTGAACTGTGCACTGTATAGCAGCAGCAGCATCAGCAGCAGCGATTAAAAATCCAAAAGTAATCCGTCATTCGATATTAATCTATATGCAATTTCATAATTGACGCTGGAATACTCGTAATTATGACATAACGGAAACTATAACGGCTCGAATTAGAAGTTTAAAAGAGCGTCGATGTACATATGCGTATATACTGCTAGCTACTCGTGGATATTACAAAAGTTTGCAATTTTTCTCGGGTCGTATATTACGAATAAGTTTTAAAATTAAATACTCGTCTGCGAGTGACGTGCGGGTGCTGTATAAAATAAGCCTCGATTCTCGGCGTTCAGTCAAAGTTAGCATTACTATAATTGCGAAGTTCATATCAGATACTACCTATACTTATATAAATTCCTTGATATTTTTGTAAAACAAGTTAAACAGTGCATTTCATATAAATATATTGAATTCCTGAGAATCATAAGTGAAAGGAAAATGCCTTTCTGCATGACTCGACATTATGGACGAAATTAATCAATATGCGCGTTTCTTCCATCGTTCGTCGTAGTGCATAAACGTTCACTTAAAATTTCACCCCAAACATTGAAATCCCGCTCAGACTTTCTCGCAAACGCAGCGAAACCGTAACTGCTCTCTCATATGCTATTCAACGTGTCCGTCTGATACGAAAAACGAAATCGAGAGTCTTACAACGTCGCACTCGTACTCCGCTATAACCGGATTCTCGTGGTTGCAAGGTCGTCACTCGACATCCCTTGGCCTTGAGGGACCTTGAGACACCCCTCGACTTCTCTTTCTTCTCTCCGCACCCGATCTCTTTACGGCAAGACACGCGGTGAATGACTTTTTCTTCCGACGACGAGTACGCTTCCGCATTTTTCGGGAGAATTGTATGTTTCGGACTTGAGACGGTAATCGCATACATTATCACGATGATTTTATATACGATTCCATTCGTCGAAACATTATATTCCGTCTTTTAATATCTCCAGCTCCTTCTTACCTGCACGCGACTCCGATGTTCTGCAGCGAAGCGTCACGAAGCAAAATATATAGCGTCTTCGACTTTTGCCTCTGTTGTATATACTTGCTCGGCAATTCTCCTCTGTACCTATATATATACATGCACTTTGTGCACTTACGCAACTGCAGCTCTCGACGACGGATGCAGACGACCGAGCAGTTATGGGAACGACGGACGTATACGACGCGGGGACAAAGAGATAGACAGAGTCGCACACGGGACTTGTGTGTGTGCGTGTGCGTGTGCAGCGTGCAATTGAGGCGCGCTCGTCGAAAATTTAGAGGTCGCGAAGAAAATAGCGACAGTCCTGCGCCTTTGGAGCTTGAATTTTTCTCGAAAGCTCTCTTTGTAATATTATGTGAAGCCGAAATTTTTCTCGGCGGAACGTGCGCAAACTGCAGATTTGTTAATGCAACAATACGATTCGCCAAGCCGAAGGTCGGTTAATTATGTTTTACAAACATTCTGAAAAACTTTGCGCAACGCGAGCTTTCAAAACGTTTCGAAGGACGTGGAAATATTTTTTTAAAACTTTGATAATATTTTCAAACAAAAAAAAAAACTATAACAACATCAGAGCTTCTTCATCGCTTCACAATGTATAGTGTGTACAATATGGAAAGCCGCGAAAGGCGCAGAAATCGGCATCCTATATGTATATACACAATACACATATACGCGTGCCTGCGCGAGCGCGCGATTAAGGACTGTATAATAGCGGTGCGCGACACCTACTGAATCGTCGTCTATTGGCCTTGAAGCTCCAAGCGCTTTGCGAACGAGCGCGAGGCTCTCTCTCTCTCTCTCTCTCTCTCTCTCTCTCTCTCTCTCTCTCTCTTGAGTTGCATCGAAAGCGAAATCCAACGGGTTACCAAACCCAAGCGAAGCGACGCGCGTGCGATGTTATTGTCTCGCGACGTGCCGACTCTCGTATACTGTGTTCGATCGCTCGTCGTCTTTTGGGGTACATAAAAGCAAGGTGTGCGGTCATTTAGATTTCGTGCCTATACAGTGCAAAGTGTATACCCGTGGGTAAGTGAATCGATTGTGCAGTTATCCTTGCCGATCTTTGTAGTTGCGTGACATAATATCTAACGATCGTAGAACAGCTGATGCGTCGTAAACGCTCGCAGCTGCGCGTTCGAATGTAATTAGGTCGATTCGCAAGAATCTTCATCACACACACAGTACTATCGCGTTTTCTCCAAGTATACACACACGTCGTAGCGTCCTGTAGACGATATATTCTATTTATACGCACTTGGCGCATTTGTTTTGATTGAAAAAGTATATACAGCAGGAATCGGTGACCACGGCCACGCTGCGCAAAAAAGCCGAATCATTCTCACTGCTGTCCTGTAATCCTACCAGAGCCCGAGCTCATCCTAACGCTTAGTCAGTCGTGAAAAAAATCGCGCAAAAAAGGCAAAAACCGTTATTCAATCGGTGAACGCATAATCGCGACCTCGATTCCCCAGTGCGCGTGAGAGAGAGAGAGAGAGAGAGAGAGAGAGAGAGAGAGAGAGAGAGAGAGAGAGAGAGCATTATACTTTCGATGTCAATGTCAAGCCTTGCGCGCGTCCGTCCGGGGCGGGGTGTGTATAGCTTTCGATTTCGATGAAATTTTTGGCCGACCTCGATTTCCCGCGTAATACACCTAACCTCAAATCAGCCAGTGCAGGAGCGTCGCCGTCGCGTCGCGAGGACGTTAAGTAATACGCCCTAGATCACGTATGTAGCAAGAGGCGGTGGCTCTCCTATATACGTGTACGTACGTGCGGGTATAGGAGAGGGACAGACATATATACCGATTGTGCGCGAGTCGCGTGCCGCGCGCGCCAATTTTTCTCTCTTTTTTACCCCCCTTTATTTTATTTTCCGTTAAAGCGCGCGGCTGCCATGCGAGAAGGAGCTTGTGTTATTGGAAAAATTTCAGCTCCGTCGCTCTCCTGGCCTTGGTCAACTGAACGGATGTGGTATTAGCGGTATAATTGATGCGCGGGGCTCGATGTCGCATTGCCTTGACTTTACCGATCTCTCTCTCTCTCTGTGTGTGTGTGTGTGTGTGTGTGTGTGTGTGTGTGTGTGTGTGTACAACTGCGGAAATCGGTAGAAAATCGGCAGCCGTCCGAGCGAGAAAAAAAGCAAATTAAAATAGCGAAGCAATCGCCAAATATACGCGCGTTTAATATAATAAGCTTATTAATAACCGAACGTCGTAGCTATTCGAGACCCAAGGTCCTTTCGATTCGATTGTTAATTTTCCCTCTCCATCACTTTTGTTTCAGGACGAAGCATTTCCGGGTAAGACAGCGCAGCGAGTCTCGGCGGAACTACAGACCTTCTCGCCGGAAGGCTCGTCCTCCATAAGATGTCGATCGTCATGCAGTACGTGGACCGGTTCCACGAGATACTCGACACACATGCAGGTGAGTCTCTTGGGATAGAGTGTAAACACAATAATGGTCCTGTTTAGCGCCTCGGGAATATATTTACGGCCCTGGCCAGATATATATATATATATATATATATATATATATATATTCGAGAGTGTGTTTGAAGAGTTCGTTTGAAGGGGGCAATGACAGTTGTTCGAAATATGAACGACCCGACGCGAGAGTACATACACTTATATCCAGTTACCTAGAAATTGGCCGTGAACGTATACATTCGGCTGTCCTATAATAATGCCGCACTGTATATTCGTGCGGCGAGCGTAGCCGCGATTTCGAGGCGTGTTGCGAGGATCCTCACAGTTCTCGTTTGCCGGCTTGCGCAAAGAGACACTCTTGCGTCAGGCTACTTTTCTCTCTCTCTCTCTCTCTCTCTCTCTCTCTCTCTCTCTCTCTCTTTCGGTATCTATAATATCCTCGTGCTTTCCCACGATGGATAAGAGGAGAGACGATTCTGACTGCGCGTGTGCTGACGAGTTAATTAATTGCTAGACTGCCTTGACTGCCTTAGTGCCTGTTTAGTACACCGGTATAGCTTATGATATGTCTTCAAATTAGCTTCTGTACTCGTTTTCTTTTGTTGAAACATTGTTGCGCGCGCGTGTATTGTTCGAGCTACAAATTTGTCAATTTGAAAAACAATTTGAAAAACACGACATTCACAATAGCTGCTGCTAAATTCAAATTCATTGTCGGCTCGACCAAATCAGTTTCATGAAATCCTCAATATACATCGTCTCACTCCGGCGCAATCCACGACTCTCGAGGCGCATTGCGGTCCTTCTCGTACACACATCGCGCACATAACAAACTCGGCACCGCTGGAGCTGCCTCGGGCCGATTGATATGCAGCGCAAGTTCTTGATCAAGGACGTTAGCCCACGCGTCAAGGGGGTCACGAGTCGGTCGCCACGTTCAACGGGGCCCCGATAGGTATATATAATACTAGCAGTGAAAGTAATGCCTGCAGCTTGCGTACCGTATGCTCAGGATTGCCCATCTCCGATTGTGCTGTTGCGCGTGCGATGCGTTTTTTTTTTTTTTATTTTGGCTTGGACGTGGAAAATCGGTACGCGCGGCTTGCAAAATCGGCTTGAATGGGGTTTCTGGAATACGAGAGCTGATGTTTGAGAAAGAGCAAAGTTTTCGCGGGAGAAATCGCGATGACTTGACTGATTGAGAATTTTGGGAATCAGGAAATCGGTATACGCAAGCGAAGCATGAATGAAAATGTTCCCAGTTTGGGAATCGAAGTGCTGAGTAACTGTTGATTTAGCGGCCTTTTCGAGTTCGAGACTCTGACGAGGCATGACTTGCAATAAACGGTGATAACTGCGGGTGTGCGTTAAAGATCGACTGAATCGGATAATCTTCTATTTCAAGCTGAGATTCACAAATTTGTATCCAAGGCTATCCTCGTCAATAAAAATTCAATCAGAGTCAATAAACTGCGTAATAAACTGCGTTCGAAAAATCGTATTAGGCATCTCTGAAAAGATCGGCAAAAAAATCCAGTATCTACACGCCACGCATTATTCTATTCATATGCAACATAGAGTCAATTAACAATCAGCATAATAACTTACGTCAACCTAAAGTCAATAATTACCCTCGATGATGCACACCGGTAATAGCCATTCCCCTTAAGGTACCGAGCATCGATGACGACGATGACGAAACGCCTTGGCTACTACGCAAAATAAATCGGTATAAGATCACCGTCATTTTCGAAGACCTTCGCCGAGGGTGTCGATCGTGATCAGTTTACTGACCTGCGCAAGATCCATCGAGGACTTTCTTTCTCCGCACACCAAGCCTCGGGGCATTTTCGTCGGCTTCTTTAAAATCTCTCGGACTGTACATGATTGCAGGTGTATATCGAACCGATTTTTCGCTGAGTGTAAACATTGTTTCCAACTCATTAGTTTTACGACTTTCCTCATTGGCTCTTTAATTTGTACAACCCTTACAAAGTTTCTGGATATTATTATGCGGCGAACGAAGAAGTGCGAGTGATATAAACAAAATAATTTGTTGAGGATATACGAACGTCATACCCGCTGTTCGCATGAATAAATAACTCACGCGTCCGGACTTTGACGTAAATCACATCAACAGCTAATTGCGATTTCGCTATACTCTCGCGACGGAGATGATGATGACGATGAACGAATCAAGCGGCGCTCTTAATGAAGAGGCCATCAAAGCCCACGATCTTCGTTATAAAGTGAATGAAGTTTTGGCGGAGTACCAACTATGTCCATAATGGCCTGTATTTCTATATCCTACTAGCTCTCGCGATCGTTACTGCAGCTCCCGTTGCAACAGCGCCGGCAGATTAATATCTTTGTATACGCCTTAGCTCTCTGACATTTGAGCTGTGGTTTAAGTGACTCTAAAATTTCGCTCATATCCGAGATGATTTATACCACTGATTGAGCACTAAAATTATTGATCGTCGGTAAATGAGATGTTTCTAACTGACAGTGATGTAAGATATTGCCAACGTCACATTTTATTCCAATGTATATTTTTTTATTCAAATTATTCGATTCACTTCAGACACACGCATTCCAGAAGCTTCCAGACTCATCCCTTAAAAAAAATCAATCCCAGCTACTAGTTTTCCTCGTAGCGTTCGTTGCCATGGACACTCCTTGCGTTGTCGTCGTCGTCTTCACTTAGCACACGTGCAATTTTCCCGTTCCCTTTCACCGGCGATGCATCGCGCCCTTGAAATCGTTTTAGCGCACATCAGGACGTTGGACTCGTCTGGATATTTTTTTCCCGCACAACTCGCGAACGATGACTTGCAGGAATATAGCTGCCGCACACGAGAGGATCAATGAAATTATCGTACATACAGCGAGTGGAGAGTCATGCATTTTACCTTTTGCGGCAGTTGAGTATTGTTCGCGTGTGTGTCTTTTTTATCGCGAGGTAATCTGCGATGAGCATTGGATACACGTTACGCGGTGAGGAAATTTATTTAGTTTTCATGTTTGCCGCCAGTTTTAATCGGAGGCGCTTTTTTTGTTCATTGTATACTCCAGTATACTGCTGATTCCGACGATCTTCTATATTAGAGAGGTTCGTAGAAAGATAATGCTATGGATCATTCGAAACGTTAATTCAAGGACTATCCGAAGGTACGAAAGCATTCTCTTTCACGAAGGAATCGCTCTTTTTCCTTTACGACAGTAATTAAATGATGTAATATTAGCAGCATCTCGTGTATCATTAAGACTTCAGTAGCTGTTAGAAAAAAAAAGTTAGCTCATCGAATAACTGGATGACGCAAGCTTTATATGCCTCAAAGGTCAATTTGAAAATTAGAATTTCTAGTACGGTGCTTTTTAGCGCGGACATAACTCCCGTCTGATCGTCGTCATAAAATTCATTACCAAAAACATTCTGCTTGCGTGTCGAACTGTGAGTGCTTCTTTTATCTTGCGTTTTAGCATTGGAATTTGTCATCGCATTTGCATAGTTGACCGACCGATGAATCTTCCTTTTTTTCTACGACGTCGTTAAATTTTTATCGATTATTGACAATGCGCAAAAATGATATTGATGTGCGCATAGAGAATCAGTTTTTTTTTATCCTTTTCCAGCCAGACACGAAACGAACCGTAAAGCGTGTTTTAACGATGGCGATATCCGTTATATTCCGAGAGAGAAAACTGGATTTGAAGCGATCAGTACATAATACTTTGCAATATAATTATATAATCAAGTAGAGACTAAACGATTTCTCCGAAATTTTCAGACAAGCGCACGACAAATTGGTTCCTAATGAGCTCGCCGTTTCCGACGCTCTTCATCTGCCTGTCCTATGTCTACATCGTCAAAGTACTGGGGCCTAAGCTGATGGAGAACCGCAAGCCCTTCCAGCTCAAGAATGTCCTCATAGTCTATAACCTCTTCCAGGTCATCTTCTCCGCGTGGCTCTTTTACGAGGTAAGCAAGCCACGAGCCAGTTTGTATGGCCATATACATATTATAATCCGATGATAATATCGACTTGTACTTCTTGTACAGTACGTTCTCTTTCAGTTGTTTCGAGTGTCTTTCGAGGTGTGCTTGCTATTTATTCTGTAAATTATTATAAAGTCGAGGCTCTGTCTGTTTCACTGTGTGTGTGTGTGTGTGTGTGTGTGTGTGTGTGTGTGCGTGTGTGTGCGTGTGTGTGTGTGTGTAGAGTTAGAGTCGATGATTTTATATAGATTTGTGTACATACATAGATAGCTGATTGTAAGACAGGCAGAGTCCGCCGCTGTATAGATGCCATATATGCATGAGATATTCGTTACTTTGCTGAAAGCTGCGTCGACTTTTAAAATCGAGCGCTATCTTCAGCAAGGTCTCGACAAAATTACAACCTTTTTTTCAATCTAAGTAATATTAGATGGTAAATCGAAGCGATCGATCGAATTCTTAAATAAATTTTGGCATTATACTGTACAGTCTTATTTGACTAAGTTCATTAACCAGTTCGATTTCATTTTGAAGCGATCGAAGACAATATAACGATCGCCGCATCATATATATATAGAGATACAAAAAAATCATTTAAGAAATCCATCGCTCGTGCTCTGTCGCATGATAAAGGGCAGGCAAAAACATGTAAAAATATAATGAGCTCGAGATATAGCAAAATTCTACAACTTTTGGTAAAATATATGCAGTGCCTGATGGGAGGCTGGTGGCGCGAGTATAGCTTCCGCTGCCAACCGGTCGACTATACCGACAGTCCGTCGGCCGTAAGGGTGAGTCCGTCGACATATAATACAGTCTCTCAATTCTCCTTTCAGACGACCGATGCTGCTTGCCTTATTATTATTATTATAAAATGACGACGATCTTACTGCGACTACCACCTGTTTCTTCTATCCCCCCCCCCCCCTATGTGTATATATAAATAAAATCCATCATTTTCGACAGTGTATATACGTGAAATAAAATCACCGATCGTATATGCGTACTGGGTTCGTCGACAAGATATATATATACACGAAAGTTACGTGTGCAATAGGAGGACGGAGCGACCAACGAGACGCTTATCATTTGTCTCTCTTTCTCACTTTATGCTATTTCTCGGATTATTTACTATACTTGTGTACATTGTGCCTTGGCCTGACGAATGACGAGGGGTTGGGTGTTTCTTCATTGGAATGTATACTTAATCATCGATGTATAGCTCTGATGCATTGGATGGCCTGCTGTATAATATTATACATACGAGCTGGGATAGACAAACCTTCATCGGCTTGGATTAATAATTGTATCCTATCGCGGACTATCTTATCCTTTAGATATATTCTTCTATTCTATTAATATCTGTATACTATAATTTCTTGACGGCCAATACGCTCTGAGATTTTTCAAATTCTTGTAAATACAAAGTCGTACACATTTGCATTCTTATATCCGATGGACTCACATCGCGGGAATCACTTTGATTTCCGGCTACTAAATTATACGACGTTTACCGCGTGATTTTTTTTTACTACGCACGCGCTTTAATCAACCGTTTCTGAAACGTGTCAATGAAATTTGTATAACTTGTTTCCAGTTCGATTTATGGCTTTGCCGCGTGCGTCGCTCTTTGCGCTTTTTATTCAATAAACTATACTCCACGAAAACAATTATCTCGTTACGTAAAATCGACGATTACTTTTGGCTCGTTCGAAGAAAAGGAAAATTGTCAGAGCGTATTCGAGCCTACCTGTATAGTCTTAACTGCCTTCCAAGCTAACCCAAATTTATTTATACTTTCGTATACGAGTGGGCATCAAACCATCTTATATTCTCTTGTGTATATATAATATCCGTCGTACGCAGTGTTTATGTAAAAAAAAAAAAGAAAACGAAATCGATTTTATTTCACAACCGGTATCTCTCTGCAAAAAGAAGAAATCGCTGTGTGTATAAATTATAAATTCTCGCAGATCTCGTACATAATCACGTGAAATTTCACGGCGAACCGCAAATCGGATGGAAAAGTTTTCGGCGCGCGCGGTTCGAAAATTTATACTGTGTATTATTACGAAATCGGCAACTCATCTCGTGTATTACCTGCGTATATGGTTGGTATTAGCTTAGAAAAAGAAGGCCTAACGATAATGGCTCTGGGTGTCCAAGGTCGTGCACGGTTGGACTTGGGTATTCACATGATGAGTTGCATAAATTTTTAACTGACCTACAGTTAAGACCTCATCGTTTTGGCATTATATTATGCGCTTGTAGATGTTCGCAACGATGACTGGGAATTTTCATCAATTAATCGGTACTTTTCCGGTTTCCATTTTCCTGGCGAATATAGCTCTATAACGTTGATATTTGATGCCCGTTCTCTCTATAAGAATACGCGGTTCTATGTCTATTGCAACTAACATTTATACTTTTCAGCAAATACGAGCAACCAAAGGTAACCCTCCTGCCTGTATACGAATATCTCCGCATCCGAATCCATCACACATCATCCAAACTCTATATGTATTCAATTATTTACCTTACTCCCACCCGCTGCTCGAGAAAGACGTTCCCTCTACTGAGACCGATTAAGTCGAAAAGAATATGCGTATAATGATCGCGGAAGTGCGAGTTCAATACCGCATCTCATTAATCGCATTATACGTGTCAAAGAACTCGTGCACTTTGTCGATCCGACGGAACGTCTGCTCTCGAGGCTTACCTTATATATAAAAAAAAAAAAAAATCGAGCGATGAGAACCATAGCTCTCCTCAAGGACCTCGATCTCTCTGCGTTCGATTATTATGCGGACAAGGCTATAAAACTGTGCATATCACGTATCGCCTCTATCCGCTATCTCTCTTTCTCTCTCTTCTTTCTTATACTCTTCTCTGCGGTGGAACTGAAAAGTAATTGCAGGGAATATTAATCCAGCATACGATCTATATATATATGTGTAAGGAATGAGGATGCAATGCAAAATTATATCGCAAGGAAGCTGCAGTTTATACAAAAGCTGGGCGCAAATTCTGCGGTGAAGGTCTTATATATAAATATACAATTAAATATATACTGCAATATATGGATTAATCGTCGAGAGCAATCAGAGGGCGAGCGTATATATACAACTAAGAGAATGCGTAATGTGGACGATGGAATGCTGATGCCGTGGTTGCGATCGCCTTTTTTCTTATAAATTAATCTTAATGCTATTTACCTATACCTGTTTTTTTCTGCTGCAAAAATCCCTCGATTGATTATTTCTGATCTCGGTACGATGGCCTTTGGGCGGTTGTGGTTGCAGATAGGAATGTCCGGATGGCTGACGGGCGACTATTCTCTAAGGTGTCAGCCGGTAGACTACAGCGATCGGCCCCAAGTATTACGGGTGGGTTTACCGAGACACTTATGCTATCCGTCTCACTCCGCAGTGCTTTGTTTAATCGTTAATGTTACTGTTATTTTTTCATTTGCACGCGTGTCTGCATTATTGGTTATATCTCTATTTGTAAATCATTCACTGATTTTTTTTTTTCATTTTTTTTTCGAGGAAGATTATACTCTTTCCTCATTTATTCATGTAAAATACACGTTATACGTTCTTGCACACTCGTCATTTATATACAAATTCCATTCGCACGGATCACATATGTATACGTGTACAGATGCAGTTAAATGTTGAACTAATCTCACTTGAGTGTACAAACGCACACGTTCACATCGAGAAACTGTCAAACGGATGTTCAATAATGCGAACCCATGCATACAGAGAACGCTTGACTCCGAAAATCTCGCTTGCAAAAACAACTAACCGCAATTAACCCGCTCATTCGTTATCAATCAACTGGATGGTCTTATACTAACGGCTTTATGCAACCCTAACACGCTGTAGTTATTAGCAACGAGCATAATATCCAATCATTTTATATGTATTATATTTAGCGCTAACAACTCGCACCTACACTAACAACAATGTAGAGTATATATACATAACACAACACATATAGCGACTAAGTGATAAATAGACGCATGTATACATACTCGCTTCCGACTATCTGAATCTCTTGCTACTTTTTCCCGAAAAGCAATAATCACCGTCCGATCGTGTATAATATCGCGAGTATATATAGATACAGAACACGCACTCTCCGGTTTGTCTCCCATTAGCGTCCACATGTACGCGATAAATTATGCAAGACACACTTTGACAACAAATAAGTACACCACACCTGCCGCGTCTCGTTGTTTTCTATACCAATATGCATCCAGATCACCGCCGTGTTCGAATAAATTTTCAGCTCTCAGTATATAGATTCTATATTCGCAAAAGTAGCAACAAAATTCTAACAAAACCTTTGCATCGCTCGGGCAGTGCACCTCGCGCGAAAAAAAAAGGAAAATAAAACGAGTTGACCCAGGTCGCAGCGGCAGAACTAGAGCAACTGAAGCCTATACTCAAGCACAACGAAGGCGGGAGAAAGAGAAAAAAAGGCTCTCTTGAAAACCGGCATATATAGGGAGACTTTACTCGGCCCGGCGACACTACACGCGCATGTATATAGGTATACATTGATCCGGTTAAAATCGATCGGCTCCGCTATATACCAGCAGCAGCAGCAGCAGCAGCTCGGGGATAAATAAGCCACGTTGCGCCAGTCGATCGATAGCTCGATGACATAAGTCGCCGCTGTGTGTGTGTGTATCTCGTGCTACTCGCCGATTTCGGCCTAGTCTACTGTGCATGATACGCGCACGCATATGCGTACATACCGGTATCGGGGAATTTCGCGCTCGCGAGATGGAAACGAGACTGTTTAACCTGTCCGCTTTGGGGTAACGAGACGAGAGAAAGTATATCTACTGCTCCTGCGAAATTTCACGCGAAACGAGCCGGTGTTGCCTCATGGGATGCAGCTACCCCGTGTTATATTAGGCAGTCTTCTTTCGATTCTTTTAACGTTATTTTAATACTTCTAAGTGACCGTTGTCCGTTTTGCACCGCACAATAAAGATTTTTAAAGCGGCGCTTTTGAAATTAATTTCTAGATCTAGTATAGCTGACTCGTAAAAAAAAAAAAAAGAATTTCAACTTAATTTTTATGTGTCGCGCTCGCTGCAATGTACGTATGACCTATATCGTGGTGCTTTCATTTTAAGACTAGGTGTGCACATAAAGATTAATGAACTTAATTATAGTGCGTGCGCGTTTAGAAGAATTTCTGGAAAGGTTACGGTAACGTGCTTTTTTTTTCTTTTTGTATTTTAATGAAGCTTTGAGAAATATTTGTTTTACATAACACCGAAATCGCTCGGTATATAATAATTGCAGTTTTTACGAGTGAACTGTCTCGGAGAAGATGAAAAGGTTTTGTTTTGGATTGCCTAATTTAAAAGCTGGACGCGCTTGAGTAGAAAATTACGAGATTCGTTACTTGATCGATTTTTAATTTTGTGTTACGTGAACAATACTATAATGTTCGACAAAATTTCACTCTTTTTTTTCAAAGCTTTGTAATCAGACTAGACAAAAAAAAAACCCGCGCTTTTCGCAACGAAACTAATGCAGATCTCGGTAATGGCATTCAAAGATAACGATGTTAAAGCCTCGTTGACATTGGCATTGGAAACGTTTTACTGCGCGTTGTGCCTTACGAGAACAAAATTTTTAACCTCCATCACAAATCGAATTTCACGCGTAGCCGGTAAAACATTAGCCCAACACAGTCAACGCGTAAACTTGTTGAACGCTATTAAATCAAACGAAAAAAAAAGAAGAAGAAGAGTGAGAAACCCCGTAAAAGCAACACGTGACCGCGTGCGTGTCACCCACACGCGTCAGCCACATTCCCGCGTATCTATATATCCCCACAGAAACGCACACATACTTCTCGTTTCGCCTGTTGCAATTAACACCGCGTAACACACCACATGCCGGTCACTCGCAATGAGAGCCATATATTCTCTCTTATCCATACGAATCACAGCCGGACTAAAAAACTTACGACACTGGCGAACGCCGCGCCCTGTTGTATATACACTTACACATCTATAAACCATACACATTTTGTCTCTTTCTCTCTCTCTCTCCAGCACCCATTACCAGATATTACACTCGCGTGCACCAACAGCAACACACGTACATACATATACCATATATACCTATACCT
Source organism: Pteromalus puparum (assembly GCA_012977825.3). NCBI lineage: Eukaryota > Metazoa > Arthropoda > Insecta > Hymenoptera > Pteromalidae > Pteromalus > Pteromalus puparum. The sequence continues at coordinate 75,051,121 of CM053170.1, read as the reverse complement.
GTACTGCACCGTATGCGCTGTCCCGATGAGTGCTACGGCGTTCGCTTTGATGTAGAAGAATCGAGCGAGTTTGGTTTGATTAGAGTCATCTGGGTTTTTTTTTTTTTTTTTTTTATTATGTTTGGGACGTGCGTCGGGTGATCTTTAGAATTTGTTGGAATTGGCTATTAGACTTTTTTTTCGTTGCTCTATTTTATTGTCGTTTCAAATTTTATGAAAAATATAGAGTTTACGTAGACATTTTGCCAAACTCGGTTCTTCCTTTGAGCAAACGGATACACAACAGTCCAACTACATACAAAACATACAAATTATATCCATACGACGCTGACACGCAGTTTTACAACACGTTTTTTTGATGCACTTTTACTGACTTTTATACCTGTTTACAAGAGCCAAATGCAAAATCACCGCCGTCAATTGCATTTATCTTTTTCAAATAACTATTTTACGCACATTAAGTAGACTAAACGATAATAACCTACGCTGATTTTGCACTTTGTTCTTCTAATACTGTCTTCACCTCCAAACCTAAGAATAATGTAATATGAAACTAATCGATGATTCTTTTCCGCAACGAACAACAGATGGTCCACGCGAGTTGGTGGTACTATTTCTCCAAGTTTACGGAATTCATGGATACGGTACGTACATATACAAAAATAATTCAAATCATTACGATAAATAATCCAAGTGCACAATTCATCTCTATAATGTATAACGCTTCCGCTTCCCCATTTCCAGATATTCTTCGTGCTGCGAAAGAAGAACGATCACGTATCCACGCTCCACGTCATCCATCACGGCTGCATGCCGATGTCCGTCTGGTTTGGCGTCAAGTTCACACCCGGTAAGAATCTTCATCTTCTTTTATCTTCTTAGGCGAATATACCATTCCATATATATAGACGCTCAGTAGCTGCACTGCGTTATGCAACAGGGGAATTTCTAAATTTTTCGCAGCGAAACTCGGCGTTTTGGGCGTTCTGGAAGAATTAATCGCGAGCCGGCGTGCGGTATTATATTACAGCGACATCGCCGGGTGTCAAAGCCGTAACTGCGCGCCACGGCTATAATGATATTCCTCGTCATTTTAGCCTCTCGCGCGCGCCCGGTGTGATGTAAAGCAATTTAGAAAGTAGGTGATATTCGCGGATAATTGAATCCGTCGCCCCGGGAAAGAGAGTGAGAGAGAGAGAGAGAGAGAGAGAGAGAGAGAGAGAGAGAGAGAGAGAGAGAGAGAGAGAGAGAGAGAGAGAGACTGCAAAAAGACTAAATATCGGATGGTATAACTTTAATCGAGTGCTGTAATCCTACACTACTGCTGATGGCGATGATGACAAAATCCATGAATTCCCCCTGTAATTATTATTCGTTTATCTCCTTTTTCCTTTTCGCGCGCGCGAGCTATTACTTAAATTGTGGGTATACGAAACGTCAGCTCTCGGTGATTAAAGTAATTGAATCATCAGTATACACTCGTGTGTTGGATAATTTTTGTTTATTCTTCTACGGAAACTTGTAATAATTCTTTAAAAAATCAACAGGTGGCCNAGGCTTCAATTAGCTCAGCTCATAAATTATTTCGTTATCCGGAAAGCACTGCTACTCGGCTGAGGTCATTCCATAAATCACTTTTCACGCTACTGTGCGCTGTGTGTACAATGCCGACGCACGCGCTGAACGAAATTTTAAAAGAGCTTTTCCCTTATGGACAAATGCGTGAGATTCTTTTCCCTCGCGAAGCTTCATTCATAAATGCATGATTCGGCGTGAGTTTACATTTCATATTTCTCGCCGAAATTACTGCGGATATTATGGGGGATGAAGAAAGCGTATATTCGATTACACATATATTATTACTCGATTACCGATTCGGAATACGTATCAAGACACTTCGGCATAACAAACTCGACTACCTCTTCAATTAAAGGCCGAGATGGAACACGCATGTGATTTGCATAAAATTAAATGCAATATTTGTCTATCCGAACGGCTCTTCCTCACACACACGCACATCTACACACACGACTCGGCCTCCGAAATGAGATGCAAAATACGTGTATATGCATGTATACTCGAGAATGGCAAAGACGGAGGCAGTATAGCAGAGGTCCCCGGGAAAGAGAGAGAGAGAGAGAGAGAGAGAGAGAGAGAGAGAGAGAGAGAGAGAGAGAGAGAGAGAGAGAGAGAGAGAGAGAGAGACTGCAAAAAGACTAAATATCGGATGGTATAACTTTAATCGAGTGCTGTAATCCTACACTACTGCTGATGGCGATGATGACAAAATCCATGAATTCCCCCTGTAATTATTATTCGTTTATCTCCTTTTTCCTTTTCGCGCGCGCGAGCTATTACTTAAATTGTGGGTATACGAAACGTCAGCTCTCGGTGATTAAAGTAATTGAATCATCAGTATACACTCGTGTGTTGGATAATTTTTGTTTATTCTTCTACGGAAACTTGTAATAATTCTTTAAAAAATCAACAGGTGGCCACTCGACCTTCTTCGGTCTCCTCAACACCTTCGTCCACATTGTGATGTACACGTACTACCTACTGGCTGCCTTGGGCCCAAGGATGCAGCCATACCTCTGGTGGAAGAAGTACCTGACCGCGTTCCAGATGCTCCAGTTCGTCGCCATCATGATCCACGCGTTCCAGCTGCTCTTCATCGACTGCAACTATCCCAAAGCCTTCGTCTGGTGGATCGGCATGCACGCCGTCATGTTCTTCTTCCTCTTCAACGAGTTCTACCAGCAGAGTTACGCTCAGAGGACGAAGAAGGCAGCAGGTAATACAAAAAAGCAACTCGAGAAGTTTATACCGAGAAACTTCGACGTCGAGCTGCGGTGTATAAAGTAGTTTGAACGAAGGAAAATTCTTTCTCCTCTCGTCGCTAATTCGCTCGCTTGGCCGTTCGAACTCAGCTGTTACTACTTAAAAGAACCAGTTTTACGTAACCGGCCCCTGAGCCGACGTATGGATTTCGTTTACAAAATATCCTGCGTACGTGCGGTATAATTTATCCAAATCGCTGCGTATAAATATATGTGCAAATCCGCGGCCGACTGGTAACAACTCGGGTGGTGGAAATTAAAAATTTAGATATTTAGATTCGAGGGCACACCTACCGGACCAATTTTTTTCGGTTCCTAGAACCATCCACAAACTGTTTTGCCGGACACTTTAAATTCTCTTATTGGAATTTGACATGTGGAAAATTAACGAAAACCAGCCAAAGTTCGACTCTATGTCAGAAGCCGCCGCAATAGAAAAATGTGTATTTATGCGTTCAAAGTATCCGAAAAAATATTTAATTTAAGCCCCGGTGGGTTAAAAATGGTGGCCTAGAAAAAAAGTTGTCTAGGCTTGAATATAACGAAAAAACATGAAAATCTCGATTTTATTTATTTATTTATTTTTTATTTATTTAAAATCCTTATAACTTTTAATCCGAGCGGTCAATTTTAATTATCCGGCCCTCAAATTAAAGCTCTTTTCTTCTACTCTTCTTTTTGAAAATTTAGATTAACATTTTGCTGGTTTCATCTGATATATATATGGCGATGAAAAAAGCTAAAAAACAGCTATAATTTATAGGCATATACATAGTAGATGAAACCAGCAAAATGTTGATCTGAATTTCGAAAAACAAAAGTAGAAGAAAAAAGCTTTAATTTGAGGACCGGATGGTTAAAATTGACCGCTAAAAATCGAGATTTTCATGATTTTTCGTTATATTCAAGCCTAGACAATTTTTTTTCTAGGCCAACATTTTTAACCCACCGGGGCTCAAATTAAATCTTTTTTCTGATACTTTGAACGTATATTTATACGTTCAAAGTATCAGAAAAAATATTTAATTTAATACACATTTTTCGATTGCGGCTCTTAACATAGAGTCGAACTTTGGCTGGTTTTCGTCAATTTTCCCCAAGTTAAATTCCCATAAGAGAATTTAAAGTGTCCGGCAAAAAAAGTTTGGCAAGCGATCGGGCGTGCACGGGGACATTTTCAGGCAGTGGATGGTTTTAGGAACCGAAAAAAATTGGCCCGGTAGGTGTGCCCTCGAATCTAAATTTTTAACTTCCACCACCCGAGTTGTTTCCAGTTGGCCGCGGATTTGCACATATATGCAAGAGCTCATATACGAGTTGTAAATTTTAGCGAGATATTCCGCTAATATTTATCCGTCACGCGCGCGCTGAACTTTTTTTCGAGAGAGCCGTAAATTCGAATATCATATTGCGTATACAGCGAAATCTGGTAATTTTCAATTAGCGATGATAAAATATATTGCTTCGTATAGTCACATTTAATCAATTACGAATCTCGTTCACAGCTGCAGCAGCGGCCAAAGCAGCAGCAGCGAACAGCAATGGAGTCAGTTCCAACGGAAAACTCAGCAACGGCGAGCACCAGCAGTCGAACGGCACGAGGCGGCGCGAAGCTGCCGACTACTACGTCAAGGGTGACAGCATCGCTGCGTCGGAGCTGCATCTGAGGAAGCCTGCGTTTGCCGCAGCGGCTGCTAGCGAATAAACGGTGCGACGAAACCTCGACCAACCAACTGCCACGTCCTCCACAACGACGACGACGTCGTTCTCGGAGTGACTGAAGTCGCGCTGGTGTCCTTTGTTAAATCTACAGACACACACACACGCACACGCGGAAGAGCGCGAGAGAGATTTTTCGTATTCGTTTACGCCGTCATTTTTGTTTTACTTTTATTTTTTTTAAATACTTTTATGGGAGCGGGCGTAGCTGCGGCGACGTTGTTGTTGCGCGCAAGCGATTGTTTTGTGAATATAGTTTATTTTTTTGCGACGGGTTAAGAGAGATAGAGAGAGAGAGAGAGATAGAGAGTGCCGAAAAGCATATCCTGATGTATAATAACGGGTGGGCCAGTTGTCGCGCACGCTCGCTTTTCTTATACGTGCGTTATACATGTATGACTTGCGGGAACAAAAATATATGGTGTAAATAATAGGAGAAATGTCTGTGTCGACGTGAAGATATATATGTGCCAATGTTGTCCGGAAGGCCGTACGAGTGAGCATTATTATTGTAGCATTATTAACTGTGTTAAAATCGTTATCATTGATTAGACGCAGTATTTCTATAGGTTCGTTTGTACAATTTTTTTCTTTTTCTGCAATAGCGTCGTCGAAAAGAAAATTAATATCTCTGTAGCCCGCGTGTGATATCATGCTCGCTTCTACGTCTTCGAATTCATCAAACGAACGTGTATGAAAACTTTTGCAATCAATCACAAATTTGTCTTCTCGACAGCGAGAGAGATGTTTCTATTTTAACATGAAAAAAGGCCTAGAGCGTAAGAACCAAAAAGTGTCGTAAAGTTTCTATAAGATTATTCTTTGCTGCATCGAAGGATTGTCGTCGTGTCTTTTTTAAAGCAGAAAAAAAAACCATACGATAAAGTACATTTTTAGTCTCCATTCTTCATTCGAGAAGCAAGATCGTAGTTCTCTCTTTCATTCCACGTGTTTTAGCGTCAAAAAATAAAAGGGTTTTGCATTTTTCTATGTAATATACCGCGAGATTTCTGCTGGTGGGGACATTCGTTGCGCCGCTCGTCGTTCATTAGGAGAAATGAATATTGTAAATAAACGAAAGATACAAAAATTTAGAATTCTCGCTTGTCCTGTGCAATACAAATCAATAAGTGGTTCTTCTGTTGTTTTTTTTTTTTTTTTTTATAGGTGAAGTTGTATCGTACTTTCTGTTTTTTTAGGGACGGTCTACGTTCATTTTAGAATTTTTAAAATGTATATCGTATAATACGCGCCGCAAGGCTCTCGATATTACTGCGTTTTTAGACGCGAGGCTCTTGCGAGATAAAGCTAACGAAAACACACACAAAAAAAAATTGGTTATCATCGCGAACCTGTGATACCGGTTGTATTCGATTATTGTAACACGCACACATACACGCGAGCGAGGCGACTTTTTCCAATGAAGTAACTTCACGAAAATGCGCGACGATTGCGTCCATAATTTTGTACTGTAAAACGAGTGGTTCGAACGCTTAAATACTATACGCTGCGGAGAATCAATCAAATGGAAGTATTTTTAAAAGTTCTTAATTTTGGTACTTAAATACTTGTTTAAGTAATTGCATGACAAAAGCAGCGAAGCGTTATAAAGCGTTCGTAACCGTGCGTTACTCGCAACGAGTTGATCTACGAAATCATGACATCGATCATTGTAATCTCGGCGCATTTTCGCAGGACCACGATATGAAATGTATCGGTTGTGTGGCGGCATTCGTGCTTCTACTCTACTGTGTGCTCGAGCTCGTTCGTTCTTGTACTAAAATGTTAGCATTTTTTTCCTTGTTATAAACAAAAACGAGTCTAGAGATACCGCTTGTCGAGACAGTTAACTTTGGCTGCTTTTTTACACGAATAAATTCGTGAAAAAGCAACAAAAGTCAATAGTCTCTTATGGAACGTACGAGTGAAAGACTGACAAGGGACAATCAGTCAATAAAAGCAAAAATAGCACAAAATGTGAACTTTATAGTGAACCTTCGGCTGTGAGACGAAGTATCGAGAAAGGGCACAAAGTCGCCGCGAGCACAAACATATCAGAGGAACCTCGATCTATATAGAGGCTTTCGTTATCATCACTTCGATTTCATCCGAGAAAGAAAATCAAATTTTGCCGAGCATCAGCGAGAGAATTGGCACGCGCCGAAGTAAGAGTAGTAGAACACCATCAATTTTTTGTACATAAGTAATATAAATGAGAAAAAAAAGATAAGTGCGTGAGCGATCATAATAAGTAATAATATACAATACAATGTATATGATTTTGTTGTTCTACTTCGATGCGCCTCGACGTTCTTTTTTTTTTAACCAGAGGGCAAGGCAGTCGGAAGCTTTTAGCTGCACAAAAATCGCTTCTTCCTCTGTCAAAGTACTCCAAAGTTCTCCAAGGTATACTGACTTACAAAGTATCTTCTAAGGTTCCAAAAAAATCTCAAACCAAGAAAGTCGAGCGAGAACTTCCGTCGCCTTGTCCTGCGTCGAAATATTTTGTACATAGATAGGTTAGTTTTGTACTATAAATATATAATGCAAAATGGAAAATCTCGAATTTGTGCCTAAAGAAAAAACATTATGAGAAAAAAAAACAAATACCAACGCTTCAAAAGAAATGCAAGCCGCATCTCGTCCTGCAGGTCCGGTCTTGGCGAGTGTGCGAGTGCGGATGGGATACAAGAAGAAAATAAAACTGCACTAAATTCGGTGCTATTGCGCTGCGAACTTCGATGTAAAATATTCATAACTGTCTGTCTCTTTAGTCGCATCTCTCGCCGGACGAACCGAGAGACAATCGAAGATGGATAGCTTTAGTCGTTCTTTTGAGGATTATGTAAAATTTTTAATTCTTTTTTCTCAATAAAGTTTTTCTTCCATCAGCCATTGCGTTATGATTGAATGTGTATACACATCTGTTAGAGTTCTATAATCTGTTGATACCTTTACCTATTATACATATATATATATAGCTATAGTCTGTATAAATGAAACGACGTGAGATATCCATCTTTGAGAAGAAAAGAAAACACGTACATATGTTACGCGTGAAAAAATATGTAACACTACAATCATGAGAATTTTTCAATCTTCGAGCGCATAATCATTTACACGTACGTATTATCTCTGTACATATATTATATATATGTACTATGTATTATAGTATGCATATATAAGATATGGTATATGCGTGTACGTGTGATTGCTCGCAGTTGTTGAATAATAGAGTCGTTTTAGACGCGGCTTGGTACATTAATTAATTGTTAACGAAAAAAGTGTTGCGCACGCACGATGAACTTACAAGTACATTATGAATTACAAAGAAAAGTCACCGCCAAGCGTTCAAAGTGGACGATAACTTTAATTATCATCCGCGAGTTTTGTTTGTAATACTGCGTATCCTTACGTCCAAACGCTTGAATCTTCTGGAATTGTTGTTGCTGCGTGCATCGTTAAATCTCGATTTGTCTACCGCGAAAAATTAGCGCCAAGATCGGCCGAGTTTGTTTTAGAGTTTGCGTAGTGAATCAAGCTTGCTGATCGTTTTCATGAAATGCGGCGATCAAAGTAGATTTACCGTTTGTTAATCGGTTATATCTAAAGTAAAATTGTATCGAACATGTCGCTTACTTTATCCATACGATATATCACAGTGAAGATCTTTCGTCGTCGAGTAAGGAGCGCATAAATTATAAAATTTTAGGAGCATTTTTTATGTACACCGTACATACTTTAAATTTGAAACTAAATTATCAAAACTTTTTATCTGCATAAAAATCAAAAGTCGAAAAAAAAAATGTTCCTGATAAGCCTAACAGTGATTTGTCGACGACGTGAAAACCCCGAATTTTCGCACAAGCCAAGCATGGCGGACAATTCGTTTATAACATTAGTGTGTGTCGTTCTGTATACAGTAGTCTTTTGACAGCGTCACACAATATAACGTTTACAGTACCTAATTACATTATTAACAAGGTTTGAAATAACGATTTGATAGAGCTATTTTTTAAAGTACTTTTTGTCGAGTATATTATATACATATACCTTATACTATACATAAAGCGCGTAATAGAAACATTGTAAAGAAAGTTGTAAAGAGAATAGAAAATTATTATTATTGTCATCTGCGCGTTCGTAAAAAAGAATGGAAAAAACAAACAAATAAAAAGAAACAACAAAATAAATGGGCAAAGAGCAATTACTACTACTTCCTAACGATACTATATGCTATAGATATTCGAGTCTCCGTGTGTAAAATGTATTAAGTATATGAGCGTATGCGTCAGAGTAGCGCATATTTCGCAATGCCGGAACGACGATAAAACGTCTAACGTCGCAGTCAGGAAACTTGAAGTTACGTTATTGCAGGCTTTTCTGGCTGCCATCGTTCCGGCGTAACGAAGAATGACCGCGAGAGAACGAGTCAATGGAAGTATACGTAGTATATAACCATATGTGAGAGATGCTGTATGTGCAATACGAATTATAAATGTGCTGAAATTGAAGTTAGACTGAATGATTCTCTGATACAGTTATACCGAAATTGTTGAAAACTTATAGAAGTCGTGCGCACTCTATCGCGCGATGTGTAACCTTTCGAGAAATAAATGGATTATTATTATTAATTATTGTATCATATTATTGCTATTATATATTGAGTATAATATATCATATGTTACACAAGAGGAAAATCGGTGGTGGAATCGACTGTTTTCCTTCGGTCGAGGAATTCAAAACAATATTAATGATTAATAAATTTTATCAAAGGAAATATTCTGCGATGTCAGCGCATTCACTGCTACTGAAAGCACGTTCTTTAAATGATAGTGTTTACACGCGAAATACTTTGAAATATTCGGAATCATCGAGTTTCGAATGTGTCTTGTCTTACCGCATATTATACATCAAGCTGATGATCGGATTGCATATAATTTTAATTTTGATATTCAAGTTTGTTTTTAATTTTAACGCTGTGTTATCGTAGGTATGGATTTTTAATAAAATCAACCACAATTTTCATTATCCAGTGCCTGTATAGTCTGCATTCATATAACGCACGCCGTAATAAGGTGTCATATTTTCTTACAAATAGAATATTTCTCTTCTCCCCGAATGGAACACACGTAACATCTTCAGCCATCGGACGAAGGTTTTATATTATGCAACTCTATTTCATCTCGGAGTCAGGAATAAATTGCTCGCCTTCATCGCGATTGTCCTCTTTTCAACATTCCACATTACCAATAACTCGATAAAAAAAATAATTATTCCTGTGTGCGTTGTTTGTGTGGAGCATCAATCATCAGCTGCTAATACATATAGGTACTATATATACGAACAAAGTTAATTTCAAAAGTACAAAAGTAAAATATTTTAATTTGATGAAAAAAACTGTCAACTTAACAAGACACGCAAATAAATGTTCTCATAAAAAAAATTCTTATTTGTTTTTCAAAATAACCGGTCAGTTCCCTCGTCGAAATCGTGCGACGATCTCGCGGAAGCCAAGAATTATCGGAGCGTAAGCGACGGTCACGCCGTCATTACTCCCTATACGAATTCACCTCCACACTCCATTCTACACCCACACGTTCGTTGGTAACGGGCCGCAACAGTGATCAAGGCGAGAGAGCGAAGAACTGCTCCGATCCGCGACGCGACAAATAAGTAACGTATACCTATAGCGCGCAGAGCAGTAGCCAAACACACCTCCCCTCCGCCGCGTTGGCGTTACATGTCAAAGTCGGCGTAGAGAGTGTCCGCGCACCTGCAGAGAGAGAGAGAGAGACTGAGAGATACCTAAGTACCCGAGAGAGGAAGAGGAGAGGAGAAGAGCAACATCGAGTCCGGTTGTGCTGCGGCTTGTTTGCAGCTTGGAAAGGATTAAACGGACACTCGATACACGCGTATCTCTTTCTCTTTGTGCACAGTATAATAAGCTGCCAAGATGCTGGCGCTCATCAACCGTATCCTCGACTGGTTCAAGTCGCTCTTCTGGAAGGAGGAGATGGAGCTGACCCTCGTCGGGCTCCAGTACAGCGGCAAGACCACCTTCGTCAACGTCATCGCGGTACAGCACCTCTATGTGTCTTCTCCCTAGACTAGTTTTCACCTCCCTGTGTCAATTGTGTCTTACATCTGCAATCTACCCCTCCTGTATGTATCCTGTCGCGAGCTTTTATAGGTTACCTGCCCCTCCCCCCTGTAGTGTGCGACTGTGTGTGACACCCCGATGATGCTGATTTTCGATCGGCCACCTTCGATTTCATTTCTTTTTCGTTTTGCGGGGGTGGCTCCTTTACTGCGCAACGACGGTGTCTCTCTTGGTTTTTGGAGTCTCATCTGGATGAGTGTTTCTCGGCCGCTGTGACTCATCGTTCTGGCTTTATGAGTGCATATACAGTTAATTGTTTCCTTTTTGCTCTGCTTTTGTAATTGTCTTTGGCCCTGTTTTGTAAGTGAACGTAGAGTGTTTAGGATCCCGTGTGGGTTTTGAGTTGTCGATGGAATTTTTGGAGCACAAGGGAAGATAATGAGTGCTGGGGCTGACGGGCTGCTTATCTAAATCTTGAGGTGGACATGACGATTGTCTGATGCTATCTAGAATAATAATTTTCTCGCTTGATCTAAGTTACAGTGGTTAGTGGCTTCTATTGTGGTCAATGAATAAACATTGTTGGACATTTTATTAGTCAATAAAGAAAGTTAATCTGAATGATTGCTGCACGAGTGTTGTTGATAATTGTTTATCAATGCCTTATGAAGCAATATTAGTGTGTTTAAATTAATCAGCGTGCATATTTATTGTTTTATAATGTTTGTGAAATATGTCACATTGTCCAAATGTAATACTTTATTTTTATGTAGCATTAGATAAAAATCAATTGTCACATTTGTGCCACTGAATTTATATTTCAAACTTTGTGGAATAGCACTGTTTGGTTTGCTCTGAATCTGACTTTTAAAGAACTGCTATAGTTCTCTTGAATCTTTGTTTATTGTGAAGTTCTGATATTGTAATCATTGTATACTTAAATAACTTAGTTTAGGTATATTTATTTTTGAAGAAACTCAGTTAGTGAGATGTCCATTCCAATGAATCATGTGGTAATAAGTGGAAATAATTGTGAAATCTGAAAATATAGCCTAAATTATTTTCAAGTCATGACGTATATTAAAAGATAAACAAAATTTTTTTGTTATTCATTGTTATCTTGCAGATTATAAAAGCTTTGGCTGTTTAATTGTGCATTGTATATATTAGAGTATTAATATGGGATTCATGTGTACTTTCGGTAATAGTAGTTTATCTAAATAATATCTCAAAAATGTTAAAAAAATAATAAAATATCAAGGTATAGATTAGCAATTCATAAATTATGTGAATTTCCAAAACGAAATAATAGTTCCTTTAATTTGAGACTTTAAGTGTATGAGTAATGATTAAACCAAAATACCAATAAGATTGTCCATCATATAATTTTCAAACAAAACCATTGAAGTTACAAGTGATTTGATAAGTTTTGTATATTGTTTAATTGAGTTTGATTCATTCTTGAATAAATTTTTGAAATATTAATTACTTCTTTTTATTTTTTTCAGTCTGGACAATTCAGTGAAGACATGATCCCAACTGTAGGTTTCAACATGCGTAAAATTACAAAGGGCAATGTAACGATCAAAGTTTGGGACATTGGTGGTCAGCCAAGATTTAGATCCATGTGGGAGCGTTACTGCAGAGGTGTTAATGCTATAGTTTACATGGTAGATGCTGCTGACCCAGAGAAGATTGAAGCAAGCCGCAATGAGCTGCACAATTTGTTAGATAAGCCCCAACTTGCTGGTATACCAGTATTGGTCTTAGGAAATAAAAGGGATCTACCTCATGCTTATGATGAAAATGGGCTTATAGATAGAATGTGAGTTCTATTAAGAATAACTAGATAAAATTTTAAACTAAATTGATATGTATTAATACAATTTATTTTTATTTTGCAGGAATCTTTCGGCAATTCAAGATCGTGAGATATGCTGTTACAGCATTTCGTGCAAAGAAAAAGACAATATAGACATAACGTTGCAATGGCTTATAGCACATTCAAAAAGCGGAGTTCGCTAATAATCAGCGGCGCGTACGGTGTCTCGAACAAAAAAATATATAAAAGTCTGAGACAACTAAAAAAAAACAAAAAAAAAAAAAAAATAACAAAAAAAATTAATAATACTAACAGAATCGTTATTGATGATTTGTGAGCAAGAGAAAAGGAACATTCTTTATGATTCCATACTGGAGTCAAGTCATTAAAGTAGAAAATTCCTTATCCCTAAAAGCTTAAGTCCGACTGGAATGAATTGGTGTGTTGGAAAAGATATATGAAGATATGATTAAAAAAAAAACTATAACTACTACCAACTAAGCTTGCGCATGAAGACTTTTTATGCGACCTACGAGTTTAAGGCACATTAAATGCGAGCACGTAGCGTTAAGGAGATGAAATTTTTATATTTCTGTTTATAAGTATATCGAACTTAGTGTATCAGTAAAATCTTCTTTTTCGCAACAAATGTATGATGGAGTACAGGAGATCAGAGTAGAAGAAACGAGGAGATAATTAGAGATACAACGGTAGCTATTTACAAATACCAAAATGAATTTTTAATGCAAAATATGTATCACAAGCATTCGCTGTTACATACGCGGATGCGTTCGTTCTTTTTCTACCGGTACTTCAATTTTCATAATCAACCTTGAACGCTTTAACATATCTGTAATTTTTGAACATTTTAAAAGCATGTATTTGTAGACGAAGAAATTTATTTTCGTGGCTTTTCGTAGCTTTGATTTTACAACAATATTGACCAGAATTTATAAAGAATTAACTTTAATCTAGATACAGATGATGACAATAATTTCACTCGCAGGCCGTCATATATAATTTATATTTTCAAGGTGAATTATGGATTTGTTAAAATGTATCTTTATTTGAGTAACATAATGTAAGTTTGAAGTAGCGGTACTAAAAGGTATGTAATATGCCTTTGGGAGCCTCTTAATCATATGTCACTAGAGCAGCTAGGTAACGTGTTCACGTGACTTAGGAAGTAAATCGCCGTAAAACCTTTATGATCTGCAAAATGTCTTAAGACCGTTGTGTTGTGTATATACATATATATATATATGAGAAAAAAATAAAAAATTCTGTAGACCATTTTTTAAAATGGAATAATGAGAAACAAATATTGTGCGGCTGTTTTTATTATTGAATGCATTTTTCGTTTATAATCACATGTTTATTGATATAATTAATTATTATATAAATTATGATTTTAATTAAATTATTAAGAATTTTTCATATGGTTGTTTTTTATTTATTGTGTTGCGTTTAAACCTTTTATTTTTTATTATGTTATAAATTCTTACATTCATATCGAATATTTTGAACAAAATTCGAACGTTATAATGTCCGAGAAATAAACTACAATAAAAACAATAATGTTTCATAATATAATATTGATTCGACGATATTAATTTTATATAAGGCTTTTTTACTTCTGACGTCATCGGGTCACGTGACCATGCCTTGGGGGTACAACAAAGCCGATTTTACATGGAGTTCAAATGGGAGCAAATGTTTAAATGTCTGTAAAATAAAAATTAACCATCGAATAACAAATGTTTCTGGTAAAAACGTAAGTATAGTGTTTAAACATACTTGTGCAATTGTTGTGAGTATATGACAAGGTTATTTTTATGTTGAAAGCTGTTAAAAAAGACTTGTCCCTAACCCCTGATAGTCTTATTTATACAACACTTGTTTGAAACTCTTGGTTGATATTGTCATTATTGCTAATAATATAAGAAAACTTACAAAAAATTATTTTTTACATGTAATGAAGCTTATTATTCATAATGAGTGAATACTTTCTTACCTTACATGGGGATGTTCAGAAGCGTTCACTCATTATGAATAATAAGCTTCATTACATGTAAAAAATAATTTTTTGTAAGTTTTCTTATATTATTAGCAATAATGACAATATCAACCAAGAATTTCAAACAAGTGTTGTATAAATAAGACTATCAGAGGTTAGGGACAAGTCTTTTTTGACAGCTTTCAACATAAAAATAACCTTGTCATATACTCACAACAATTGCACAAGTATGTTTAAACACTATACTTACGTTTTTACCAGAAACATTTGTTATTCGATGGTTAATTTTTATTTTACAGACATTTAAACATTTGCTCCCATTTGAACTCCATGTAAAATCGGCTTTGTTGTACCCCCAAGGCATGGTCACGTGACCCGATGACGTCAGAAGTAAAAAAGCCTTATGTATGTATATATAGGTAATTTGAATCCACCATTTTGTTCACGCATGCGCAGTTGGATACTTCTCATGGAATCGAGTTGCCGCGTCGAACCAGGTCGAACACGGCGGATCTACTGCTTTTTTTATACGCGTCTAACGTCTTGCGCGAAATTTTCGCTGCATGCCTATTTTTACCGGTTCAAGATGGTCAAATTAACTCCAGATTTGATACAACAATCCATGCAATACATAAATCCAGTCAGGGATCGTGAACTGGATCTCAGAGGTGAATAAATATTTATTTATTCAAAGATATATTAAGAGTCTATCGACATAACCTATATTATGCTTTTATTTCTTTTTGTTTGTGTTTATTCTGATTATTTATGTTTATAATTTTTTTAGGATACAAAATACCAGCTATAGAGAATTTAGGAGCTACTTTGGTGAGTTTATATAATTATTATTTTTCTATACTATTGTTCGAAAGTTAGCAGCAATTAAGCATTTGTTGATAAGACTGTTTGTTTTGATCTTAGTCCATAGGTTAAACATATTTAAGGTTCAGTTAATTAATTAAACATGAAATATTTCATTACAGGACCAATTTGATACAATAGACTTTTCAGATAATGATATAAGGAAAATCGATGGATTTCCACTGTTGAAGCGTATCAAAACACTTTTCTTTAACAACAACCGAATAGTCAGAATAGGAGAGGGCTTGGAATTCTGCATACCCAATCTGGAAACACTCATGCTCACAGGAAACATGATTCAAGAACTTGGAGACATAGAAGCTCTTATTCCATTACAAAATCTTACCAATCTTTGCCTGCTACAAAATCCAATCTCAGCGAAACCTCACTACAGACCGTACCTTGTATACAAATTGCCACAGTTGAGATTACTGGATTTCAAAAAGATTAAGCAGAAAGAACGTCAAGAGGCAACAGCGTTCTTTAAGAGTCCAAAGGGCAAGGAAATAGCTAAAGAGATATCAAAGAAAGCCAAGGCACAGGCTCAGGGATCCAATGGAATGGACAGACCTGCTATGAGTGGAAATGAGAGGGACAAAATCAAGGAAGCCATTTCAAATGCCACATCACTTGAAGAAGTTCAGAGGCTTAGCAAATTACTACAGTCGGGACATATTCCAGGAGATAATAGGCATCAAAATGGTATTTAGACGAGTTTTTTTTTAATTTCAGATTTCGTTTTCTCGAAGTCAAACAACTCATGTTTAATATCTTTGAATTTCCTAGTAGCAGTTTTTGACTGTACTTTTGACTTGATGATTTATATTTTCTTCTGTTATTTTACAGGGCTGGAACGTATGCAATCAAAGATTGAGCCTCATTTAGAAAGATTATATATTTATTTTTTAAAGTATTTCTGCTTAAAACAAGTTCCTAAAGATTTTTTAACATTTGATTAATAACAAGTTTAAATAAATTACTTAATTTTTTTTTTTTTGACAAAATATTAAAAAATTAAATTTATTTATTCCATGTCAGATGCTATTAATAATATTTCAATTTTTTGCAGTTGCAATTAGCTGTTCTGCGAAAAGAATGAATTTGATTCTTTCCCATTTTGTCCAGCCCTGATCATTGATATTTCTTATTTACTAACGATTTCTGCTTTTGAATGTTTAGGAAACTCAAGCATGGATCCAATGGAAGAAGATGACGACTAAACTCTATTCAGATTTACTTTAAGAGCATTAATTAAGGCATTAATATAAGTATTTACAACTGAATAAATTGTGGTAATCTGACTCAAATATTAAGCTCATAAAAATCGGTTTACTACACTAAAGATTGATCAATAAGTGAAATTTTGAGTCAAATGATTGCTTAATCCGGCATATAGGCTTATAAATGTAAATAATTGATAGAGAATAAATAAGAAAATCCAACGTAGTCAGGCCAGGAAGCGAACCGTACTACTATCTTGAAAATATTTCTAATGCGTTGGTGTTTTCTTATTTCAGCTGGAATTCAATAAATTTTTGATACTCATGTTAAAGTGTAAATTTACTCATAATTGGCCCTAACTCCTTCCTAATTTATTATTAAACGTGATATGATTTTTAAAGTAATATGGTACATTATGTCATTTTCAGTCGATCTAAAATTTTTTCTATTAAATTGAGAATAAATCAAACGAATCGAAAAACCTTATTACTTAGTTATAATCACAAAAAATGTTACAATTACGTAATGCAAGGAACGCCACCAGATGTCAGCACGTGCTCGTGCGTTGCAGAACTCTTGCTCTTCTGCAAGGGTTTGGGAGAGGAAAATCGTTGGCAAAAGGTGGAAAGGTGATAAAACATCGGTCCACCAGGATGGGGAACATGTGCGTGCGTACCTGGGATAATTTTTGGAATCCGGAGTTAAACCCGGTGCCCTATGGCCCGGTTACCTTCGATCCGTTCTTTGGAATCGGTCCGCGAAAGGAAAGAGGTGAGTCAGGGATTCTAACCTCAAACGCAATGTTTTTGCAGAATATAGCAAAGACTTTTTGTATATTGTTATCATTTGTAATATTGACAATTCAGGTTTTTATTCAATAGTTGCAGAGTGTAAAGTGTGTGAAGTGTTTTCAAGTTTTTAGGGACTTATTGAGTTTTGTTGTTTTGATACATTCTTTATTGTTATGACATAATCATTATCAGCTGTAACGTGTATTTGGAAGTAAAAAACATATTTTTAGATCTTAAATGTAATTTTTTGTATAAGTTACAATATCTAGAAGAAGATATGAAACTGGGTTAACTAGAATCCATCTTTTATCGTACCAACTTGGTTTTCATAAATTTTGTTGAATATTTATTATTTACTACTGACTAATGACTATAGCATATAGTTAGTCTCTGTAGATGATGTCATTATCATTTTTCAATAATTACTAATTATTAATGTCTCGTTTTTAATTTTCAGTTATGATTGCAAAGGAAGAAGAGCTAAGAGCTGTCAAACTACCAAAGCATAAGTGGGACTTTTGTGCACACACGCTACTCGAAGTTGAGAGATGTAGAGCCGATAACTTTCCTTTTGTCTGGAGGTGCAAAGAAGAGGCTCATGCAGCTAGCATGTGTAATCACCAAGAGTGAGTTTGCATTGAATTGTATTTAATGCATGAAGATACAATTTCATACTGTTAATGTGTTAAATTAATTTTCAGCTACTTGCTGAGAATGAAAGAGTATGAAAGGGAGCGCAGATTACTTCGCAGAAAGCACCGCATCGAACAGGCTCAAGCTCAAGCTCAAGGAGCATAACAATTTTTAACATATAGATTTTTAAATGATCAATTGTTTATTAAAAATTTAGAGGAAATAAAAGGCGTGGATTGATTTTCACCCGTCGCTGTATATAAAACAATGTTATTCAAGAATAAATCCCTGGAATGAAATTGCACTGTTTAGCAATCACATTTTCATCACTGTTATCATTTTTTTTCACCACAAAACTGTAAGTAATTTTAAGTTTCAGTTATATACAATTATAATTTTTTCATTTCATTTTAAAATTTTCTCTTAGAAATACAAAAACCAGTTTTTTCCGTTATTTATATGATTTCTTTATTTATCATACAGTATTTCCATCTCAGTCGGTAATTTGAGGCGGGGATTTTGAAAATTGAATCGACATTTATCTGCAGTTAACGAATGTTTGCACAAATCATGCCAATGAAAGCTTTATAAGATTTTTAATTCCTCACATAGTTTATTCCTTAATTTTTTTAAACTGCAGCATAAAGCCATATCCATACAACGAATGAAGTAGAAACACTGAATTTCATCAATGCAATCCAAGCTAAATCAAGTCAGAAAAATCATGCTTCCAATCATTAAACTATCTAAAGCTATAGAAAGCCTCATCATCTGAATCATATAAACCGAGAGAAAACCCGTAGCCCCGATCGACTCCCGATGACCCAGCTGAGAATCGGGTCGGTGAAATGAGCGTCACTGCATCGTGCAGCCCTCCCTCGCACATTGCAGCACAGTCGAGAGCGAGACGGAGAGACGTCAGCTACCCCGGCCGAGACTTCGAGAGAGGATCGATAACTCTGCCCTCGGAGTGCACGCGTACTTACTACTTGCACTTGTGCATCATCCCGCATTGCGCGCCGCGGCTTCGGGCGGCCGCCGAAAAAGGCCTAAATTGGCTTTGCAGATGTTCTCGCGAGTTGCTCTTTAGTGTCGTTTAAAGTCACGAGTCTGTCTCCGGAGATTTGCGAGGGGACTGTGGTTTCGGAGATTCGAGGGGTTATTATATAGTGGTGGTTCGAACAGAGTTCGGGTGTGCAAAGAAGATTTTGTTAATATTCTTGAGGAGGAAAGAAGGACAATATAGCCGTTTTTCATCTCGTTTATATTGCTCTGATGCGCGTTTGACAGCTGATCTTCCGTTACATATTATAAGTAAGTAGAGTGAATGAAAAAATTACATCATCGAATGTATTTGTTCGTTAGAAAGTCAAAAGATGGTTGGGTTATTATCGAGAGGCATGATACGAAAAAAAACCTGCATAGAGACGAATTCTTGATTTGTAATCTTTTTTTTAATTAAATTCTAAAATTAATTACATACAAAAGTTTAATAAAATCGTTGGCTATCAGATACGTTGACACTCGCGTGATCTGCATCGTAGATACATCTGAACACATTTTCCAGCACGATATACACACACGAGGATGATAACACTTCCACGCGCGCTGAGCGAAAAAAAAAATGTCACAGCATATATTGCAGATGCAATTCTTTCAAAGAACCAGTATGTAACATATTCATATACATAACTTATCCTCTTGCTTTAGTTATTATCCTCAAAAATCATTACAGTTTTTTTATATACACTATACTTATATATGTCTGTTACATTGCATAACTTAGTTTGGCTTTCACGGCGCGACGTTATAATAATACATTGGATTGATTATGAACGTGTACAGGTATTATTGCTGATGATTTTTTCTCTAAATTTTCAATTCTATCGGTGCAAATTATATTGTACATACACAGACCGTGTATATACGAACAATTGCACAAACCAAACACTTTGCATACCCGAAAAGTACAACGATGTTGCCTCACTCTACAAAAAACGCTCGTCCGCAATCGCGACGGAGAGTTTCCTTTTATGTAGCGACCCCCAAGAATTAAGTAACCCAAACACAATTTATCCTACTCGCTAAACGTACACCTAATACAGTTGAGACATAAACGAAAGTAATAGTTCAATTGTCATCGAGACACAACCTTATTAACGCATTATTTATACCATATTTCACTGTTATACACCAATATTGCGTTTCGCAATCGATATCGGAAAAAAATTGGTGTATTGAGCTTGTGTGTTTTTCGTTCTACAAAAAACACAGTGTAGAACATTCGAATATTGAGAGGCAAAATCCCGAATTGTCCACGGGATTTTCATATACTGTTATTTATTTTCGGTTTTGATTTGAGGTATAAATTCACGGAGACTTCACTACTGTCTCCAACGATAAAATACGTGTATCGGTGCGCGTTAAGAATGTTATCTCTTTGTTCACTTCTCTAAATGCACGACACACGAAAGAAAGAAACCTGTCCGTGGAATTGAGAAATTCGTTGGTGGACAAACAATAAATATTTTTTTTTAATATATATATTGGTTTTGATCTCCTCTATATCATTTTTTTTTATGCGCAAATTTATGCTCCCTTATATAGCTAGCTATGTATGATAAGATACATCTACTGATAACATACATTAAGATAAATGTGTACTTTTACGAGGGATCTTATACAATCGCAAGATTTTCTCATGGTTATTGATATAATATATGTTGATATTATAAATTTGGGCAAAATTTTAATAGTGTTCTAGATACTTATTTGAGCTTAATCGAATTCGAAGATTGCATTAACTTTACGTTGTTGCGGAACGTGAAGTTTATATCCAAAACAATAAATAGTACGCCTCAAATATTCTCTAATTACACTGATTAAATATGAGTATGCTTAAAAATCTCTCCGAATAAGTACTCCCTACAAGTTAATATCGTACAAAAGTTTTTGAGAAAATAAATCTAATTATATTCTCTATAGTAAAAACATAAAACTCTCCTTATTATCCTCTATTTACATTGTGTTAAGAAAAAGTATTATGGACAAAACCACTCTACGAAATAAGTATCGTAGCACACGTTCTTACAATTTTTCAATTGAGTTTTCAATCACTACAGAGATTGGTATGCGTGTCCCGATTATGTGTTGGTGAAATGCACAGTCGGTAAAAAAGGAACGGCACCAAAGTAACTTTGGTCTGTCTTACTTTACCTACGTTTATTTATTCTTTGCATTTAACAAACACTGATACAGCAATGTAAAATTATTTGGTCTCCACAAATAATTTCCATCGCTTCTCCTGCAACAGCGCGATTTACGATTTCTTACACGAGATAGTATATCAGAGCAGAAAAGTCCCAATAAGACTTAGTCAAATTCATATATATATATGGCGCAATCGATTGAAGAAAAAGATCAGAAACAAGACGGATCTTCTTCCAACAAATTTCTCGATCCCAAAAAGTAAAAAAGACGCATAATGTATACGAAACTTTAAGAAAAAGAGTAAAAATTGTATAAAAAGAACTTTAAAAAAGATTATCAGTGCGAACGCGAGGACCCCTGCCACTCCTTCGCGCTCTCCGTGGTTCCTCCTATCCCCCCATTAATATACGTGTCTACATTAATACACATACACAAAAAAGATAAACACAGAAATTCGCGAGCTCTCCGACGCGCCCCCTTCGTACAGAAAAAAAATCGCGTCGGCGCGAGGACTAGATTGCACGCGAACGAAAAAAGCAAAAAAAAAAAAAAAAACCCGCGCGTGGTCCCGTTGGCGGCGCGCGCCCTCTACCCTCTCAACATAATCTACATAACCTTGAAAATATCGCTATTCAACTGTATACGCGTTCGTTTTATCGCTTGCAGGCTGTCGACGGGACCGATGAATGGAGTTACCGTAGCTCTCCATACTTCTTTTTCATTTACTGTCACGTCATTTTGTTTTCTCTTCTGTCTTGTTTCTTCTGGTCTCGGCTCGGTCGGTAAAGTGAAGCTCTACTCGGACTTGAGCTGCTTGTTGGCGGCTTGCTGCCTCTTGCGGTAAGCCTGCAGGTAGAAGTCGTAGAAGAGGACGAAGAAGATCGTCGAGTGAAGCAGGAGAAGAGCAGCGACGAGCTTGGGGTATCCGCAGTCGAATACCAAGGCCTGGGCGCTGTGTACGAAGACCAGGAAAAATTGAACCTGTGAACCGGACAATCGTAAAGGTTAGTCATGTTGACGATTTCCTTATATTATTATTAGTTAGATAGAGATGTAAAAGAGGATTTGATCGATAGAACCTGGACAAAAGTGTATAGAGATAAAACAGAGAGCTGGTGTGTCTGCTATTGCCGACTCTCTATTTTATCGACTGAACGAATAATTTAGGATAACCTGTTATTTTTGCCCTTTCAAATAATTGCCTGATTGTAATTGTATCAAAAACAAATGCTAATAGGAAACTAGATTATAGGTAAAATTGTCGTTGCTTTTATCATATGATGATGAGTCGCTTGATACTTTTCCAATTTTGATTTCTGTATTATTTTCTCACATATAATGGCAGTTATTTGTCACGTTTGTAGCTGTCATCTGTTATCCCGAACACAACTACTTATTATCTTATTTGCTTGCTTCAAAATGTACGAGAAAAATGATTTTCTATCGAGATAATGAGTAGTTCTGTTGAAATGTATAGACAACTGCTAATTTGATACAAATAATCGTCGTATACATCGTAAAAGGCATCTGCTTGTGAGAATAAGTTTTTTGAAAACAAATTCTTGCAGAGGTAATTAATTTCTTTTACATCCTATTGCAAAATTAGTAATTAAAATAAGGGATTTTGATGATCCTTTGTAAATAGTGATGAGCGTCATCGATCGATTATTCGTCGACTGGTTACTGAAAATATATACAATATTCTTTAAGACAATTTACAATTATTAGTAAAATAAATTTAAAAAACTTAAACGACTAATTATTTGATTCGTTATCTTCTGCGCGTATTAAAGTACTGTATAGGTTTGTAAGTTAGTGTACGTTTCTCTAATCAGCATCATTTAAATTGCCAATAAATGATTCGTTTCTTAGATGATAACTAACGTAATTGTGCAATGCATTATTACTATATTTAATTAGTATATTCTACAGCAACATTCGTTAAAATTGATCATGTTATTGAAATTGAGCTCTATGCGATGTACAATAAATATGCACACCTAACAAAGAAATCACCGAGAAACCACTAAAGACAGGATAAATCGCGTATTAATTGTCAATTGCACTCAATATGCGAGCGACAGGTGCGTGTGCGTTATACAAATTGTGATAGTCACGAATTACCATTTATAATGCACGAATGCGTGAAAAACGGACTATCATTCATTAAATACGTGCTAAGCCAAAATGAAAACAAGTCCTTTTCAATGTTCGTACTTTTTAGATCAGAGCAAAGGCCTCGTTATTAATCCATTAGAAGAGGTGTAGAAAGGTGCGAATCACTATGGCAATTGCACTTATGTACGATGGGATTTGACAACTCAATGAGCATTACGTTAGTGATTTAGACTTGAAAATAATATTTTGAATAATGCGTCATTCGAGTTTTAATATTAAATTTCTTCCTTTTCTACCCTCGAGCAATGATTTACTCACACCATTAACACCGATTCCAGCTAGCCCAAAGCATTATACAAAGCCCCCGTTTCAATTCTCGAATTTGCAAAATCCGAAAATCAATCAAGTCCTTTAAGGCTCGAAATTTTCTATTTTAGCGTACGGTACATGCGAATATCTGCGCTTAAATGCGCGAAGCTCGTGGATAGAGAGAAACTGCACGTTAATGCAAAGCACACGGGAAAGCGATTTCTTCACCGGCTGCGCCTGTATATGCCGCGGAGAAGAAACACATCGTCGCTGCCGGCGCAGTATAGCCGCAATTTATTCATCGTCGATTCGACGCGTTGTGAGTTCATGCGCGCAGTCGCACCTGTATAGAAGTGCGTCGAAGAGAGCTACTTAATGCGAATAATTGGCTAATGTTTCTGCCCTAAATTGATCAAGCGAAATTGTGGTTTTCTTCTGATGGGAACACAATTTTTATGAAAGTTTTCCATATCCTTTCCATCCGCACTTTTCCCAAACTCAAACCAACACAAACGCGTAAACTCCACAACCGATTTATGGAAGAGTCGATCTCTATTTCTCCTTCGAACGCACACAAACACTGCACGCATATAGCTTGGAATGCCAAATTGTTGCGCCACTTGCAGTCCGGTCGGCGCAAGAGTCGATAGGTATATACCCACGCAGCTAGAAGGAAAAAGACAGACGACGACGCGCGAATTGCCCAACGAGTATACGAGCAGCGCACTTTTCACTTTTTCCCCCCTCTGAAAAATTCAACAGCCCCCTATGTTCGCGCGTATATATTATACCTCAGGGTGCCTATAGAGACCGATTGTTGTGCGAGAGAGCGGTGAAGGCCGTTGCGCGCATTTTTCACCTCTAGGTTGTTTAGGTTTCTTACCGGTCTCTATACGCTCTGCTCTCGGTATTTTCGCATTGGGTTCTTTGTTGTTTCTCTATTTTTCATTACGTCGGTCTTTTTTGTAGCTCGTTATATCGAAGTTGTTATATTAAATCTATACGTTTCATTCCTCGTTCATTATACCGACTATAGTCAATACCGGTCATAATTCACTTGCAGCCACGATGTTGCCGCAAGCTTGCAGAATCTCTACATACCATAAACACATACAGAGACTTTGCAGTCGCGTGATTAAGTACGTTTTCCTAATCTCCACACACGCACGCGACTGAGCACGTGTGAAAACCGATTCGAATCGATTACAAAATTTCATTTCCGCGCGCGGGGCAGCTCCAAGCACTGCGCAATTCCTAAGAAGTAAAAAAAAAGTAAACAACGACGTGAATCCATCACGGAAAAAAAAGTGCGCACATTATATATCATGAATTATTGGCCAAGATCCGTACCGAGTTACTCAAAAGTCGGGCGGCGGATTAAGTAAATCGGCGTTTAACGATCGGAAAAAAGTGAAAATCAAGCCGTATATACTTATAATGTATATGCGCACAATCGAATCGCTTCGCAAGCCGAGTTCCGCAATAATTAAGGCACGCGCGTGGATATACGCGAGCGTTAATGAGAGTATAATACACTGCACATATTGGAGTCGGCGACGCCCGAAGAAATTCGGCGTTGCGTTATATTTTATAGGTGTGTAAGTATTTGGAAAATCGCGAGCCGGACTATACTGACACACATATAATAATACCTGAGCGCGTTTCGCCGCTTGGATATATCGGCCTACACACGGGCCGTTCACTTTTCGCGAGCGCGTACTTAGCTCGAATTATACGAGAGGGAGAGAAAGAAATACCGGCCGGCCTTGCGCAATTTTCGGCTCTCTGTTATTCGATACCAGAGAAGGCTCGTACTGATCTTTTTCTATTTCGTACACATTGTAAATATATAGCTGTGAAAATAAGGCGTTTTCTCGAGGACAATCGTGTTTTGTTTTCGACCAAATTAGAGAGAGATCGACGGGAGTATGTGTAGGCTGTTTTGCAATGGTTGTCATACCACAGAGTTATAGCAAGATATATGGGTCAGTGCAGGTGTGCTTCGGAGTTCGCGCTTGAATGGAAGCGCGCGTGGATGACGCGGCTAATTCTTGGGAGGATGTGTGGCTTTGAAAGTAGACTAGGAGGTGTGATTTCTTTGGCTTCGAGATGAATTTTCGACTCGTTGCAGCAAGTGAGTGTGAAGAATTTGTTGAAAAAAATTTGCTCGTAAATGATATATCATCGCGAAGAGAAATTATGTAGGTGCAGCTGATCATAGTGATTGTTCTCCAACTTATCGGGTGGTCTCATAACGCTGAAAAGTATAGAGGTGCACGAATGGTCCAGTATACTTTTTTACCCATTAACGGATCGAGCTATATTATTATGTAACCGATTATAATTCGCAATATACGGTGAACAAAAATTCAGCTTACCCGACTGTTACAAATTTTCTCTGACGTATTAGGTGGACCCGGATGTCGTTGAACCGCGTAAAAGCTCCAAAATAGACGCTCTTGGAGTATAATAGCGTAAGTGACAAAAATAGCGAAAAAAACCAGATTCAAACGAGTGTTATCCAAAACCTTCATCGCGTACGAGCATAATTCGCGTAAACTCGTTTCGTTTTTTTTTAGGTGGATGAACTTCTCGTTACGTATACATATATACATGTGCGCGAACAGTTTTGCGGAGTTATTGCTTTTTCAAAAGTTTCAAAGCATTGCGAGATGAATGATAGCCGGACTGCGTGGTTTATCGCCGACTGCTGCAATAATAATCAAATTACCCTTGCAATTTACAACGGCTCAAAGTTTAATTACAACAAATTGCTGCTTAACTTCGGAGCAATAACTGCAAGTTTTATAATACTCTCTAGCGAATGAGTCATGTGCGCAGCGTAATTATGTTTTGCTCCTAGAATTTCGCAATTCGTTATTCGTATTTATTCATCTATTTAACGTAACAGCTACAACAGATTTTGCATACAATACACGAGTTATAATAAGCAAACAGTGCGCGTATACATGTAAGTTCCTACAATTCCATGCGATGTGTGCGCGCGCGTTAGTTCGTCATATACAGCTGGCAGTACTCGCTCTCATCTCGAATCACCGCAAAAATTCCTAGTAACCAGTTTTTTTTTTACTAAAGGAGACAAAGAAGTACGTGCAAAAGGAAAGAAAGTAAAAACAAGCAGGCGCATGATATTCGCGAAATCTGATGTGATTCGCGCTTGTATTACATCCATCAGCGTAATTCTCGTAATCTAAAAGACTCGATCGTCCTTGCGCTCTACGAGCTGATCTCAATCTCCACGGTATAGCCTGAGCTCACAAAGAACCGCGAGCACAGGAAGTTAATCGTCGTATACATTCAAATCTTGCGAGATGAATTTGTATTCCATCGGAGGAAAAAGTTTATTTTTCCACCACAAACATTAAACTCGCATATATATATTTAAATCATTTCCTCGAAATTTCGAACGAACACAAGTCCAGAGAGAAAGAAGAGAAAAAAGAAAGATTAAAAGTTGTATTTCGAAGGAATCTCCATTCGGAACGCAAAACTCACCAGCTGAACGGTGGTGAGGTGTTTCTTCCACCAGAGGTACTTCTGGTACTCGGGTCCGGCAGCGGCAAGCATGTAGTAAAAGTACATGACCACGTGTACGGCATTGTTGATAAGATTTCCGAGGGTTCCATGGCCGCCGGCGATGAACTTGACGCAGATCCAGGTCTCCAGGGGCGTCAGCGAGTGGTGATACAGATGCAGGAACGTCACCTGGCTGTCCTTCTTCCGCAGAACGAAGAATATCTGCGAGGAATTGAGAGAACGAGTTTTAGTCTCGATTATCTTTTTTTTTTTTTTTTCGGGACGTACGTGTGTCGGTCTTTGTTATTCTCGCGGATTTTTCATCGCTGTCTCTATGGATTCTTTTTCGTATACATCATGTTTGTATGTTGTTGCTTGCACGTGTTTAAAATTTTTACGATGTATTCTCTAAGAATACATTACAACTTTAATCATACAGCTTTTGCAATGTTGAGAACGCTGAGCGATTGTCAGTATTTTATCCTCCGACAGAACGGCTTAATTAAGCTCTCCCAACGCCATGAACAAAAATTCACATCAAAACACGAAAATCCATATAGATCAAAGCAACCTTGAAACGCGAAATATAATTTGCGTGTCCACCGTAAACAAATAAAAAGGTAGACTTTCGCAACGCGCGCATCATCATCTCGACGATCGTGAAAATCGCTGCATCTCTTCGTATCATAAAATCCGCGCAAGCCGAACAATGTCGTTGCCGCGCGCGCGAGAATTTTTGCGAAACGAGAGATCGTATAAGTGCGCGGTTGTCGCAACGCCGCTGTCGCGGCGGCAAATCCTGGGAATGAAAAGACCGATTAGCGATTGGCGATGGTGTGTGCGTTTGAAGTGCGGGTATGTGTAAGACACGTGTGGATTATCGTTAGCGTTAGCGTAGCGGCTAAAAGGAGAGGAATATATAGTGACTCTTTTCGCTTGTTTTCAGTGAAAGGAAGATTATGAACACGTGCTGGACAACCTTCAAAATATGCGGCTCTAAGGCTGCGGCAGACGTTCGCGATTCGGAAAAGTTTTTGGGATTAGGCGTACGTATACTTAGAAGATATATATGAGAAAATAATATATCGAGGCTGTCTTGTAGTATTCGGCATTTATCTACTTTGCGCGAAAGGTGTTCTTTCTTGTTGCTTTATAGTCTCTCGATTCGAAGTGTTTAATTATAGATTTAAAGTCGCGTAGTCAGCTTTGCCATCTTGTGAATAGTTTCGAGATGTATCTAATAGGAGACGTCTCGTGGTATATTAGACGCACACGTGAACGTGCGACGAAAGTCTTGCCCAACACGGTGGATTGACTCGTTGTCGCAATAAGTAGATACCGAGGTATATACTCTATTCGCAATATCGATTAAGCTCGATGTAAGGAGGGTTTAGAACTCGATTTTCACGATTAAATTAAAATACCAGCTAATATTATAGAATCATCTTTAGTATTGAGTTGCGTTATTATTTGATATATTTTGTAATTTTTCAATGCGAATTTAATGGAGAACGACTTAATCAAAAGAACGGAAGTAAACTCGCGCGCGTTACATAAAAAAAGCAAAAATACGGACATTATGCTGCTCAATCAATTCGTCACGACGTATCCGCAACAAAAAATTAATTTATTTCCAATCGTTCGTAATAAATAAAAAAAAATCCAGTATCAGGCGCACAAGTATACACCGTGCAGTTTAGTCATCAATCAAAGGATTAATAAATAATTCATCAACTGTTATATTATAAGGTGCTATAAGTGATTTAATGCTCGCGAGAAGTCGATCAGAGTCGATTCATCATATTCTATATACCTCTGCATAATATAACATGACTTTTTCTCCGCGTACCTATACAGAATACATATATATATAAAAAAACTCACCGTATCAGCGAACTCGGTGAACTTGCTGATAAAGTACCACCAGCAGAGATTGGCCATCCTCAGAGCCAACGGATTGTGCGAGTAGTCAACAGGCTGACACTTGTAGCTGTAGTCCAGTAGCCATCCCGACATCAAGTGCTGAAAAATGCATGTAACTCACATGACACACTGTTCAGGTATACAATAATTACGCGTATACATCGAGGTCAAGGTACTGTTATGGTTTCGGCGTGATTCTCGCTTTCGATTCGCGCAGTATAGAACTTTTTCGCAAGAGCGAGAAATACCAGCGTAATTAATAAGCTCGTAAAACCATTGCTTGACGTAGGTCTGGAGCGTTTTTGCGCGTCTTTTTTTTTTGTTCTCCAGTCGTTGAAAAATTTTGCAAGTCGCCCTCGAGATTCGCGCCATTTTTGGAATGTATATGTATTTTGATATTTTCGGTAATACGGTGTATAATTGGAAATGCAGTTAGCGGGATGTTTCGCAAGAATTTCAGGCTTGATGTTCATTTACGATATTATAAATTGAACGAAGCCGGTGTTTTGCAATCTAATCTTGGGTATTAACATTTCATTTTTGTAGACTCTATAAATTCTATCTTCGCTATTTTAATCGGTCCTCCTTTCATTCGAAAAGATTGCTTTCTTGCAACCTGCATATGCAAGCTATCGGGTATGGGCAATGAATTTTCGTACGCCAATTTCGGCTTTACTCCGTAAAAGCGTTTTCACCTTTCCTTTCTTGTAAACAAGCGTACACTGCCAACAATTGTTTCGCTATACGCTGGCAAGATCGAAGGACCTTCAAAAGTTATGTACGCTCATCGAAAGAAATAATGAGAGATCGTAATTGTTCGGTGGTTTGAGAAAGGGAAAAATTGCCGATTTTTTCAATACACAAACTCGGAACTTCGTATATTTACGTAGAAACGGC
The DNA here is from genome assembly GCA_012977825.3 of Pteromalus puparum. Lineage (NCBI taxonomy): Eukaryota > Metazoa > Arthropoda > Insecta > Hymenoptera > Pteromalidae > Pteromalus > Pteromalus puparum. The sequence continues at coordinate 75,021,120 of CM053170.1, read as the reverse complement.
ACTGCTTTCTATGAATTTGAAGTATAAAGTTTCACTTCAGGAATTCAAAAAGATCGACAAGCGGCAAACGAAGAAAATGACCGCCGCCGATTCGGCGTGTATTCAAATAGTCGCTGCAGTGAAAGTATATTATATTATATATTCCACACTCTATATAACATGAAACTAAAGTTTCAATCTCTTTTTTCAATCAAATTTTACAACTTCGGCACACGTGTTGCGTGCGAGTTATAAAAAATTGCGCTCATGGGATATGCCATCGCGTGCAGTGTGTACTTACACGTATACGAACAAATCAGTCGAGCATTGGGCAATTACAATAGACGACGGCGCGACGAAACAGGCGATAAAACAAACCGCCGGCACCCGTCGATATACACACACACACGTATAAGGCTCGAGTTTTTTTTATTACGCTATATGGTGTATATTCTATGTTCCTTTCTCCCCATGGCCGGCGTTGTATATACATTTCTGCCGGTCTCGAAATCGACCGCGAATATTGACGAAATTAAGGAAAACCGGCGCAACGAGCCGTGACGGTATATAACTGTCTCGCATTTTCAACCGGGCTTTACGTACGTATTAATTTGGCGCGTATAATCTAACTCGAATTAATCTCTGAGATATTATACTTCATCTTAAAATCTCATCTTCAACCGAAAAGAGCTACTCTCACGACCGTTATTATACACCTATAAGTAGACGTGATTTTTTAACGCCTCTTCGTACAATAACAGCGATTAATTGAGCGTGAAGCGCGGGAAAGTCGACTGTGGAGGCACATATATACATATATATATGATTTAGCGGCAGAGAGCCGTTGTTCGCGCTCGCGAGAGAAAAGTTTTATGCGGTTGTTAAGACGAGGATTTTACAGGTTGCTTTCGTTCCGATGTGGAGAGACGAGTCTAAGCCGCAGGTGGGCGCGAGTATAGTGATCTAGATCTCGTGGTGATAAATGAACTTTCGAGGATTTGTGGTCCACCGGAATAGTTTTGTACGCGTTTGACGGTCTTTTAGAAAACCGTCTATATGTATTGTTTTGTTCTTTATCGGAATCTTCATCGAGTTTTGTAATGGTGGTAACGCTTTAATTTCACCTTCGAGTACAGAATATAATGCACTTGTCAGATTATAGTGATTAGGCGTAAATACCTTTGTGTGCAATTATGTCAGTTTAGACAAGCTTTTCATGCGCAATAGCGGTAATAAAGCTTATAGACAGATGTACACAGTTTTTGCGGAGGTCGTTTGTCTCTAAACACACGCGAAGAAACGACAATAAAACGACTCTCTTGTATAGTCTCGAGAATCCAGCTGTCACCGTTGCGGCTTAAAACATCCACGTCGGTCATAAAACAGCTTCGTGAACATAAAACGGAACCTAGCCCAACAAAACTCGGAAGCGGCGTCACTTTCATTTTTTACGGATTTCTCCGTGGTTTGCGCGAGACGATCCTCGTTGAGACTCGGGGTTCATCCTCATATCATGATCGCGTGAGTATATCGGCAAAACTCGTGGCCTACTTTCGTTTTATACACGCATCGCAAAAGCCGTCCGACCGGCTGTTGCTGCTGCTGTTATGGTGTATATCGAGAAAGAAGCTATTCCGAGCATCTCGATTTCTGCCGTTTCAACGAGTTGGAGTATATTAATATTATGGCGGACAGCTGATATTTCGCAATTAGCGCTTGTCTCGTGAGTACGAGTGAGCGATACCCAGGGCTGCTGATGAAAAAAGTTTTGGTTTTATTTTTCCATTTGAAAAATGATGAGTGTTGTCAGGAACTGAGGGAGTAGCCATCTCAATTAAAAGTAGAAAATAGAAAACGGAGGAGTAGGATTGGTTTTCCAATAAAAAATCATTATATGGAATTTTCACACTTTTGAAAAGCTGATGGATGATGATGTTTAATAAGTTTATTAAAGTGTACGAATGAGAATTAAAAAATGAGAAGAAACGAACGTTGTGAACAGCACTTTCCTTTCCGACGTCCCGATACTTCATTTCAAGATCGTTGATCTGAATTCTTAATGCGGAGCATCGACTTTTTCTGAAGTTTATTGCCTTGTGATGAAAACTGCGTTCTTCGTATAGAAAGTGACGCAAAAAATTATCGAACCGACCGTTTGTTTGTTCGTTGTTCGTCTTTCGAGTTTCGAGTCTCAAAAATTCAAATACAATCAAATCAAAGAGAGAGAGAGAGAGACATCTATAACCAGATTTTTATTAGAAAAAACGAAAGTGATAAATGTGATGTAAATTGAAATTCTTTCAAACTCTGCAGAAAGTCGTGAGTCACTTTAACTCATAATAAAAAAATTTCAAACTCACCTCATACAACATTCCCAACGAGAAGATAACCTGGAAGGCATTGTAAGCGACCAGAACGTTCCTCAGTTGGAAGGGCTTACGGTTGGCCATGAGTCTGGGTCCCAAAAGGGTGACGCTGTAGAGGTACAGCACGACGATGAGGAAGGTCGGTATAGGTGAATCCATCAGAGGCCAGTCGCTAACCCTGGGATCCGAGACTGTGGTCAGGATCTCGGTGTACTGGTCGAGGGCCATACGGACCAGACCCTCAGCGCCGACGAACGTTCGATTGGCGTCAACCACGAGGCTACTCGCGTCCACTCGAGGCTCCGGCTCCCGCTCCACCACCAGCTCCGCTGCCGCCGACGCCATTGTCGTGCTTCTTTGTTACTAGTGGGTTATCTGAAAATCGAAGAAAAGATAAATAAATTAGATTTCATTTTTTAAAAGATAAAACAAAACAGTCAGTCAATCATACATTACAGAGAAAGAGACGAGAGCTACATCTATTTGTTTACACTGGCATCTATTTGATTACTTTTTATTTCAACATTATCACGCGAGACGTTCAACGAACCTTTTTTTTTTAACGCAATTATACAAGATTCTACCCATTAGTATTCTTTTGTCACGGTCTTTCTCCAGTCGCATTTCTCGCTTGCGCACCTAATGATCCCGAGTTATTAGGCGCACCTACTTATAAAGCTGATTCTATTAGAAAAGCATAACTCTAATGGCATCATACACGTGACCCAGTTTGAGCAGCAACGCTTGATCGCCAAATAACCCGCTCTCATATAAATAAAGGCTTAATGTTGTTACGCGTCAATCACATCAGAATTGTTATAACAATATTTAACAAACGCGAATAATTGCGTATACGAAACTTGATACTGTGTAGCTGCGTTTGACAAGTTAATCGCGGGTTCTGAGAGTGAACGATTTATAGAGAAATCGTGTGCAGGGTATATAGCTGAAGATCGAAAGATCTATGTTTAAAAAGCGGCAGCAATTAATATCACAATTTACAAGAAGCATCGTCGCGAGACATTGACTTCGTTTATTTCGCTAGATCAAAACGAGAAGAGCAAAACAGTCGGTATTCGCGCTGCTCGCCGACTAATAGCTTCGTAGAAAACTCGAAAGCGTGCGTTGTTACAAATTATGAAATAGCTTAGAAAGTGCGTGTAAATCAGCGGCAAACAGTCGATCGAACTTCCCTCGTATTAAAATTATTTACTCCATTTTTGTTTCACCGTATAAAGCCATACACATCTGCTGTGTGTCGTTTTCAAAATCAATGTCCAAAACTGTCACTCGGATGCAGCTTATACCTTGCAAGGGCTACTGTACGGTGATTTTTTCTCATTTCGCCGGACTCATCGTTTTTCAAAAGTATCGCTCGTTCGATAAGGCTCTCGAGTTGCTCTCTCGGCCCGAACTGCGTATACATTCTCTTTTAGTGCGACGTTTCGGCGCGACGACGGGCGACCTGATTTATATCGCGATCAGGTTTTCGATGTGACGCGTCTATACACGCGTGACTTGCTGAAGCTGTCAATGGAAACTAGAGATCGTTACCGTAGTGTAGAGGATTTTTATAACCTAGTGTACCGATTTTTTTCGAAAACATATTTTGATCCTTCGCTGCGAGTGTGCATTCCTTTGGCAAATAAAGAAAGCGAGGATACACGATAATCGATCGAGGAAGTTAAAAGACCGGTAATGCAGAAGGACGATTTAACGTGCTCCCTTTCCTGCGAACGACCTCGCGAGTCAACAAAGCCGAATAAGCGCAGGAAGGAACCTTCGGTCAACCTGTTTTCCCAAGAGAGATGATTTAATGCGTAGCGGCGGTCCTGTTTTTGCCCAGTCCCGTAGGGGGGGGGGGGGGGGGCATCAGGGAAGTTTTTTGATGAGGCTGGTTATTAAGCTTCTTCCGAGTATATCTGGTCCGTTCCCGCGTAGCAAATGAAGTGTATTGGTCACGGATGGGACGATTGAAAGTTTTTTTTTTGGGGGGGGGGGGGGGGGGGGGGGGGCGGGGGGGGGGGGGGGGGGGGGGGGACTGTGTCGCAATAAAGACGCGGAAATGAGATGTTTTTGAGGCGAAGGGGAAGTGGTCTGGAATACTTTGCATTTTAAGAGTTTCTGAATGACAAAGCGAAATGTATATCAATTTGTATTTAATATGTACTTGGAACTCGATGCGATTACTTTTCATAAATTATCGATGATTTTGATTCGCGAATTGAAATACGTGTTCTTTCGAAATAAATTATTAGTCTATTATAGTAAGTATAACATCTAATAAGATTCACTCGAACTACGTGTTAATTAAATGGCGCAATAAAGCTGTCGTTCGAATAAACACCAGCTCCACCGCAGTGTTCTTACACAATACGTCTCGCGATTCGCTGTCTCTTACTACTTAAGCTTACCGCGTGTCTGCGGCTTCGCGAAAATATCTCTCGAAGGGACGACTGTTGACCGTCTGGCGCGTCTCAAGGTCGTCGTTTATGTCGCTTCGAGGTGTGAACTGTCGATAATATATTTCGCGCCAACTTCGATGACATAATTCTGGGTGTGCTTCTCTTTCACTTAATTTACGATTATCGTGTATCGCACTCGTGCTATATTGGACTTATTTCATATGTGCATTATAGTCGAGAGGAAAATTCGTCGTGATGAGTTAGATTGTACAATCATTGTTTTGACTCATTCAAAGCTCGTCTATCTTTTCTCAAACTGCGTATATTTATACGTGCAATGTGAGGTAATCTCTCCCGGTGCCACATGTCACGGGGACGTCTATATACGCTTCGACCTTTACGAACGAAAAACTCCCGCCGGTGCACCTTTATACACACCGCGCCAGTTGGGCAATTCAGTGCGCGAGAGCGTGAGAACGTGCGTGCGCGGCTGTATACGACTAAGGCGCGGTTATCGGTTATAGTTAGTCGCCCTGGAATATATACACAGGGATAATATTATCGTCTGTGCAATGTGCACTGCAGTGTCCATTCGACTTGCACTAATTTCCCAATCTAGCTTAGCGAGTTTTTGGGTTACCAGCTCGTGGATACTTTTGTATAATTGTGTGGAATCGCGATGCACCGGTATACACCTAAACAACGATTAAAAAACACTCTCGCGCAGCCGTAAACCTATTCTGCGAAGCCAAAAGTAGATCGTCGATGTCGCGCGCGTCCTGATGTGTGCCGATTTCGCCGCTGCAACAATAATCCGTAATAACCAAAAGTCATCATCGTCTGTCGAAAGTGTCGGCTCATGCGCCTTTACGACGTCCCCTACGGTCAATTTTTTTTTTATTCCCCTGGACGACAGATCACCGGTGACTGTGTGTAACTGACTTTCGCGAGACGTCGACGTGCGAGCATTAAGTCGCTAAATTCCATCGTCGTGCTGACTCTATATAAGTGTTATGGTTAGGCCGAATATGGGCCGCAATTTGGATTTTTACACCTGCAGCGACGATCGGTGCACATTTTTAACGAGAAAGTAGGAGGATGCCGGTTAATGGATTTTTCAAAATGCCTTTTTATGTAATAGCATTCTCTTAGATGCTGCCGTTAATTTTAACGCCAGTGGGTAATTGAATGAGACTCTGGCGTAGTTTCTATGTGATAAAATTGAAAAGCTATATATATGTAGCTTCTATTTACAAATTTTTTAGCCGTTGGAAAATCGATACTATTCCTGGAGCAAAATAATGCGATATGGACTCATCGATAAAGCGAGAGAAAAAAAAATGAGCAGTGCCAATTATGGAATCTATTCGGAGGCAACTCGAGCAAAGCAATTGACGCGAGTCGTGCCTTATCGAGACACTGTGCAGTATTGAATTCACGCTCGGGCAGCAGCGACTGCCGCTAGAAATCGCGCTTTCCGCAATTTATACCCGCGACGCCGAAACCAGTTCCACATGGCAAAGGGGTTTTTAATTGCGGCTTGGATTATGCGACGCCGATTCTATTGGTAACTTGCTCACTTTGTAAGGCTTAAGCGTCTCTTGGCTGTCGGGGTTTTGTTTTTCTCGTCGGTTGAAATTACGATGCGGTTGGATGATTTTGAATTATATTGGACTGGACATTTGCTTCCTCCTCAAGAGGAAGCTTTGTAATAGTAAAATTTTCAGTTTTGCTAATACTTCGTGGAAACGCATTTGGAGGTGTTTGGAGTACGAATCATACGTTTTTAGAAAATGTCCGTGCGGGATGTCTTGTGGTGTGTGTGAACCTGTTGTGTGGGATAGTGGTGTGTGTGTGGTGCATGTTTGTGTTGTGTTGTGTATGTACGTATAACGCCCACTACATTTAGAACATGGCGACGGATCGTAATAAAATTTGAATGCAATATTTTTTCTGATTTGATCTGAATTTAGGTCATTTTTCTTTTATGATTCTGACCATTTATGGCTACATTATAGCATTTTCTATTTTTGAAAAATATTTTGCTTTTTTACAATGATATGATTTATACAATATATTCAACATAGTGTATCTAAAAGAATAAATTTGTCTACTTTTTCCGCAAGAGATTTTCTAGATGACTGATCTGTTCATTTTTATGATATAAAATGTAATTTTTCGATAAACATATATAACTCAAAAATAAATTAGTTAAATGTTTTGAAAAATTCCATGACAATAAAACAACGATATCTACTAGTTGTAAAAATTTTAAGGCAATTTTGGCGACTAGTTTTTGAGATAAAATCAAAAACTAAAAAAAAAGGTTTTTTTTATGTCGATACGCATTACGGGAGTAAAAAGGTTTAAATTGAGTTAAATTTTAGGAAAATTGATCTTTTAATCACTTCGGCTAGGTTCTTTTTGTAGCTTATGAACCTTTTAGTTTAAAAGATATTAAGATTTAATTCTTCAACTCTTCACCCTGTAATACTCTGTTGTGACTTGAACATTATATTTTGTTAAACATATAATTTGATAATTAAACTTAGTATATTTGAGAGTTTCATGGTTTTATTAAAATGTCCGTGCAGATGGTTTGTCTGGTGTGTGTTGTGTGTGCGTGCGTGCGTGCGTGCATGCGTGCGTACGTATACTGTTTAATTGTGAACTACCGTGATCGATCGTAATAAGATGGGAGTGCTTATATGTTTTCTGGTTACTTTGAATTCGGAGTAAACCTATCCTTTTAGTATCGAATAGTAGCGAATATTTAAATCAAAGAATGAGTTGATTGTCCCATGTAATTATCTTCCACTAGCAGAATAGGAGGAAGCTAAGTGCCAATGACTTGGCAGCGGTTTTTTCCATCCGATAGTAAATTTACGATGATAGATAAATAGTTTGCCGACGATTTGCTATCGATGCCGATTAAAAAAATCGGATATAAATATAGACGCTATCTTATTAATTTGCACGTTTGATTAATGCTTGGGAGTTGTTTATGTATTTTTATTTTTTTCTGGAAGTCATAGGAAACATACAGCCTCTATAAAAATTTACGAGTCATCGGGATCTGCCATCGGATTGTAAAAACCACTAGCTCATCCTAAAGAAACCCAATACTATTCCGAGTGTTACGAAATTTGATGATAAAAATAAAGAACCCGATTTTATAGGCCCCCCTTGAGAAATTAGTTGCTTTCCAAGTTCAGGCAATAACTTTGCTTCTGATAAATATTCATACGGAATACAAGCGCGCGTGTTTTCGGCGCAATGTGTTCGAAACCCTTGATCGTCGTGTCTCATCAGCATTAATCGTTCGCGAGACTATTCTCGATCGCGTAGACGATAATAACCACGTGCGTGTGGTGAGTTCGTCTATTAACTCGTTAAATTCATCGAATAAATCGTTGATCACCTGCGGTGACTCAGAACTGATAAAAGCGATTAGCGAATTAGATTTTCGTTTTTGAAGGTGAAAGAAGTCCAGCTACTTTAAATTTTTGTTTTTGCATTGGTCTATCGTTTGAGTTCTCAAACGTTCGGAAAAATTCATTCTTTTCTCGAATTCGCATCCACGCAGCTTACTCTAATTCTTCCATTTACGACTCACCGATATCTCGAAAGACAGTAACGAACGTCAAAAGAAGGTCATTTTCACATTCCCATGGTGCAGACACGCGCACATTAAGTTAAACGTATCTCTAAATTATTAGAAACCCCACTGCACGCAGCAGCGTGAAATTTATTGCGCGTAATTATATGAGCTCCTCCGCCGCTTTTAGTCCGATTGTTATACGTACGCTAATATCCTGTACGCACTAACTTCTCCGATAAATCAGAATCGCGGTGAGCTTATTACTCTTTTCTTCGTAAAATCTTTCAAAGAGTTGCAACAATTTGTTCACATATGGTCGTCGTAAAGCTCAGCTATATATATGATTTACAAAGCGCTAGAAATCAAGCGCCTCTATATTTGTAGCAACATATCCGCGGAAATGATTTAAGCTCTACGTTATCCCGTTTTCGAAGCGATACGATCCCGTATTGACCTGTTATTTATGGTAGCAATAAGTATATTGTATTTTGTATGTAGCGCCTTGTATACGGTGCTTTTTTACCAATTAAATAGTTTCTCGTCATCTGCGAAGCGTCGCCACTTCAGCCCGTATGCTGTATCGTTAACCCACTGCGGATACACATAAAGGTCTTCTCCAATGCCTTTCTCCCCCCCCCCCCACCCCGAGTCTATGTATCTCTGGTTTGTCGTCGCTTTCTCGCTCTCGCTTCCTCGTTTCTTTTCCACCTCGATGTGTGTTGGAGGTGCTAAGTATTTTGATAATGGTACTTTTATAATATATTTACTCGAGGCGTGACATTGATATTTTCGATTAACGAGAAAGTATGTTTTGATTGTACACTTTGCCAAAGCTTTCGTGTGGTATACTTTGAAATCCTGATCCGTGTAGGTAGTGTGCGTTTGCTCAAGAAAGAGCTAGCGATGACAATGATCGTAAATCAAATTTCTAGTTGAGAAGAGTAAATAGTTTTTGTTGTGGTCTATTAACCGTTAATTTTTCTTATAGAGGAAACGTTGCATTCGATTTAGACAAATAGCACAATCATCGTTGTTCTCTTTTTGTAATCTGTACGCGATTTCTTCTAGCTCGGCGAATTAAAAAGAATTAATTTAGCATTATTGGTTCGTGCGGTGTATACGATTATTTACAATAATTTATACAGGAATACACCAAAAGTAAAACCAGTTCGTTTTATCACGCATATAGAGACACAGACAGCAGACACGACAACGGACGACAAAATTATTCAGCGAATTTGATTTAATCGATTCAAATCTTCTCTCTTTCGTTTCTCCTCCCGTTTTACTTTCTCCATTCGCGACGCCTAATCCAAAATACCAGGTGCCATTTCGCGAATTTCTCTCTTCCTACACATTGGCACAGGCACACACACACACACAGACACACATACACACACACACAGATATTATACACGACGCGGCTAATTCTTTCCTCGTTATATTATTAACCAGCAACAATGTAAAATCGATTTCCGGGTATATAAAAGTCCGCCTCGTTCATATTACGATTTTGTCTTCATACGCGCATAATACGCATTAAGATTGACGAGCGACTTACGTCAATGGTTACGCGACGTCAACGTAATAACTAAAGTTTTTCCCATACGATGATGCGCTGGACCATACCAATTGTATTTTGCATCGGTAATCGGTTACGCTGTGTTACAGTCACTTGCATAATAAGGATTTTTAGGACATGGTGTTTTTAAAGTCATCTCGTTATCTGCAAGCATGCATGCAGTTACGACGGGTTATGTGACGCGAAGGAAGACTGTTCGCATAGTTTAAGAAGTTGAAAAGCGCTTTTGGAGAATGAATCACGGCTGATTGACGACTGTGTTGGATAATCGAGGTTCACTTTGTTCTCACTTATGACTATGGGGCTCATATTTGCCGAGCGAAACATCGTTTTATTTCGTGCAAGCAGGGGAAAGCTCGTGTGCTATGTTGCGATCAAACTTTGCCAAGGGTCTAAGGTAACTTGTTGAATCAGTGGCGCTTGTGGCGGATATGAAGTGGCATTTTTCTCTATAAAGGCAGACAATAAGTTATCGAATCGTTGTAACTTTGTCATAAATATCGTCGTAAAATTATATAAATTTTACGTGTTATTATGAAATGTCTGACAACAGCGCTTCAGGTATAGTGACTGATTAATATTAAAAAAAAAAAAAAAAAATAAATAAAAAAAAATTAATGGCTTACCTAAGACTAATTTTGTACCCCGTTATTTAATTAAAGATCCACTTTCATTAGGGAAGAGTTGCTCAAAACGGCTATCCATAACTATTTTTGACGTTAGATTTTTACATAAATTGTTTCGATTGGATGCTTAGTATACAATATTAATCAATTAACTTGATAATTAAAAAAAAAAAAACAACTTTACTCCTCTTAACATATCATGTACACGTGTATGTAGCTTAGAAAATCCATATGGATACCCCGAATCGATTATCGGCACGCTGCCCACGTGCTCCCCTTCCTCTCCAGCAGAGCAGCTCACGAGAGAAGCCATACACGCAGATGGCAGACGAAACGGTACTCGTTACGGAGAAAGTTCTTTCTCTCGCAGCCGAGAGCTGCTTTGCGGCGGGGGACATCTTTCTTCGTCTATACTCGTTTTCTTATCGGTCCGTCGCGGGACTTTCGTTGTGTGTACTGTATATATACATGCCGCGCGTTTCAGCTTCAACTATTCGAGCTTGGAGTTTAATTTTACTTGTCAGGTGTCATGCGGGGCTTTTGTAGGCTGGGAATATTATTTTTTGAATACGGGATTAATTAATGCAGAAAAAAAGATGTACAAAAAATTAAATTATGTTTTTGAAACATTTTACAGACGTTTTGGGAACTCGAAACTGTTATATTCTAAAGGCAATTTTTTTTCTTTAAATTACTGCGGACAAAGCTTTTTTTGCGCGTAACTCGCAAAAATATAATACAATATGTAGCACACAGAGATGCTGAAGATAATTTCAATGAAATCCGAATTTTTTCGCCGTTAAAGCCATCACGAGCCGCTCCATCAGCGAGAGATTCATTGGCCGATGGTGTTTTATGCTTTGTATTTACGGTCATTACTTTGTCGCGGATAGCGAAAGTCGCGATCGCGCGGAATAACGGGAAACGCGTGATGCTGCACATAAGAAAAGTATAATGGGCAACTGCTGTGGATCGTCTCCTGTATATACACGCTTCGGAAATTTCTTATAGGCGAGAGGAGAAATTTTATTTCGCACTGCGGGAAATTAGCACGAAATTTCCATTTTCATGGACGCGATAAGCAAAATTATTATAGTAGTACCTTTCGAAGCATTGCCTCAAAATTAAGAAAAATCGAAATGTAGCTACGCGTAGCTGCGCATTAATTAGAATCAATTAAATCGAATCGTTCAATAAAACGCTTCGAATATACACATGCAGAAGTATACCGCAACCTAAAATCCACTGTACTGATAATCGAAACTTATACGTGCCCCCTCCGTCGTACATCAAAAAATCTAAAATTGCGATGGCAATCTATTCACGGGCACGTTTCGTTCCAAAATCGCTTCGGATCGGATTTCTTCCTTTCTCTCTCTTTCTTTTGCCGGCTTTCACGTGATCTCCGTGCGTTGGTGCAACTACCTCCTCTATAGTCCTCTATAGTAACACAAGTGAGGCACGCATATGTGCAGTACGGATGTCAATTTTTGCCGGGATTTTCTCGGATTGAACTGTGAGCGGATCAGTAAGTGCGAGCAGAATGATCGTTATTGTTCAACGCTTAATTGCGGAGCTCATGTTATACTATGTGTGCAGTGATACGATTAAAACAGGTGCGAATAATGACTACCTGAACATTGTTTGATTTAATCAATGAGTCGGGAAAATGCATTGAAATCGCAGCGATTATCGAAAGGAAGAGCGACGTATGTGCATTGATGAAAGTAAGCAATTAGTCCGATAAAAATCGTTGTTAACGGCAATTAGTCCGTAATTTTTTCTATTGGTATGTAAAATGGATTTGGCGAAGCGTAATTTTGCGCCGATGACACGATTGCTACGTTTTACGAGAGAGAAAACGTTGGGATTGTTTAGTGTAATAAAATTTATCTCGGTAAATGGAGCTCATTTTTTCAGCTTTCTTTTGCGTGCGCGAGTCCGCATTAGCTATTTTTAATCAAGTTTTGACCGATACTACGATTTTTTGATTAAAATATCCTTTTTCACTTTTCTCAACCCGGCGTCAATCACAAAAAGCTGCAAAATCCATCAGCGTAAAGTTGTCAAAAGCTTCGCACCGTGTGTCATCAAAATTTTAGCATCAAGATTTCCTCCTTTCTCCCATCAGCTGTTCCTCCCGCAGCCAACCTAACCTTTCATCCTACCGATCTCCCTCCTCTGCATACGTGAACGAGCATCACCTATACAGAATCTCTCTCACTCTTCCTACCACGAGTTGTCCAGGGGCCGTTAGTGGGTAAGTGGGCCACTGCTCGTGCCGTCGGCGCGCTTAATTATCAATCGGATGCTGCGTTGTTGCCGGTACCATTTGACTCTCGCCGTCCTCTCTTTCTTATACTCCTTTTTTTTTCTCCGCGAGCAGCTCGCTTACTCTCTTTCTCCGCGATCCGGCCCAGCGAGTCAGAGGCTGCTTCTTTACTTTCGAATTTAATGGTACCTGCGCGCGCGCTTGACCAGCCGCCGGTGCGGGAAGAGTTCACAAGTGGATGGCTATAATATACTCTCGAGAATCGCGTTTCCTCTATGTGTACACAATTTTTTTTCTTCTTTTGAGCGATGACAGCAAGCTTTTTGCGAGGACATATAGTATACCGTAGTATGGATTTTGACTGTTAGTTTTGGGAGTTTTTTTTCACGCCTTCTTTTCTGGGCGTGTGAAACTGCGCACGACTTGTTTATCTTTGTGTGACATTTTTTCGGATGGTTCCTGTGGATTTGCGGAAGCGTGACTATAGCGGGTTTTATTCAAATAGCTGTATCTGATCAGTTCCCTTGAGTCTAGAGATCAGTTAACGCTATAGTGCAGAATTATGAAGTAGAGATTGCAACACGCTTCGTTAGTTTTTGTGACGACGAATTCTTCAAATTTACTTTCGATCGTTCAGCGTATAAACAATTTTTTTTTTCGCAATACACGAATACTTAAGGCGCAATTGAATGTTGGTTTTCGAAAAAAAAATGCAAATAATACGTGAACCGGTTTCGTTTCTTTGCTTTCACGGTTACACCGAATTCGCCACTTGAGAGGACTGAAATCTTCTTCGATCAGTTATTGGGATAATCAAAGGGAATGCGATGTTTTATATTATGCATCGATGATCACGGGACAAGAATCAAAAATCCATTAGAATTTCCGACGCTGTAAGATTAAAGGTTTAAGACCGCAGCGAGCACGTAATGAGTTTAAAATATGGAAAATCTATCGAAATTTTATAGCCCCAACGAATTCGGAAGGAAAAAGAACGTCTTCATATCACTGACGCTCTGTATGAAACGACACTTGTGAATGAGCTTTAGAAAGTGGCATCGAACATTATTAGAAAACTCGTTTGCGTAAATCGTAATTTCTGCATAATTACGTTTGAGAAGAAATACATACACCTTCTTTCTCTCTGTGCCTCCTATTCCTTGCTCGTCTCAATAGAATATCGTAAGAAGCTCTTAACCTACTTGCGTACATATACATATATGCAGACTCGCTCGGTCTCGTAAATGCCTCGCGGTGTTAAAAGGGTACATGGCTTCAAGTAGTCGCGTGCGCGCACCGATGCTTCGGTCACCGTTTAATGTCTTTTGAGTATACAGGGATAACTGTAATCTCATTACTGGTTTAGTATTTCTTCGGCTAATTGTCGAGGTGTTGCAGGTAGGTATTGTCGTTTACGATAAACGCAGAAGATGGATCACAGGGTTTAGAGGCTATTGCGCGGCAAAATTTTTGAGTCCCGGGGGGGGGGGGGGGGG
>CM053170.1:74957308-75006484 GCA_012977825.3 Pteromalus puparum | reverse complement strand
GGGGGGGGGGGGGGGGGGGGGGGCAAACGTCAAGGACGGTCAAGGTTGTCTTCGAAGCAAAACACGAATTTTTCTTTTCATCTAAGATATATGAACGTTTTTCTTTTTTTTTTTGTTTTGAAATGTATATCATAACGCAGTCGATGGGTCGCTTTCTCGACGAAATCGTCCTCGTTTACGTATGAGCGGGAAGTTCTGCGGATTCTGCCGAATTTATAGAGATCTATAGTCATATCTATAGATCATCCCGGAAATGTCACTTTTTGTAATTATACCTATATATTTAAATGTCCTTGGCGAACTTTCTACGCATACTAATGGGAGAGAATATGAATTTCTACTGGAGAGCATTTTACATTTTTGAATGAATAACACACAGAGCGAGTATACGCAAAGACCACTCGATCTTTCCCATTAAAAAGATTAAGTTTTTTTTTCCTTCTCCGGTAAGGTTTCCTGGTACACCGTAGTACACCGTATATACTCCACTGATTTATTCTCAATGTATACACGGGAAATGACAAAAAAATCAAGGATAGCCGGAGCAATTGAAGAGTAATGAACTTGCACATGAATCACGCGTGCTCCTTAGCACGCCTATCACGTTGTGCGCAAAAAAATGTATTCCGACGTCAACAAAAAAAAAAACAAAACTTGTTTAAACAACTGTAAACTTTTTTATTACCGCACGTTACGCTGCGTTCCGTCATTTTTTTTTTACCTCCGCGACGACATTCGCTTCCTCGCAGATGACACGCCGAAAAATTATAAATATATACTTGACTCGCAGCCTCTGGGATTTCCGCCTTAGAGCAACTCGCTTTCTTCGGCGAATCTCGATAAATCTCTACATATTATTATAAAAGCAAAAAAAGGACCTTCACTTTTTTTTCGCCGACGCGTGCGGAATCCCCGAAAAATCACAGATGCCGCCGAATGTTTTAACTCCATTCCCACCTCGAAAATTTCTCCTCTAATTCCTCGCAGTAACTCAGAGGCGCGTCGACGTTTACTTTCAAAACGTTCTCCTATAGCGCGAAACGGGACACGCTTCACGTCCTCCTTCGAGGAGGCTGTGTGTATAGACGCGTTCCAAGTTTTCTATATGCCTGTAGAGTATGTGTGTATAAGTGCGCGCGAGCTTGACCTTTATTTTAAGGAGATTTTCGGTTTCTCTCGACGCAGTGACGAGCCGACCGATGGAGAGTATATGTGTTACTGGTTGTATATATGATTGAGGGATGGCTGGGCGAGGATTATTGGGTTTGGAATGGAGTTTCGCGTTTAGAAAGCTGATGTATAAGGCGAAGTTTCTAAGTGTGTTCTATATAATAACTGCGCTCTATATATAGCGAGCTGAGGTAATTGAGAATTTTGCTTTGGGAGAATCTTTGGTAGAACGAGGTATATAGGTACACTTTGAAGATTAATTTTTCAAATACATATGAGAGGAGTAGTTTTGCGCTTTCTTATTTTCAATCGTGCTCATCGAATTTCGGCACGCGGAAATAATCGGTCATCGGAATTCGAAAGTTTGAAAATGAAGCCGATGTGCGACCATGTGACTATTCTGAATAACTCAATGTACCTATGAGCGATGATCTATTCAATTTGAAGTGCGCTAGATTAAAGCGTGATACGAATTTGCGATATTCAGAACTTTTTCAAAACTTCATAATGATGATATCTTCGAGTATTACAGTAATATAATGTGTACCCCATTTTTAATTGTTCTCGATAAACGAATTATTTCATACACAAATATGAATACAGCACAATATCAGCATCAATTAAGCCGCTATTTTCAGAGGTGAAAACCGAAAAACTCAACATTTCCCAGAATAAACGCAGTTTCACTACTAGCATTTTGAATTGTTACTCTGGATCCCTAAAACTAAAAATCGCCCCAATTAAGGTGAAATCCTTCTCAATTAGACGTACACGCACATTAACTCCAACCATTTGCGCAGTAGCATTTCACATGAAAGATAACAACTAACTGCCTCATAAATTCTGCTATTTCTTTTAAATAGATCCATCCCGTGAAACACCGAATTCTACTCAACGAAGTAGCTCAGTATAATATACCCTTTTATCCACACTTGACAAAACGGAAAAAGACTCGGCGCTTGACCGGACGTTCGCCGCGTGCACCGGTACGGGTTGCGAAAGCTCCGCGAAGGTCGCCGAAACCAAACGACCTTACGCTCCTCGCGCACAGCACACAGCTGTGTGTGCTTTCACGAAGCAGCGGAGCTGCCGATTGACGCGTATAATGCGTTTTTATAATTGGCGATATTTCGATAATCCGCCCGAAGTCGTGTGTGTGCAGAGTAAGTGTAGCGAGCGAGCAAACTGCTTTTGAAATAGGAACGCAATCGAGCGAGTTTCCCTCGGCCGTTTGCGTAGGAGCTGGGGAAATGCGCCGTCTCTTGTATTATATATGGTGAATTTAAGAGTGATTTGTTTTTTTTTTTCGCGTAAAACACACAGAACGACTTTTCAACATCCTCTGCTGTAGCGATAACTTGCATCCTCAAAAAGTCTCAGTTACTTTGATGCATCTCTCTCGTTCATTATTATACAGGCGGCGCCGACGCGTGTGTCAACATTTGCGAAAATCCGGCTTTCGGACGTTGCGTCGCTGCAGCGCAGCCGATCGGATGAATAGAGAGATTTTTTGCAAGATTCACACCACGTGACGTATGCAAATACTCTTAGGAGGGCTTTGTGCAACGCGTCCGTTCGATGATCATCTTTGACGGCTTCCTTGTAGTACTACTGCATCAGCGCTGCGATTGCAAAGTTCGCGCGCGGCTTATTTGAATGTCCCCGTTTAATTGAGAAATCCGATTGTCGCCTACTGTAACGAGAGTCTATTGCGTCTTACTCGACATCATCATATATATCCGAGTATCATTACTTTCGATTCTACTTTGCTGTTTTTAAAAGATCGAAAATTCATTGTATTACTAAAATATATAACTTGCGGCTGTACGGAAAAGTCCCGTAATAAAGGTAATCGCGTGCGTATATAAAACTCGAGCAGCCGCGGTCAGCCTGCATTTTCATTTACAGCGCATACACTGCAGTTTCGAGAGTTCTCGAAACGTTCTAAACCAGTTCTGCACTCGCCCGCGGCGGTCACATTTTCCACGATGTCGACGGGTAAAGGGTACTCACGCGCGCGAGTGAAAATGATTCGCGGGTCGCGTTTACCGCGCGCACTTTTCACGCATTAAAGTGACTTAGTGCCGTCGCGACTAGATTATGTCACTCGGATCTAGGTCAGATTTAGTTGGACTTGATTAGCCGGGTTTAGTTATTGTTTTGGAAAACTCATCGCATCACGTGTGTGTTTTTGTTTCGAATTCTATACAGAGTGTATTGGCATCGAGAGTCGCTTTTATTGATTCGACTGAGCCGGTGTCGATTGTAAACCAGTAAAAAGTAAAAGTTAAAGAATTAAAGAAACTGGCATATATATATAGCTTAGGCTACCAGTTCCACTGGATTTTGTATCGAGAATTAATTTGCCGGCTCTGCTTCTGACTTTGCGCTATAATTTTAAGGCCGACTTATACAGGATTAAACAATTTGTACTTTTCAATCGAGCGTATTTACGTTGAATATTTTATGCGAATGTTCGATTAATTACAACTGCGGTCAGGAATTCGTTATCCCGTCTTAGATGACAATCATGGGACTATCACATTTATTTACGACTTCAGATCTCAGATCTTTATCAGCAGCCATTAAACGAAGAAACTCTTGTCTAATTGTGTCAAAAATCTAAAGTAAAATCAATTAATCGGTCTAACTCATATACACTACTGATACCCTATGTCACACAACATAGGCAAAAATCCTCATCGTCAGAAAGACTCTCAACCCCGGCCGCAAATTCGCGTGACCTTCAAAGTCGGGGGCAGGGTCGGCGGGCCCCCGAAATTGGGAAAGAGCGGCTCGAAATTGAAATAAAAATAATAAAAAGAAAACGGTCCAGTGTGCTGCCGACCTTGTGCCGAATGTTAGTACTGGTTTTCGTGTGCTCGCGTACGTCCATGCGGAGAACGCGTGTGGACTTGCGCAATCCGGGAGTCCGTCGCAGGAATGCCCGAGAATCGTGGCGTGCGGATATTTTTCACGGTCCGAACCTGATGTGTTGGGAGACTCGCTGGCTCGAAGAAGAGTTTTTCGATTTTGGTTGTTGTTTGCTCGTCGTGTTTTTATTCGGCTAATATGCGATTCTGCTAATGATTAATGATTATTAATTTATCGAACTCGTCTATTCGAACAATCGAAGATTCGTAAAGCCAAGTTTATTATTCGCAAACAAGACGATCGGATTACAAAAAGTGATCCACGCTTGAATAAATCTTGCCTAATTTCAACCTTGATACATGCGTATGTCCATCAATAAATATCTGATAATGCGCGCACGATTCCTTTCATATGTACAGCCGCGGGCGGGCGCCGACGCTTCTCTTATAGACATTTGTCAACGAGGCAAAATTTTGAAACTGCTTTCGCAACCCTTGCCTCTATAGACGTATATTGCTATCGAAGATGACTATGTCGCGTGGATTGACAAATTTCCATGCAAATCTATCGTTGCTTAAAATTTTCAAAAATTTGCATCATCCGGCGCGTTTTCAACATAAATAATGTATCAGTCAAGTGCACTACCCTCGCGACACGTGTCAGTTCGATCACCAAGCGAGCACGTTTTCACGCTTCCACGTCGTTAGTCGAATCAACGAGATACGCCAAGATTTATCGAAAACTGCGCTTTATCGTGTCCAAAAATTCGACTCGATTCATTTTTACGTGCCCCCAGTACTACGCCGGTGTTCGGACTCGTTCAATTACGATGATGAATTCAATTAAATTGAATGTAAAATCGATGAATAATCATACCAGCAATTATAATACGCGCTAAAATTTCGCAAAGCTCGCCGCTGTTTTGTGTGTTACAGTGCGCGCACGTACAGCCTTTAAATCGTTTTAGTTGAGTTGCATATATCAACATTAAATGCCATGTAAACACATCATTGTGCAACGTTCGGGCGCTTTCGATGCGAGAACGCGCTCGCGTGTATGTGTATGCAGTGTATGCATATAGCTCGAGGAGCTAATTTTTCTCCCTCTGCGCCGTTCTTTTTTTTTCGTCAAAATTTCAAAATGCATCTCCGCGACAATCGAGCGGAATGCCAAGTGAAGCTATTACGCGCATCTGGCAGAAATAGGAACGAGAAAATTTATACTCGACCGTAAATTACGAGCCAGTATAGGTTGTTTTTTTTTAATTTTCCACTCCCAGTGTGCACGGGTATGGGAATGATTTATTTAATATTTCGTCACACATCGCTATATGTTGTGTGGTGCGCGTGAGTGGGCTTGAACTTAATGGTATTACAGGGTGTAGTTTGAAAAGAGAGCGAGATGCTTGTTAATAAGTAGGCCAATTAAAAGTGAAATTGGTCTCTATTGATCATATATAGGCGCGAGTTCCGTTTATTTAAAATAGGTGCGCACACCGCAGAGAATGTTGCTGGAGTTTTCCGAGTGACCTACAATCCTGCATTGGCTTTTCGTTGGTGTACTCGATGTTACAGAGTGTTATCATAGCCGAGTTCTTGATTATTCACATTATACCAGGCGACATCGGCTATACCGATACATTCGAATGTTCGCGCGCAGCTTGCGAAATCGGTATCGTTCTGAAAAAATCCACAGACTCAGCGAGTAAAACTGCATAGATCCACAAAAACACACGACACCGATACCTACTCATCAGTTTCGATTGAAAAAAAGAATGTTCTTTCGTGTAAAAAAGGAACCTTGCTCTCTACACCTAACGACGCTAATCTCCGCGCCGATTTCCGTTGGCCGAACGGAAGTTTGCTTTCTGCGGCACGCGCTCTCTCTCTCTCTCTCTTTTGCTCGCTCGCTCGAGATATCGTCACTCCAATTTCACCTCACACGCTTGCTCTCTTCTCTTACCTTGCTCGCAGGAAACCGGCCGTACGTGTGTCAGCAGCAGCAGCAGCAGCCTCCTGCTTCAACTTGAGCGAGAATAATAGTCACCGCAATTTTTCAACTGCTACGTTACAATATACAACACTTTTCACTTTTGCGCGATTGTCTCGGGCCTCTCTCACAAGCTTGTTAATCCGGTGCAATTCAGAGCTGGAGCTCGAGGAAGAAGAAAAAAAATTCGTGAAAAAAAAACACTGATGCGTCGTTGGGAGCACTGAACTGGTGTGGTGGTGGTGTCAGGATGGACGATGACAGCGTCCGGCGATGTGATGGGAGTCTGCGAGTAGCTGCTGCATCTACGAGAGGGAGATCGCCGGGACTGTCTTGGACGTGATGCGATGCTGCGCGAATAGTGCGCCGGGCCGCGCGTGAGCTGAGGCTTTAAGCGCCGAGTGACTGGGCCCCCGCTCCCGGGCCCCGCGGGACGACTGTATAGCCGATCGGGAGAGGAGCTGCGGGCTTGCGGACGGAGAGAAAGAGAGAGAAAGAGAGTGGGGATTAACGCCGGATGCTGACCACTGGGTTTCACTGATACGCTTATGGTTTTGGCTTTACTTATGGTTATAGGACGATTTAAGGGTGATTTTTAGTGGAAGGCTTGAATCGAAGAGCTTGTTAGTCGATCGAGACAAAGAATTGTTTTTGTATTTGACTTATTTCAATGTGTTTTATCAAAAGAATTTTGCTGCAGCATATTTAATGATTGGCAATTTAGTTTTAGTTGTCAAAAAGATCTGAGTCAAGATGCGTCCTATTTTCAAAATTTGCGATTCAGAATGAAACAGCAGTTTAAGCTCACATTATCCTTATGATACCAATAATTCGTCAGTTTCACCACTAACAATGTTACATCACACCGTCTCCCAAATATATGTGCTGCAACTTATTATTCGGAGATCGAAAGTCAAGGTCGTGGTGCGGCAAAGGCTTTACAAGATCGAACCGAGAGGTGCCGTGAGCACACGCATCTCGTGATACTTTTTACTCTTTCCTTAATTCGACGACGGTTTTTTGTGGCGCTGTTGATCAATTCTAGTGATTGCAGTTTGGCGAAAATAAGATTGGCTCTACGTGAGATTTGTCGCACAATCAAAAGCTGTAAAAAAAGTAGCGAATTGATTGTGCTGGGATAATAGTGAGTTGGGTAATTACCCCCTCGAAAAAAAGGGGTCTTTGCTGAACTATGTGTACAAAGAAAAAAGTATTGTATAATATCACGGATTGCTGTAACTATACATCACTTTTACTGTTCTGTTACGAATCTGGCAAATAATCGAATCCTTCTTTAGCTTCCTATAGGTTCCATATTAGGTATTTATTTTATGGTTGATAGTTTATTGTTAATAACTTTAATAAAAATATTTGGTTATTTGTTCTTCTACCTTGTATGACGCTTTAAATCGTATGTGATTAATAGTTTTCACGCGTATATCTTGTTTACGCTACCCGTGTTTTCGATGCTCTAATGAATCATTTGTTATAGCATCCTGATATTGAAAGTTGTTTAAATTTCATGTTTACCATTTGCTCGGTATTTCTGATCATCGTTTATTGAACAGCTTAATGGTAGAGCATGGAGTTTATTACATTACGTTCGTTAATCAAAAAAAGTATACGCAGTATCGGGTACATGATAAATTTATCGGGTTATAGGTACCTTTTATACTGCGTTAACATCACACTCAATCTTCTAGAAAATAATTTCATTTCACGCGCGTCATAAGAGCCACGAAGAATCTTTAAAGCTTAGACCATAAATGTCATAATCGAGAATGCAGACTTTATTGACGCAAAATTACGGCAGCACATTTCGTTATATTCAATTTAGACTTTGCTTATGCATCGAATTTCATTACGGCAATCCTCAATAATTCTACGCTACTTACAGCAACTGAAAATCTCATTTATTATGCAACGAAAGTGTCCCCTAGCGGTTAAGAAGAAATCGTCATCGTCACCTGGACTTCCGCGCAATTAAGTACGCGTTAATGGCAAAATTTTCTGCGCGTAAGCCGCTGCCGTATAGTCCCGAGTTTCATTCAGATTTCTTCTGCCGCTCAGTAGATTAAGGCCGAGTCGAGTCGGACAAGCGCGCAAAATTCTTTGTTTTTAACTCTCACGCGCCTACATGACGTGCGACTGAATTCTTCTAATCACGAACACGTAGCAATCGTAATTAGTGGACTGTCTGGTCCAAAGGATTTGTTTTTTTATTCAGAACGTTACCTTCTTCTTTAGAATCGACGCGCATACGTCAGGAAGGTAATTTTCGGACTTGTGAATGTATTTCTGTTTATTCGCATTAGATAATAATATTTTCAAAACTCTGCAAGTATACATTATTTATAAGTGAACGTCTGCATTAGTTAAAGGACGCTCATATTACGCGGTTAAAGGAATTTCATAAAAGTAACGAAACTGGATGAATTTTAAACATGCCTGAGATATTCTTCACTATAATTACGACATACGAGTTATATTTAGCGACGTGCAAAATTTTCATAAACATGGAAATACCGCTTGCACAACTGCGACACCTGCCGTCTGAATCTCCCAAAAATTCTCAATCGATTTCCTCACAAGATCTCTCACCGAACGAGCAAGATATTCGGCATGGGGCGAGAGTTCTTATTTTTGACCTGATGCAATGTTCAAGGTGAACCGGTGGTCCCCGCGGTCACGATCACTTTGTGCGCATGTCTATACTCAGACTGCCTAAACCCGATGAAACGGATAAAAATTAAACTTTAAGTACGGAATTCAAATGAAGAGTGGAGTAATCGCGTCGAGTAGGTATATTTTATTCAGTGAATGGGTTGTAGTGTCTGTTTGTCGCGCATATGATGTTAGGAGTGGACAGGTCAGTCAACTATGATTGATGCAATTTATTGTTTTATGGAATGTTAAATCACTTAATACGCGCTTTCTGAATAGCTATGAATTGTACTTTTATTAATCTCCTTGAGTACTCGATATTAAGGAATATTTACATGTCATTTCCTTGTGTATCTCCATAACTATAATAAGTGCATACAAAGTTCACTTACAATGTCACATGCTTCAGTTTAGATTAAAATATTTCCTTTCGGCAACATCAGGTACATGCAGAGTGTAAATAAATAAATATCACCATACACACAAATAACAAGTCCACACCAATCAAAAACAACAACCGAAAACTTTATCTTAATACCCCGAGTCTTATAAGCGCAGCAATCATTTCTCAAGTTCGTACATCGAACTTTCGTACTTGAGTTCACGAAGAGGAAGAAACGCGCACTTGCCTAAGGCGTCATTTTACGCTTCCGTTAAGGTTTAATATGTTTTTCGGTGGATGCATTGAGTCTACCGTGATGTATAGTCTAATGATCCTTGAAATTTGTGCGACCGATATCCTCTCATTCTTCGGTAAGGTCGCGCGGAACGGATCCAGAAGGACGACAGAACAATGACCTGCGCAGTGGAATCAAACCGATTTGCTCGGACGGTCAATATCCTCTGTGGATGTTTTTCTTCTGAAAAAAAATAGACGATTGACATTGAATTTTAATATTCGTTGAAATCTGTGTCAATTCGATGATTATGATGAGAGGAGGTGACGTCACGCTTGCTGGCTTAGATTTTCTGTCCCAGAAATCGTCGTAAAATTGGAGTGGACGAGACTTAAGTAGAAGATATCGAGTTACACTTCTGTTGATAAGTTTTATACTTGAAAAACTAGAGATCTGATTTTCACCTTCAATTAGCCAAATGTAAATTAGAATGTTATTTTTGTCTAATAAAACTGAAACTTGAACAGCCTTCCGAGATATAATCTTTGAAGACCATCATCTTGTTGCCTCAAATCGTGTCGAAATTTCGGAATCTAACAGAAATTTAATTTAGAACCTTTTTTAAAATTCTTTCAAATCACTTTTTCTATCATTGAGCAATAATTAAATAAATTTATTTAATCGCCAGTCGAATTATTTACGAGATATAATAAAACATTTCATTTTCATCCAAGACCACTTGCTTAAAAATGTAAATCTGCGATCGTCAATGAAAAATGCGGACTCTCCGTAGAATAACTAGAAACAATAAAGGCATTTTCTTACTCAACTGGATATTTCTGATATTTTTTTGACTTTTGACGTATTTAATCTGAGAAATCTCCGATGACTGCATAGGGGTCAATGTGCAGACAGATTGTCCAGTTCAAGTTTACGTTCGAATTCACCGCGATCACAAGTCTCATAATGAATAGCCAAAAAACTTGAATCAGACTAGTATTACGTCATGGTAACGTACTAATGATCGACTATCCCCATCAATACGTATGTAAAAAAGCGGGTTCTTCAAGATGCAATGGAATTTTTATTCGACAGTGATTCAGCATTTAAACCACAACTACATTTGATCGAATTTATTTTTCATGGTATTTAAGCCTACAGTACGCTAAAATAACACTATATCAGAAAACCATCTCTTTGCTTTCCAGAATGTTCTCAGCTCCGTATAGCATGTCCGAAGGACAAAATCTCCCCGCTCGATCGTAAAAAATTGCTCTAAAAAACGCCAAAGCCGAAAAATGCCTCAATCCATCACTTCCAATTCACGGCTAAATGACTTGATCAGGTCTGTTTGATTATCCCCCTACAGGGTTGAGTCGTCTTCGGAGCCAAGGTCAGGAGCATTTACTTGTTTGTCTGGAAATGTCGAGCACATACTCATGAGAGTCTTAAAGTGAAAGTCCGATCTTTTTTCTCACGGGGTGTAGTATCGACAAGGCCTCGTCGCTCGCATTGCGACTTAATTATCATGCGTCGGTCGCTGCGCTCATTTTTTCTCAAGTCCGTGCGGACGTTCTTTTTGCTAGAATAGGGAAGGTTATCACGGTTGTGCAAAGGTTCTGGAGAGGTCGAGAATAGGATTATAGTAAGGATTCAGCGGAATATTATGAAGATGCAGGCATTCAGGGTCAATCGATGATGCTTGACCCTTGATTTGATTTCGGAGATTTTGCAGAAGTTAATTTGTGATGGAATATTGTATTGGAAAATCTGGAAGAGTTCCTATCTTTCATCAGATCCATTCAGGTTTCATACACAATTTATAGATTTGTCAGAAAAAACAAACGAATTCTACGAGGTTAAATTAATGATAAATATACGATTTTTTTTCTTATCGTGTATCAGGTGTAATTCATTATATAAATGTGACTATATACATAACTATGACTGCTTGGAAAATAAAACAAACATTTATTGTGAGGAAAAATTTCATATTGTAAAAAACTTCAATTAGCAAAGACGCAACGATCGAAAGTTTGTAATCATTATTTCCTGGATCATGATCTGACATGACATTTTGGATTTTCCGGAAGGCTTTTTCCTCTCAACACATCATTAACGCCTCTTTATGACCCTTTTATCATTAGCTCTTTTGATAAAAAAAGTTAAATGGCCACCGTTTACTTGCAATCACAATGCTCGTAAGTGACGTTTTTAGCTTGTTTATTATTGCTGACAGTTCAAAATCATTCATTTTTTTAAATCAGTCGTAAATTAAGACGGTCGTTAACACTGACGACGAATGTCAACGTATTTATAAGGGGATTTGATTGCTTTCCCGAAATAATGCACTGCAGTGAAGCTTTTGCGTAGTATTTGTCAGCGAGCGATTTTTTTTTTTACAAACGTTTGACGTTCGAAGAGGATGCATCACCAGCTGGTTTTTCGGTGCATCATCCTTTTGATTGTATCAAGAATCGTTTCCTCGAAAAATGTTTGAATGTCCAGATGATGTTTGGGAGTGTCTGATAACAGGACGAGGGAACTTGTCGTTGCATTCTTATGTTTTTAGAAATTTGTATTATCATGGTTGCTGTCAGGTCAGAAACGTCTCTTTGTTACACTAACAAAACTTCTCTTTGTTACTCACGACTGGTTTCTATAAATTTTGTTAAAACCAAAATATTTTGGATGCTGCATTGAAAATAAAAGACAGCGAATAAGGCATTAAACATTTGATGATGATATACGTCTTAAAACCAGTTTAACGCTTTTTATTGCTACCAGAAAAGCCGAGCAGATTTCTGTTGATGACCAGTTTGGGATTCCCTCTGAAAAAATTATCCGCCTGGTCCTCGAGAGTTATTTTAAAGTACGACTATTTTAAAGTGTGATTCAATGTGCTAGTAACGTCTTGATAAAAGTTTGAGAAGAATAAAATTACCATTTTCTAGATATTTTGAGCTCAATTGATGGTTTTTTATGTAATAATATGAAGAAGCATTGTAGAATTTTTTAGTTATCATTTATTTATCAAAAAATGCAGTTTTATCAAAGCGTTAAAAAAGATGTACATGTTTGCATAAATCATTCCTTATCTTTTGAAAAACTAGTTTTTATGCTAATAAAAAAATTCGCTCAATAAAAAATCGATAAAGAATACGTTATACAAATCATTGTAAATTAAATCCCCCTATAGTTTAAAAAAGATAGTAAATATAAAATACTTTAAGGACATTACTATATAATATGAAATTAGACTTGTATCCGAGTGTTTATGCTTTATATTGTATTTTTGCCATTTAGTAAAGTTTTACATCATTAATTTAGCTCTGCTGATAGTACTAATATTTTCATGGCTATTATATTCTAATGATTCAGTACGTAAATCGGCAGTACTTAAAAGAAATATTTGTCAAAACAAAAACCACGGAAATTGTTCACCAGACAGAAATAAGTACGTGTATCGAAGGACGATAACAGTAAACAGTGATTATTTTGTGCTGACTTGAGCTTCCTAATAAATTATCGGTCCACTACATACACTGTAAACATATGCGCCGATTTTTTCGTTGTCTCTTGCGCATTTTTTCCTCAAATTTCCTTGTAAGTGCGCTATCACAATTATTACTTCGCGCGCTACGAAGACGATTGTGCGACAGTCCGAGCCACACGTCTCTTGCTCGGTCTCTTGCGTATACGCGCAGGAGGGACGCAATTGCGTATCGTATTGGGGCCCGAAAATTATGACTCCTAACGCAAGTCGATGATGGAGTCGAAGAGAGTGATGCTCGAGCAAGTTACTTTTGTTCAAAGGTCGCAAAGATTAAAATGAAAATCGAGAAGAGGTGATCAGTATTGTAGAGAAACAAATGGGCCATGATTTGTGGTTTGTCGAATAGTCAAAGTTGCAAAATAAAGTTGCCTTCTAAATATCATCAATATTATGAAGTTATTTATGGTATAAATTTTCATGCTTATAGCTTTACTGTCTAAGAAAAACACTTCACTCAACGGATTTTTAACTCTATGCTGAACCATATACTTTTGCAACACTTCTATAACTCTGTCTGCATTACTTCTATATGTATATACATCTAATTATGCTATCCAAGATAATAAGAAATGCTAAATCTATTGAACTGTGAGTGCAAAAACGTATTAAAACTGTAAGTAAGTCCATTGTCTGGCACTTGATAAGATATTGATATATATATAAAAACTATCGGAGCATCGGTCGTCGTTCTCCAAACCATTACACAATGGGTCGTTGATTATTAATGAGTAGCGTTACAACTTTTTAAATCATAAACTGTATAATGCATATCGATAAGAGAAAACAAGTTTCACACAAATTAGTGGTGATTTAGATAATTTCTTTCCGAATTTTCCTCATCGGTGCTTCAAGAATCAAAAGTTCGAGTCTCACTATATATGTCACGAGAATTTTAACAGAAGAGTTGAAGATTGAACAAAATTAAAAATTTATTCTCCATTATTAAAACGTGCCTCGTTAGCGATTTATAAATTTGTATAAACCTTGAATCGTCTATGAATGACAATAAATTTCTACTAGCACTAACCGCAGAGAGTTTCTTCCGATTTTTCCTTCGTCATTAATCTGTAATATTTGCAAAATAAAACGATCAAATATGTTATTCGTGTATATTTCCTACCAAATAAAGTTGAATCGACCGCAACCATGCGACTCATCGTCGTATATAAACCACGTTAAAACTTAATCACGCATTTTTCAATGGTCATAATAACAACCTTACAAAGGAGCACTTGTTGTTATGGCACAGTGGCGTATTAAAAACATGTGACATATGCAATGAATATTTTATTCAAAGCCAAAACATATTTTCGACTAAACTGACATAATAATTTCTCAGATAACTAGATTACGTTCAAAAAATAAAGCGATTTATCCATTTTTATAGAATGCCTTTGCACGTGAAATTCAGAATAATAAAATAGCAACAACAGTACATGAAAGAGAAAAGCATTGATTTACTTGGTTGTCACATGCTCGAATTACAATATTTCGATAATCGATTTCGTGTTTAAAGTTAATTGACTTTAAGCGTACGTACATACAAGGTAATCAGTGACTTCAGAAATCATGCATTCACATAATTATATAGTGCAATCGGTCTCAAAAAAACAACTACAAAATATCATATCCTGCCTGAAACGCTACATCAGCATTTTTCATTACGAAAGTGTTCTAGTTGTGATTCAACAAGGGTGTATTTAAAAATGATTTTACACAATACTGCAAGAGATTTATCTCACTAAATTTATAAAAGGAATGTCGATTGTTTTTATGTAAATGTATAAATGAATGAATAGATATTCCATTTTTGTAAATGTTGGCAGATGAGGAAATATCGAAACTTGTGATCAATTCCATTATAACACCGGATTACCATTTTTAACGCCAATTAGCATAATACATAACAAAATACTAAAATATTAAAGGTTATGAAGAGTTTATAATGGCTACTAAAACAATCGTCTTAATTTCCTATTCACAAGTATGACGCGCGTATCCCAAAATCCTTACTAACTGCAGCTGACATTGTATAAGTCTGAAATGCTTATAGATTATGCTGTCATCAATAAGGATCAAAGTAAAATATAAATGAGGTAACGCAGTTAACATTATAACATGGACACGTGCGAAAAGGAAGTCCATGATTTCAGTTTTATTTCTATAATCTTACAGTGCCATCATCATATTAGTTAAATTTTATTGACCAATTTTTTACAGCGACTATCAAAATAATTGCATGAAAATAGTAGACCATCAAGGAAGAATTTTCAAATTCTGAAGTGTTCAAAAGCGATCATAGATTAATCTCTCACCAAAGTTCAAAGAAAATCTCACAATAACTGACATCAATATACCATCTGAAATTAATCCAAACACTTAATAACGCGTCTCTACAAGACTTCACCTCGATATACGTACGAAATATATTTCGATGAGGTCAAAGACATTTCGTAAAAAACACCTCAACATTACCAACGAAATACAAAATCTCGCTGATATATCGACCTACGTCATATCGCGCCAAAGTTTCTCGCGCGCGTATAATCCGCAAATGTTGCGCACACAATAAACTCAAAGAGAAAAAGTACCACATGTATCATCATCGCCATCATCATCTGAAAATGAAGAAGAAGGACAAGCATCCTATAGTCGTCAATACCAACGCCATAAAGTCGAAATCTATGATTTCTCTCGCGACGCGACCTTAAGCGGTCCCGCCCGGGGAAACTGAATTTTTATCGTTCCCTGAAAAGAGAGAAAGAGAGAGGAAGCAAGATATACAAAAGAATTAAAAAATACGCGCGTGGCGGGCTATTGAAATCGAAATCCGACGCGTCGCAAGTGCGCACGTGAAGGTCCACACGCGGCAGCAGCGCGCGCGCGCGCGAATCCCAACGGCGCAAGGCTGACCAGAGAGATTGCTGCGCGGAGAGAGAGAGAGAGAGAGAGAGAGAGAGAGAGCGAGACTGGACACAGACCGAAGAAAGGCGCAAACGTGTGTCGAGTGAGTCTGACCCTGACCGAAGCTGAGAGATTTTGCGGGAATTTGCCGTGTGTGAACCAGGGGGTATAATAATTGCATTCATGTTTGCCACGAGCGGTTGGAGAGCAGTAAGAAAACTCCGAAGCTCAGGGTGTGAATTGATATAAGAACTTTATAACAAGTGAACAAAATTATTCACACTACTTGTGTATAACAGATTTTTTTATACGACCACGATTATTATTGATAAGATGTTTATTTCATCAGCTAATAATACCATCTTTTTAGATCAACTATATTGTATTAAAAAATTATGGCAACAAGCGTGCAGAGTTTCATATGATTAGCAGTGTATTGTGAGAGCGAAACTGCAAACAAAGCGCCTGGCGTCCGGCAACCAAATATGACTTCGTGCAATTTTGTATTACGCGCCTGATAACTTTTCAATGTATTTTGCGTATTTCTTGTATTGTTTATTACTTCCAACCCTAGTTAATAGGAGTTAATATATTACCTTTAATTGGTATACCAGCATAGTAATATACAGTATAAAATAATAAACTGCAGACATAGTTTACCTATACTTTGTTATTTATGACAATATAAACTTTACCAAATTTTTAAACAATACATACACAGTAAAATGCAACCACTACTTACCCTATCAAATAAACATAGATGAATCTTTCTTTTTGTTGTCCAACACGTGGTGTACAACACTGTAAATATGCAAGAACGTACAGCCGATACTTTAACAACTTGATTGTGAGTAATTGAACGCTCCTTTTTTCGACACACCTCTCCGAAACTAACTCAGTTTTCATGTCTTTTCACGCGTCTTACATAACTTAACGACCGCTTCTTTTAGAGCTCGTAAATTTTTCGTAGTTCGGAAAAGCGCGCGTTGTTTTCACTATGTTTAATCGTTCTGCATTCGTTAAGATCAGACGAGAAAAAGAGCTGAGATTTCATAATATTACAAGATTATAAAATCGGCAGTACGAGCTAGCTTCAGTTACGCGATTAAATAATTTAGAAAATTTAGAGTGTATAAAGATCGTATTATAAAGATCATTTTTCATTCTCTTCAAATATAGATAAGCATATCTCTATAATCAACTAACTTATCATATTTTTTGTTCAAAGCCCATAACAATGAGTCATTCGACTGGACGAAAAGCATTAACAAAAAATCTCTCAAAACAAAGTCACAGTTCCCGGTTGTATCCACACGTACGTAAGAATTCGCGCGTAGGAATGTAGTTTCGCCACTATATTCGCTCGCCGATTAACAAATCCCCGCGCAAAGTTATACGTGCACGCGCGCAACAACTTTGCAAAGAGAAAGACCGAGCCGAAGAACTTGTAAAGTATCGCTGCACTTCTCGATGCTATCTCGACTTTTCTTTCGTGCAGCGTGGACCTTCATATTTTTCCCGGGGCGATATGCGGCGTACATTTTTTCTTTATGCAAGCTAATGCGTCTCGGCTTAGGCAAGAGTGTATTTGCTTCGAAAATGGAAGATTCTTTTAGACGACGATGATGATGATGATAATGATAGGCAAGCGAGTTTAGGTTGGCGTTTAAAGGTTGCCTTATATGTGGGACGGGGTTGCATTTGTAACTTTGATTTTACGATTGTGTGACTTCTCATAGCGAGATGACATTAAAAAACACTCAAGCATATGCTAGGGTAATAAAAACTTGATAGAATCTTTTTAGAATGATAGGTGTTATTAGCACATATAGGAGATAACAGCTGTAGGATACATACTTAACATTGGAAGTCAGATCTGAAAATTGTCGATTGGCTAATGGGGTAATAAAAGTGCTCAGGGTTACACGCGAGCCATCCTTTTGTATTCAAAATTTTGTCTAACCTTGAAACGATTGTGCTGTATACTACGTCATGAAACATTTTTGCAAGGGTAATGAGTTCGTCAAATAAAAGTGTGACACAATTCACTTATCAACGAACCAAGTACGTTGCGATTTCCTATCACTTATCTATTGCGTATTTATAAAACGATTGCTATTTTAAAATGTCCATTGTTGTTTGCTAGTTTGCTAAGATTGTAGCGTTATGCAAAAAATAGCTTGTCAATATATACATATATTCTTTACCGCGTCTTTTTGACGCAGACCTGTATTAAAATTTTCAACTGATGGAAGATCTCATACACGGTATAGCACAATACGATTTCATCTTTGCCGAGACGTGAGGATTTTCGCGTCATGCGCGGTTTGATAAAAGCACGTTGCTTTCGGTTCATCAGATCAAGACCGAGCCGCATAAAAATGATTAATTGCGGGATTCAAGAGTTAAAGGAAGTTAGCGATATTTTAGGTTGTAAATCTTTAAATTACGATGAATTCACATTGCATCAATCAGAAACAGGATTTTGCTTTGTCCTTACACAGTCAAAGTATTTTTCAACGTTGAAATAAATAACTGACCATAATATATACTGTATCAAATGAATATATTTCCTCATAACAACAACATGCTTCCTTTTTCTGTTTATTCTCATCTATATTAAGCTCCACACCGCTAACATTTCCTCCCAAATACCGACGAAGAAAAAAATTGCACTGGCGTATGTGGCATACGTTTATTCCACTGACTGCGGCTGTAAAAATAGTTATTACGAAGGACAATAAGCGTCGGAGCATATAATATTCACAATTCCTGCGCTCGACCAGTTCTCATTTTGGCAACAACGTAGTATGGTCTCTGATCTCATCCTGTACTTCTTCCTCCTCCGAGTCATTTCCTCTTCTTCGGACAAAAGACTCGTTGTTCCGGTAAAACATACAAGTATCCATATACGCGTGCAATATATGCAAATTAGTGTCTAACACCCACCCGAGCGAGCAAAGATTTTATTGCCACTTCTTGTCGCGAGTTTTAGCATTCCGTGTTACTGTGTGGAAGCTCAAATCGTGTATAGGTAATGTCAAAATCGTGAGGCTTCGTGCGACAGACCGGTTTTTTCGTCGAGTGCGTGCTAGTCCTCAGGTTCATACACCCGAGAGGCGTATAACATTATAAAACTTTGTTTTTTCATTGCTATTTTCGAGTTGGCTGGTTTGCAAGGAAAGGTGGAAAAGTATTATACAGCTTGGAGGCGATAGTCTTCATAGTAAGTTGATTGTACAATATAGGTCTCTACCTGGTATTGATCGATCGGTATTTCGTTAAAATCAGCGCAAATGGTGAAATAATATACATAGTATAATATAAATAGTATATTGCACGGATTTCAGGCAGATTTTCGTTCGCAATCAATCCACATCATTTTATGATTTCAATTCAATCAAAGTTTTTACAAATTTAGTGGTTACAATTTACTGCAAAGACGATCACTGGCCATATCGTCGCTCCCTACGAAGAGTAGTAGATTTCAAAATTGTATAACAGATTCCAGATCTTCTCCATATGAATAGTTCCATTATTAAAAAAAAAAAAAACAAACAAACAAACAAAACAAAACAAACAGATAGTAATTCGGTAGCAACTAATGAAATTCTAATATCCTTGGAATTATCGAAAAAAAAATTTTTAATTTCATAATCCTAACATTTTTTATTAGAACCTTAAAAATAACAAATTTTTTGAATTTTCTCAAATTATCTTAATAATGAAATTAAAAAAAAAATTCGGTAATTCTAAGGATGTTAGAATTTTATTATTTGCTACCGAATCACTATTTATTTTTTTTTCTTTAATGATTCAATTCGCACAAATCTTCACAAGAGCAAAACGCCTGTTTCCATTATAATGCTCAAGCCAAACACATAAACTTGATGCAGCGAGAGAGGCGCATCGAGTGCGTTTTCGCGAGTTGTGAAATCCCCATCGAACGCAGCATCAAGTCTCTTGCTAAACGGCAGGCAAGCAGCCCCGTCTTTCTCTTTCCCTCCTCGTACTTTTCATCGCCTTGTTCGGCCTCCACGAGCGATCATGCGCGGCCACTGGCAGTCGTCAATTTTTTTTCTACACCGCTAGATTTTCTTCTCGCGCAATGTTCGCAGTGTACTATCCGATGCGGCGATATTATAATGTGATTATTCTTAGTGTTTTAAATTATTATCTTTTGAACTTTGAGGATCATATAAATCGAACGCAGTTTTTTTAAACCTCGCCGTTGAAAGAGTTGCATTCGATGGGGAAAATAATCTTACGATATCATAATTAGCGATAAAAAAAAAAAAAACAATATCCATCGGAAGCAGTGCAGCACGAGTAGTGTATACGAGATCGATCTCCGCTAATAATCGGTAAGCTTCGAGCGCCGTCGGCTTTTGCACAAGAGACCGGCTCTAAACACTTGCTTGCTGCGTTCCCGAGTGTCGCAAGTGCGCAGACAACTTGCTTGACCTGCTGCTCGTGCTCTCGGATTTTCTGGTGCGCATAATATTGCACCAAACGCCATCGTTCTCAAGAGTCTGTGTATACTTTTTGTTGTTCAGTTGAATTACATTTATAAAGTTACTTGTTCACTATTATATGCGACATCGATTGCAATGAACTTCTCGTCATCGGTTAGCCTTAGAATATATCTACAATTTTATTCAAGATTTCATTATAGAATGTATTGATTTTAATTTTCGTACAATTAGCCAAATTTTCCGTTACGAATCAATTGCTTTATGCTAAGCTCTTTAAAAACTCCAAAGCTAAGGCACAGAAGTACAGATTGCAGCTAACGTGCGATGGTGACCGGTTTGGGGAACTGGAGAACGGTTTGTTGTGGCCAGTGCGAGCGTTTGACCCGTATTCCTTCCTTCTCTTTTCAACTATCGCTAGAAAAGGAGACTGGAGAGAAGCAATGGAGAGCGGGAAAATTAATGCAAGCACAGAAGGAGAGAGTGAATGATCAGCGGTAGATGTTCCTTATGCTCTCCGTTATAATAAGGCGCGTTTTTAGCTTTGAAATTTTATTTTCTATATATGTACCCGATGATCGCTCATTTCAATACGCCTTCAAATAGATGATTGAAAATTCGTGAGCGACAAAATTCATGTGCACAAAACTACTCATACGCAGTGACTCAGTAGTACAGTAGCAAACTAAGCGCGCCAACAGTCAATCACCGAATAAATTAATGGATAGCGTAACACTTTCCTTGACGCGCCCGAAAGAATTTCTCAGCATTTGTACGTACTTATATCGAATATGTAAATTCTATGTCTGTCTGTTATTTGACTGCTGAAATATATGTATATGGCTCAAGGAGCTATGAAATGTTTCATTTTTCTTTTTTCCAATGACCGCATGCACCATCGTCGGTATTGAATTATATAAATTTTCTCATCAATCAAATTTCACACTTACTTATTCAGTGAGGTCATCTAAAATAATTGCACGCTGAAATTGCACAAGTTTATTTCTTTTGCCGAAAATCGGTTCATCATCAGTAGTAATATAAAGTAAAAAACGAGCTTATGAAATAGTTCACATCGAAATTTCAACGTGCCTGAGGCTGTCGATGCGCAAATTTAACCTAATTAATCAAGCGAGATGTCGATAGGTCAATTATGTGCGTTCTCTTCAGCGCTGCATACGTCACGTGACGATAATGAAAACTTTGACAGATAAATGAAGCAAAATAACTTCGTTTCAATATAAACCTGATCTTAATAATATAACATGATTTTCAAATCGAAACAGCAGACGTTTGAACAAACCATAAAGCTGGTATTATACTCCATGGGAGTTATGTGCATGTAAGCCTGCACACATGCCGAAATACGTATCGAAATATCGAAACGTTTGTAAACAAACGATTTCGCGACTCGTCGTTTGCCGCTATTTTGACTGGCCGGAAGTGAATAATCGCAGTTTATAGCCGCCTACTGCGCAGCAATTTGCAAACTCGGATTCTCACGCGCTTACTTTGCGGCTTGTATAGCCGGCGCATCAACCATGCATTTGCGTCAAAGGTAAAGGGAAAAACGTCAGCGCAAGCCGAGCAGAAATTTTCCGCGCGCGACGTGCTTCTGGGCTATTGCGGATCTTTCGCGAAATTTTTCGGAACATCTTCGAATCGAATTGTTTGTGCTGGGCAACGTACAACTTTTTGGATAGCGTAAGATTTCCTTTTTCAGGCTCAAGTAGATTATCGTTCAAATGAGGTCTAGGAATTGATTTTTTTTTTTGTTTACGAATCAATTTAGAAAACGGATTAAACCACGAACAATATAGCATGCAGTATCGGTAAGAATGACTAAAATTTTATAGGACAGCTGGGCAATAAACAAAAGCGTCAGGCTCTAATCTCATACGCAATCTGACAGTGACAGCCTATTGCTCAACTGATGCGACGATTGAATTCCTTTTGGGAGCGGCTAAATTATTTATTATCTCTTTTTCCTTCGGTGAAAAATCGGTGTGAAGGTACGTGGTAAAATATGCGATTTTGGAAGCGACTAGACGCTCTTTTTTACCGCCATAAATTCTGAGGTAATAACGTGACCAGAGGCTTCTTCTATGCCTTATAACAGTTTTACGCGCTAATTTATCGCGACTGCCTTTTTAATTTACACGCGTGTACACTATGGCATAATAGATTTTCTTTGTGAACCTTCGAGACGCTGATTTTTTATTTTCCATGGCATGCCTTAATTCTAAATTTATGATCCGTGTTGTTCCATCCATCCATTAGCACAAATAATGCAATTACATTGTTATTACCCGAGGAGCTGTAGATCTATTGAGAAGTTGTTTTTAGGTTTGTACCATAAACACGTGTGTTGGTCAAAAAACGAGATCGCACTGAATCTTGACACGCTAGTTATAAAAGAGTTTACTCAATGATGTCAGTTTTCATGGAGTACGATGAAAACGGTTATCCTATACTATATAAACATTATTTTCATAATGTCGGTAAACCATCTTCGTTCTAATCTTGAATAACCATAAACCCTCGATTAAAAAAGCACACACCCAAAAACATAGTTCTTGTTATCTCACGTAAACAAACTCATTAAAATTTCAATGTTAAAATCCTGGAAAGTAAGTTGTTGCCTCTGAGAGTACGGGATTTACGTAACCACGCCAGTTTCATTCAGCAGCCGACGAAATTGCCGGGGCAGCTGTCTGGCGAAAAGTGGATCAGCGTGTGGCACAGGACACGACGACGATTGTCTTTCGATTGCGTGATCTCGTACTCGTAGGATGAAGGTCCTTCAAGGTTGCGTAGCGAATTCTCAATCGCGGTCAAGATCGCGCTATGGACGAGATGCTAATTGGGGTGATAATTCCTTCTTTTCTGAGAAAATTAATCTAGTTGTTGGGATTCTCCGCGGCTACGGCATTAGCTAAATTGAAGTTAGTCGTGTTGTGTTGTGACTTAATGTTTTATGTTTCATCTTTTATCTTGACTAGAAGTTAGATTAAATTTACCGTAACATAATACGAATTTAACATAATGATGTTTATCATATTATGAAACAACATTCGAAAGAATTTTATTGACGCATTTTTCTTCTATAATAAGAAATTGACCAACAAACCAGCCGGACATCTTTTTCATCTCGAATCTCCCACAATATGAGATGGCCAAAATTGCCCAGACATCTCATAGGTCTATAAATATAACTGTACTAGACGGCGAGCCTCTCGGTGATTTCGTCAAACCGGTCGATTGCGAAAACACAGCAGCGCGAAAGGAGTGGACCGGATCATCAGCATGATCGCAGTAGTAGCCTCGGACTGCAGCAATTTCCATAAGACGCGTGCATGGGGTATCGAGCATGGTAGGTCCCTAGTTTTCACGTTTTAGCATGATGGCGCCAGCTGTCGGAGCCCGTGCGATTTCTCTCCGACTGACCTTAATGCCGACAGCGCAGAGAGTCGATCACGCGATGTATCAATATAAGTGTAAGTTTTCTTGGTATCAACGTCTTTGTCATCGTTGTTTAATGAAGGAAGATATAACGATAATATAATAAGGGCTACGTGATAAGTTCACGGGTAGGACGTTAATTGTGATTAGGTTTGGTTTTTGAAAGAATCGGTATTTTACGCGATTTCGATCTTTCTGATAGAATTTTCATAACTTTCTGACGTATTTTCAGCAAACAACCTTGCCTTGACTTTTTTTTCATTATTAACGCGGCAGGCAGGAGTCGCTTAGCTCTGCGATAGCATCCTAAAGCGCAACGAAAAAAAGAGAGAACGTACGCAAAAAGGCAAAGAAAGTAACATCGTGGCCTAAGAAAGATAAACGGTGTGATCGCGCGCACGTTTCCTTCGACCCTGATCTATAGTTTCGATGCGACGATACTCGTCTTGCGGGAGAAAGTACGTCGTATAGCAGTGTGGATCGGGCTGATCGAAGATATTGACCTTCCAGAGAGAATTTTCGGCGGTGTGGAATATTTCGGGACGTGAAAGGAACCTTTGCTTCCCTCTCTCTTTCTCTCTGACGTGATCTCGCATACATACTTTCCAAAAGTCTCGATACCTATATCATTTGTATACAATTTGGATGAACCGCGCGACTTCCGTCTGCGTGAAACGTCATTTAAAATGAGTAACGTTGTACGTGCTAATACCGATCCACACTGCTCTCGCTCCACAGCTGGAATAAAGATGTCGAGCGGCGAGACGGCTCCTTTTAATCCCCCCGACTGCGGCCTTCACCGCAGAGAAAGAGACTCTCTGGTGGGGAGTACTGTACCGACAGAGAACTAGATAGTATACCAACTACTATTAGCTAATAAAGAAAGAGATGTGTCTGTAATGAAGAGGGGATCGGGATAACGCACGCGTACGCGAGAAGTGCTGCCGCGCACGTATGGAAAACGAGACACACGTTTGGAGAGAGAGAGAGAGAGAGGTGATGCTCTTATACTGTACGTGCGATTTGCGAGCTGACGAATTAATAGGCAGCTCGTACAGCTGTTTTACAGGAGCTTGGGTGAATCGTAAGTGTTGACGATTTCGTCGATTGAAAGTGCAATCACGGAGGATGTATGTATATACGTTTGATGATTCGTCGGTAATGAGTTGTCGTTTTGACCGCTAATGAGAAATTGATTAGTGAACAAATTTTTTTTTTTTTTTAATTTTTAACGTTCTTTTATAGGTATTCTTTTGATTTTCGTGAAAATACGCTATACAAGAAACTTAGAAAAACTTCGTGATGCACTTATACTAATGTAGTCGAAAACAGTTAGTACAAGACGCGTTAACCATACCAAGAAGTCTCGGAGTAGAACAAAAAAAAAACCGCGCG
The DNA here is from genome assembly GCA_012977825.3 of Pteromalus puparum. Taxonomy (NCBI): domain Eukaryota; kingdom Metazoa; phylum Arthropoda; class Insecta; order Hymenoptera; family Pteromalidae; genus Pteromalus; species Pteromalus puparum. Next base: position 74,981,381 of record CM053170.1, on the reverse strand, counting down.
AGATTGTTATTTGCTTTTAGAGGCTTGCATATTTTCACTTTTTTAACCGAAAGTAATGCAATGCAGCTGTTCTGATTATCGAGAAAAGACGTCAGAAGCGCTAGCGAATAAAACTTTTTGTCACTGGAAACATCGTCAACCGTTGAAAAATGATCGAGTAGGAATTTTTAGGTATTCGTAAGTAACGCAAATTTATTCAAGCTTCGATACACTTCTTGGAAAATATATTTTTACTCGCTGTTGTTTTCATACAATTTGCAGACGAAACACAGAGAACGCATTCTATGTAAATTTAGAGCTGCGGTTGACAAATAAGGGGGTGTCGGAGCCATGCTAATTGGCTCAAGTGTTACCTAACCTCAAAAATTGTTTAGATCATAAATAATACATTATTACACTTGTTTATAGCATGAAAATGCAGTGTTCCGCGGTCGCTATTATAATTATCTATGTTAGCTAAGTCTTATTTTTGCGTAATTATGCATAATTTTTGTAAATAACGAAAACGACGACGCGAAGGGAAGATATCAATAAGATGACCGTCACTTACGTACACATTATTGATTAAAATAAAATTTTACACTGATCAAATCAACAAAAACTCTGTGTTCCGCGATAACCTACATAATAACAAACAATTATCAATTTGAGTTTTGATGGTATGAAGAATATTGAAAGCAAACAATGTAAACTACGAATCGAGGTGGAGGTCACAATTGGTCACGTTGGCTCCGACATCCCCTTAAGTCAAAAAGTAACCATCGTGCTCTCATTTAAAAAATTTTTTTTTTTTTTAGTATAGAGCAAGTTGTCTGCAACAAGACCGTTAGAATTCGAGTCACTGCACTGTTTTTTTCTGCGCGTATGACAATTTTTAATGTATAATGAAATATAAAATCATTGGAACTATCCTCTATTCTTACGTGCACAATAGCGAATTATCAATCTTGGAGAAGCTTCCCGATGAAATCGAAAGCTAGCGGTATCAATGAACGCAGGCAATCAAAGTCGCACGATCCGGAAGAGATGAAAAACGCAACGCCGCGACTGACTACAGAGTACAGAAAGTACGTGCGATATAATCGGGTGTATATCTTCCGCGCTCAAATGAATACCTAACCCCGGCGACAATGACATCTTTGCAAGATACCGAATTCGAATTGTACCCTTTTTCATGGTTATATGAGACCTTTAAAACCACGCAAAGAATGCATTTGGGTGATTACTTCTGGTGTAAACGTGAATTTTCGAAAGCGTCGGTCATAATCTTGTTTTAACAATCTATTTTTAGCAAATCAAATGGTTAAATTAACAAAAATTTTGATTTATGCGCGAGATACAGCGGTTAAAAGAAAGTTTTGTAACAGAAGGAAATGAGCTTGGATGCAGATTTCTGAAAAAGTGAGGTGCTTAACTGTGTATGAAGTACCGTTGAGTTTCGATCGAGACCCTAAATCGTGTGCTGCCGTTTGAAAGCTAGTATTATAGACTATCTTCCTAATGCACATTTTTTATCTATGTTAATTCTTAAATGCAATAAATTAAAATACAAAATAACAGTTAAAAAATTAGTTATCTTAGCTATCATATAATACGTCCGATGCTTTAATATATATTCGGATATAGTTTTGGATAATTTTTCATTGAATTTAAATAAATTGATCAAAGTGTAGTATATTAAATTCTTGTCTTTAGAAATCATATAAAATTTATTCAATATGCTATGAAGGGTTTTGATTTCAACGTTTTTATTTTACAATCGTGTGTAGAAATGATAAGGAGAATTACTCGAAAGATACATCGAAAGATACATCGAATGATACATCGAAAGATACACATGTCATAGATCGATCAGCAGGGGACGTATAGAAGATGTTTTTAGGCGTTGAAAATAATTTAAAAAGAGAAAAAAGTGTAAGAAGAAATCCAATAAAAATCCTTACATAATCTAAAAATCATTAACATCCTTTCATCTTCATATATGAATTTATAATTAATTCCATAATGTCGCACTTGAAAATGATCTTTATAGCAATCGAATTCACTTCCCTTTCCACCGCTGGACCATTTGAATGCGACGTCTCACAAAACTGTTCAAACGATTCCCCCGACGAAAAAGTCAGATATGAATCGCAAAATCCTCGCTCTCATCAAATGCATCTCCAGTGTGTGTGTGTGTGTGTCCATCAAAGATAAACAAAAAATTCCCCACTACCCTTTGATTCCCTTAAATCTGGAAGCGATAGAGCCGGGCCCCACTTCTTGCTCGTTCGTCGCGCATCGCGTAGAGGGGCAAAGGAGCGCAGCGGTGTGCAGAGTCCGTCAAGAGCGCCGGGGCCCCAGTTATCGAGGAAACGCCGCCGACAGACGAGCGCGCGGCCAACCGGCCGACAACCTTTTCTCTCTTTCTCTTCCTAGTGTGCACACGCTGGATAGTATACGCAGACTTTGGCCGGTGTGTGCTTCTCATTCGGTTCGCTATCCTGTCGACGATATAATTTCGCTGCTGTAGATCAGGTAAATATTGGCTGTCTCGCAAAGCAGCTCACATATTCCTAAATATTTTAAACGCAATTACGATTCCTTTATATCGGGAAATGTTCTTTCCTCTCGTTCGTGAAACCGTAAGCTCGTCGTTTACGTGAAAAACTATCAGAACCGATTTCCTCAACGGCGTATACATCTAACCACTAGCTTGAAAACAGAAACATCGGTTGCGCGTCTGACTAACTCGGCCCTTTTCTACTTGTTGCAGCGCTCTCGGCGTCTGGTTAGCGCTTCCTGTTCATTTATTCAGCGGCTGCGGCTCGGAAGGATCAGCGCGAGCTGATCTAAAGCGGAGGTCACAACGTAAACCTAAACCGAGGGGTGGAGGAGGCGGTGGTGGTGGTTGGAAGATATTTTATCCGAGAACGCGCATAAGAATCGAGTAGCTTTCGTGTTCGACGCGTGATATGAACCAGTGAGAGAGAGAGACATCCAGAGTGAGAGGAGCAATTGATATCGAGATTTGTTTTGTGCGCGCGAAATTTCCTGGAGTTATCTGCTCTTCGTGACGTTACGTTTTTGTGAAGGTGAGTTGGTCATTTTTATTTTTAGAAAAGACGATCGGATTTCGCAGTCGAAATCAATTGCGGCGTGACAATCGTTGTGAACGTGGCTTTTTGTTTTTGAGACAAAAATTATAGTAATTTTATCATTTACAGATATCTCTGTGCAGTTATATGACTTTAATATTTCAAGAACGACTGCGAGAATCGATCGTTTTTCCATTTGTACATTTATCAAACATGTAACGCTTTTTCCTATAATTGATCTTTCTTCACTATCGTGTATTTTTGTCAACTGATCGCTCCGATTCGTGATCCAAAAGAATAGAAAAAAAAAACGCGCCGCAAGCGGACGCATAGCTTCTAAAAGTCGGCGTTCGCGGCCTGTCGCTGAAAAATGAAAGTACAATCTCACAATCGGCGTGGCTCGGAAAGGGCCGGCGAAAGTAGCCGCTATACTACACTTACATGTATATACGCGCGTCCGATATTGCGATTATGAAAAAAGTCGAGTGGACACGTGTCGTGAGGTTTTAGTGTACTTAACCCTTTCGTATGACGTTAGCACATATTACGCACGTTGCGTCTTACATAATTAAATCACCCGCCGCTGTTCTTAAACTAAATATACATGTAGAAGTGACTAAATTAATTCGCATGCAACGATACGCTGAATCTATAATTGAAGCTATCATCGATGTAGTTTTTCATGGTAATATAGTGCGAGTCGAGCCGAACAAAGGATTTTTGAAATCTCGTTTACATAATATCGGATTTCGTTTACCTGCACAAACTCCTAATACCGCGCCGATCGATAAATGACCAAATCGAAATCATCGTCGTAAACAGTCGACGGAATACCTCAACTAATGCAAGTTCATCGACACAGATCGTCGGCCTCTATATTCCCGTCTTTGATCAACAAAAAAACATATCAGGTCGCTCAAATCGTAAACTTCTTACTCGCGCGCGCGCGTAAACAATTTCCGAATAAATATAATAACGACATCAAGGCGCCTAGCCGAAAAAGAAACCAAGCTGATAGGCCGCAGCCTACGATTTCATCGTGCGTTTTCTCCTTTGCTTCTTCATTACGCTCGTGCGGCTTTTATGTATTACGCGAGCGCGATGCAGTCGTCGTTCTCGGCTCTTGTGTCTCTCGGAACTGATGGCGGTGGCGCACGAATTATATTATCGCACCGCGTTTCCGCGTGCGCGACTACATACACACAGACACACGTGCGGCTATATAGTATATATACGCGGCTCCATTCGGATGCTCTCGTAACTCGCGTGCGCCGGGGAAATTACTAGACGTGACTTTCTTTGCTTAGAGTGTAATAAGAACGTATTCTAGATCATATAGATCTCCGTTGCTTCCGAAGTATACGTATATAACTGTTTGTTGTTCTTTACGCTGCGAGCTATGATGTTTATAAAGTTTTTATCTGCACGTTGGTTAAGAAAAGCTGCGGACAGTTGAAGCTGGAGTGCGATCGGTTGTTTGGAATGAAATTGCGCGCACAGGATTCGGCGGGATTTGAAAGGGGAATGGTCGGTATAATGCTTGTTGGGGCGTAACGAAAGTCCAGTCGGTTATTTCATACGGACTAAAGTTTGCGTCTCTTTCGTTTAATATTTTCGTTCAGCAAAGGTGAAGGCCTTATAACGTGCTATAATTAAACTCTGAGGAAATAGCATATAAGCATGATTATAATATACAGACAGGATCTATAAGTAAGCAGGAATTTCCTCAAATCGGCCTACCGGTCAATCGGGTAAGCGCCAAAACATGGACATGTAGCCTTTCCAAACTCGGCATAATGACGAATACAATAGTAATCACAAAATATCCATCCGACGTTCACAAAAAGTGTCCCGTCATAATGAGTTATTACACGCGGAATTCAATTTTTCCGCTTAGACTTAGTCAAACTTTCCCCCTATACCTATACAGTATCCAAGTCGTAATGCAGTCTCGCGGTTTTGGATAAAATTATGTAGATACTCGCTGGCGAGGAAACATTTATGGGCATTCTTTATTGACTGCTTAGTGCGTATATTTGCAAAGTTTAAATAGGAGTGCGTTAGTTTGCTAGCCAAACGGTGTATTAATTTCTGCCGGGGCGTATGTTTGTTGATGCGTTCTTGAATTCGAAAACGAGGAAAAGTTTCCGACTCTGCTAAATAAGCTCATTAAGCAAAAGCCGGCTCACTCATTGTCATCGAAGTCGATATATGATTTTCGCGATTCTCATTCGATGCTAAATTTACACAGAAAACCGAAAAAGGGAAACTATAATAAGCAACCTTGTTCTAAATAATCGCTATACCCGTCAACCGCTTAACGATATCCACAGCGATGAAAGTACTCGTGATACACGGCTATCCAAGAGAAGAGAAAGACACGTGCCCGGAGGGTCTTGCGTGAAGACGAACCGTTGCAGCGTATAACGGTACGTGCTCAATCTGATCAAAGAACGTGCGAATTTTGCCACTCAGACCACGCAGTGATAAAGATTTCTCCGTCTCTGATTTTTGCATATCATACGAAGGCTTGTACGGTCAAAATCGCATTATTTTTCGAGATAACACTTTCGGCGCCTACATTTTAAACAGCAAACGAGAGAATAAATCAGAAGGATGAGGAAGAGGATCGAGTCGGGACTTGATGATCGTCGTTCGAAAAAAAAAAAAAATGAAAATCAGGATCATGACTGAAGTCGGTAGATGAGATCCGGGAAAGTGAAATTCGGGGATGTTCTCTCCTCATTTTTTAATGAGGTGAACCGTAAAATGGCACTTTATAATAATTTATATTTAACATCAGATGAATATATTTATGTATACAGGTCAGATATAAGTATTATATGCGCGATTGTCTATACTCTCTAAAGATGCACTTCGCACGCTTCGAGAAAAAACAAACGGGCTCAGTAGAGCAGGGTAAAAATGTCACCGAGTAATTATACCCCGATATAGCGTATAGGTAAATTTTATTTCACAATTTTCATCCATCAGACGTGCGAGGATACACATCGTTTATCGATTTAATCGACACTCATACGATAACTCCGACAATATTATCAGAGATTGCTACTGAAGAATATTCGAGCGTTTGAAAAGCTTAGCCATAAGTATACCGAAAAAGCCAAGCAACTCTCTCACTCTCGCGCATAAATGTTAGCAAACAAGCCCGCATTCGCTCGCATTGCAGCAAGAGTGTATGTGCAAGTGTGTGTCCGGCGCCTCGTTTCGCAATGTCTCGGCCACTGCAGCCTCTCGCTTCTCGCGAGAGTATAAACCTGCTGCAGTGGACCGCACCTGTGCTGCTGCTGACCATATATACGCGCACTTTCGATTCCGCTTCGCGCGCGCGCGCGCGAGAGAGAGAGAGAGAGAGAGAGAGAGCATTTCGGTGCACAGGTTGCAGAATCAGGCCCTCTCACTTGCGTCGTGTCTAGGTGAAGTGCCGCCGTCGACTTATTAGAAACTGTTTCGTAAATAGAAACGAGGGATTCGGTGGGACTTTTTTTTTTTTTTTTTTTTTTTTTAATGTGGACTGAGGTCATTGCGACACTGGGATTCGAACTTTTGGCTATTTATACTATAGAAACAACTATACGGCAAAGTCATCGTCGATGTTCGTATTTAAAAGTGAAAACGCAACCTAAGAGACGATAAATGATATTCTCAGGATCGACTAAATAGCCGATCGCTGACCTACATTATTAAACCGACAGTAGATTTCGATTATGCTGATTCATGTTCACGATTTCGCCGGTAACGCACGTGCGTATACTCTTACTTTGCTAACAGGATTCGTATGTTTTATGAACCAGTTTATCTGCTTACGCGGAATCAAAATATAATCAACGATGAAAATGCATTAGTGACTCGAGAATTTGCGCACATTTGGAAAGTGTTTTAAATATCACAGCACCCCGCGCGCATTCGAATTAAACGCTATAATTACCAGTTTAAAAAAATTTTATCAATTCCAATCGATTTGATATTAGCATCGCCATGCTGCGGATGAAAAAAAAAATCGTTCACAAAGTATTCCGCTATTAAGACTTTTTAAAAGCCAGTTATAATGCGGACGACCGTGTGAAGAAGAAGTGAATAAAGGAAGAAAAAGAGACGGAAAAAGGTAACGCGCGTTTTTTATTCGGTGCAGTGTTGCTTCGCTAAGAGAGTGCAAATTCTGTACGTATATAGCTATACGCATAGCGTACCGCTAATAGTTACGCAAAATGTGACGCGAGCTTTGACGTGTCATCATTCGGTGGTGAGTTCCTTGCTGGATAATTATTACGAGCGAGACGGGGAATGATTTAATTTTTCCTAATCAGGCGGCTTCGTTTGAAGATCGAACGTCGCTACTTATTGCTTCTTTTGGATGCTGAGCCTAATAGTGTTTCTTATACCAATTTGTTTTAAGTATGCCTCTTTCATTTCTAATTGTCTCACGTAGAATAGTCGAAATTCAGTGACTTTGAAAAGTAGAGAATAATATATCCATCAACTCCGCCAAAATCTCGCGATCCACATATCCACAACGGAACTATCCGATGTACATACGTAACACTCGTAATTTTCTACGCGAACACTCGTGTCGCAGGAAAACAGAAGTAGTAGCGGCAGTTCAATAGAGCCGCTCGTGACTCTTCCGACGCACAACTGCAGTATACATATATAGGCATATAGAGAAATGACAGTGAAGAAAGCGTAGCGACGCTCTTTCCGAGTAATAACCAAGAGAACGCGCGCTGGACATAGGCCAGTAGGCAAAATCGACGCGGCTCACGTGGCAGTTTGTATAGGCTCGAGAAAATCGGTGTATATCGGTGCTATATGGGAGTCGATCACCATGTAACAAACATGTCGCATTTATTTAAGTAGGTTAATCAAAAGTGCAGATTTTTGTGTCTGACTTTTTTAAAATTTCGATTGTTCGAGCCTATAGTAAAATCAAAGTGCACTAAACGATCGAGTTCAGATCAGCGTTTCCGCGATTCTCAGGATGAATGAAAGTGTCTCAGTGTGTCATGTTGCCACATGTTGGCATGATCATTAATGGAGTCGTTTAAAAGAAATCGCCTCGCGATCTGTTTCCCTTCCGAGAATTCATTAGCGCATACTACGCGGCTAACAAAATATCCGCAAAACTAGCATGTCTGGAGAAAGAGTACCGTTTCTGGATCGAAAGTGTACAAAAGCCCCGGAAAGATTCCAGAAATTTCGCAACTTAACGAGCGCATATTTTATGGGCAATATATGCGACTCTGCATATCAAAATGTTTCGACACAAAATTCACTTCACGTCATGCATAAAGCAATTGTTTAACTTTTATTTTTTGAAATTTCAATCAAGTTTTGCCGTCTACTCCGCGGACAGATAATTTACTATCCACGACACTGCGCGTGCTATAATAGTAATATATAAAGATGGTCAATTTAAATATACTTGTTCAGGATCGCGATGCCGCAGATGGTTATCGAAGAAATCGAATATGGTAATGAAATTTTAAATTCGTAATCGCTATTACGTGGTCACGTACGTTCCGTCTTTTTACACGCATTATATAGGCATCGATATATAATCGTTGTAAAAACTTGTTTGAGAGCGTTAATGTCTCGGAAATAACCACACAATCCATTTGGCCGAGGAGCGGTTTCACATAATCTAACGAGCAAAAACTCTTTTGGTAAAATAAAAATCATCATCTTTGTGAATCATATAAGATTTCCGAAATTTTTTACTCAAATAATTATTACGATCTAAATTTGTGAAGACGCAATAAATATCGAGTCCCTTTACGCATCGCTGGCTCACGCATCTTGTAATTTCACGCTCTTCGACTGTTTAACACCATTTCTTCCAAAGCAGTATGTATATATAAATACCTCTGCCGATTCCACGAAACACGTGTACCAGAAATATTACCTATCCAGACGTCGCGTAACCAAATTACAATCATCATCTATACACTGTTACAGAACCCTCGCTTCTCCGAATCGAACGTCCATAACATAACGATTCAAATTTTCGAGCAACCTGATGCACGGATTTCCGTCACTCCGTCTTGTCTTTCAGCGAAGCGCTGAATTACGCGATGAAATCAAAGCACACGTAGGTATTTCTCCACGAGTTGCACAGTTCGCGAAAACACTTCTCGCCCAATCATCCCCGAGGCAAGCAAAAAGTCAACGGCTCGCATTGACGTCATCAGGCAATGTTCTCTGCAGTAAACTCGAAATTTGAAATTCCGATGATCTTCGCATCTGTGATTAATCGAAATTTAATTCTTGATAAATGCATGATACGTACGCGGTCGCTTCTAACAAAAATAATTTACGATGTCGCTTGAGATTACCACCTTTCGGCAGTGAAACGCTGCCCGATTTGACTTTTTGCGGGTGCTTGTAAAAGTTTTCCTTCTCGTGTGCAGCATCAAAGTGTTCAGAACGACACATAAATAAACTATCGCCGTTGCGCAATGCGTCTTTCACACGTTTTATGTATTCGTCAAGCTTATAGCGCTGTGTCAGAGTTCACCTAGTTTCATAACATATACGAGCTACGCGCGTTTGCATTTTGAATTGCGCGCCACTGCGGGGGAATCCCTCGTTTGGTATTCGATGCGTGCGAAGAGCGGGAAATTTATTTTCTAATAAATCGGAGATGATTGCGCGGACACTGTTTTGCCGTCGAGTTGATTGATGCGTTGATGATGATTACCAGGTTGCTCAATAGTTTTTCATATCAGGTAGTTTTGCGTGCGAGTGACTATAGGTGTCGTGCGAATCATAGTTTTTCAGTTACAGTTTGCTGATTAATGATGTAAACCTTTTTTATCTGCTTTTTCTTTATAATGAACATCGAGCTTTTTTGAGAATTGAAAATAATCAATTTGCAATTTTCAGATACCAGAAATCAGTTTCATTCAATTTCGTTTCCCGCAGTTCATGCACCCACCTATAAGAATCAGTAAAAAATAAATTGGCGTAAAACATTAAATCAATGACGCTTGAGACGCACTAAATATTCATAAGTTTTCTAAGTGTACTATATCCACTCTTATGATGCTTTTTTTTAGTATTACCAAAGTTATTACACCGCATTTCTTCTGGAACGTTACAAATAAATATGAATATATTCGCAATATCCAAACAATATACATATACTAGGAAATCTAAGTGCGCTTCGCGCACCTCATGGGTGCGTTCTGAAATTGCCTTCAGTAGAATTTCAGTAAAAGGCACTAAACATTTTTGTTGGCATCATTGCTGGTAATACACGGTGTTCAAACAATGTTACCAACCTTATTTGACAAAAATGTTTAGTGAGTTTTACTGAAATTCTACTGAAGCAATTGCGGAACGTACCCCATATTATACCATCAATTATATCCAGAATGATTTTAAATTTTGCCGCCTCCTGAGCATTAACAGTTCAAAGCGTTTGTAGGTTATGTTGCGTTTCTAATTCGCGTTCCTTAATTCTTATACCAGGCAATTGGACATCAATTAAATGCTTCACATCACTTGTTTAAGAGAGGATCCGTCATACTTTCTCAAGCGCACAATCGTCGAATTCTCAAATATCGAATTTCGCGAAAAGCAGGAGACGCTGAACGTTCCGCGAATCAATGCGGTCTAATAAATGTCACAGGCTTTCATTTCTGCAGTCTTACATACAATCAAACAACAGCGGGACTCCACAAAGAGACGTCGATTCTCATGAGCACACAATTAGCGGATTATAGTTTTGTGATCGAGACGTGCGTAACGGCAGCAGATTGCGGTTTATACGCACAGCCTCTCGCTTTCACTAAAGATCGGATATTCCATCTCTCGCTCGGAACTTACTCAACGCATCGTGTTGGGTTTAAATATTATGACGATGTTGTTTGTAAAATCGTTAATAGGAGTATACGTTTTTTTTCTGTTTCCGGTTTCGGATTAACAGTGGTTATATAGTTTGAAAAGAATCATTCGTTTTTTTCGAATGAATCATTTGACGTAGATTTATATTTGGTTATTGTGAAATCGCGATTAGAGATACTTTATAGCTTAAGTAAAAACGACAGGGAATCCCTTGGACGGGTGGAAATTTTTCTGGTCCGACCGGTTATTCGTCAGACGAGATTTATTCTGGTCCTCGTCCGCTTTTTTGTGTACAGCTTCGATTTTTAATCTCGACCGAAAGTTTTTGCTCGTAACTGATAATCGAACTCAAAAAGCGTATCCATCAGTCTTATGCAAATCAAAAGTTTATAGTAGCTCTTAATTAAAATAATTGACACACGTCTACTAATAGTATAATTACGGTCATCGACATGCATGTATTGCTGTGTCAACAGATACTTTTATGGTTAAACGCCAATCGCGAACGAATTCGAGAACGGAAGAAATAAAGAGCGACGCGCGAAAATCCGAGGAGTCACCCGAAGCTCCGGCTTATGGAAGCGCTGACGCGATCTTCACCTTTGCCATATGATTGCATTTCACTTTTATATTTCAATGACTTGCGCCGCGTGCGCGCGCGCGAAATTCCTGCAGCGGCGAGTAACCTTTTGCGTCCGGCTCTGTGACGCTGTTCCCCCGCGCTTATATGTCGTGTATATGCTGTTGACTATACCCGAATTGCGCAACATCCCTTCCTGCGAGAGAATGTTTACTCTTTCAATGAGATTTGCTATTTAATGGCGAATGTCGAATTTTCCGTGAATGGTGTATGCGTGGAAGTATCGGTAGCTGTAGATTGACGGTTATACATTGATTGCCATTAATTATTGTTCTCTAATGATGCGACGTAATGAAGACGCTGTTGTATTATATACCTTCTGGCTGTATTGCGCGCGTGGCATCAATCGAGTGCTGGTGTTATGAACGATAAATCAACGTTTGCTTGCCTACTTACTGATTGATATTTATAGGTTAATACTAGATTGTATGCGTGATTCGTAAAGGATATATATGACTTGAACGCTGATTGTTTTTACGCCTCTTTGTCGATGTCTCGTCGAGCATATAAGTGTGTAATTTCGATTGTGCTAAATTGTTCGGAGTTGTCAGAATCGATCAGGAGAAAATGATTATTTTTTTTTTCTTCAAATATTCGATTTCAAATCCACATTCTCCGCTCGACAATGATTCCCCCATCAGCAATATTCCTTTGCGCATGTATAATTACGCGAATACCCCACCGATCGCGTTCTCGTACATAAGCAGTTGGAAAAATCGCGCAACAGCTATATACCTCGCGCGATTGAATAAACGACCGTACGGCGGGGCAAAAAAAGAAAAAAAATAGTAGAAGGAGAAGCCGCACGCGCTAGAAAATTTTTGCGAAACCGGACGCCGTTGAAATCGTCCGATTATGCGCAATAATATTCCGTGTTCGGCGTAGCTTTTCGCGCATTCTGCGAATTGCACGATTTTATGCTTCGGGTGTGTTGATCGAGCACAGATCTATTTTAAAGGTAGCTGTGAGATCCGGAGAGGAAAGTGCTAATTGAGTGATAAATTGCTCTTGTGCGGTGCGATAAGTTTATTATAGCGCCGATCAGATTAGATTGAATATATACATTCGTATACGTTTAAGAATTGTTGACATTGAAGCGGATACAATTAACTGTACTTATAGATCGCGCATAATTGTGCATCACGAATTAAATCGTTTTTAGCACCTCGTTGATTATGAGAGTCCCGTAATTTCTGCTTTCCTTTTTCTATTTTGCAAAATTATCAACATTTACGGCTCAATTTTAACTTCCGCGAAGATTTAGTCTGACAAACCTTTGAAATAAATCACCCATCGTCGAATGTGTATCGAATAGATGTACGTACGAAAGGTAATCATAACGGTCACACAAGACCACCATCAATAACGAGTCCATACATTTTTTTTTTTAAGCTGACCCGAAAAAAAAAGAAATTTTCCGCTCACGTTCATCATTTGTCGCAAACGATTTGTCAGCGCGCGATCTTTATTACCCATATGTAAAACACTCTCTTATAGACAAACCGATACAAACGAAAGCCGCGATGAATCATCCAAAAACCGTTTTCTCGAAGTGGCTTTCCGGCGCGGCGCGAACAAGAGACAAAAAAGCCTCTCCATTACTACACATACGTACACGCATGTGTGTATATATACACGTGTGTGTGTGTGTGTGTGTGTGTGTGTCCTATCCTCGGGCGTTGTAAGAGCTTCCCATCGAACGGAATGCAACGCTGGCTTACTTGCGAACCGGTATATCTCTCCTCGCGTGGAGAAGGTCCAGAGCCGATGCATGACACACATTCGACGCCGCGTGCGCATAGCACGTTCCGTTTCGTGTGCTCGAGGTCGTTGATATCGCATTGCTCCGATGCACGGTTGCATGGATTTTCTCGGATTTGATGGATGGTGTATACCGATCGAGAGCTCGGGTTTAACGGTTCATTTTCGATCGAAGGTGAAAGGTTTGTGGTTTTGATATTTGTAAGTGGGCTGTAAAGTGGAGATACTATGCTGTGTGGGTTTATTGTGATTTATTAAAGTGTTAGACTTAGATTGACCTGCATTGACCCCGAAACCTTATGACACGTGTGGACAGCTCGTATAGCTTGTCGGTATAAGGTGCGAGGTTCCCGCAACGTAATAAATAGATGCAGTGAACTCGATTCGAAGGCAAAAACTATACCAGCGCGAAAGAAGCGAATAAGCTGTGCGCGCTCAAGTTACGGCGTCACGTTTCGCGGATTATCAAAAATTATAATGACTTTAATGACCCTCTGCTGACTACGCGATTCAATTAGTTGAATAGAATCTGAGGAATCGCTGATAAAAAGAGCGCGAATTAATGTGTAACGGGAGTTGTGAAAAAAGAAAAAAAATGCTGCGATGTCATTCATCAGAGCTTATGACAACCTATACGCGATTTCTCGAACTCTCAATCGGTCTACGACCTCGTCCGTGCGAAGCGCTCGATAATCCTGATGCACATTATGAATAAATCGTTCGTTAAAATCATACTCTTTTAAGAAAATCATTTTTTTTTTCAAAATAGTACCAGCCACGACCCCCAAAATTCAAATCTTTCACTGTCCTGGCGGCAATTATGTCATCACTACTCCACCCACTCATCCGTCAACCTACAAACACACTCGCGCCAATGTCCACAAAGGAAAACACACGCGGTCGAACGAGCCTGTCGCAACGGCACCGCGTAAATACACACGCGGCTCGTGAAATTATACCCGCATCGATCCTATAATAGCCGGCTCCATCAGACTTTCGCGACCGGCATTTTCCAAGGTATAGAAAAAGAGAGGGCAAGACGAAGAAGAAAAAACCTGTGCACGCATATATATCGACGCTTAGTCGCATTCCATGATTTGAAAAACGCGCTCGAATTTCGCAAACACGTGCCTTCGATTATGAACTGCGTTTACTACTGTCGCTGTCGACGCACTAGACGATATTGGTGGAGAAGACGGTGTTATTTGATCCGGAGGTTTTACAACTGGCTCCTGGGCTTTTTCATGGAGAGAAGACTGGGGTGGTTTTTGTTGAGGTTGGGGGCTGGGAAGAGGTTTTTGGGATTGTCGTTCTTGCGGCAGAAGAAGGATTACCCGGTATATGATTAGCCGTTGAATGAGCTGCAAAATCGGATATATCTGTACTCTGCGGTAAAATCGCTACTTAAAATAATCCGTGTGCGACGATGATAAATAACAATCAGGCAGTTGTTTTGAACGTAAAATGACAATGAAATATTATAGAAGCTTCGACGAAAATTTTCCGTGACACCGCCCAATTTTCCGGAGAATCGAGTGTCTTATATGCAGCGCAGTGCATTTCCACAAATCCCCCGCCTAGAGAAGAATAGCGAGAAAAAAAAGAAGAAAAACCCACATGCGCTTCTCAAACTCGGCGTTGCGCGCTCGGTTGATTCGGGTAATGAGGGCCGCCGTCGCGCGTTTATTCGCTGCGTACCCAGGAATCGCACAGTCTTCGCTGCTATCCGGTCGCGAGTTGGCTTTTCCTTCGTGCTGACCTTTTTTTCCTACCTCTCCGTATATTTTCGCGCGACTTTAGGGAAAAAAATATCGTCTCGAGCAAAGATTTCAGTGGCCTACATATAATTACACGATAGTGGGAGATTTCGGGAGTGACGCGTATCGTCTCTCGGCGACGATATAGGGATTCTCGTCCACACTGTGTTTCGCGAGAAAGCGATGAAGGTGATGGAAGAACTAGTGCACGAGTACATGGTACTGACCAATATGATTTCAGACGACGACGACGACTTAACCATGAACACGAGCAGCCTTCACTCTGGCGATCTCGCCAGCACGACCAACAATTCGTTGGTCAAATTCTACCACAAGGTCTTTTGGGATCTGTCCGGTGAGTCGAAATTCAAATCGGTGAAACTTTAGCCAGCGATTTGCGTGTACATTTCTCACAATGCACTTTGCACCTTAGATCCCCGGACGAGAGACTGGTTCCTGCTGTCGTCGCCGATTCCCGGTATCGGCATAATGATCGCCTACCTCTACTTCGTCCTGTCGTGGGGACCACGTCACATGGAGCACCGCAAGCCCTTCGTCCTCAAGCACACTCTAGTCATCTACAACTTCTTCCAAGTCCTCCTAAGTTTCTGGCTGTTCTACGAAGGCCTCGAAGGTGCCTGGCTCAGACACTACAGCTGGAAGTGCGAGCCCGTTGACTTTTCCAACTCGCCCCATGCGCTCAGGGTATCGTTTTCATTTCCTTGCATCGAGTCTATAGAATATCGATCAGAGATTCGCAATTATGATCGAGACTTTTTTTCTCAGGTGGCGAGAGGCGTCTACATTTATTTCCTAGCCAAACTCACGGAACTCCTCGACACGGTGTTCTTCGTTCTTCGCAAGAAGGACAGGCAAATCACGTTCCTGCACATGTATCACCACACCGTGATGCCAATGATCTCGTGGGGAGCTGCCAAATATTATCCAGGCGGTCACGGTACATTCATAGGTGAGCATATTATCAACTTTAAATTTGTATAACAATGCGTAATGATCCCATGCGAAAAAAGCCATGTGCAAGTCGTCGCACAGACATATCACAGCGTCGTTGTGCATACGCGCGTCACTTGGAAAAGACCATGACATAAGATAGTCATTCGGTATATCGAGCTTGCTCGCAATCGTTTATGTCACTGGAGAGGCATATACGCATTCGCGTGTTGTACGCGATATACTCGAACTTTCCGTGATGCACAAACGCTGGGACAGGCGAAATCGTGACTCTGCGTGTTTCCGAGTTTTCAAATGTCTCCTCTTCGCTATTCGCAGGTGTCATCAACAGCTTCGTCCACATCATCATGTACTCGTACTACATGCTCGCAGCTGTCGGGCCTCAGTTACAGAAGTACCTTTGGTGGAAGAAGTACATCACGACGCTGCAAATGGTAATTATATATATATATATATATATGAGGCTCTAATTATTTTTGATAGACGCGCGATATTACGATGAGAAAAATTTACCTCGAATTCGAAGAAAGAATTGCTTTTATACCATATAGACGGGGCTTTCGAGAAAGTCAGCTGTGATTTTGTCACATATTGCGATAATTTTCCGCTCAGCTCCCTGGTTAGCACTGTATATTATTAAATTACGGCAATCCTTGATGTGCTGGAACGAATGGTAATGCGTAAAAAAATTGTCAATGCTGATGCGACGCGAATGAGAAATAATTTCATCGAAAATTACGGATGATGCAAACTCTTTTGCGTTGCGTAATTTTTCAGCTAGATTTATAAATTACGGAGAACATCAGAAGATTAGCGCACTTGCACATGATTCACACAAACCGTTTCGTTCTAGGGTCAATTCTGCTTGGCTTTCATGCACAGCTTCCAGCTTTTGATCTACGACTGCGACTATCCCAAGTGGTCGCTTGTCTTCATTCTTCCCAACGCCATATTCTTCTACTTCCTCTTCTCCGAGTTCTACAACAAGGCCTACACGCCGGAGCAACAGGCGGCCTACGATGCCGCGAAGAAGAAAAAACACGACGACGCGGCAGCAGCAGCAGCTGCCCTGACCAACGGCAAAGCCAATGGTTTGCCGCGAAACGGCAAAATCGTTCAGAACGGCAACGGCACGTTAGCCAACGGCAAATCCAGCGTCAATAGCAAAACCAAATCGGCCTAAAGAAATCGATCGGCAATCGACCAATAATTGTAAATAGGAGATTCGTCCGAGTGCTGTATTATGGATGTGCAGACTCGAGGACGCTTATATTGAGGTGTGCGAGGGATGCCCACGGGAATTTTTTTCATTACGCGCTGCCTGCCTGCAATGTTTTTTGGAGCATAGAGAGTATTTTGCTGTACCTATACTTTATCTTATGACTTCGCGATGGATCGTATAGCTTCGTTATAGTTAAATTAATGATTGTAGATAATGTAGATATACGCAATAGGAGGAATCGACACTTTTTCACCGCACGCGCTTGAACTTTTTCTACCTGGCTTTTCTTTTACCAATTTCATTTTCTATGCTCTAAGAGATGATATTCATTAGATTTTCTATCGATGCCCCTGCAGCAATAATCCTTAATTTCAACTGTGTGAATCTTCGTGAGAAAGCCGGTAAGGTCTTGATCTACCTTATCGGCGCAATGCGATAAGGAAGTTTGCAGAACGGACGAGCTAAAATTTCTTGGAAAAAATATAAGAGAAACTTACTCTTCACATTGTAAATTTCGTTTGTCTGCAGCATAACGACGACGTACGTATCTGTGAGAAAAGAAAGAAAGCATGTCTATGATGTCGTTGCCTTGAATACAATTGACCGTATGCTTCCACGATATATTAAAATATATATATATATATAAGAGCGGTTTCCAGTTACCGTCTACTTAGATGTAATTCTGAACATCGCGATGTTTTTATAAATATTATATATAGACGTAGAGTAGGTATTATTTGAGTGAGGAGAAGAGCAAGTACTTTTAGCCGAATGATACTGAAAAAATTCAATTAGTACATGTAATCCATATGCATATAGTGTACGTGGAGCCGCATTAAACGGGTCAATTAAAGTAGCGTTGATGATGAAACTCTGTAGGTTTTAAGCGAGATGATGTAAAAACATATTCTGTTTTGTTTCTCTCTTTTTTTTTTTAATGTAAAAGCTATATGCATATAGCTCGCAAGTATACATACATACATATAGGAAACTTAGATTACTACGACAATCGTCATTACGTTTAAGTGTATTTTTTATTTCTTTTTTTTATTTTGTTTATAAATACATGGAATATATATACATTGTTGAAATTTTTTGAGGAATATGGACGCTTTTTCGTGTAAAAAGATGACTAACGACAAATCGTTACTGTTACATAGAATCGTATTTTATTAGAAATATTTTATAAAAATGAAAATTAAAACGTAAAGCCGATTGATACATAATTTTTTGGTGCATAACCTTTTTGTAAACACATATAGAGAGACTCAAACATCAGGCTGATTTTGTAATAAATTTAGATTTTAGAGAGAAATTAAACTGCACATTATTGTCGCACTTACTCTTTTACTGTAAAAACAGCTGTAAACTCTGTTGATGAATTTATTTTAAGCTTCCTTATACTTCAAATGTAGAATGTTGTCTGCGGCGAAGACTATTTACTTGCTCTTAATAATGTATTGACAAGGACATTTTAAATTAAAAGGAAACGTTAAATTTTGACCAATTGTTTTTGGCTAAGTGAGCCTACATCTCGGCCTACATTTAAATTTATCAATGTACATTAAAAAAGAAACATCAATTATAAGTGTATCGCTGATATACTTTTATTGCGATACACCTACCAACAGAAATCGACTTCCAATCGCTCAACGTTTTGTATTATACTACTGATGTATTCATAATATTGTGAAATAAAATGGAAGGATAGCCTACTATTTTGGAGTATTTATTTGTAAAATAAGCGTATTGATGAAATTCGCCATAATTTTCTTTCATAATAATACCAGCATGTCGTTTTGAACATCAAAATAATTCACCAAAAAAATTAACGATTCACTAGAAGGTAATAAGTAATATACGACCCAAGATATTTAGAATATAATTTTTTATTTCCCTTGGAAGAAACAATTAAAATGCATCTTGAACTTGAGTATAAAATTTCCGCAGGTTATCACTTATAAATAAATTTATCCTACAGCGTAACGTAACAATTTTTTTTGTACTTACAAATTACTCCAGTATTATATTGTTTTCTTAATTGTATGTCAAATGAGGCATCAAGCGAACTACATATCATCAGAAAATATCAATTTCCGAATCGACAGGAATGATATCTATTTCGCAAAATACAAAGAGATACCACATTTAATTTTTGAATTTCGGTCGATGCCTATTTGATATCCACTCCTTTTTCTCGATTATAATTACAAACGATTTTTACAACCTAGCATTATAATATAAAAGCATATCTTTTGCACTAAAAGTGTTTTTTTTTTCTCATAAATGTTCAGAAGGCGTAGATAAAAAATATCGAAAATCGATTATGTCGAATCCTACTTCATGTATGATCTTGTGTCGCTTATTGCACTTTTCAAGTGACACGGCTATACTCGCCTGAGCCATAAAATCTATTTACAAACGTGAAACAACTTGTAATGCAATAAGTTAAACCTTCGAATAAATAACAACATTCGCAACGATTGCGTCTTCCACCGGAGGTAACGCAGTCCCGTGAAAGCGCGCGAATTACAAAAATATATATATTTGATATATATTTCAACTATATAAATCAGCTAGAACACTGGAAGTCGTATCGCGTCGACGAGCTGCGATTAGCGGATTACGCCTTCTTGGGTTTGGCGTATGCCTTTCGGTAGAAATCGCTAAACAGGTAGATGAAGATGATGACATTCGTGAGGAAGAAGTAGGTGAGCGCTTTTGGCATACGACAGTCCATGGCGAGGGTGAACATCAAGTAGACAAGCATCATTGCGAACTGGATCTGAAAAATTTGAGTTATGGTTTTACTGAATTGAATACCGAAATAATACACAAAAGCACTCAACTGTAATATTTCATACGCGCAATGGATATTTATGAGCTTCAAAAAAGTGCGAGGTGACGTATAGCTCAAAGTCTCAAAAACGGTAGTAAATATCCATGACAAAATCGATTACCATCAGAACGAGAATCCGTCTTTGAAAGACCAAAAAAACCACTAATTTGCATATTTTGAAACCTCTTTAAATTACGCAATAACACCTGCTAACGTCACTCACCAGCTGCATCCAAGTCATGTACTTCTTCCACCAGAGGTACTTCCTGTATTCGGGTCCGAGAGCTGCGATCAGATAGTACGAGTACATGACGATGTGGACGAACGAGTTAAGGAAACCGATGACGACACCTTGTTCGCCAGGCAAGAACTTGAGGTAGCACCAAGAGAAGAGGGCCGTTATCGTGTGATGATAGACATGAAGGAAGGAGACCTGGTTGTACTTTTTGCGGAGGATGAAGAATACCTAAAAACAGAGAAACGAATCATTGATGCGAAATTAAAAACGCGTTCACTCGACGATAGATGGTAAGCTTATTACAATTCTGTATTAATTCTGTATTAAATGTAAATCGATTGCAGAAACATGGGTCGTTATCAACGGCACGTAATAGGACATCAAAAGGTAAAAGTGGACTGACGTAGCGTCGCATCGATTAACGATTACCGCAACATCGGTCTATACGTGACTACGATGTCCAATAAAACGGCGAACGCGTTACAAGTGAGGTGGTCAAAATTTATTTAGGGAAAGTATCAGCTTTGGAATTGTATTTTTTTTTTTCTGGAATTGTATAAGGCTTGATCGTCACGTGAATTCGAAAGCAGTGATGATAATAAACGTAATAGAGAATAGTTTGGTAAGGTTCGTCTCTGCTTCTCAAATTGAAAGTTTATGTTTCTCACGCTGTCTTTGGATTATGGATATTCGATGAGAAATACATACCGTGTCGAAGAGTTCGGTAATCTTTGCGAAGAAGTACCACCATCCACCCACCGACAGCTGTAAGTAAATATGGAAAACGGATTTATGATTAGAAACAGAATGTATAAAAATATCGCAAATTAAAATAATGTTTTGGATTTTAAAACCGATTCTTCTCTACTCTTCATCTTACAGTTACTTACAAACATCACAACTGTTCGAGATGAATCTAAACTATTTTCTCACCCTAGAAAAATAAAAAACCGACCCACTTGCACACTGAAACAGAAACAGCGCGTAACCGCGTAGCTGTCCCAATTGAATGTAAGAAAATAAAAATCCCCTCAAAAGCGTCATGCAAAAGTCGATTTCTTTCACAAGCCCAACACACTGTATAGTGGTGGTAGAATATCTCGCTCAGGTATAAACCGGCGATAAAAGATCCTACATATACATCCGCACGCGCGCGGGAACAATTTGAATTTCAAAAAGGCCGCGGCGCGGCTACCGCGAGAAAGTTGCGTATCTTTGCATAAGAAACGAAACCGCAGCCGATTAGTAGCTGAACCATATGTATATATACACTAAGCAAGGAACAAGGAGAGGAAGTAATTCGTCGATGCTCACCGCGGTCTGCAGCCTGCTGTTGGTCACCGGTTCCTTCTCGTTGCTGCAGGTGTCGGCGAACACGAGGGACACCAGGTCTACGTTGAACGCCTGAGAAAAAGTGGAACACGTCTTTAATATTTGCCACTTATTGCGAGTGCGCAGCAGACTCGTAAAATAAAGAGTCCGAGGCATTTTTCGAAAAGTAGGTAAATGGCCGCAAAACTCACCAATATCGTCAGCCAAATGCTGAAGAGCACTTGGAAGGCATTGTAGGCGATGATAACGGACTTGAGCTCGTAGGCAGGCCTGTTGGCCATCATCTTTGGGCCAATTTTCAGGACGAAGCTGAGGTACGTGCTGAGGATCACGAGGACCGGCACCGGCGAGCCCATTAGCGGCCATGTGTCCACCTTGGGATCTGGAATCGCACGCGTGCGTTTTTATCAGACATTTTTTTTTCGCTACTACGAAACAGCAATTATAAGTAATAATTATTATATTATCGCCGGTGAAGCATTTAATAATCGATTTCTAACAAAAAGTATTACTTTGTATCGATCTTCATCATCAATTACTGCCTGAAAAATGTTGCGATAAAAAGTCAGAGTATCATTATAATCTATAAATTGAAGTATAAAATGACTTGGTATATATACATTGAATTCAATTAGACCAGCGCCAATCATGCACTCGTAAAATATACTCAAATTTGCGGCTATGCATTATCGAGCCGACTACTCATTCATCGAGCGGACATTCGGCGTTTTACGAAGCGGCCGCAGTAAAGCGCGAACGAGCCGTCCAGAACTTCAGTTTCCCGCGAGCCTAAGCACATTCCGCCCTATTTACAAATTGCGAGCACGTGCGGTTATTATATACGTACGCTCTCCGGCGTTCTTTTACAAAAGAACGTACCATTTTTTTTATCATACTACGTATGCAATAACTCTAATACATCTCTATTTACTCGTCAGTTATATTACAACCGATGATTACAGTCCAATTAAAATTTGCGCTTTTCCTAAAATCACACACGCGTATACACCATCAGTAAAAGTTACGAGGCGGTTCACCGTAAAATCCAAACGACGTTCGTCAAACCCGCGCGCACGTGGAAGCGAATGTCTCCCATAAATGTCAGCGAAGATTATTAAATTCGCGCCGTAAATCCCGATTACAAGCGGCGGAAAAAGAAAAAGTGCAATTACGCGGCGCGTGTTCCCGTTCCTCTATATAGGTAATATAGAGAAGAAACAGGTGACCTGGTTCAGCTGGTAGATCGCCTTGTCGGGCCGTTTGTACTTTCATCTTCTAATGGGGGTCATAGGAAGATTTTTAGGTGAAATCTATTGGAGATTGGAATTTCTCGACGTCGCGATCATGCCCTTTTGGTTTTTACGTAAGAAAAAGAGGAGCCACACGGTGTGTATGACGCGTATGGTCGTGTTCTTTTTTTTTTACAGTACGCGCGCATGTGTGATGTTTTAAAGATGGTGACTCCTTTGACGCCTGCGCGAGAGTAAAAATTTGTTACTCAAATAAGTGGGAAGTCGTGAATTTTCGATTTTACGAGAATTCTTTTTTCGAGCTGAATTATTTTTGGCGGCTGAATTTTAAACTGGAGAAGTATTCCGTTCGCTGTTCTGAAATATAACAACGGTTTGTTAACGAATATTTTCGGCATCTATACAGTTTTATTTCGGTGTAGCATTGTTTACAAAACCGTGGAGCGGCAGTAGGCTCGAGTATACAAAGACGAGTTAATTCATCGAAACCAGAATCTCAGTCTGATAATAATAGCAGCGCACAATCGCCATAAATATAAGTCCGAGCCGCATAAATAATCAATCGCGTTGCTGCAAACGCGCGTTGCATACATCAGTCTTCTACCAAAAACCGGACACACTGTGTCGCGTCCACTTGTCATTTACATACTTCCGATATGGACAGATAGCTATAAACCCCAGGCAGCGTTGTCTAATTGGATTAGAGAAGCCGCGGCGATGTATCTTTGATGAGGCGGTCGCCGAGAGTCTGAGTGAAAAATCTATATATATAGGCTCGCATAATTAACGGTAGGGGCAGCTTTCGCTTTGCTAATTAATCGGGTACAATGACATGTGCCGTTCAAACGCGGTAAATCAAGGGACCCAAAGCGAAAAAAGAGGTCCACGCGCGGCTCTGTTTATCGTGAGCAAACATACTCTTTCTTTCGGTGTGACACTTTTCGGGAAGAGATTTCTTTTTTTTTTTTTTTTTTTTTTTACATTACCGAGCATCCTTTGGAGCAGCCAAAGGTAACATATCGAATCGGCATCACACCACGCTTCACGCCGGAATACCCCAGGCCGTCCCTTCGTTCATGCGCACCACTGAACCCCTCATTTTCAACGCGGCAGGCGAAC